>OX456527.1:9242258-10442258 GCA_949748255.1 Eustalomyia histrio
CCACTGGTATGCTCTTGCGAATTGACTTGGTTCCCCAAACTGTTGCAAGATCTGAAGAATAAAGATGATGAAATGGCACAGAAAAAGAAACCGGTCTGTCATATGCCCGTTGAGAATCGTGAATATTATGTACAAGCTATGCCATTGGAAAAAATGCACTGTGCTGGTCTATCACCGAGTGCGGCAAGTGATTTACTGGACACAAATGGTGTGTTGTTATGGCGTTTACTACCAGTAAATATGCTTGTGACGTTTTTGTGTACTTTTTAAAGGAATACTATGGTGGAGTCAGTGGTAAAATCATAGAACACATTTACTCTCTATCTCCCCCTCTCTCTCTCTCTCTCTCTAATATGTGAATGGGGGACAAACACTAAAAAACATTTAAAACTAAAGACAACTATCATAGATACGAGCACTGCTATTTTATTTTCAGAATAAGTGTATGTGTGTGTGTGAAAGGGAAGGGAATTGAAGGAAATTGGAATATTTTATACATCACTATTACTTTTTCTAGGTTCTAGGTGATATAACTAAAACTTTTACTTTATATTTAAGATCATTAAGAAATTTAATCTATATAGATTTTGATGTCACATTTTATTTGTTTATTTATACAAAATAACAAATATGGAGGTGTTCTGAAAAACGAATCAATCGAAAATTATACTATACACAGAAAGAGAATTTTATTGGATGAAAAAATAATTACATTTTACATAAAACAAATGAAACATTTTTTTCACAAAGTGAACGAAAAATGTATTTGAATTATTTAAAAGCCTAGTACCTTCTATGAAACTTCTTGATTGAGTGTATGTAGCTTTAATAATTAATAAAATTATATTTTTTGTAAAATTCGTCAACTTCACAAACCTATGACTTAGCATAGGGTTGTCAAGTTGTTTCAGAAAGTATCAAAATAAGTACTTTGTGAAAAATTTTGTTAAAAATAACACTAACATTAAAAAATCCGAGTCCCCTGAAATTTAATATGAAATGAATTATATAATTTTTAAATTTTTTACAACAGCAAATTAAAAAAAAAAGTACCTAGAAATAGGTACCAGTAAAAAGGACTCATAAAAACCTTTCATCGATACCACACTTGCATACGGTTCCTTTAATTTAAATAATCTATAAGGCTAAAACACAAAAATACCAATTTTTGAACCCAAAATTCTGAGTCGAAACAGGTCGAACTTAGATTTTCTTTATTTATCACATATTCCAGATTTTACTGGAGATCCAAGGAATTTTTTTTTTATTTAATCCTTATAAATTGTTGCAACCAAAATAATAACTTCATCGATTGTCACGATGAATGTGTTTTCTCTGTGTATTATGCGTTTTTGTCCTTAAAAAATTCATAATTTTATGATTAGATTTTGAAGAACACCTTCGATAGCTTTAGGGATTTCTGGTTGAAAACACAAAAACTTTTTAACTTTTACAAAAAAATACATACATATCATTAGAAATTAAAAAAAAAAAAAAATAAAAATTAACTTTTCTATAATTTGAGCTTTTTGTGATTATCCATTAATCCTAAGAATCTATACTAAAGGCAGAATTTTTTGTTAAATGCCTTTAGTTTCATAAACACATATCAGACTCATCAGAGTTGTTTTTTTTCTCAATTTGTTAAGATATTGCTACAACTTTACAGGTATTTATCTAAGAAATATTTGATTGTTTAAACAAAAAATATAAGTAGTTGATAGATTGAATTGGATATACCATGCAAACATACATTTGTTTATGCCAAATTAAATTATTTATTTAAAATTTTCTATTCTTCATAACAAACATAAATTTTTTGATACCAAACAAATGTTTTTTTTTTTTTGCAAAGAATTTTGTATTTAACATTTTTTAACATAACACACAAAAAAGTATCTCTTTTAATTCCTCTAATTAAAAATGTTGTTAAATAATAAAGTAATAGTCAATTAATTATGTTATTGATTCAATAAAAAAAAATAATCAATATAACAAAACTACAATGATAAGGCAGAAACTGAATTAGCCAATTAGATTTTGTGTTTACACATAAATTAAAAGTTTGTACCCTGCACTGAAAGTCAATTAATTAAATTGAAAAATTCAAAATGATTTGGATTTTTGTTTTTCAATTCCATATTATGGAATAGTGTGTGAGAAATATTAAAAATATGATCTTTTTGAAATTAGTTACTTGTACAAAATAAAATAAAAAAAAATAAAAAAATAGTGACTGACAAAAATATTCACGATAAACGCGGTTTGATGCTACAAAATATTTAAAGGAGAAATTAAAAGTCGATATCTAAATAAAAATAATATATCAAAATTTTTGTTTGAAAACAATAACAGATTCAAAGAAATTGTCTACAGGAAATATTAGAGTTCTAGATTGTTTCTTGCATCTTTTGTATTGTATCATTAGAAACTGAATCTCAAAAAAAAAAATATACAATTAAAAATTAAATACCCAATATTTTGGTAACTCTGTATTACCACACAAAAAATATGTCTTAATTTTTTTTTTTTAATAAAAATTTTAACAGTGTTCAATTAATTTTGTAATTGATTCGATTAAAAAAATTAATATTGACAACTATTACGTGAAAAAGTTTAATACTTATAATTTTTTTTTTTATTAAATTAATTACATACTTAATTGACTATGGCTTTGTAATTCAATTAAAGGAATTCAAGAAATATTATTTTTGTGTTGAATTCAATATTTAAACAAATACTCAATGTTGTCATTGTTGTGAGATACAATCATTTTTTGTCATTTTGTTATTAATAAAATCGTGTTTTTGAAAATTTTTAGATTTACTGTAACAAATCCGAAAAAAATATCTAAATGTTTAGCATGTATTTAAGTAAATACAACAAGTATGAGAAATAAATAATTTTTTAAGATTTTTTTTAAACTAAAAATAAAATTTGAGCAGCTTAAAGTATAGAAAAAAAAGTCGCAATATTTTTTGGCTTAAAACTTTACTGCTTAAATTAATTTTTTTAACACAAGAACTGATTAAAAAATAAGTGGTTTGAGCTCATTGTAATGAAACAAAAACACTATTTTTTTGAAAAATATTGTTTTAAACAGCAGCTTAAATATAAAATCGTAACAAAACATATCATTGGAAATTCTATTAAAAAAAAATAAATGAAACGAAACATATCATCTTAAGTGCCACAAAATTTGCATAAAATTAAAGGGGCTTTTTAAGAAAAAACTAAAAAAAAAAATAAATAACTTAAATATTTTAAATATTTTTGTGTTTTTTGTATACACCTAAATAAGTATAAAGATTATTTTGTAAGATTTTATTCTAAAAACAAAACTATCTTAATCATTTGTTGAAATTTAAGGGTCAGCTAACACAATAAATGATTTAAAAAAAGTTTTAAAAATTATTTTTATATAATTTTTGATAATAAAGTATAAAATAGTCAATACATAAATAGCAAACAACAAACCTATTTTAATAATAAAAATATACAAAAAAAAAATTATAAAGTTTGAAACCAAAGTTTGTTTTTTGTACTTAAGTATTGACTCTTTTCAATTAAATTTAAGTTTTCTTTTTTTACAAGAATATAAACCAAAAACTATTTAAAGCTTTTTACTATTAATATTTAAAGGGTCAGCTTATTTATTTAAAACGGGGGCTTAAGTTTTTGTTTTATATTCTTAAAATTTTTTATTTTATACGTATGTATATTCGTATTATAAACTAAAAATTGTATTTTGTTTTTTTTTTTTCTATACAAAAATGCAAGTGAATGAAATTTACACTAATAAATTTTTAAAGAAGAAATCCAAACTTTAGAGCGGAGTAAAAATTGTGTTTTATTTTCTATATTTTTAAATATCTGTCATATTTTTAATTGTTGAAAGTATAATATTTTAGGTAACATAAATCCATTGAAGGGACTAGCTATGGGTACCGTGTAGGCGCCCATATTGGGAAAGGCCAAAAAGTCACCACATTTTAAATCAGGTAATTGTAGATCTTCAGCAATCTGGAAATAAGTAAGATGCAGATTAAAAATACAATTAATCATTCAAAGTTTTGAAATTCCATAAAATACCGTTACCGAAACAATTGTAATAAATAGGAATAAGAAGTTCATGTAAATAAATATATGTTTTTTTTTTGTTTTAGCTGGATAACAACATTATTCCCATACAAGGTAGGCCAAAAAGTATCACCCTTTCAGAAAATGCTATAACTTTTGCAAATGAAGCCGATTGCCAATTTTCTTATAATATTTGTGAAGTAAACAGATAAAGAATACATCTCGACAAGCCCATCAAGAACGCGGAATACCCTTGACTATTTCGTAATGGATGATTGTGCATGAGCAAAGAAGCCCCTTTTATCTAACCGGATACGTTAACAAACAAAATTTGCGCTTTTGAAGCACAGAGAGTTCACCCAAGTATTATTCACGAAGAGCCATAACATCCACTCAAAGCAGGGATGGAAAATATGTTTTCTGTAATTGTACCAACCAGACAAACAAATTGTACTTTTTCGATCCTCACGGTACCAAAATTTGTTCCGCTTTTTTTTAACAATTTTATCGTATTGAGTCAGATTTGCTTAGACACTAAAAAGACTTAAAAAAAAAAATTAATTGACGGGGTGAAACAAAATTCATCGTTAACCACAAAACTTTGTAAAACTTTACTCTAATTTTTATAAATGTTTTTGTATTTTTTACTAAAGTAGCTGAATAAATAAAAACAGGTTTTTAGTATAAATTTGCTTTTAAAAAAAGTCGACTTTATGTTATGTTGTTTTATCAAGTTATAAATTGAAAATTTGAAAAAAAATTTAAATTGTACTAAATGAGCCGCGGTAGTACCACGGTACCATCCAAAGTTAAAATGTACCAAAAAAAAGTACAATTGTACCATGTTTTCCATCCCTGACTCAAAGTCATTGCATGGTGATCCATTTACGACGGAAGTGTTATCGGTCCATATTATTACTGCGACTGGTGAGCGCTACAGAGCCACAACCAATGATATTTTATTGCTGCAAATTGATGAATTGTGACCTGTTGAAACATGTGTTTATAACAAGTCGGCGTTTTTGGGTCGAACGATGTCTCGTTTTGGTGACTTGCAGTGGACAACAACATCGCCCCATCTAACTGCTCCAGAATTTTTTCTTAAAGTTTTTTTTAAGTCACGGATCTATGTGAACGATCCTTCTAAACTCTCAAAGAAAATATGCGACAACAGTGCGAGAACTTAATGCCCAAAGTTCTTACATCGGGCGTTCCTTAAAATTATAAAAAAAGAGTTTGAACGGTAAAAGTCTCCCCCTTAAGGGTTTGCCCTAACTGCTTTGGTTATAAACCTAAACTTTAAAATATGTTCCATGGCGAATGAATGGAATTGAAACGCTAGAGAAGGGGATCAAACTGGAATGGAACTAAAATGGAACTTGAAACGAATGGAATTGAAATACTTGGCAAGCGAAAAGGAAATGGAATGCCGAACGAGTTGAATTGAAAGAGAAACAAGTGGAATTGAAACACTGAACAAGAAAACGAAATCGAATGGTACGGGTAACGAGTGGAATTGAAACACTTAATATAGGGAATGAAATAAAATAGAGGGAGCCTAGATTTTAGTGTTATTTATCGATTTGCAATGGAACGAAATGGAACAGCTAATGATTGGAATTAAAAACATAGCCAAGGGGAATGAAAGGAATCACACGAGGAACGAGTGGAATTGAAATGATAGACAGGGAAACGAAATAGAACGGTAAAAGAGTGGATTGAAACACTAATTACAGGAAGCGAAATGGAATAGAATTTTAGTGATTATTATCGATTTTAACATATTGTTTTCTATTTAAACAATTTTTCTCCAATTTTTCGTATATCAATTCTACTCTACTGTTCTCTTCTTAAGACCTTGCACCTGCAAATATTAATCAGGCCAGTTTGTTGTTAGAGAATTGCAAGAATACTAAAAATTTAAGAAAGTTTTTGAACTTCTGCTTTTAACACTTAAAATAAGATAACTGAATAATTCAGTACTTTTATAATCACAATTTTCAGTTGATTTTATAGAAATATTATTTAACAATAGTCGAAGTTTTAGATCTCTATTGTCAGAGGACTTGTCTCAGGTGCTAAAAAAAAATGTTTGCTATAAACCCCATATATTTTGGTGAATAGCAAACATTTTTTCATGCGTTCTATTGGTCTTTCAATTTCCCCCTAAATATTAAAACTTATCTTACATACCTTATCTAAAGCATCGCAGGTAGGACCCCATATTAATGTTTTAAATTTTGGTATATTTTCACTTTGATCATCCTGAAAATTAAAAGAGATTTTTAATATTAGCAATTTGTTTGCCAACTCATAGTGTCGGTAGGTGCTCACCAAAAAATGTTCCACCGTAACATGTTGATGATCATATAAAATGCAATTGAATGATCCATATACACCATCATTTAAATAATACATTTTAGTCAACAATTTACCATTGGGAGAACGGGCCTCACGTTTAGCATGTATTTTACAAATTAAAGTATAAGCAGCAGCTACAAAAAATCTACCAGGTTCAGCAATTATATTAACATTATTGTTGGGAAAGTGACGGTTTAAAGATTTATTAACAATTTCAGAAATCTATAATACAAAAGAAGAAAATTACAAAAAACAAAATATATTTATGGTGAAACTTTAACAAATATAATATTTGAGTATTTACTGTTTCAAATTTCTTATCATCACTACCCGGAAATCCACCACCAATATCAAGTAAATTCATTTCATAACCCAACAACAAACCAAATTCAAATAAATGTTTGGCTGTTGTTATGGCACGATCATAAGCTGGAAAGTCATTACAACCAGAACCCACATGAAAACTGGTGCCAATAACCTTAAAAAAAAAACAACAAATATGTATGTACAAACAATTTGTAATCAAAATTAAAATTCTGAAAATAATGCTGCTTACATTTAAATTTAAACTTTTTGCCAATAACATAAGAGCTGTAGCATCACTTTCAGCATCACAGCCAAATTTATCACCCAAAGGACATTGAGCCTCCTTGGCTTCACAGCGAAAACGTATCACCAAACTATCAAATGTTCAGAAGGAAAAAGTAGTTTAAATTTATAAAATTTTCTTCTTTTTTGTATATCATATAATAATTACTTGGATTCTGGATAATTTTTGTGTATCTTATATATTTCAAATTCTGTATCCACAGTACTGGTTTTCACATTATTCTCCTGGGCATATTCAATATGTGAGACCGGTTTACAAGGATTTGCAAAAATTATACGTTCTGGTTCAACACCTAAGTCCAAAACTTGTTTTATTTCCACCTTAGAAGCACAATCAAAGTTTGTACCCAAATCGGCCAAAGTTTTAACTATAAAACTATCATCATTGCATTTTACAGCTGAAATTATGTTGAATTTAAATTAATATATAAAAATATTTATTATCGAGAAACTCGCCATAGTAGGGTTTAATACGCGGCATAAATTTGTACCAGGTTTCATATTTTTCTTTTACTTTTTCTAAATCACAAACAAATTGAGCTTCATCAGTGGTTTTTAATTTTTGAGTTTCAATCACTTCTTTTATATTAATATTATTTTCGTAAAAGTTAATTTCATTTTCTTTAAACATCTTTTTTTTTATATTAATATGTAATCACCGGCTGCCAATTTAAGACTGTTTTGAATATTTTTAGTTTTATATTTCAAGCATGTTGAATAAGACCGAGATTTTTTTTAAGGTCAAAGATTATCACTTTTTATGATTCAACAAAAGTATTAGACAAAAGGTTAAAAAAGAAAAATAGACTTTAAACTTATCAATTTTAAAGAAATTGAAAATTATGAATGAAGCGTGTAAAGCCCGCCATGTTGTTCGCATAGAAAAAAATGTTGCCCGTGATTGTCCAGAGATTAAAAATAAGCACACACATATTTTAAATATTTACATCCAAAATCCAGTGTTGATAGTATTTATCCCACAGTTAAAGATACATATCAAATATCAAAGGGGTTTGTTCAGGCCGTTAGTGTGGAAATACCCCCTTTTTGCCTTTCTACCTAGAGTATGGGGTATCTCTAGTGAACAAGTTTTATTATGAGATATATTAAAAATTGTTTATACATAAATTTGACACCCTCAATATAAATATTTGAAAAATTTTCAAATTTAGATTTTTTTTTTTAATTTTTATATTTTACTTTAGAATTTTTCGCCCAATATCGTGAAAATTATTCTTTAAAAGTTATTCAGTTCAATTTCTTCGACCTTTTTAATACAAATTTTATACAAAATTATTTATTTGTTATCCAATATTTCGCTATCTCAATGGATAGCTTCTTCTTCCATTGAGATAGCGAAATATTGGATAACAAATAAATAATTTTGTATAAAATAGACCTTAAGCTTGAATACTTATTACCTGGAATTCTTTAAAAGTTTTAAAGAAAATGTTTAATTTAAAAAATCTCGAAAACAGTCCAATCCTATCTAGGAGGTGTTTTATAAAAATAGTATAATTTTTCTGAAATATTAATTTATTATATTTTCATTTCTTTTAAAGTATAATACTTTAGGTAACGTAAATCCATTAAAAGTACAAGCATTGGTAATCGTATAGGCACCCCTGTTGATGAACGCCAAAAAATCGCCGCATTTTAAATCGGGTAATTGTAAGTCTTCAGAAATCTGAACAAAATGAAAAAAAAAAATATATATATATATAGATAGATAGCATAGGTTTTTGCAGTTCTTAAAGTAGAATATCAATTCCAATGGCCCAAAATATGTTTAAGAGTTTTTTTAAGATCGGAACTGGAAGGGCGCATATTGATTTTATTTAAAAACAAATGAGGTTATGAAATAAACATTATTAATTTTTTCTCTGGTACTTTATTTTCACAATTAACTTAGGTAATATCAGCCCACTGAAAGGAAAATATCAGCGATAAAAAATTTTACTTTTGATGACCTAAAAGAAAGAAAGTTTAAAATTTCCCAAATTTAAACATCAATAACTCGTGAGATATGAATTGTATTGTAGTGATATTAAACCCTTAGATAGGTCTTTGACATGCATTTCCCACATTATGCCACTTTCACCATATTTACAAAAATAAGCACAACTTAAAAAATTGTTCAATTATTTGCGGAAATCCGTTTGTAGTATGTTTAAATACCTTTACCCGATTAAAAATGTAAATAGAAATTATTTTTATATAAAAAAACTTTTTGTATATGCACATCGATAGCTTATATTCAATACCCTCTATGAACCAAAATATATTTTTTTAGGAAAAATCTGATTTACGGCCAAATTCTTAAAGTATATGATCAATTTATCTCTTACAATATTTGGTGAATATAACTACTGAATCCTACGTAAAAAATAATATAATACTTTAAGTTATTCGCGAGGCTATGGTTGATAGAGGGTATTGCAATTGAAAATTTTTTTTAGCTGATAGATTATTAAAAATATATTATTTGCAATTTTATCAAAGTTTCAACGTTTTTTTAACATTACATATAACAACTAAATAACAAAACAAGTTATTTCGAACTGGAAATTATTACATATCTTACTATTACTTTGACTTTATCTGAACTAAATTTTCATTAAAGTTATGATGTTTTGTTGGTATAGCAGGCTTCAAATAACAGGCCGCAATCAACTTTTTATCCTGTAAACTTTAAAATGAATTACAAAAAATATTTTTTTTTTTTTTTTTGTAATCTGCTCTTCAAAATCCATTAATTGAAGGTTATTTCCTTAGGAATCAGGAAAACGTATTTTACGGGACACACTAATAATTAAGCATCTAAATGACCTCACAGTTGTATAAACAGTTCTAGGAAACACCTTTACTTGTAGTGATTTTTAATATGTCTATAATTCTAGTGTGTTTGATAGTGGGCATTGCATTCAAAAATAAATCTTATGGTTGTTAGAGAAATAACAAATATAACAATTTTTTTCTTTGACTTTTTTCGTAACGTGAAAAAGTTTACAATATAAACTCTTCCTCTAATGTTCACTTCACCTCATCTTCTCATATCGTTGATAGGCCTTAAACCAATATTGTGTTAAAAATGGAAAGACAAATTTATTTAAACATCGATGTGGCGGAATGTGTGTGATCGTCGAGCCCTTAAACAATTTGGCATTGGAAATAAAGATTATAATTTATACCTTATCCAAAGAATCACAAGTAGGACCCCATAATAAAGTTTTGAATGTAGGCAAGTTCTGATCTTCATCATCCTAAAATAATTAAATGAAAAATTTTAAAATAGAGGTTTATCAATATTTCTATACTCACCAGAAAATGTTGCACCGTAACAGTTGGTTCGTCAAATACAAGACAATCCATGAATGATGTAAAGACTCCAATATTTATATAATAAATTTTCCTCAACAATTCACCATTAGGTGATCGCATCTCACGTTTACCATGTATTTTACAAATTAAAGTACAAGCGGCTTCTGCAAAGAATCTACCAGGTTCAGCTATTACATTAACATTATCATCGGGAAAATTTTCACTTAAAGATTTATGAACAATGGCAGAAATCTATAAAAAAAATTAAATTTATAAACTTTTCAGCGGAATTTAACGCTTAAGTGGAGCTGAGAGCCTTAGAATTTTTGTTAATAAAAAATATCAACCAAAGTCAAATCAAAAGGCATGACAGACATGTTGTTAGTACACTTTGCATCAAAGCTCTCTAAATCAGACGGACGCACAATTTAAAATGTGGAAAAATAGAAAATAAGTTCTAGTGTGAAGTTAGCTGCAAGTAAACTACAGCCAACCAAATAGTAATTTTTTCTTTTGTTATGATTATTTTAAGCGAATTTCGGTAATACCAATAAACAAATATAGACGTGAAGTTAACGCCAAACGCGGTTCACTTTAATTTTGGAAGACTGGTAAAGCATGACTTTTTTGTTCAGATTTACTCGATCAGAAGCATTCTCTGCGCCACAAAATTTTTTTATTATAAAGTTCTGTTAAATTTCTCTACATACCTTTTCCATTTGTTCATCATCACTACCCGGAAATCCACCGCCAATATCAAGAAAATTCATTGCACAACCCAAAGATAAACCGTATTGAAATAATTTTTTGGCTATCGTTATAGCACGATCATAAACAGGAAAATCGTTATGACAACAACCGACATGAAAGCTAGTACCAATAACCTGAATAAAAAACCAAACATAATTAATTTTTATAAAAATTATTATTCTTAATTATTAATGCTTACATTTAAATTTAAGCTCTTTGCCAGTGAAATAAGAGCAGGAGCATCATTTTTCGGATCACAACCAAATTTTTCACCCAACGCACTTTGAGCACCTTCGGCATCACAACGAAAACGTATTACCACACTATTAAATTGTTTAAAATTTTTCATATTAGATACTTCTGAAATATTTTGTATTATCTGAGGAATTTTGATAAAAGAACTTAAATCGACTTTAGTTGTTTTATCAAAAAGTATTTCCAAAAGACTTTTGTGGCCATAATTAAAACTTTGTTTAAGTGAATTTTTAAGAGATTTTGGAAGTTTGTAATATCAGCTTCTTTGATCTCTTAAAAAAATACAAAGAAAAAGTTTAAATTTTATTAAAATATTCTTTTTTTCTTAAATAAGTTTTGAGTATTTACTTTGACTCCGGATACTTTTCATATATTTTATATATCTCACATTCCGTATCTACTGTACTGGTTTTAACATTATTCACTTTAGCAAATTCAATATGGGATATAGGTTTGACAGGATTAGCAAAAATTATACGTTCTGGTTCAACACCCAAATCCAAAATTTGTTTAATTTCATTTTTTGAAGCACAATCAAAGTTGGCACCCAATTCGGCCAAAGTTTTTACTATAGCCCCGTCATTATTGCATTTTACAGCTGAAATTACATTAAAGATTATTAATGTACAAGTAAAACGTTTTTTTTTTTTTATTATTATCCAGAATCTCACCATAAAAAGGTTTAATACGGGGCATCAATTTGTTCCATGTTTGATATTTTTCTTTGACTTTTTCTAAATCACACACAAACAGAGCCTCATCAGTAGTTTTTAACTGTTGAGTGTCAATCAATTCTTTTAGATTTATATCATTTTGGTAAAAATTAATTTCATTTTCTTTAAACATTTCAACAAATTTCGATAGCTTTTCTTTTGTATTTATTAAAACACTTCAACTTCTTGAGGAAATCTGAGAGTTTTACTTTTTTTTTTATCAAAAGTCTATCTAAATTGTCCCGCTATTGAGATTAATGGCTGAGGAACTGTTGATTACCAAACTTATTCTAACAAGCATTAGCAAAATTTATCAATTTATAACGATTGAATTTTTAACAATTTTGCTGATACAATTTATCAAATAAATTTACAATGTTTGTATGGCTCCTATCAACGTTTTCTTAAACCATATTGATTATTTAAACACTTTACAGCCTTATGCATAGAATTTTGTTGATTTTTATAACAATTAAATATTAACAAATGTTCCTTATAAGACTGTTATAAGAATCAACTAAATGTCTATGCTTTATAGCTGTGATTTGGTAGAAATCCGATAAAAGATCATCAAGAAGTTATAAATTTTAAAGGCATCAAATTTTTAATACTAATTTACTATATACATACATATCAAATATAGATGACCTTATTAGTTTAATAATACTTACATACTCCATCCCAAAATATATGTTTTCTTTTTTTCAAGTTGTCGAATGAAAAAATCGTAAATACGTATTTTTTAGGATTTAGTACAGGTTGGTTGAAAAGTTCCTGCGCTCGAAATGAAAGAATACTGTTTTTGTTACGAAATATATTTTTTTATTCAATATAATCTCCTAGAAGCTCAATACACTTGTTCCAATGATCATCCAATAATTTTATCCCATCCTTATAATGGTTTTCCGGAAGCTCTGCAAAATAACCGTCTACGGCTGCTATCTCTTCATTCGACGAAAAATGCTTTCCATGAAGGAATTGTTTGAAATTTCTGAAGAGATAGTAGTCACTGGGAGCCAAATCTGGTGAATACGGTGGATGTTCAAGCAATTCGTACTTTAATTCTTTGAATATAGCCATCGTCAAAACACTTTTGTGAGCAGGTGCATTGTCTTGATGACAAACGATTTTTTTCTTCTTTAAACCAGTTCTTTTCTCACGAATTTTTTCATCCAGCTGATCCAAAAGGCTGCAATAATATTCAGAGTTGATTGTTTTACCTTTCTGAAGATAATCAATCAACAAAATTCCTTTTGCATCCCAAAAAACTGATGCCATAACCTTCTTTGCTCATCGTTGTGACTTCACCTGCTTTGGAGCTGAACAACCAGCTTCAGTCCACTGTAAACGTTCTTGTTTCAATTTAGGATCATGGTGGTAGATCCAAGTCTCATCCATAGTTATAAAACGGCGCAAGAAGTCGGTTTTATTCGGCATAAAACGCTCTAAATTAAGCTGAGAATTTGTTTTCGATCCAGTTTTTGTTGAATTGTTAATGTGTGCGGCACTAACTTTTCAAACAGTTTTTTCATACGTAATTCTTCATGTAAATTATGGAGTACTCGTTCGTCTGAGATGCCTATGGCATTAGCAACTTCACGCTTAGTCAAACTTGGATCTTTACTAACCATATTATGTACCTGATCAATGATTTCTGCTGTGGTTGCAGTTTTTGGTCGTCCTTCGTGTGGATCGTCTTTAAGGCTGGTACGACCACGTTTAAATTCACCAGCCCAAAATTCAACGGTGCGTTTTGAAGGTGAGGACTCCTTATACACTTCTAACAATTGTTCATTAATTTCCTTTGCTTTTAACCCTTCAAAACAAAGAATCTAATGACTGCACTATATTCAATTTTTTCCATATTAAAAAAAATCAATGACACGTCAACTTTAAATGGCTTGTAAACAAAGAAAGAATTGACAGAATGACTTGCAACTTTGCATGTGTTCTCAGGACAGTAATACCAACTTCAGAAAAAAAAGTTTGGAGCTAGCAGTGCCATCTCTTGTTGAGCGCAGGAACTTTTTAACCAACCTATATGAAGATTTCCATTTACAAAAAAACTAGTAATTTTCATTTAATTTTATTTAAATCAATGTTTCGACCAGTTTTATTAGTTATTAATTAGTTCATAAAAATAAATAAACAAAAAATAATTAATGTATTAAATGCATTTATTAATTGCATTTAAGTTAAAATTCCAAAACTTATTTAACAACTTTTGAAAATCAATTTGTTGGAATCTGGTCCCTTACTAACTGGATTTTCTCCTTGCTTAAGTGAATCATCGGAGGAATATGTTCACAGAATTTCTAAAAAATATTTAAGTTAAACAAGAATTTCTGGTTCACTTACAAATATTTGTAGAAACTCTGAAAACCTAGTCTTCTGGCAATTTCCTTAAGCTAGAAGAAATCTGGACTGAGCGATCAGCTTACAAGAAATTATTTTTTGAAATAAATTTTAAAAATCTTTAAAAAAAAACTTACTACTCTAAAGATAATTCAGAGCCATAAGTCTGCAACGGTTCAAGTTTAGTCTAGAGTAATTGTAGTCGCAAAAACAAAACTATTAGGCCTATAAATTATAAAAATTTTATAAAATCAAATAAAAATATGGTTGAAAATGGGGTAAAGTGGATAGCGGGATGAAGTGAAAAATGGCAATTTCACCCTTATTTATGCAATTTGTTTTCAATCTTATGTGTAACAGTTCAACGAGCTTACCATTTTACACCAGAACGCTTAAGTTGTGTCCCTTTTTTTAAATATGGTAAAATTTTCCAAATAAAAATGGTAAAATTTGAAGACCAAAAATGAAAATATTTTAGTTACACTGTGGTTCAAGTAAAATTTTTTGCAGTTTTCTTTCGTTTCTAAATATATTTATATATATACTCAGAATATTATATAGTTTAATGTTTGTGGTTTAATAAAATAAGTTTTCCGTTCCATTTCAAAGAAATATATATTTTATTTCGAAATAATTGACTTTTTTTCAGTTTCATTTATTTTTTTTTTTATTTAAATTAACCGACCTAATGGAAATTTGTGGTTTATTTGTGTCCGGGTAGGTAAAATTTCAACATTTATTTTTACTGATTACTCATTTGTTTCTTACGGATGTGTCAGTTGTTTAAACAATATGTAAAAATAAATAACAAAAGCCATTTGATTTAAATAAAAAATTAAGTAGACCGGTTTTTAAATAAAATATCATTTCTTGTAAATGGCATTTTCTGTTATTTTAACTTACAAACTATTTTAAGTGTATATATTTAATTCTTAACCCATTAGAAGCCATTGTACTCAACTGGGTACACCTTGACTTTTTTAGATTTTCTCTCACACTATTTGTCCTATAATTTAAGTAAAATAATTTTCTGAGAGCCAACTAAATTTAGAAATTAAAAGCAAAAGCTTTTTCTAATCTAATACTGTTATTATTGTTTAAATCCACATCGATTGATGGCAATTAAAAAATATTAAATTTTGGCAACATTTTTCTTAAAGATAAAAATTTAATTATTGAAATTTGTAATAAAAATTTGAATATATGTGTAATTAGTGTTTATTATTTAATTAGGCACTAATTGAAACTCTTGAATCAAATTTTACAACCGCGAGTTTCAAAACGCTGTATGTGGGAGAGTAGGTTTCCTCTTTTTGCTCCATGACAATTTACAAGGATATATTAATTTTTCTTTCAATTTCGATTATACTTTATTCTATTTGATGCCTTTGCCTATAACATAAATATATTTTTTATTGAATTTTCTTCTCCAAATTGTATTTGGCCATTACTAGGTTAAGCCAGAGTAAAACTTAAAAATTTTTAATGAATAAAACATTTTTCGCTTTTAGATTTTAGTAAAGTCATAGTGCTTGTTCAAAAAACCACTTAACAACATATTTAAGTACTAAGAAGACAAAAATGAAGCGAACATATTGTTTCATAAGTTTTTTTGTTTGATATCTGCTTATTTAGAAGATTCTATGTCTCTCAAAAATTCGGGTTCTGATAAAATTACTTTGCCTAGCTAATGTAAAAATAATTAATTTGCCCTATTTTTGTAAGAATACGGAGGTTGAAAGTTCGTTATAAACAACCAAGAATAACAAAAATAATGGAAGAGCTGAAAAAACTGTGTTACCCAATACACCCCACCTTCCCCCATATATACATATATAAAATAATTAGTACTGAACATAACAACAACTAAATGTACGCATGTTATCAATTAAAATTTTATATATAAAGTGACTAAAAAACACTTAATCGATAAAGACTGTTATTAATTACAATCAACCAATAATTACGATTGATAACAAATATGCGATTTTGATCATTTTGGTACATAAGTCAATTAATTAGTTTAAAAGTGTTTACTCTATTTTAAGGTAGAGGATCTACGTAAAGACAAAAATATTAATTTAAAACAAACTGATAATCGACAATGCAATAATATCTCCCATTTGGAAGTACAGAAAAGAACTATGGGAAACTGAAAGTAATATATCTACAGTAAAAAAAATTAAAACACGTATTCAATCAAAAATACTAAAATCTATTGTCAGTTCGGAATCGTACAGGTTGGTTGAAAAGTTCCTGCGCTCACCAAGAGATGGCACTGCTAACTCCAAACTTTTTTTTCTCAAGTTGGTATAACTGTCCTGAGAACACATGCAAAGTTGCAAGTCAGTCTGTCAATTCTTTCTTTGTTTACAAGCCATTTAAAGTTGACGTGTCATTGATTTTTTTTTTAATATGGAAAAAATTTAATATGGTGCAGTCATTAGATTCTTTGTCTTGAAGGGTTTAAAAGCAAAGGAAATTTATGAACAATTGTTAGAAGTGTATAAGGAGTCCTCACCTTCAAAACGCACCATTGAATTTTGGGCTAGTGAATTTAAACGTGGTCGTACCAGCCTTGAAGACGATCCACGCGAAGGGCGACCAAAAACTGCAACCACAGCAGAAATCATTCAGCAGGTACATAATATGATTAGTGAAGATCCAAGTTTGACTAAGCGTGAAATTGCTAATGCCATAGGCATCTCAGACGAACGAGTACTCCATATTTTACATGAAGAATTACGTATGAAAAAACTGTTTGGAAAGTTAGTGCCGCACACATTAACAATTCAACAAAAACTGGATCGAAAACAAATTTCTCAGCGTAATTTGGAGCGTTTTAAGCCGAATAAAACCGATTCTTGCGTCGTTTTATAACTATGGATGAGACTTGGATCTACCACCATGATCCTAAATTGAAACAAGAACGTTTACAGTCGACTAAAGCTAGTTGTTCAGCTCCAAAGTAGGTGAAGTCACAACAATCAGCAAAGAAGGTTATGGCATTAGTTTTTTGGGATGCAAAAGGAATTTTGTCGATTGATTATCTTCAGAAAGGTAAAACAATCAACTCTGAATATTATTGCAGCCTTTTGGATCAGCTGGATGAAAAAATTCGTGAGAAAAGAACTGGTTTAAAGAAGAAAAAAATCATTTTTCATCAATACAATGCACCTGCTCACAAAAGTGTTTTGACGATGGCTAAATTCAAAGAATTAAAGTACGAATTGCTTGAACATCCACCGTATTCACCAGATTTGGCTCCCAGTGACTATTATCTCTTCAGAAATCTCAAACAATTCTTTCGTGGAAAGCATTTTTCGTCGAATGAAGAGGCCATAGCAGCCGTAGACGGTTATTTTGCAGAGCTTCCGGAAAACCATTATAAGGATGGGATAAAATTATTGGATGATCATTGGAACAAGTGTATTGAGCTTCTAGGAGATTATATTGAATAAAAAAATATATTTCGTAACAAAAACAGTATTCTTTCATTTCGAGCGCAGGAACTTTTCAACCAACCTGTATATCTCAGATGAATAAATCCGTAAAAAAAAAGTTTTTCGAAACTGCAGCTTAAAACATAACATAACAAACACCTCACTCTACGTTCGAATAGTTAAGTTATCCGATTGCCAGAAAATGAAACAGTAGTGCTCAGAAGTCTGAAGCGTTTTACTTACACCGGACCTCCTGACCTGTTTGCTTCTTTTAACGTAAAATGTATTAAAAATATTACTTTATTTATCATTTATTTAAAATATTCCTAATTATCTTAAGTACTACTGATTTATGATAATTTATCACCCACTAACCGTAAGATAAACTACTTATTGTCGATTTTTGACAGGTGCAATAAATATTGGGATATAAAAAAAAATCACTAACAGTTAAATTCCATTTTAATATAGGAAGCAACAACAAATGTGACAGTTAAAGCATAGAGTAATTCAACATAAAGATTCAGATTTCCTTCTTACCAAATTCAGTATGTACAAAGTTTCAGTTTCAACAAATTCATCGTTAAAAATTTTTATGGTGCATTTTAAAATTTGTTCATGTTGAATAAAAAGGTGTATTAAAAAAACCAACTTAAACCTCTATGTTAAATTACTCTATGGATAAATTCCCTTTAACTATAGGCATTTTTGTATATAATCGGGTGCAATCTATACTCATAACAATTTTTGTTTAAAACTTTGTACAGCTTCTTAATTTAGAAGAATAATGACAAAGAAAACTATAGTTCTGGAAATACTTTTAACAGTTTAGTGTTTTGGGGCAATTTAAGAAAACTTGATAGTAAAACAGATTCTGATTCACAAAAATTTGTAATGTAACGGAATCTTTGTAACAGAAAATTGTGCTTAATTGTTAAATATTCAATTTTTTAAAATATAATATTTTGGGTAACATAAATCCATTGAAGGCACATGACGTTGTAATTGTATATGCACCCATGTTGGGAAAGGCCAAAAAGTCACCACATTTTAAATCAGGTAATAGTAAATCTTCAGCAATCTGTAATAAAAAAAATGATAGAGAAAATAGAGTCAATTATATGGAGTGATTGTTGTGTGGGAGTTAGGTCGACATAAACCTAATATCACTCGCCGTGATATAAAAATTGTGCGCTAATTAAACTTAACTTTTACGAAAAAATACTTAAGAAATTAGAATTTTCACTTAAGATTTCCAAATTGAGAAAACCTTTTTTTTTTTAAAACTAGTAACAAACTTACTCTACATTTTATAGATTATTCTTTTATTCATCATACATACCTTATCTAAAACATCACAGGTAGGACCCCATAACAAGGTTTTATATTTAGGTAAGTTATTATTTTCATCATCCTAAAATAATAAATACAAATAAAAACTAAATGTTCGTAAATATTTCAATCGGAATTGCAGATACTCTTCACAACCGACTCATGTCTAAAAATAAGATAAACACTCTCAGAAAGAAAATATTTCAAAACTTACCAAAAAATGTTCTGCCGTAACATGTTGATTATACACAAGACAATCCAGGAATGATGTAAAGATGCCAACATTTAAATAGTACATTTTAGTCAACAATTTACCATTAAGAGATTGTGTCTCACGTTTACCATGTATTTTACATATTAATGTGTAAGCAGATTCTACAAAGAATCTACCAGGTTCAGATATTATATTAACATTATCATCGGGAAAATGTTCACTTAAAGATTTATTAACTATCTCCGAAATCTAAAAAAGAAATTAAATTTAAACTTGAAACAATTTTGTGGGATAGAGTTAAGATGAATGGATTTTTATTTTTGTAGTTCGTTTAAAAATCAAAAGAATGAGGTCGAAAATCAATATCAATTTTTTATGTGAAACCAACACTCATGGGCTGTCACCTACTAATGATTTGAATTTTTCTATATTGTATGTAACAGAGAAGACTTCTGCGGAGTTTATTCCACAAACAGCCAGTACGAATGATGAACGGATTCTTTCTATAATATAGGGTCCGCCAAATAATTTTTTTTTTGAAAAAACTACTGAATATTTTCTCAAATTTCTTTTTTATTTGAAAGTACAATCCTTCCGGTTAATAATGGAAAATAATTTCATTCAAATGGCTGCCTCGGCTGGCCGTTACAGTCAATGGCGATCGTTATAAGGCCATGTTGAACGAATTTTTGTTCACAAAAATTGAAGGGGAGGATATTGGCAACATTTGGTTTCAACTGGACGGCGCTACGTGCCACACAGCCGAAGCTACACTCGATGTTTTGCGCCCTGTTTTTGAAGATCGCATTATCAGCCGCAGAGCTGATTTCGTTTGGCCACCTCGGAGCTGCGATTTGACACCGTTGGACTATTATTTGTGGGGTGCCGTCAAAGATAAGGGTTACGCACACAAGCCAGAGACAATTGACGCTTTAAAGGACAATATTCGTGAAGCCATTGGTGAAATACAGCTGCACACAATCGATAATGTGCTTAAAAATTGGACCGATCGTGTAGGCTACTGCATGGACAGCCGAGTCAGACATTTGAATGAAATTATTTTCTATTATTAACCGGAAGGATTGTACTTTCAAATAAAAAAAAAATTTAGAAAATATTCAGTAGTTTTTTTTATAGCATTTAAAAAAAAAAAGTTATTTGGCGGACCCTATATAATGTAACTGGACAATAGACTAATAGACAAGCGACAGTGCCTGTATTTCGAATAAAAAATCGAGATTTGTGGATAAGTTCACTTATCTCAGCAGATAAAACTGTGCCTAGAGACTCGCTCTAGAGCTGGAGACCTTAACGTCATTGATGAACACCGACTTCCCGCTTTGCACACGGCCACGGATCTATACTAGACTTCGAAGCTCCTGCGCATATATGGAAGTTGTATTCCATCTTCGGCCGGATAAATAGTAAGTCGAATGAAGTAAAATACTTCTTGCACCGTTTTGGAAAACCGAGGCATATGAATGCTTTTTTCAGTAGACATATAACTGAATTTTCATGTCCAGAACATCAAAAGTATCCGACTCCTCAATGTCAATATCACCCAAATGAAAAGATAACAATGATGATGACCTCATAGCTCTATGGGTGAACATACAACACTGCGTCTTGCGTGCATTAAACTCGAACATATTCGCACAACCCCACTCGGAGTTTGTCGAAAAGTCTTAATTGAATGTGTTGTTAATAATCTTTCCCCCTAACCACCACAAAGGTTGGCCTACGATCGAAGAAAAATGCTTGTCAAATGTATTTTTCATTTGCAAAAGAGTAGATAGTTGCAAGTTTTATTAAGAAAGTTGATAAATAGGGTAGGAGTAAGACAGAACCCTTTCTTACTGTACCCCTAAATTCAGCTGAAGCTTGTCGGATGAAACCCAATCATCATCAATAACAGGACATTTTGTGCGATCTCTTACAAGACTAGAAATAAAGCCAGCGAAGTCATTACTGACACCAAAAGTAATAAGCTAATAGGCCTCCCGATAGCTAAGAAGTGAGTTAGACTCTCACTTCTTAATTAGCAATGCTTCCTATTACCTTAGAGAAGAGTTATTAAGCGCAGCCTTTTTAGGAATTGGCTGGACATTGGCAACCTTCCAGCACGAGGGAAATACTCTCGCGCGGTACGAAGCGCTAAAAAAGTTGGCCAATGGATGAGCTAGCGTTAAGGAGCACTCTTTAAGCACCAGTGCTGGTAAACCATTCGGCCCTGGTGATTTATTAACATGGAAATCTTAGGCATATTACACGATACTCTTTCGACCTCGGGCAAGGAATAAATTTCTTACAAACAACTCATTCAAAAGATTAGATTTATCATTTTTAAAAAAATTGGGAACTAGCATTATCCAGTACTCTTTAAACGAATGACCAAAAGCTATTACTACCCCGAGGAGTCCTCTCTAGATCTGAGTGAGTTTCTGAATGTCTCGTTAAATCAACCATTTATGTCGCGGAATCTACGTTATCGTTGAGAAAACAGAATTTCCAATTGAAATTCCAGAAAAACACATTGAGCTCAGCGTAACAAGCTAACAAATTAAACGTTTCGTAACCGTTGTCGAAGCATTTCGACAACGGAAATGACACAATGATCTGAATTGCCTAGAGGTGCAATTTTTCTTACTTCAAAACAAGAAGTAAGGTTAAGGTCGACAGTACTCTGGTGTTCACCTTCAATGCACATGGAATGTTTTTTGGTTCATGTACTAATTTCACCAGATGGTTGTGCATGGCAAACAGTTTAACGTTAAGATTCTCAGGAGTTGTATGGCTCACATGGTGCCATATAAGTTACAGACATATTCTTTTAAGCGTACTGAGTCGTCCGGCTGGCATGTATGTACAACAAATGAAGAGAGTAGTAAAAAAAATGGGTGATATTTGTCTACTTACTGCTTTAAATTTTTCATCATCATTGCCCGGAAATCCACCACCAATATCTAGTAAATTCATTTCATAACCTAAAGATAACCCATATTGATATATTTTTTTAGCTTTCCTTATAGCACGATCATAAGCAGGTAAGTCGTTACAACAACAACCAACATGGAAACTAGTACCAATAACCTAAAAAGAAAGAATATCAGCAAGAAAATCGAAAGTTTTGAAAAGAGTCTAATCACAGTTAAGACTATTAATACTTACATTTAAATTTAAACTTTTTGCCAGTGAAATAAGAGCTGGAGCATCAAATTCAGCATCACAACCAAATTTTTCACCCAAAATTGCTTGAGCCTCTTTGGCATCAGAGCGAAAACGTATAACCACACTATTAAATGATTTAAAATTGTTCAAATTATTTTAAAAATCTCTACTTTTTAAATTAATTTTTTATATTTACTTGGATTCTGGATAATGTTTATGTATTTTATATATCTCACATTCTGTATCTACTGTACTGATTTTAACATTATTCTCCCTGGCATATTTAATGTGTGAGACCGGTTTACAAGGATTAGCAAAAATGATACGTTTTGGTTCAACACCCAAATCTAAAACTTGTTCTATTTCATTTTTGGAAGCACAATCAAAGTTGGTACCCAAATCGGCCAAAGTTTTAATAATGGATCTATCATTGTTGCATTTTACAGCTGAAATCACATTGCAATAAGTTAATAAGCGCAGTTTTGTTTTTTATTTTAAAACTCACCATAGTAAGGTTTAATGCGTGGCATCAATTTGTTCCATGTTTGATATTTTTCTTTAACTTTTTCTAAATCACACACATACAAAGCCTCATCAGTAGTTTCTAATTTTTGATTTTCAATCACTTCCTTTAGATTTATAGTATTGTGATAAAAATTAATTTTATATTTTTTATACATTTTAAATATGTTCCTTTATCCTTAGATAATTTTCTTTATGTTATTGTTTAAAGACAGTCGATCGATATAAGACTGTTTTAATTCTATTTAGTTTATATTACATCTGACCTAATAAAGATAAAAACAATTCTAAAGATTTTATAATTATTCGACAATTATAAAATTCTTTTGTTGTAAGTATTTAAGTATTTTGTTGTAAGTATTTAAGTATGGTTGAAGCTTGACTTTCAGGTTTATTAAGCATAGCTACAATTTTCTCAGTATTGAGGATATAAGTTATCATTTTTCTCTGCAAATTGATAATTTATAGGTATATTCCCCAATACTATTGTAGTTATGGGCAGTCAATGTTTAAATCAATCTTAAATCACATATAAATTATTCAAATTCACCGATACCTCAGTTGACGGCATTTTTGGTGCCATAAAAATGTCCGGTAAATAAATGTGCGGCGAATACTTAGCTCTCAAATTAATTCAATTCATTAAATTTGTATGAAAGAAGTTCTTTTCATAACCCTAACGGAATTTATCCCAATTTCTGGATTTGAGAAAATGTTTCCAGCACTCGATGTTAAGACAGTGACCGAAATATTTTCGTTTGTAATTCTCATAAAAAAAATAAGCCAAAGACCCAGGATTAGAGACAATTTTACTGAATTTTGTTTTCTGTTTACGGGCTTATTACTTTGATTTGTATTAGAAAGACTTAGAAGCATTATAACTATTTTTGTGGTCGCTAATTACAATTCAAAAATTTAAAGGCGAATCCAATATGAATGGCAAATTCACAAAATCTATAGGATGCTCTTGGGTAACGTCACTAAAGCGGTTTTCGGGTCCGTTGATTATAAATGTGTGCTGAGTTTTGTAAAAAATAACATAAAATGGGACATCTTATATGGCGACTTGATTGGCTCAGAATTCCTTACTCGCACGCAGAGAAAAAACATGGTTGGAACATGATCACTGCTACTATATTAAGCTTGCTGCAATCGGGTATGATTGTCACAACCATGTTATTGGTTTTTTAACCATCGACATGGTCGCTGCCATCATTATTATTGTAAATATTTTACTATTTTATGATTGACACCTCCTTTTTTATAACATGATTGGCTGTAACCATACTGTGGTAACAACAGTTTTGACTATGAAAAAAATATGATAGTTATGCAACCATAACAATCATATTTTATACATCAAATAAAACATTACTTTGACATTTACGGTCATAATATTTTCTTGTTTTCATAAAAACCAAAATTGTATCAGTTCAGTCAGTTTGTTTTTACTACAAAATGTATTAAAAAATAATGATATATTGCTTACTAAAACTGGACAGATGTCAGATGGGGTTTCTACCTTTCATGAGGAATTAAAAAATTTCAAATCCAGTTAATTTTTCTTTTAACTTTAGATTTTTTTAAAGGGTTTTATTCCAAAATTTCTTATACATTTAATATTATTTACACTTATCAATTCATTGCCAAAAAGATCCTATGTAAAGATTTTATATTTTTTAATTCGTTTCAATAAAAACAATAAGAAATATTTCTTAAAAAATATATATTTATTAATTCATTTCTTGTAAAAAGTTCTTATAATATTAATAAAAAATTTTTTTTATAAGTTTTACTTATAAAACTCAAGATTTTTTTGTACGTGCGGAATGGTTGGGGGATGCCAAATACGCATTTGATTCAATATGACAGTTGAAGTTATTAAGGCTGGTATTATAGTGCACACTTAAGTAAAATCTTAAACTTTAGTAAAATTTTTTAAAAGCATTCGCTTAAAATTTTATTTAAAAATTTCAGTTATACTGCATTTCCATATACGTGTTTTGAGCAAAATTCATTTTTTGTTCAAAATACGTGTTTTGGTACATATTTTCCCAAATATTTTTATGCGAGCAAAACATGTACAAAACATCTCAAACAACGTGTTCAATTTCAAAACATATCGAAAATAGTCAGATCAACACTGAATTGTGTCTATGCAACTCTGTATTATCCTTTCCTGGAGAATGATAAATTCGAGAAAAATGGCATTAGCATTTGACAAGTTCGAAAAAATTTAAGCGTCATTCAAGGTGGTAGTAATTAATATAAAAAAGTTTAAATATATAACAGATCAATTGAGAAGTCCCCGGCCCGACACACAGATGGCGCTACTAGACTTAAATCGATATGATTTTTAGTTACCCCTAAGACACGTGTATAAATTTGACAGCTGTCGGATCATTAGTTTGTGAATTATAGCATTTTGAGTGAAGCAAATTTTGTTATTGTGAAAAAAAAAATGGATAAAAAGGAACTTCGCGTGTTGATAAAATATTCCTTTTTGAAGGGAAAAAATACAGTTGAAACAAAAACTTGGCTTGATGACGAGTTTCCAGACACTGCCCCAGGAAAATCAACCATCAAGGATTGGTATGCTAAGTTTACACGTGGTGAAATGGGCACCGAAGACTATGAACGCAGTGGACGCCAAAAAGAGGTTGTTACGGACGAAAACATCATAAATATCCACAAAATAATTTCGAATGACCGTAAATTGAAATTGAATGAAATAACAGGTACCCTAAAGATAACAACTGAACGTGTACATCATATCATTCACGAATATTTGGGTATGAGAATGCTCTGTGCAAAGTGGGTGCCGCCCGAGCTCACTTTTGACCAAAAACAAGTCAGTGAAAACGATGGCGAAAATCCATGAATTGGGCGACTATTTCCTGTTCTCAGATCTCAAAAGAATGCTCGCTGGGAAGAAATTTTCGTCGAATGAAGAGGTGATCGCCGAAACTGAGGCCTATTTTAAAGCAAAGGACAAATCTTACTACAAAAATGGTATCGAAAAGTTGGAGGGTCGCTTTCATCAGTGTATCACCCTTGAAGGGAACTATGTTGAATAAAAAAAAACGAATTTTGCCAAAAAAAAAAAAAATGTGTTTTAGAAAATTTAATAAATCGAACGAAAAATGGCTATTAAGTTTTTTTTTTTATTTTATTTGTTATGAATATGAAACGTCAAATTAATTTCGAAAATTCGAACACTCAAACACATTTTTGCTAGTGGAAACAGTTTAAAATGTTTTCCTTAAAACATGTTATTTTGGTCATAATGGAAACATGGTATAAGTGAGTCTAAATAGTACACTTTAGTTTCAAAAAAAAAAAAACTTAAGTGAAGAAACAGGATGACAACGTACCTTATTTTTCGTATAAATTGACAATTAAAATATGTCGAGCGTTACAGTTGTGAGATAAAATCTATTTTATTTTCACGACGTTTTTTCTCATTCTTTCATTCTCTTTGTTTCTCCCAACAGAGTTGCCGCACTTTAACAATTTTTGTAAACAAAAAACATATAACGAGTAAAGATAACATGGACATTCTGTGGTTCTCATGTTGTCTGTAGTATGTCAGCGAATGTATAACGCAATATAAACCAACTTATAATGTACAATTCCTAAATTTTTATTAAAATAAATAAATTTTTTATTCTTTTTATAAGATTTAAATTGTAATAACCAAAAAATAGTAAGATATGTTGTTAGTAAGAGAATAAGATACTGAGGGATTTCATTTTAAAACTGGTCCATAGATTTTCTTAAGCCGTTTAGATTATAAATGATTTTGATGCTTTTGAGGCCTTTGGTTACACTTAAAAAAGAAAATTAGTAAAAGTTACAGAAAAATATGAAATTGTTACAATAAAGTTCTAAACGAGCAATTGTTGAAAGTAAAAGTAGTAGAAAAGATTGGTAAAAAATATTGTTAAACTTTAGTAAACTCTTATTGAAAATCGTTTTGTTAAAATCAGACAACTTCTTTAATAAATAATTAGAACAATATATTATTTTTTTAAATTTAAAAGGATATAACCTTGACTTTTTCTATATACATACGATATTTTAAATTAAAAACAAAATTCAACTTAAAAAAGACTGCTCTTAATTTGTAATATATTTAAAAAAGACTGCTCTCAATTAATAATATATTTTGCTAAAACAGCAACGAAAGTCAGTAAAAAATTTAGTAATTTTAAATAAAGAATAGGAAGAACTTTTACTAAACAATGATGTACTAAAAATTAGCAAAATGGCGAACGAATTTTTAACCACTTACAAAAAAAATCTCTTTTCCAATATTGGCATTATGACCGAAATATAATCTCAACGCCAGGTAATGGCATATGTATAACAGAAATGTCGTTATATAGCACCAAATATAGCTTTGTGTGCCATTATACCAAAAGTCTATTAAAGCGAATCGCCGTTAAACGAGGGGTCATCACAACTTAACAATAGGTTTTTATTCAATGATATTAATTTATTCAATGCTATTAATATCAATTATATTAAATTATTCAATAATATTTACATATGTAGGTATATTTATTTATAAGTGTTCTAATTAACAATGTACATAAATAATAATAAAAAAAAGGTCGACCAGTTTTTTTCCGACGACATTTTAAACTTTGTTCTAATTTAAAAGAAGAAAAAAAAGCATCATAGACCCCACATTACAGTTACATATATGCTAATTATTATTTGTAATATTATTTAAATCATTAAGGGCGGCTAACTAATCTAAAGAATAACTAGGTTTCAAAACATACCATTGCTAAATTCATACGAATTTGACTTACATAAACAGAGAGGAGCAAAACACTGCAAATTTTAATGTATTTAAAGAACTCTTCATTGAACTGAACTTTAATTCAAAGGTGCGATCACCATAAATATTTTTCTTGATTATATATTTGGAATCACAGATATGTTATATAGGCTTTAGAAAATATTATAGACAATTTTTATTTTTGTATCAATTCCTTTAAAAAATAAATTTTATATAATATAAAATTATAATTTTCATGTCCGTAAAATAAAATAGAACTTTCAACCTCCGAATACATGTATTCGAGCTGACAAAAGATCTCATCAGAAGGCGAAGTTTTAGAAAAACTAGAGCATCTAAGCAGAGCTTTAACAAAAAACCTATTAAAATATGTATATATTTTTCTCCTTAGCAATGAAACAAGTGATTAGGAATATTCCTAACAACACTCAGAAAAAAAAGTTAGTAGAAAAATTTGTAAACAGTTTTCAATCCCACTTTACTATTTTTGTACTGATTTTTAGTAAAAAAAAAATTATTTAGCAAAACTTTTTGCTATTTACATTTTACAAATAACAGAATTTTAACAAAATATTTACAAATTTTTGTTGCTTATTTCAGAAATCATTTTGCAAATTTTTGAAATTCGATTTGTTAAAACTAGCAAAAAAATTTACTAATTTTAAAAAGTGGATATTGAAGGAAATGTTATTTATAATTAAAACTTACACCTACAAACTTAAATTGCCTTTAAATGTTACATATATTAAAAAAAGGGATCGGAAGTGAAGATACCGACTCATGTCTGAAAATAGGACATCCACTTAAAATATCACTAAATAGTATTTTTTAGTTGAAAAATCAGCCCTAAAACAATTAAAATTTGAACTTAAAAGCAAAAAAAATATTGATTAAAATATTTTTCAAAACAGAAATTACTAAATTAAAACAAAATGATAAATTCATTTGTTTTTAAAATTTGTAAGCCTTTGATTTTTTTTTTAATTTTGTCTAAAATATTTAAAAAAAAAAAATTGTGATGCTCGATAAAAAAAAAATATATTTGAAATTTTGTACTAATATTAAAAATATTTAGTAAATTTTTTTGCTGATTTTAGCAAACAGATTTTAAATTCCACTTTACAAAAAGTTTACTAAAATTTAGTAGCGCCAGCTAATTTTTCTACTAATTTCATTGTACTACACGTCAGCAGACATGTGTTGCTAAGATTAGCAAAAAATACCGCTGGGCTCAAATTAGCAAAATTTCCCGTAATAACAGCAAAATTTTCAGTTGCCATTACAGACTTTTTTGGTGAGTAAAGCACTATGACGTTACTTATGTTATAAAATAATAATATAAAATTGCTTTAAATTCGAAAACTGTATTTTCTTAAAAAAAAAACAGTTTCATTAAAAATTCCAGGAAAAAATTAATAAAAACTAAATATTAACATGGAATTTTGTTTCCAATTTGATTTATCAACAAATTTTTATGAATTAAGAACTTCAGTAAAATTAAGTTGTTTAGTCCAAAATATTTAAGAATTCGCTTATTGAATTCTTTATTGCAAAAAAAAACACAGAAAAATCGGTGAGGACTTGTCAGGAATATGCGTAATTTTTATATATTTTCTAATAGATAACCTCTAAGCCTAAACCAGGTAGTGAAAGAGTCAGGGAACAGTGACAGTTCTATCCAGTTTTGTAAATTTCGCAAAAATTATTCATACCATATTTTTAAGAATTTGTTATTAAATTCTTTTTGTAGGCATTTATATTTTTTTATTCTGGACAGAGTCATATGAAGAAAACTAAAACCAAATTTATTGACAAAATGTCCCACTCACTGCTTTTTAAGGGCTTACTTCCACTGAACACGTCTGATTTTTTCTTTTTAAAAAGTCGCCAGATTTCTGTGAAAAATAACAAGATTATAAAACATGATGCTTTAAAAAATCTCTGGATGCTTTGAATTGTCATAAACAAACACTTTAAAAACCAATGCAAAATACTTAACTTGATATTTCAGAAGAAAGGAGCTCATTGCGTTTTTATTGATTAAAGTAATATATTTGTTTTGCATTAAACGATTAATCGCCAATTTTTTCGACTAATCGACCGAATAACCGATAAATCAATTTTCTTAATTTTTCGAATAATGACCTAACCGATTAACCGGCAGGTTCGAATATTTGGAAACACTTATTAGGACCATTAAGTTTTTTTTTTCATTCATTTTTAACGACATAATTTAATTTTTTTTAAATGTTTATTTGGATCTTTAAATTTATTTTTTCATTAATTTTAGAATATTGTTTCGGTCAAGTGGGCGCCGCCATTGTTTTGACTCTTTTCACCACATATTCCATCATTCTGTAGAGAACTTCGGGGGATAAGATCTCGCACTTTTATCTGATATTTTATTTGAGCGATTCCAGAGTCTGCGGCTTGTTCACATAAACTCGTTGCTGCAAAAAATTCCAAAGAAAAAGTCTGAAGAGATCTTGCTGTTCACTGCAAATCGCCAAACGAGACATTAGGCGATCCGGAAGTAATTCCTTAAAAATATCTGTTGTTGTGGGTGCTTATGTGCAGTTGCGCCATCCTGTTGAAACCACATGTGCTTCAGTCCCAATTTATCTCGTTGATCATGGTTCTGTATCGATCATCAGTCACAGTAACCGTGTAATCCACGACGTAGTCAAAACAATAAGGACCGAGAACGCCTCCGGCGTATATGGTGCACCATGCATGCAGTGACTTTGAATGGCTCTTCGTGGATTCTAAGTGTCCCAGAAGCGCATTTTTTTTTGCTTACGTATCTGTTGAGATAAAAATGGACCTAGTCGCTAATGAAAAATTTTGATACAAAATCGTCTATTGCAAAATAGTCACGAGTAATCTGCATTCTTAATTAGAAAAGCATTCCACGGTTTGTCGACGTGTATTCTGTATCTATTTACGACTTCAAAAATATTTAAATGAAACTAACAGTTGCCGTCATTTCCAAAATTTATAGCTATCTTTTATACCAAAGGTCTACAAAATAACCGAATCACAGTGTTGCTTTCTGTAAAAAAGTACACATTTGCGAGATTTTCTTAAGATTTCTTAAAAATCTTTTGAATTTGCAGAATTTCATTTGTATAAGGAATCTCGGGATTTTACACGAGATCTTTATTTAAATCTCGATTACAGTCGAAACTTAGGGATTTGGATGTAAATGTAGACGCGAAATAAAAAATACCTTTAGCTAGAAGATTTAACTTTGTCAATGTAAAACTGTTAGTTAGAATTTATTGGACATTTATTAATCGAACTTTAATTAAAGATTTTTCTTTTTTTTTTTTTTTTGCAAAACTATAAAAAAATTGTCTACCAAAAATTATGTATGCCGCAAATATAGTATTTTTTACAGTTAACTGTTAATGCATTTCAGTAGTTGTGCTTAGATTAGAAATACTCTATGCACCGCGACCAATATCGAGCAGCAATATTTTACAACTGTCAGAAAAGTTAGCCTACATTTAGACATACTAATCCAAATACAGTTAAAAATAACTTTTACCATTGACTACACACAAATGACCTACATGTAAATAGTTACTGTAAAAATATTCTGCGGGTAAATTTTACCCTGACTCATATCCACACCAAAATTCTCTCCATAAAAATAATTTCAGATCCTTATCAATTTTTGGATTCTAAATTAAAATCCGTTTTATTTATACTCAAGAAACATTTTTACGGATTCTCCGACACGTACGGATTCATGAATCCGGTTTTACTGCACGTTTACGGACCGTAAATACGTATCCGTCAAAGCATGTACGTAAAGGGAACATTAACGGACCGTATAATTGAATTTTCGAAAACAGTACGTTTTGACTCCGAAATAAATACACCGAAAATAAATTTAATAAATTTAATTTGAGGTAAATATTTATGAAACTTAAAACAAGTTTTACGGTGATGTGCGCAAATTTATTAAATTTTGCAAATAATAATATTGTCTGCCAATTCATAATAGATTTTGTTAAAAAATGTGCAAGTTTGCTACATCATTTCGGAAACGCCACTAATTAAACCAAAATTAAAATTTTGTTTTATTTGTTCATGATATTCAATGGGCCATAACCGCAGTGATGGATAGAGATGCTAGTTATGCTGGAGATGAATATTTCATTTAATTAAATTTGTAAACGTTTTATTTTGTTATTTTATTTTATTACATATCTATATAAATAAATTTAAAGAAAAGAACTATAATTTGTTATTTACAATTAAAAAATTTTGGCATTTAAATAAATCCATTTTTTGTTGGAAAAAACGGTAGGAATACGGATCCGTAACGGTCCGCCATTGACGGACTTTCAACGGACAACTCCGTTTTTCATCCGATATATCCGGTCCGTAAACGGTCCGTCATTGACAGTTACTAAACGGGTTCGAATCAGTTTCGATGTTCCTTAAAATCCGTTTTCTGGTCCGTATACGGATCCAGAAAACGGTACGTAAATAAAGTTGGATTCCGTTTATGACGGACCGAAAACGGTACGTAAACGGAACGTATTGTTTGTTAGGTAATTTTTCCAGATATGAGGAATGCTTAAAATGCAGCATCTTTTAAAAAACAAAGGTGTATTTATCTACTGCAGCACAAAATACCTATTGTGGTCGCGGTGCGCAGTGCCATTTGAAATAATAAATCTACTTATATTTTACAAAATCGATCTAATGTCATTTCCCACAAAAAATTACAATTTTACTCAAAAAGTTGTTCATTCATCTTCCTTCAATGTACCGTAAAAAGGATCGAAGTATTTAAAAGAAAAGAAAATATAGCAAAAAAAACTAAAACCATCAAAATGACAAATGAATAAATAAAATTGAAAAACATTTAAATTTAAATATCCGGTTTTTTTTTTTCAAAGGACAAAATGGAAAGCAATCACAACAAACATCATTTAAATTTAATTTGGGTGAAATTAAACAAATGAATAAATAAATAAAAAAAAGAAACCACAAATAAAATTCAAACAATTAATTTTACATTAACACTAATGTTTTGAAAAAAATCTACAATACAAAAATTGAAAAATCGTGTTTAAAAAAAAACCCAAACAAATGTTTTTTATTGTTCCAGTAATTGTCACACATTGGTCACATCACTCAATTTGAAGTTGCAGACCATGTTTGTGATGCTCTTTTCAAAACCGTAAAAACATTACAACGGAAACTATTAAATTTTAGAAAAATTTATTAAATATACATTTAAGTGTTTTGTATTTTTAAAGTCTACTTGCAAAAAAAATTATGATTATTTTGAAATTATTAAAGTCCTGCGTAAAAAATTGAACGTCTAATATAAAAGTAATCACTCAATATATTTTTGACACCTAAAGTATTGATTTTATATGAAAACAATAGGTATCCAATTGCAAAAAGAGTTGTCTTGTCATAGTTTTTGGTCAAAAAACATTCAGCGTATAATGACAAATCAGTTTTTATTGATCAATAGATCATCGACTTGTAAAAAAATTGATTGATTAAATTTAATTCAAAGTTAGTTTAAATAAAAAAAAATACTGAAATTGTTACTTGTCTTAAAAAGGTGAAACAAAAATTATTATTGTTTTGAGACTGAGTGACTTGTCATAGGGTCCACAAGTCACACTTCTCTTGCAGTTACAACATACATACATACATTTGTGGCAAAAATGATAGTTGTCACACGCCTCATTGACGTTCAAGAGTCAATCGTTTTTAATTCACATTTACAGATAGATGATACACCGCTTTTGAAATTTAACACCCCTTTTCTAAAACGATTTATGACTACAACCTTGATAGTGATGACTTCCACAACGGCGATGATAATGATTATTGTGATGACTCTTTGTGTCCTGTGTGCTAATTTAGGGGTTGCTAATAAAATTCCAATTTTATTGTATTACAAACTTCACTCTGACACACACTTGTTTTAAAATTTACATTTTATTAATAATTTCATTTCGTTTTCTTCAAAAAAAAAAAAAAAATGAAAAACGTTTTTAATTTAATGCCACATTTAGATTCACATATTGATTCATATGCACATTTATAATTTACGTGTGGGTCGATATATTAAAATTATTTACAATCCCAAATATTATGCATCGTAAATTTACATTTTGCCACAATATCATCTTTATTGCTATTGCGTGTTTATTATTGAATTACATCTATCCATGGTGTGTCCTGTCTAGCCTATGATGTTGAGTGGGTGATCATTATTTGAAGGGGATTTTAAGCAATTTAATGCGTATCTTGACCTTTTGATTGCTAATTTCTGTTTTTAATTAGTGGGTTGTTGTTCTGTCACGGGTCACTTTTATTAGCAGATCTTTTGTTAAAATTCACGTTTTATATGTTAAAGATACTTTAAAATCATTTATACAATTAGAGCAGAAAAAAATATCACAGATGTGTTGAACGATAATGTTTAAAAATTAAACGAAATATTGTTTTTTTTTGTTTGTTAAGAGAAGGCTAAAACATATTGATGAAATTGTCCTTTCTAAATGGTTAGCAAGTGAAATTCAAATTCAAACACGATGATTTAATTTATTCTGAAGATGAGTTTATAAAATTTGTTACCGCCTTACAAAAAAGTGGGGTATAAAGTAATTGTTCAGAAAACGCTAAAGCAAAAATTTAACATTACTAATTACAGTAACAGGTTATAACCCCCAAGGATATTATTTCCATTTTAATTTTTGGGGTTATGACATAGAATGTTTCGGTTTTAATCCTTAAGCAGAAAGTTTATAGTCGCCATGCGAATTAAGACTGATTTTTTGTTTGACTTATGACCAGAAATTGCTTGGTAATTATCCCCATTTTCCAGCCGAAGATGGCAACGCAAAAAAATTGCCTTATTGAAGCCGTCTTTGGACATTCTATAGAGAAGAAAACCTCTAAGCTCGGCCGATTATATTTATGCCTTTCCTCAGCGAATCCGGCTTCGGCACAGAGTAGAAATCTCTAAGCTCGGCCATAGTCCAGTTATGCAGAAATGCTTTACTCAGCGAAACTAGTTTCAGATATACCAAATAGTAGAAAACCCCTAAACCCGGCCACAAGACGACAACACAGAAAAACTTCACTGAGATTATAAATATCACCAAAATGTCCTTTTGAATAACGGACATAATGCCCATAGAGAAAATATCGATTTTTTATTGCGAACTATATCCAAAATCATGTTGGCCATATTGGTTTGGCGTTTATGACAAAAAAAATTTCGATCATAATCCCTAAATCGAAAATGGGAATAATACACATCTTTTGAGATCCTGTAACTATCCTTCGAAGTTCTGCGAATGTCCTGTTATTACCTTTCGAGGGCCTGTAAACACCCTTTGAGGTACTGTGGATATCCTTCGAGGCCCAGTAAAAGTCTTTTGATGTCCTGAGCATATCCTTTGAGGTCCTGTGAATATTCTTTGAAGTCCGGAAAATATTTTTCGAAGTACTGTGAGTCCTGTTAGTATCCTTTGAGGTTCTGTGAATATCCTTAGAGGACGTGCGGGTATTCTTTGAAAACGACCTTCAAAAGGAAGTGTAAAGTATGTGGGTAACCCCCTTCGGAAGCCGTATGCTGTATGCAGACAACCAGTGCGCAGATTTTATAAGTCGAGCGACGATTATGGTCCACTTTCGAAGTTAAAATTCTATCGTTTTAAAGATGATACCGAACTGTTGAATTATAAGATTGAAAATTTCAATCTTTTACAAAATTTGTATGTAATATGATAGATATTTCACTTTGAAAATGGATGATAAACGATAATCGTCTTACAGAATGTTGGCACTGAATATCCTTAGAACTGTTTAATCCACTCCTAGTTAGGTTAAGCTAGGACCTAGTTTAAGAAATCTTAAGTGTCTTAAAAAGGTCCTTTGCAAAGCGCAGCTAGATCGTAAGCCGTTAACAGTTCACATCGATTGAGTGTCCTTTGAAAATCCGAGAATATCCTGCGTGCATCTTTGAACGAGTTTTTCACCAGGAAATGGTTCGTAAATTGGTCACATCTTCCGCTAACCCTGCAGAATAATATCAAGCTTTCTTTCAGCAAAATCGAGTGACGTACATAGGTTACATCCTTTACATTCGAGAGTCCTAGAATATCCTGCGAGTGTCCTATAGTGTGGTTCCTACAAGGACATGAGCCGTACGTGGGTCACATCCTTGAACGGTATTTCCATCAGGATATGTTCCGTGCATGGGTCACCTCCTGCAGACTACCTGTGAGTATTTTTATATTAAATTAACTTATACATGGCTTCAGCCAGTACGTGTGTCAAACGTAGTTTAAATCTTTTGAGTGTCCTTCAAAGCCCCCAAACAACCTGCAAGTGTCCTGGAGCCGCACGGAGGTCATTTTCTTTAAATTTCCTTGAAAAATTCTGATATCCCGCAAGTGTCCTGGAACGAGATCTCCTGCGGGAAGTGTGCCGCGCATAATTCATATTCTTTGAAGACGTAATGCGAGCATCATAAAAAGTTTTTATTTTTTATTTTATGTTAAAACTCTAACCGAGCACTAGCAGCAAAGGCCATCGGCTCGTTGTAGCGAAAACAGACCAGAGCCTCTGGTGGGAATTGAACCCACGACCCCCGCACTGATAAGCTAGCACGCTACCAACTAGTTTACAGGGGCGCTCAAATCATAAAAAGCTGCTGAAAGCAGCTCTGTAAATTTAGCATGGCTAGATGGCGTACCATAACTTCCGCTAATTTTCTTAAGGATTCTATGTGAAAAGTTTTAAAGCTCTACATCCTTGCGCCTATTTTTGAAAAATTAAAAACTTGAGATTAAGGTGGTGTCTACAGATGACGTTTTGCTTCAGACGAACGAATATACAACAACAAAACACATGCAATACGAAAACAAAATACATGTAGTCACTCATTCGTCTTGCGACGGACGTCTTAATGAAACACCTTGCAAGTTTTTTCAATTTATTTCCAGAGATGTTGTAAATGTAATCATTTAATGAAATGTTAACTTGATTTCCTATTTCGATAGCGAAAGGACATGTATGTCATTGTTTAACACTCCTTAAACAACTTATTTTATAATTCACAAGAATAAAATACTTATATATTATACAATATTTAATCACGTTGAATGACCTATGACACTATGTATGAGACAATAACAAAAACAACAAACATACAACAATTATTTGAATGAAATTTCCCGCTAGGGCATGATGTCAAATACAGAATTTCACAAAATAATTAAAACACACACACACACACTGATGCAATTTGTTAAATCCATCTATCTATTTACTGCGCCTGTGCTGCACATAATAAAATAATATACAATGGGAAAAATATTAAGGAGGCAATTATTTCTTGACTTATTTCTTGAATTCAAGTATATCGTAACAATTAGTGCTAAAATGTAGTAATCAAAAATTAAGGGGGGGGGGGGGGGGGGGGGGGGGGTCTATACTGTAAGAACACCATTATAAAGGGAATATTTGAAACGTTGTAAAAAGTGCAAATTACAATAATTTCAAAATGTTATTATTGTTATGTTATGTAGAGTTATACTAAGGTGATTCTAAAGAAAATGTATACATTTCAATTTTATTATCACTTGATATAATAATAAAAAGAGTATAATAAGATTTATACATCAAATTCAGCACATATATCTTTATATTTAAAATGGCAAAACAAAATTGCAATTCGTGGCAAGATATCGGAATATAGCGATTTTTACCTTAAAAGAATCCCAATTGCTTTTGAACTCTATATTTATCGGTATTGTTTAATTATATTTTGTTAAATTTAAATGCGATAAAATTCCTTTAGATTATTTGTATTTAAATACACCTATTAATAGTAGCTGTATTTATGCGGGAAACTATCAACCTTGGCTTCTCTCATTCTCAAACAAGTTTGGCATAAGTAACAATTAGCGTTAACTCTAATCGTTGGCTTATGTCAAATTTTGCATGGGAATGTCATAAGATACTATCTAAATAACAAACATCTAGATAAAAGTAGAGTTTAATAATTCAATAAATAAATATGCAGATAATAATATACACATATATTAAACATAAAAAAAATTTTAATTTTTTAAAAATTTAAAAAATTAAAAATTATAAGATTAAAAATAAAAAAATTAATAATTTTATAAAGTTTAAAAACAAAATCATAATGAATGCAAATAATAAATTAATTAACACAAATTAATAAATAAATAAATAAATAAATAAATAAATAAATAAATAAATAAATAAATAAATAAATAAATAAATAAATAAATAAACAAATAAATAAAAAATAAATAAATAAATAAATAAATAAATAAATAAGTAAATAAATAAATAAATAAATAAATAAATAAATAAATAAATAAATAAATAAATAAATAAATAAATAAATAAATAAATAAATAATAAATAAATAAATAAATAAATAAATAAATAAATAAATAAACAAACAAACAAATAAATAAATAAATAAATAAATAAATAAATAAATAAATAAATAAATAAATAAATAATAAATAAATAAATTTCCAACGCTTTTACCCCCATATTTCGTACTTTAAAAAAAAAATTATATATTAAAAAGCCTCCAACACATGCAGTTTCGCAAATTCTTTTACCCTGGACTTGAAATCAAGTAATGAAAAACTAAATTTTCTTAAATCTCATGGCAAGACATTCCAAATTCTTGAAACCCGGATAGAAAATGATTTTACAAAAATAATCAAATGTCTAACAGGTGGAATTATCTGTGGATTTCTACTCGAACGAGTAACTTTTCTTGACGAATAAATTCGGAGTTGTACGTATTGCCACCCATATTCTTTTCTTAGAAGCTTTAGGCCACGAGAATCTGAATTAGGTACATTTTTTCGAAAATTTTGGATTACAGTATGACTAAAACCATAAGCTCAACCCAGAGAGAAATTGAGAAAATTAGCATTCCAAGATGAAATAATTTGCATCCCGAAGCTCTTTACGTTCTAAATATATTTTTGTCTACTAAGGTGAAGACGTATTTACCCCTGGAAAATGTAGCTCCAGTTATGTCCAAAACTTTACGTGGAAATATGATAGAATTTCTGTATAGTCAGTTAAATATGGACGAGAGATGATTCTACTTTAGTTTTATCTTTGCTCAGAAAATCCTCCTGCCAATGGCCGACCTTTGTCAAAAAAAAACGGAGTGGATTTAGTTTTGAAACCGTTTAAAACACATTTTAGCATTAGAATTTAATTTCTGCATATCGGCAGAATTGTATTTAAAAGAATGCCACACTAATGTAAATGAGTGTAAATATTTCTACAATGTCCTAACAATTTTGCACGTGTATCACAAACATATTGAGTGCGGTTTGATAAAAGACGGCAACAAAGCCAAATTATTGTATTATGAATCAGCATAGCAGTTAGTAGAATAAAGAGCAGTTGATATATACAGTGGTACATATTCGTGGTAGTGGTAGCGGATTTAGCCTTCCTTAACTGATTGGGGCTCATTGTATAATACAACAACAAAACTTTACGAATTTAAAAATACATGAACACCAAAATGAGAATTTTTCCAGTATAGAGCCTTGATGCCCAAACACAGCAGAGAAATAAAAAAACACAAAATGGGTGTTAAGTAGAGATGAGCTCGTGAGGGATTTTTGACTCACGCACGTTTTTTCCTTCGCACCAGTGAATAGTAAAAATTTACTTAGGATCACAAACTTCTCACGAAGAGCAGTTAAAAACTATAATGAAAACACTAAACTCACGCCCGAGTGATTTATACTTATTTACGCTAACACACGAATCACGTGAGAATTATAATTATTACTCATCATAACACATCTGTCAAGTGTAAATCACGTGACCCACAAATATTTCGTGTCACGCGCCCATCTTTAGTGTTAAGTTGTTAAATGTATTTGCTTTATGTTTTCTGTTCGGTATTTTTAACTACCATAAAAGTGGGGTTCCATACTGTATTCAGCAGTAGTCTACTACCAGTAAATGGTGATGCATTCATGATTTAGTTTAGTGTGTATATTAAACAAAATAAAAGCTAATAAATATTTTTATTTGTGAAATTTATAAATAAAAAAAACAATAAATAAATATTGTGATGGCTTTGGGAATATTAACAGATTTTTGATGACACCCGAAGAAATGTCTCATCTAATCAAACGTACTAAAAAATCTTGTATTAAGGTAAGTCTGATGATTTGTTTTTTTTTAAATCTTAAAATGGTCAATTTATTAAAAATAAATTTACTTAAAACCCACAAAAAATCAATAATATTGATTAAAACAATGAAAAACAAAAAGGATTATCCTTGTAACGCATAATAGAACAGTTAACAGCTAACAACAATGCATGACCAAAATATAGTATAACACTAAGGCTGTGGTTTTTCGTGTTTTTTTTTTTTTTATTTTTATTTCAACACAGTGATTTTTAGGTAAAAATAAGTTGTTCTATTTTTTGTTTACGGTAGATTAAACAAAAGGAGATATTTTTATATTTATGTATATCCTACATGAGACTTTTGCGTAACTTAACTTCCGGAAAATTATACAGTGAGGAGCAAAAGTATTACAGGTTTCATTTTGTTTAAATAGATTACTTTAAATTAAAAGGACATTAAATATATTTTTGAATCCATTTTATTTGATAAATAATAATCATAGTTGTTGTTGTTTTTTACTATAATCAAACAGTAGGTCTGTTCGACGTACGTTACCGCGGGCACCCGCGGGAACCCAATCTTACCAGAAAGCGTTTCTTGTAACAACATTGGGTAAATGAGAGCAGAGCGTTCATGAGAGAGTAATTGTGTTTCTCTTTTTACCAGAACTTACCCGTACTTTTTGTTTGGGTAAAATGGTAAAATTGTCAAATCATCAGCTGCTGCTAATAAATTAACTGTTTTGCATTTTTGAAAAAAAATTAAAATTAACTAAAAGTTTACTATAAACAACTTTTCCTTCTTAATTATGAAAAATACATTTAAAATGTAAATAGATATTTGCCATTTCAAATATATTTATTAATTAAGCTATTTTTTAATATGAATAAATTTGACGTTTATTTTTGGGTATGAAATGTGGTTTTGTGCGTTCGCAGTATTTTGGGCATTTTTATGGTTTTGTGAAAGAATTTTTTGCTTACTCTCATTTTACCAAACTTTACCCAAAATTACCTCGTACAGATCTAGTATGAAGTTTTAGCCACGATTCTCTCCATATATTTCCGAACTATCTCCGCAGAGAAAACCCAATAAGAAAACTTTTACTCATAAAAAACGCGACCAAAAATAAATATTACAGATTGAGTGTCTAAAAGAAGCATAGAAGGAGTATCCTGTAATTAAAGTAATTTTGTACAAAACAACTATAATCACAGTTATTTAAAAAAAAAAAAAAAACAACAAACGAAAAGTACTATATTTCGTAAAAGTTGTCGGAAACAATTATTTTTGGAATAAATAACTATCAAAACAGTATTTTGCAGTAAACAATTAATTTTTGTTAATTATTTTCAAAATAAAAAAATTGTTGCTTTTGAAAATTCTTGTTTATTTTACATTTAATATATTCTTAGTTTGCAAATAAAAACTAGTACAAAAATTATAGGCGGCTATCCGACTATTTGATACACTACACCAAGTATAATTTGTTTTCTAATCCGAAAAGCAGTACAAATCCGGGAAGACCTGATTCTTATTTTATGGTCACAAAAGATAGAAAACAAATAAAAGCGTTTTATTCAAGATCGTAAAAAATAGTACTTTTGCGACCTTAAAAATACCAAAACTATATTTTTTAACATTTTCTGAATTTTTTCATTAACAAAATTCACAAAAACTTGAAATAAAATATATAAAACCCACTTGGATTTTTAAATATAGCAATATTTTGATGAGATACAAACAAGGGCGGATCAATAAGTCCATGACTTTTCGAACTTCCCTCGTAATAATATGAAATTCAACACTGCTCTCATCAAGAACTACCTATTAATAGACTACTGGTAAATTTTGAGCAAGTTCCGTCATTTACTTTGCGTTTAACAGCTGTTCAAACATACAACCTCGTGGATTTTTTTTAAAATGGGAAAAAGTTAATTTCGAGTGCTTATTAAAAATTATTTTTTGCGAAAAAACCTCAATAAAACCAAGGAAAAGCTTAATAAATACTATGGGGACTCTGCACCATCGATTTCAATGGTAAAAAAGTCGTTTACTGACTTTCGTTGTGGTCGCACAAGTACGAAAGACACTGAACGTTCTGGATGGTCAATACACCCGAAAATGTGGAAAAATCCACGATATGGTGTTGGCCTATCGAAGAGTAAAAGTGCGTTAGATTGTTGATGCCATAGGCATTTCATTTGGCAGTGTGGTTTCGATTTTAAATGATCAGGTGGATTTAAGAAAGCTGTCTGCAAGATGTGTGCCGCGTTTGCTCTTAACTGACCATAAACGTAATCGTGTGACGTGTATAGTATCAATGGCAAAATTTCATGAATTGGGTTACTGATTGGTACCTCATCCGCAATATTCTCCGGATTTAGCCCCCAGTGACTATTTCCTATTTCCAAACCTAAACAAATGGCACGGTGGAAAGAGATTCAGCTCCAACGATGAAATTATTGATCAAACAAATGCCTATTTTATGGATCTCAAAAAATCCTATTTTTTGGAAGAGATACAAAAATTAGAGAAACGTTGGACTAAGTGTATTAAGCTAAAAGGAGATTATGTTTAAAAATAATTTTTTTTTTTTGCAAAAAAACTGTGTTACATTCAAAAAGTCACGGACCTATTGATCCACCCTCGTAGCTTTCCCCCTTAGTGTGCGAGCTTTTTAACCCACATATCCATTAATATATCCAATAACTGTGATGTTATAAAAATTAAAAGCTTTAAAATTATATAAATATCGATATACCTTAATACACTCATAATATTCCATGCATAAAAATACGAAATTTTTTTCTAAACTCCAAAAACTTTAGTAAAATAAACCATTTTTCGTTAATTAAAAAAAATATATTATTTTTACAATTTTCGTATTTTTATGCATAGATTACACGGTGTTACAAAAAAGAATGAAGTCGAAATCCCTGGGATATCATATTATTTTTCTGGTAGGTATTGTCGAGTAGAACAAGAATCTGTATTTGAAATTTTCCAGGCACGTCAGAATTTTGAGATACGGGTAAAAAACCGGTTTTTCGGACCTCTATGCACTTAATAACGGGTAACTCAGTTGGTTCTCAACCGATTTTAATTTTATAAACGGATTTGGATAGAAGAGACTTATACCTTTAAAATGATATGTATGATTATATGGTTTGATCCAAAAATATGTGTGTATTTCTGCACCAAAATCATTTTTTTACAACTTTTTTCGACATTTTTTAACTTTGGCGATATGTTTACGCACTTTTTTATATGGGAACCGTACAGCTTTATAATTTATATTAGTAGCATATTTAGTTAGGAGTAAAATGCAATTTACGGTTTTAAAATCCGTTAAAAAATGACTAAGTTGTTAAATATTGTATCAAACCAAAATTCTTGCAAAATACAAATTTCTTAATATGATGTTCCTACGCATTATTTTATACAGAAATTTTACTGAGTAAAATTCAACTTTGTTTTAAAAAATCCGTTAGAAATTAAGAGAGTTATTAATTTTGTTTTTAAACCTAAATTTTTGCATAATTGCTTGCACATTATTTTTCTAGTTTTTTTTTGCTCTCTGTCTAGTGATGTTTTGCTAGAAGTTAGCAGGTAAAATTTTGTAAATGCAATGTGGAGCAAATTGGGACAACAGAGTTTGCCAAACTTTTTTTGCTTGGAGTCAGATTGCTATTTGTACAGAACTTTACATTCCGAAAACTGAAAATGTTTCTTAAAAAAGATTTTGGAGGGGTTTTCTTAGTTAATATGAAATAATGAATTTAAACATAAGTGGTATTTTATTTGCACTGTATATTTTTTGATATATACTAACTATAATAAATGTGATTGATATACTCTGAGGACTATAAATTTGTAAATCACTGTTATATTAAACTCAAATTAGAATTACAACAACAATTAGCAATGAGAGCTTAAATCATGTAAAAGTATTGTTTTTTTTAATTTGCTTTGTTTATCACTTTTGTTTACTTAAATAAATAAAAAAGTTAGCCATTTGATAATAGTGAAGTGCAATTAAAATTAAATTTGAATTTATCCCGATAAATAAATTTTATTAAAAATAGAAAATGTGCGACAGATGTAATAAATTTTGTTATATTTGTGGTTTACTGGTAGATATCAATCATAGACGTGATTTTAGAAACAATGGTGGAGTGGTGGAAATATATAAGAAACTCTTCAATCGCTCTTATAAATTTAGTCGCTGGTATGAACCTGAATTTATTTGTGATTATTGCTGTAGAACATTAAAAAAGCCGTCAGTTACTTTACACTTTTCGACACCTATGATTTGGCATCATTAGCTCTACCATAAACCAGATGATTGCTATTTTTTTCAAACCAATACAAAAGGTTACTCTTTTAAAACGCGCAAAAGTGTCAAATACGCAAATGTTTTAACTGTAACAAAACCGATATATGTAAGTAATGAAGTTCCCACAACTAGCAAAGCTGCTATTGAAATTGAAAAAGATTTGAAAGATGAAGAGTACCTTCCACCTAAGTATTCTTCAATGGAACAGCATCTAATTTCCAATGCAGATTTCAGCGATTTTATTCGTGATTTACATTTGTCAAAACGACAATGTGAAATTCTCGGGTCACGATTAAAACAGTGGAATTTGGTGGATCAAGATTTTCGTGTAACAACTTGTAGAAGGAGTGACCATACAGTGTCAATTGAAGAAAGTTTTAAGACGTATGAAAATGATTGTAATCTTGTTTATTGCGGAGATGTACCCAAATTATTTTCGGCACTAAATCAAAACTATAAGGCATACGAATGGCGACTCTTCATTGATGGTTCATGTAAAAGTATGTTTAATCCAAAAAAATTTTTTATTTCTGTTTTATAAAATCTGATTTGTTATCTCTAGGCTTGAAAGCAGTTTTATTACATAACCAGAATAAGTTACCATCTGTTCCAATCGCGTATGCTACCAACACTAAATAAACCTACGAAGTGATGACAAAAATACTTAGAAATATCAACTATACCGCTCATAAATAGAAAATTATCGCCGATTTAAAGGTTTTAACTATTAGGTTTTAACTATAGGTTTTAACATTTTCAGTTTTCGGAATGTAAAGTTTTGTACAAATAACAATCTGACTCCAAGCAAAAAAAGTTTGGCAAACTCTGTTGTCCCAATTTGCTCCACATTGCATTTACAAAATTTTACCTGCTAACTTCTAGCAAAACATCACTAGACAGAGAGCAAAAAAAACTAGAAAAATAATGTGCAAGCAATTATGCAAAAATTTAGGTTTAAAAACAAAATTAATAACTCTCTTAATTTCTAACGGATTTTTTAAAACAAAGTTGAATTTTACTCAGTAAAATTTCTGTATAAAATAATGCGTAGGAACATCATATTAAGAAATTTGTATTTTGCAAGAATTTTGGTTTGATACAATATTTAACAACTTAGTCATTTTTTAACGGATTTTAAAACCGTAAATTGCATTTTATTCCTAACTAAATATGCTACTAATATAAATTATAAAGCTGTACGGTTCCCATATAAAAAAGTGCGTAAACATATCGCCAAAGTTAAAAAATGTCGAAAAAAGTTGTAAAAAAATGATTTTGGTGCAGAAATACACACATATTTTTGGATCAAACCATATAATCATACATATCATTTTAATGGTATAAGTCTCTTCTATCCAAATCCGTTTATAAAATTAAAATCGGTTGAGAACCAACTGAGTTACCCGTTATTAAGTGCATAGAGGTCCGAAAAACCGGTTTTTTACCCGTATCTCAAAATTCTGACGTGCCTGGAAAATTTCAAATACAGATTTTTGTTCTACTCGACAATACCTATCAGAAAATTAATATAATATCGCAGGGATTTTTTTTTTGTAACACCGTGTTATTATCTGTGTATTGTTGTATTAATTTTGTGGTTCTAAACTGTAGCACAAAATGTACAATAGTATCCAAATTGATCATCCCCGGAAAAGATACATTCTAACAAAACAGTATTTACAAAAAATTGTTCCCAAAGAATGTTAGCATAAATAATAAACGAATAACAAGGGGAACATTTGTGTAGAGTACCAAATGAGTCAAAGGAGTACCATAGAATTTTTAATGCTCTTATAGTACCACAAAACTCTGCCATACACAATGTTTTTGTTACAAATTACACTAAAAAAATGTTGTAGTACGAAAAAAATTCTTGATGTGAAAATTATTTTGTGGTGAAAAAATGTGTTGTGAAAAAAAAGGTAAAAAAAAAAATTTGTGGTAAAAAAAATGTGTTGACCTGAATACAAAATATTATTCCCCCTAATACTAATATCAGAAAATATTTTATTCACCAGACGTCTATGAAAAATTTAGAGGTTCCTTCACATTTTCACTCATAACTTTTTAATCGCAGCACTAAATTTACTTATTTTCAAACTCTGAGATGATTTCCATTTATCGATCGCCATTTCAACAAACGGTCTTAGTTAGATTGACTTAAAATAACATAAGGATCATGAATATATGTACTGTATGGGTTCTTAGACCTATATTTCGACATGTTACAAACGGAATGATAAACTTAAACATAACCTCATCACATATGGTGGAGGTTATAAAAATCTAAATAAAATTCTCTAGCAAGTGAATTTAAGCAAATATCGGTAAGGCGGTTTATATGGGGATTAGGTTTAAATATGTTCCGATTTCAAATAACATTCACAACCCAAATTTCAACAAGATATCTACGGTTTTGAGTGTCTTAGCTTAATTCAGATAGAGAGGTAGGTCTAAATACGAAGCGATTCAAACCATTTTGAATAGGATCCTAAGGCCAATAGAAACTTATGTACAAAATTATATTTTTATAGTTTTTATTTTTATAATTTTTGTACACTCACAATATTATTTCGTTAAAAACAACTTAAAATACATATTAAATTAATCGAAAATACAATCAAAAAGAGGACTACTGATTTTTCATTATATTCAACCCATTTTGTTGTTTATTTTCAATCATTGTTTAATAATCGACAAAAGTAAAAACAATAGAAAGTCGTTTAAAATAACCATCAAATTTTTACTAACAAAAAGTTAGAAAAAACTACTTTTGTGGTTTGTTTTTCAAATTGAAAGTTTTTTTTATTTGTGTGTAATTACAAAACAGAACACAACACATGCAGGTGTATATTTATTGGCTTTGTGTGTATATATATTTGAATAATTTCTTGTAATTTTAATTGAAATAATTTTGTATATATACAAACTATTTTGGTAAAAAAAAACAAAAAGGAATTATATGAATTTATATTTTTTGAAACAGAAAACATAAAATTTAACATTTAACTGAAAATATCAACTCCTACTGAATGTCTGTAAATTTTTATAGTTTGTTTTTTGAATGACTGATTCAAATAGTTCAAAAATATGTTTCTATGAATTTCAATTGATTCTTCATTTAAAAACAAACTTTACGTATTACTTATTAAATAAACTACAGTCGGTAACGGAAAATATATTGTGAGTGTAGTTACAAACATCAGCACAAACTAATGTTGTTGTACCTTGCCCATGTAGTGGTATAGGCCCTGCGGGAAAATGACCTATCCCAAGACACGTCGCGTGACCGGTTCATTGTGATAGGGTCCGGTCCCGGGATGGGTTTTTTTATATGAAAAGGACCGGTCACTTTAACATGGGCTTGTCCTAGAAGGGGATCATACAACTAACCCAAAAGAACCTATCACAGGACTCGTACTATTAAGCTCATCACGAGCATGTGGTAAGTTTTTTAAGAACCGGTTCTGGTTTTCACCTAACACAGGCCTGGTACTTTCAGACCCATCACGTGATAAAGACTTTTACGTGGAATGTTCTTTAGGAACCGGTCCTCTTTTCACCTATCTCTATTGGTAAATATTGAATTCTTTATGTTGGGCATATTGCAGTTGTTGTTGTTGTGGATAAAGGTGGTGGTAGTAGTGTTGATAATATAATATTGTTGGTAATATAATAATGAATATCATCATTAATAAAAAAATTATATAAACTAGCTGTAGACGGTGTATTTTCGGAACCGGTCCTCTTTTCACGTGGCACGGGACAGGTCGTCATTCCCAACTGATCCCTTTTTTCCCACAGGGCGGTTACATTAAAAAATTGTAAGTTGTTACAATCGAAATAAAAATATTGTTTATTTTTTAAATTTTTTATTAAAATAGTTTTTATAATACCCAAGAAACAACTGTAAAAATCATTCGTTTTACCAACTTTGTCAGTTGTTTTAAAAAATATGTATCAAAAACTTGAGTTATTTAGTTATTTCTACTGCAGTCGTTAGTTGCTTATAAACATTTCAAAATCAATACTTATTTTAGTTTTTTGTAGATTCTATCGATAAACTTAATAACAGGACTGTTATTTTTTCTGATGAAAAAGTGACATTATGACATCTCTCAAAAAATAATAAAAAGTTGTTAATTTTTACAAGTTCCCAGCAAAAATAAATCGAAGTGATTCTTAAGGAATTAATTTTTCATTGATTCTAAAGTATCGTTTAGTTCTGATTTTTCTCTTCTAAGGAAGTTCTTTTTCACAACTTATAAAAATGTGATTTTTAATGAAATTAAACACTTTTCAAATCTATGACGCTACAAAAAGTTAAATTCCCAGGTAGAAGCTAACGGGAGATCGTGAAAATGAGGCTAAGGCCCGAAACTAATTATAAAAAACAGCAAAAGAAGAGAAAAAGAAGCAGTGATTTTGTGAAAATTTGGATCGGAACCAATGATTTTTACATAGGGGTGTCATAGGGTGAAAGTTTTCTTTTATGATCCTTTTTTTTTTTTTTTGTTGTTGTTTCCTATACAAAGTTTGAGTTTAACTGTTCGTTAAATTTTAGCGGGAAATTCCGCAATCGGGCCTTATTTATCTCTATTCGAAATGCTTGCAACTTTTACTACAATAAATTTTTTACTTTTTGTAGATTTGAAAAGTGTTTAATTTCATTTATAATCAAAATTTTATAAGTTGTGAAAAAGAACTTCCCTAGAAGAGAAAAATCAGAACTAAACGATACTATAGAATCAATGAAAAATTAATTCCTTAAGAATCACTTCCATTTATTTTTGCTGGGTGGGTTCGAGTTATATACGATATTTCACGATAAAAACAATTAACTACGCATAATACATATACAGGTTGGTTGAAATGTTCCTGCGCTCACCAAGTGATGGCACTGCTAGCTCCAAACTTTTTTTTTTCTCAAGTTGGTATAACTGTCCTGAGAACACATGCAAAGTTGCAAGTCATTCTGTCAATTCTTTCTTTGTTTACAAGCCATTTGAAGTTGACGTGTCATTGATTTTTTTAATATGGAAAAAAATGAATATTGTGCAGTCATTAGATTCTTTGTTTTGAAGGGTTTAAAATCAAAGGAAATTTATGAACAACTGTTAGAAGTGTATAAGGAGTCCTCACCTTCAAAACGCACCCTTGAATTTTGGGCTGGTGAAGACGATCCACGCGAAGGACGACCAAAAACAGCAACCACAGCAGAAATCATTGAGCAGGTACATAATATGGTTAGTGAAGATCCAAGTTTGACTAAGCGTGAAATTGCTAATGCCATAGGCATCTCAGACGAACGAGTACTCCATATTTTACATAAAGAATTACGTATGAAAAAACTGTTTGGAAAGTTAGTGCCGCACACATTAACAATTTAACAAAAACTGGATCGAAAACAAATTTCTCAGCGTTATTTGGAGCGTTTTAAGTCGAATAAAACCGACTTCTTGCGTCGTTTTTTAACTATGTATGAGACTTGGATCTACCACCATGATCCTAAATTGAAACAAGAACGTTTACAGTGGACTGAAGCTGGTTGTTCAGCTCCAAAGCAGGTGAAGTCACAACGATCAGCAAAGAAGGTTATTGCATCAGTTTTTTGGGATGCAAAAGGAATTTTGTTGATTGATTATCTTCAGAAAGGTAAGATAATCAACTCTGAATATTATTGCAGCCTTTTGGATCAGCTGGATGAAAAAATTCATGAGAAAACCCCTGGTTTGAAGAAGAAAAAAATCATTTTTCATCAAGACAATGCACCTGCTCACAAAAGTGTTTTGACGATGGCTAAATTCAAAGAATTAAAGTACGAATTGCTTGAACATCCACCGTATTCACCAGATTTGGCTCCCAGTGACTACTATCTCTTCAGAAATCTCGAACAATTCCTTCGTGGAAATCATTTTTCGTCGAATGAAGAGGCCAAAGCAGCCGTAGACGGTTATTTTGCAGAGCTTCCGGAAAACCATTATAAGGATGGGATAAAATTATTGGAAGATCATTGGAACAAGTGTATTTAGCTTCTAGGAGGTTATATTGAATAAAAAAATATATTTCGTAACAAAAACAGTATTATTTCATTTCGAGCGCAGGAACTTTTCAACCAACCTGTATACAAATTTATTTTAAAAATTAACATTAAATTCAAACATATTTAATGGAATAGCAAATTTACGAAATTTTTAATTCCATGTGGTGAACTCAAAACAGGGATGATATAAGAGCTTTCGAATTCTGAAAAATTTTTCTTATTGAAATACTTTATCTTTTTGCTAAAGAAAAATTCCCAGTGTATTCAAAATATAATATAACCGTTTTTCATTTACTTCCAGCTTATACGTAAACTCTCAAGCAAACAAATATTTGTAAAACGTTTAGAAGAGGAGGATATTTCCACCGACATTGATATTTCTGTAGAAGTCAAAGAGAGAAACACTAATGAAAGTGAAAAATCGTCACCTAGGAATACATCATATCATCATATTAAAAATGAAAACAAAGAAGATCCCAAGGAAAAGAAAAACGACAAGGGAAAAGTTTTAAGTCACCTGAAGGAAGAAGACGAACAAGAAGAAGAACCACAAAACACTGCTGTCCTACAAAGTTTAACCTCCAAGTTATTTCTTACAGCTGATGGTTATGAATTTCAACGTTTAGAACAATTACGCAGTGATACCGCTTCGGAAATTTTACCTTATGATTCAAATTTTGCTACTGCAACTGCTATTAGGAAACCCACATTTGTTGACGATGCAAATCTTGAGATTGTTTTTGAAAAAGTCAAGTACAAAGAAGATGTCCGTTACCTTCGTCATACACCGTCCACAGCTAGTCTAGATAATTATTTTATTAATGATGATATTGATTATTATATTACCAACAACAACAATAACATCAACACTACTACCACCACCTTTATCCACAACAACAACTGCAATATGCCCAACTTAAATGATTCAATATTTACCAATAGAGGCCTTGAAATGCACCGGAATTATTTCAATTCCCAACATCATCTTAACACTAATTTGCTTCCAGTTAATGTTAGTTTAGGTTGTAAAACTGATGGCAATTACCATCAATTCATTATTGGCGAGGAGAGAGATTGTTTTTATAAATTGACCCCTGTGGTAAAATGGGATATAAATGGTAATTCATTGGAGGATGATTTTGATTTTAATCATTTCGATATGAATGCAAATAATTCTCCAACTAAATCAAGTTTACGTTCAAGTTCTACAACTTTGGAAACTTGGTTGGAAGATGAATAAGCAGAAATTAAAAAAAAAAAAAATATACGTGGTTGGAAGACAAAAACTCGACTGGGCAAAAGTATAAAGATATTTTTCTTTAAGAATAATTAAAAAAAGCAATTAGTATTCTATTATTAAATTTTCAGATTTCGAAAGGAAAAAGATTGTACTTCGTTAAGAGATATAAAAACTATTGAAACTGCGATTTTTATAAGATATCAAATTAAATCGCAATACAAAAACTTCTAAATTTTGCAAGTTAGATATCTCATTTAAACTTTCAATTGATATTCAATTTATATTTAGTTCTGTGGACATTATATGGAAAACCTCCCCCTGTTTATATTCCAAATATGAGAATGAACCGATAAGAATAAACACACTTCATCCTAAGACCCCTTTCTTAACATAGAATCTTCTCATATAGAATGTTTTAAGAAAATTTCTTCTTAGGAGATTCAAATATTCTGGTAACAATTTTTAAAAAAAAAATCCTTCAACTTCTGTAGCTTTTTCTTACAAACAAATTCTTGGAGTTTCAGAAATTGTTCTAATATTAAAAAAAAAGTCAGATTCTAAGGACTTTTTTACAGGTAAGTTTTAAATTTCTGGAGATATTTCGTATTAACAAAGTCTCAAAAATTAAAGTAAATTTTTATAATTCAAATAAAATTTTTGTGCGAAAAACTCTCAAAATCGAAAACATAAAATTGTCGGATTCAATAATTTTTTTCAAAACTTTTAATGCACAGAATCTAATCTCTTTTAAGATTTTTAGTGATTTTTCTTTACAAAAAAAATCTCGATCCTAAGATTTTTGTTATAAGAAAATTTTCAAATTCCAAAAAAAAAATTTTGAAATATAATAGATTTGTTTATAGAAAAATTCTATGGCTTAATCCTTAGAAAATTATTAAGATTCTGCGAACTTTTTTGCAAACTACGGTTCTGTATCTTTTTTTCGGCTACCGCGCGAATTCAGATAATGTAAAGCGCCAACTACAATTGGCTTAAGTGACTTAAGTTTTGTTTTGGTATAAAACGAAATTGTAGAAATACAAATTTTTAATCCCATGTAAAAATCGAAATATATATGAGCATACATGATCAAACATGGGTCTGTATATGATCATACATGGACATACATGGTCATATACGTCCATATGTATGTTCATATATATTTCGATTTTTACATGGGATGTTAAAAAATTTTAAATTTTCGTTACATGCCGATACCTAGCTTAACAGTCAATTGAAAAGTCCCCGGCCTACCATACTAAAACACATTTTTTTGGCAAAATTCTATTTTTTTATTCAACATAGTTCCCTTTAAGGGTGATACACTGATTATAGCGGCCTCAGTTTCGGCGATCACCTCTCCATTCGACGAAAACTTCTTCCCAGGAGCATTCTTTTGAGATCTGAGAACAGGAAATAGTCGCTGGGGGCCAGATCTGGAGAATACGGTGGATGCGGAAGCAATTCGAAGCCCAATTCATGGATTTTCGCCTTCGTTTTCACTGACTTGTTTTTGGTCAAAAGTGAGCTCGCGCGGCACCCACTTTGCACAGAGCTTTCCCATACCCAAATATTCGTGAATGATATGATGTACACGTTCAGTTGATATCTTTGGAGTACCTGCTATTTCATTCAATTTCAATTTACGGTCATTCGAAATCATTTTGTGGCTTTTTTTGATGTTTTCGTCCGTAACAACCTCTTTTGGGCGTCCACTGCGTTCACCGTCTTCGGTGCTCATTTCACCACATCTAAACTTAGCACACCAATCCTTGATGGTTGATTTTCCTGGGGCAGTGTCCGGAAACTCGTCATCAAGCCAAGTTTTTGCTTCAACTGTATTTTTTCCCTTCAAAAAGCAATATTTTATCAACACGCGAAATTCCTTTTTAGCCATTTTTTCACAATAACAAAAGTTGCTTCACTCAAAATGCTATAATTCACAAAATAATGATGCGACATTATTCTCAATTGACCTGTTAAGTCACTTAACCAATTGAAGTTGGGCTTTTGGGTACCTTTTTTTTGTCCGGAAGCATATTAAAAAGTTACAAATTGCGAAATAAATAATAATGTCCGCAAACACTACTTAATTCATCCTTCTTATCATAAATTTTCCTGATATCAAGACAAATGCCCTGCATTTGTAAGGGACATTTAGGGAGTTGATTCAACGCAAAAAAAGATATGTGAATTCGGAAGTCATTTCATATAAAGTAACCCAAAATTTCTTTATTTTTAACAACAACTTTAAAAAGAGCCAATAATTACCGAATAGTCAGGGAATTATTTAAAAATCCCTTTCCAACGATATCACATTTCCATATGGTTTCTTTGGATGAAAACCATTAAAAAATATTCGGGCCGATTTTTAAGCCAATTTTGAACAAGACAAGACGATTTTAGAATTTTTATTTCTTCAACATATCCAAGATTCACCAAAACCGACATGCACAGACTACACAGACAGGAAACAGCTGATTGAATCAAAATGGCGACTAGAAACTGAGTAAAAGAAAATGCTAAAATTGCGCTGATACACAGAAAGGGATAGATATAGAAAAAAATTATGTACCATGTACAATTTATGCAGAGTTTGTTTTTTCTATCTCATTTTGCAAATCACTGCAATGTCAAAATAACCATACGGTTCAAGAATTCTTGTTTGACACATGTCATTGGTAACCTGTCTGTGTAGTCTGTGCCGGAGTGTTTAACTTAAAGTACATTCTTTGTTAGATTCTAATAGATGTTTTTAGTAAACGATTGGCAACAAATTCAACCGTCAGCACGAATCTGTTTTCTGTATGTTCTGGAAGTTTTAAAATTCTCTTAATCGATTTCGATGATTTTCTTGCTGACATTTTTCGAAATCTGAAATGTTTTTAAAGATTCAATTTCCTTTTTCGTGCAGAAAAATTCTGTGGAATTCATTAAACTCTAAGGACTATCGGCACACTGAGATAATTATTTGAGTGACATTAATGAATTTTTACATTCAAGCAATAAAGTTTCGCTGGAACTTGTCCTTTGAAACTTTTTATTAATTTAAGGGAATTTTTCATAAAATTTTATGAAAAATTTCATTTTATTTATTAGAAAAAGTTGTATAATTTTTATAAAACTTTTTCATAAAATTTAATAAATTTTTAATTTATTTTGTAAAAAAAAACTTCATTAAGAAAAAAATTTTCATTAAATTTCTTGCAAAAAAATTCTCTCAATGCAGTATTGTTGATTGTATATTTCAAACGAGTCTATTTTTTAATTAGTACGCTCTGTGAGCCCCGTTCTAACTACAGCCTGTTAAGTAATGATTATAAAGATTTGTTTAAAACCTGATTATAACAATGTGGCCTTAACCATTATCAAAACTTATTGAAAACAATAAATGTTGTGGATTTTCTCTCGCTCTGTCACTCTAACTTATATTAATATATCTCTCTCTCTCTCCTCTTCACTCGCTCGCAAGTGTAATTAACTTTTGAAATAAAACATAAAAAAATATATATTAATAAAATAACATCCATAACAATCATTTCCTTTAAAAAAAAAACAAGAAAGAAAGAAAGAAAGAATTAAAAAGAAAAAAAAAACAATTTTAACTAAAATCTATTGTCATGGGCACGTGGATAGTTGAAAATCATAAACAATATTTTTGTTACATGTATCCATTAATATGTTTCTTTTAAAAAAATTCAAGTACTTGTACTCTTTACATTGTTCCATTGAATGTAGTCCTTGGTATTTTGGGTACATCAAAAGGTTTTATTTCTAATTTTGGTGCATTAAAAAGTTCGTCCAGCACGTGTCTAACATGCGTGAGAAATGTCTTCGTAGTGCATTTCCCACGTCGTACAATCATCCATGTTTTTTGGGTGGTTCAAATCATATTCAGTTTGTACTTAATGTCGCATTTAAGTTTAACATTTGATACATGTTTGCAAATTGGGGGTGGGTTTTATTTGGCTCACACCAGAATACTTATTTATGTATGTTGTTTGGTGGTCTTTTATTGTTGATTTTGTTTTTTTTTTTTTTTTTATTTTTATATACAAAGACTAGATTGTTTTGATTAATTGTGTAAAATATACATACAAAATATTGATATTCGACTTATAACAACAAAAGCCATTTATTCAGTTTAATTGGAATTCTTTAAAGAAAAGGGTCAGATTGAAATTTAAATTTAGATGGACAAGTTTGATCAAGTTTGAAAATAATTAGAATTTCGAAAAAAAATGGATGTTCCTTTAACTTTGGACTCAAATAAGCCTTTAAATCTTAAATTGTCTTATATTTCGCTTAATAGCAGTGGCTTCCAACTTTTTTTTTTTATATGCCCCACTCTAATGTTTCAAAAACTTCCATGTCCCTCTTTTAGAGGAAATACATACAAGTTGACAACTGTCAAACAGTTCTCGCATAACAGACAGAATGGCAAACGAGCATCATGAGGAGCTTGTATAAAACCCAATTTCCAATATTTATCTGAACAAGTGAACAGTGAAAAAAGATTGTATCAGACACTTAGAGCTACAATGTTAACAAAATTCTTAAATAATATGGATTGAAAAGATTTTGTTTTTAATAAAAAAAAAATCTTCTTTTTTATTAACAGCACTGTATTTTAAATAAAAAAAATAAATAAATCATACGGATCGGAACCAGGGAGTTAATCGAAATAAAAAGTTCTGGTTGGGGCTCGGTTCGGTTTAGGTTCATCACTTAAAAAAAGTATAAATGTTTTATTAATGGGACATTTATTTTTCAAAGAAATTTTCGTTTAATTTTATAATTAATATATTTTTTAAGTTTCCTTCTTTTAAATTTGTTCATTGTGGAAACAAAATGAATTTTTAAGACTGTAAAGGCTTTCTCATTTGAAGAACTTAATTTAGAAAATCGATCATTCTTTTTTAGAACTTGTTCGAGCATATCTTCATCATTTTCTAAAGAACAAGATATTAATTCTCTCATAAAACTCTCTTCGCCTCTTTTCATTTGCAAATTTTTGAACATCTTCGGGACTTAGCATTAACTTAAATCTGCTATCTAGATATAATGCTGCAATCAAAAGTGAATTATTCATAAAGTGGTTTTATCTTTTTATAATATTTCAATATCATTTTTGTGAAAATATTTTTGTTTTGTCATCTTTTGTTAGCACTAATTTAAAACCATGCCAGATTCTATAAGAATCGCTTAAAGTCATCTGTTCTTCTTGTAGTTTCAGCGTTAATTTTTTAACAAGTGCAAAAGCTTCTATGAACTCTTCACAAATATTCCAAACAAAAACTTCTGTACTCCCATAAGGCTTGAACCATGTCATCTAGTTTGACAGTCAACTTCAAGTTTAGCTTTTTAGCTAAAAAATAAATTTTTGGTGTTCGCAAATTTGTGCTAAATAGCTCTGCATTGAGCATGTATTTTCTTAAAAAAAGGACTAGATATGGTGTCGAGCAGTGAAAACTGGAATGCAAGAAATGTAATTTTTTTATGGCTTTTCTATCAAACATTTCTCACGCCATGAACAGCAAAAATATTTTTTTATATTTTGTATAAACAGCGAACCTGAACCCGTTTGGGTTCGGTTTCAGTCCCTGATTGGAACAAATAAAAAAAAATTCGGTCATTGCCTCCTAAAATATTGTGGGAAGCGACCAACATTGGGAACCACTGGCCTAGAGAGAAAAGTATCGAAATATGAGATCATTAAAAATTGTAGAATACAGGAATGTTTACATTGAGAAATCAAATTCGTTCCGGCAATACAATTTCTTATCAATTCATTCAGTTTACGTACAACAAACCAACTTTTGTTATAATAACCGAATTTCTGTCGTTACAAACAAATATTGCAGTGATATTAACTGAATCGTTTAGATGACAAGAAAAATGGATAACGGTATCGTAAATATTTTTTAAAAATTATATATAAAAGGAAAACCCAATTATTTTTCTTTCAATTCCAACAAAAATTCTGAGACAGCAATATACACTCAGAAAAAAAAGTTAGTAGAAATATTCGTAAACAGTTTTCAATCCCACTTTACTATTTTTGTACTGATTTTTAATAAAAAAATTATTATTTAGCAAATCCTTTTCTATTTACATTTTACAAATAACGGAATTTTTACAAAATATTTACAAATTTTGAATATACCGACTCATGTCTAAAAAAAGTACATCCACTTAAAATAGCACTAAAAAGTTTTTTAAGTTCTAAAAATCAGATCTAAAAACAATAAAAATTTTACCTTAAAAGTAAAAAAAAAAAAATTACTAACATATTTTTCAAAACAGAAATTACCAAACTGAAACAAAATGATTAATTCGTTTACCTTTTAAAAATTTTTAAGATTTTGATTTTTTTTAATTTTGTATTAAATTAAAAAAAAAAAAAAAAAACTAACTAAAAAAATGTTGATGCTCGATAAAAAACAAATTTAAAATTTTGTACTAATATTAATAATATTTAGTATTTTTTTTTTTTGCTGATTTTAGCAAACAGATTTTAAATTCCACTTTACAAAAAGTTTACTAAAATTTAGTAGCGGCTACTAATTTTCTACTAATTTCATTGTACTACACGCCAGCAGACATGTGTTGCTAACATTAGCAAAAAATACCACTGGGCTCAAATTAGCAAAATTTTCCGTAATAACAGCGAAAATTTTCAGTTGCCATTACAGACTTTTTCGCTGAGTGTAATATCTGACATCATTTAAGCCGTTGACTTTAGGTACAGGCTTATCCAAAATAATTCACCCGATGTTGTTTTGTTATATCTTTAAAATGAAATGATATAATTTACATTATAATGGTCAAGTAAGCCCCGCCATTGTTGATAATCATTTGAGCTTTTTTTACCGCATTTTACATCGTTCTGGAGAAACTTTCGGGCAATAAGTTCTCTTAATCTTGTCGGATATTCCCTTTGAGAGTTTCCAGAGTCTGTGGTTTTTCCACAAAGGGGGGAGACTTCAAAAAACCCCAGCGAAAAAAAGTTTGGAGCGGTAAAATTGGAAGATCTTACTGCAAATCACCAAATGGAGACAGGAAAAACAACCCCTTAAAATGTTCATTGTCGCGCGAACTGTGTGTGCAGTTAAGCCGTGATGTTGGGACCACATGTCCTCTAGTCCTAAAGCTGAAAGTCCATACCACGCATGCTGCGGTTCTTCGCGTCATACGCGGTTGTCAAAGAAGTAGAATCAGTGTAATTGTATGCTGCAAGCTACATAGTACCAAAGCGTAGAATGCCTTGACGCGTAAAGTAGGTCTACTTTTGTAAGCGTCATAAGCAGCGTATGAACAGATCAGCTGATTTTGATAGGTTATTTTTATTTTTAAGCTATACAATGGAGGAAAATAATTGAAGCTGTAAAAAAACACGAAGTTCTTTATTTAAAATTTATTTTATTCAACAAATTTACTCTATAGCTGATTATAACAAAAGCGTTAAAAGCGTCGTATGTAACTTAAATTTCAGTAAAGCGTTTAAAGCGTTGACGCGTACAGAGCGTTGACGCGAAAACGCGTGGTATGGACTTTCAGCTTAATTCATCAATTTGCAGCAATACAATAAAAACTCGTTGATTACGGTCTGTATAGCTCACCTGCCACAGTAACCGCACAGTGGAAACAGATTCATTGTGACAACCGAATTTCTTGCCAAGCGAATTATTTGGCTGTCGCAACCAAATGTATTCCTGGGTCAATTTAAAAATTATGTTCCGACCGAAATTCTATTGTATTTCTGTCTCCACAAACAAAAATATCGATGACAATGAATTTGTTTTCTCTGTGGGTATTTCCCACGGCGTCCTCGAAAAAATAAGGTCCGATGACACCTCCGCAGTATTGCCAATTTAGCATATGTATTGACTTAGGACAATGCATACATATTTTTTAACAAAAACAAAATTTAACAAAAAACTAAATATAAACGAATATTTTTTTCTAAACAGATTTTCAGCATATTTTTTTCGAAGCGGATTTTTGGCACATTTTTTTGTCTGGTGTTTTGACAGCATTGAAGAGAGTTTCGAAACATTTTTCTCTATTGCATTTAGTTTTTAAGATAATCGTCCACTATAAAAAAAATGGTCTCAAATTTCGATTTGAATGAATAAATGAAAACGGATTATTTATTTTTATATCTTATTTAAAGGATTCTATTCTATCCGGTTTTTTTTATAACGATTTTTTTAATTTTAGGACTTTTTTTTTTTAAGCGATTTTTTTTTAAGTCTTGACGATTTTTCACATGCCAGCAATTTTTTCTACAATGCTTTTATCGATTTTTTTAGTTTAAAGAATTTCTTTTTAATATTTTGTTAGAATATTGTTCTACGTAATTTTAAAATCATTTAAGGGTTTATTTGTTACTAAATAAAAGTTGAACATTTTCATAACACACAATACAATTATTTTTGGGCGTCCCTATTCTTCAGTTGTTCGCATTAAGAAAATGATGGCTGGGTAACTCAAAAATGAGACATTACATACGGTAAAATTTTTAAGAACCCGTTACCTTTGAATCTATTCTTCAACAGTTTTGTTGATCCCTGGAGCAGGTTCTAAAACTTATACCGGGAAGTAAAAATGTCAGATTTCAATTTTTATTCCAATAGACAATTAAATTTTTATCAGCTTTAATACAAATTATAGGCGGAAAAGTAACAATTACTAATAAGACATTAAGATTACTTGCAATTGATAAAACTTCATTTATCTAAACGACAAAAGGAAATCAAATGTTTATTTATCCACCTGTTCTATGACCTGATTACATTTGCAAATAATTAACGCCGTAGGGCGTTCAATAAGAACCTTGACAATGACGGACAATGACCTAGAGAAAAGATAAACAGTTTTGCATACAAAAAGAGAGCAAGGAATGCACTTGTTGGGGGCAACACACGACCAGCATAAGTTCCAGACGCGTGCTCCATATTCATTGACAATCATCTAACAAATTTTCAAAAATGCTGGCGACAAAACGAACAACTATAAACGTCACCAACGTCATAAGTACATGCATAGCTTGAAGCCTTGTCAAGTGGTATAAACAAATAACGCAACAACTAACAACAAATGACGACGACAAGACAACGACGACGTCGTTGACTATTTTGGACAATATTGTCAACAACTGTTTGTGGTAAAGTTAGTTAATAGGACAAAGATAATGTGCAACAAGCATCATTTAAATAAAACCTGAGGATGTTTAAACCTTAATAAAACCAACACAAGCGCAGTCACTAAGCAGAAAATATATACAAAATATAACATTTACCGTATTGTTAAACTATATAAACAAATACACTTGCACAAGGAAGTTGTTCGTTTGATAGTCGTTTGTTATGTGTACCTAACGGTTACACAGGCTTGCCAGATACATTTTTTCATTATCCCCAAACAAAACAAAAATATCCCTAAATGGAAAATGAGTAAGTGTCGGCCCAGAATAAGAACGTGACATGCCACGATTGCTGCTATGAGAGAAAACGTGCCCAATATAACGAAGTACGAAGGTGACTGCACAAACTGTCATATTTATTTTAGTGTAAAGAGTGCCGTAGAGATTCATTACTCTCCAGTGTCTCCTTTTCTTATTAACGACCCAATTTTTATTTTTTTGGTTTTCACATTTTAATTTATAAAAACAATAAAAAGAAATAATTATATTAATAAAAATTTAGAAACAAACATACTAAGATAGTTTATAATGGTTTTAATCCAATTTAACTTTTCACAGAAAATTACAATTTAATTCGAAAAATAGCACTAAAAAATCTTGAGAAAAACGTAAGATTCTTTTATAAAGAATCCATCTAATTCTAACAATTTTTCACGTTTGTACATAAATACGGGGTTTTCTTTCAAAGTTTAAAGTTTTTTGATATAAATTTCAAATGAAAATATACATGTCTTTAGTATTAGCTAATAGCTAATTTGGATATACGGTAAACAAAGGAGAATATAAATAACACAAAAATAGTTAGTAAATTTCATCTAAACTCAATAATATAAATCAACTGTATGTAAACATAAATAGCTTTTTCCGTTGATTTGTGAGTTAAATAGAGATATTTACAACTGGCATTTCGGCACGAAGAATGTTGATGAAAGTTTGTGTCTACACTCACCAAAAGAAGTCTGTAATGGCAACTGAAAATTTTGTTGTTATTACGAGAAATTTTGCTAATTTGAGCCCAGCGGAATTTTTTGCTAATCTTAGCAACACATGTCTGCTAACGTGGAGTACAATGAAATAAGTAGAAAAATTAGTAGCTGCTACCAAATTTAAGTAAACTTTTTGTAAAGCGGAATTTAAGACCGGTTTGCTAAAATCAGCAAAAAAAAGTTTACTAAATATTGTGAGTATAAGTACAAAATTTTAAATTAATTTTTTTTATAGAGCATCAAATTTTTTTATTTTATTTATTTTTTTTAAAAAAATATTTTATACAAAATTAAAAACAAAATCAAAGGCTTAAAAATCTTAAAAATTGTTAAAACATAAACGAATTAATCATTTTGTTTTTATTTGGTAATTTCTGTTTTGAAAAATATTTTAGTCAATTTTTTTTTACTTTTAAGGTCAAATTTTAATTGTTTTTAGGGCTGATTTTTAGAACTAAAAGAACTTTTTAGTGCTATTTTAATTGAATGTCCTAATTGTAGACATAAGTCAATATATTCACTTCCGATCCATTTTTTTAATCTATGTAACATTTTAAGGCAATTTAAGTTTGTAGGTGTAAGTTTTAACCAGAAATAACATTTCCTACAATATCCACTTTTTTTTAAATTAATAATTTTTTTTGCCAATTTTAGCGAATCGGTTTTCAAAAATTTGTAAAATGATTTCTGAAATAAGCAACAAAAATTTGTAAATATTCTGTAAAAACTCTGTAATTTGTAAAATGTAAATTGCAAAAAGATTTGCTAAATAATATTTTTTTGTACTAAAAATCAGTACAAAAATAGTAAAGCGCGATTGAAAACCGTTTACAAAGTTTTCTACTAACTTTTTTTTCCGAGTGTAATAACTTTTTCTCCGTGATTACTAAATAAAACATAAGAACAATTTTTCATTTGAAAAAATGAATCTCGAACCAAACTAAAAATACATTTTCATACATATAAGTATTAAAAAAAAAGATCAACTATAAACTTCACTATTAAATTTCAAATGTAAATAAAAGTAAATGTAAAATTTTTTAAACAATTTGTGTTAAGGCCACAAATGAAAACTTTCGTGCCCACGACTAAAAAAAAATCCTTAAATTTGCGGAAAATACACCAAGTCTGGCAAGCCAGCAGTTAACTTGTTCTACTCTTAGTCGTACGCGCTCTTTCTCTCTCATAATCTCTTTGTTGCACTTATTTCTTGTATGGAGGATCATATATAGTGTTATTAACCCTTACAGGATATATTTGCAGCATACAATAGTTGTTGGGCTAAACGGGTGGTTTTCTTTATATGCAACGAGAGGGTGGTTTATGAAGTTCAGATTTTATTGGTGAAAAAACCTTAAGATTGCCTGGAGTTTGAGTTGTGGCACATGCTGGTCGCGCGTTGTAAAATCAGTCGAACGTCGTTCGTACACACGATAAGTCACGTGCTCTAAACTACCTCTGATACAAAAATTTTAAAAGTTTACAACTATTATTTTAAAAAAATATAGTATTTTTAAAAAATATATAAAACAAATAACAAAAAGTGTTGAAAACAAGTTTAAATAAAAAGAAAAATATACGTTAATTTTTTAAAAAAAAATTAATTCTTTAAAAAGTTTATAAACCAAGTGTATTATTTTAAACAAAATGGATCATAATATGCATCATAATAATGCTGCCTTACATTGGAACTATGGCGCTGGCGCAGTACCAACTACGCCGCAAAATCATTGGGTACCACCCCCACAAACTCATAGTTTAAAACGTCCCATATCCGAAAGTGATTGTGACGATTTATATTCTGAAGAATCTTCTAAAGAGCAGTAAGTATTTTTTTCTGATGATTTAAAGAAAAATCGAATAAGATTGTCTTATTAGAACGTTTGGAGAATTGTTTGAATTTTAAATGATTTTTCTATTTTTTTTCCAGAATTTCTCCCAGTGAAACCAGCAGTTGCCAACTAATGAGCCGCAAAAAAAGACGTGGAGTTATTGAAAAGAAACGTCGTGATCGTATTAATTCTTCTTTGTCAGAATTAAAACGTTTAGTTCCCTCGGCTTTTGAAAAACAAGGTTCGGCTAAATTGGAAAAGGCAGAAATTTTACAATTAACGGTGGAACATTTAAAGAATCTGCAAAGTAAAGGTAATTATTAGCGCGATATAAATGGGGAAATATTAAATAATATATATAAATTGTAAATTTAAACCTGAAATAAATACCGGTCAGGGTTACTTTTTACTTTGGTAACGGTTAAATTTTTTGAAAAATAACGTTTACGGCTTTTAAATCGGTTACGGTTTTTAACTAAAGTTTGGTATTTTAGCAGTTACGGTATCTATTCTTAATAAATTGTAATTGAAACTGATCCGAAATAGAAACTTAAAAAAATATTGGTGATTTAAAAAATATAATTCACCGGATTTCTATTTGGGAATTTCTATTTACCTAACGAAAATCCAGAAAATACTATAAAAAGGTTTATAAATTAACCACTGTGAAAATGTTCTTCCAATTGAAATCCTAAAGCAAAAAGAAAATTCACTGGTTTTTATTGGGCTAATTTTCGCTGTTCGACCTAGAAAATTAGAGTCCAATTTCTTAGCCTTCCAAAAATCAAGAATGTCAAGAAATAGCTGGGATTTTTAGCAAATTTTTTTTGAACTTTATTAAAACCGCTCTTGTAAATTTTAAATTTTCAATAAGTGTGGGCCCAGAATTAGACCGGAGAGTTTTTCCATAAAATTTTACACTTAAAACTCATGACATCGTGAAATAGCATCTAATGGCCCCTGTGGCAGCTTGACGTTTTTCCCGCTAATCTAGCGCTTTTTTTTTGCTTATAGCGGAGGAAATTAAGTTTAAGTGGTTATTTGCAATTCTAGAACTTTTTCGACGCAGAAAATAAATTGTTTAAATCTAATACATATAAAAACATGTCTTTAAAATATTGTAGGCCTAATTTTTTTATTGATGCAAATTAGATATTTTTCCAAATGAAATTTCACAGTAATTATAAGTTTAAAGTTAAGTTGAGCAAACAAATCAAGTATTTTTACTCCACTAAAACTTATTTTCTTGTAACTGAGGATTTTTTATAAATATTGATTTGTTTTAGCCGCTGTTCAGCGTTTTTTTACACGCGTTTTTTATCAGATCGGCAGCCGCTCTTATTCTGGCTCAACACTAAATTAAACATTCAAAAACGTCATGCGCAATAATAAAACATCAAAAATGCTTTTAAAAATATGAAAACTCGAACAATTTTCTAGAGAATTCGAAATGTGAAATCATTGTTGTTTTTAGTATAACACTTGTTGCAAACTAGGGAACATGTTCTGCATTTCACTTTTAGTGAAAATAGAAATCTTACACTTTAACAATATTTTGTTAGAAATAACAAATAAAATTATTTGACATTAAAAATCAAATTAATTTATGAAATAAATAAAATTACTTGTAATTAAAAATAAAATTAATTTATACAAATTATGTGAAAATTTATACAAATTATGTGAAAATTTAAAAAATTTTTCGCAAAGTAAAATGCAGAACAACGCCAAAAATATTTTTAACAAATTCAAAAATTAATTAAAATAAAAATATGCTATAATAGGCAAGTACTCCACATAAGATTGAGTCCGCGTTCGACCAAGGGAGGGTCAGCTATTGGGAGGTAATTTTATTCACACCAAAATTTTCTGTTATAGGGAGTATCCACTGTAATTACAAATTTCCATTTAGAACATTTTTATTGTTTGATTTTAAAAAATCGCACTGCTTTTAAATATCGATGGTCATTAATTGGTTCCTTGTAACTAAAAGTTAAGCTTGTCAAACAACTACTCCATCATACTAACGTAATTTGGCATCCTTATCTCAAATGATAATTTCATCGTCAGATACAAGTTGTCACCTTATGACTATCGATATAAAGAATTCTTATCATATAAGTCGCATTTTTTATTCCAATTGGAATTAGGTATAAAAAATATTTCATTTGTTTTACAAGCCGCATGTAAATCTGGTTGGTGTATGTCGGAGATATTTAAAATTTTCAAAACCATTTAAACTGAATTTTTTGCCAACCGCACTATTCAATTGTATTAATCAATATTTTTGTTTGTGGTGACAGAAATTCGGAAATTACAGTTGGAATATAATTTTTCAATTGACACAGGAATACATTTGGTTGCGAAAAGCAAATAATTTGGTTGCTGCAACCAAACCATTCGGTTGCCAAGAAATTCGGTTGTCACAATGAATCTGTTTCCTCTGTGCAGGTAAATCTAAAATCATTTCCTAACTCAATCTCTTTTAAAATCTTTCTAATTTACGATAATTCCTAATTACAGATATCAACGGAAAAAGATTCCCACACTTTTTAACCACTATTAGACAAAATTGGCACGGGTTAATAGTTTTTTTATTTTTTATTTTCTATTATCCCACGGTTATTTTTAATAAACACCACCCCCTGAACCCACTGAAAGCAATTTCACAATTAGGATATTAATGCAAGTGCATTAAGCTGAAAGTAGTGGAAATGTAGTGAGAAAGTAGCTTCAAAAAGATTCGCAGAACCAAATACCAAATATGAAATAAAACACCCCTATAAAAATCCTATAAGATTTTTAGTGATATATTTAAGGGTGGTTAGTTTCAATTCAATGGGATATTTCGTGGGAAACTTTTTTAATTTCTAAATTATAATTGTTTATATTTACATAAGTGACAAACAGTATTAACTTTTCGTCTTTTATTGTGTACTTTTACAGGTACCGATGCATTAGGTTATGATCCACAAAGATTTGCTATGGATTATCATATTATTGGTTTTCGTGAATGTGCTGCCGAAGTGGCCAGATATTTGGCTACCATTGAGGGCATGGATATACAAGATCCTTTACGGTTACGTTTAATGTCGCACTTGCAATATTTTGCGCAACAACGTGAAATGTCCAAAGGATGTCCAACAAGTCCTGGCGCTACATGGGCAGCACATCCGGCGGCAACCTCAGCAGCTGCTGCAGCAGCAGCCTATCAAACAAATTGTGGTGTATCACCATATCAAACATATCCATCGTCCACAACAACACATGCTACAATTAGTTCTTCATATGTACCAAATTTACCAGGCGCTTTACATCAATATCCTACTTTAAGTCCATCACCCATCTCAGCTAATATGCATTCTCAGCAGCAGCAACAACAGCATCAAGTCATTACACAGCAGCAACAACATAATGGACAAAGATCGGCATCAGTAGGATCAGCACAAGATAATTTACCCCTAATGAATCATGCAACGGCTCAGCAAGTAACACCACAACAATCCCAAACTCAAACACAACAGCAACAACAACAAGCCAGTCATCCTCCACATAGACCCACCTCTCATGAAGCTCATCAGCAATCTCATGATTCCCATCAACAATCTCATGAAGTTCATCAACAACAACAATCTCAATTATCCAGCACCCAGCCGCCACATCATTCCTACCCACAAGATCATGTACATCAAGAACATCAAAGTGGTTCCACGTACATTGAATTAACCTCCACACAAAATCATAATAGTCATCGTCAAACTACACCAACTGTTCCTAGCAGTACTTTAGGTTATTCAACAATGCCTCCCCAATATCCTGTCAGTGTAGGCCAAGAATATAATCATCAAACTGGTGTGTATGTAACAGCTAATGGATCAAAGCCCTATCGTCCATGGGGTGCTGAAATGGCTTATTAACAATGACAGCTGGCGGGAGCGTTGCAATACTGTAACTGCCAATGTATAAAGAGTGGTGGAGTAAAAAATGTTTTCTCAGAAACCAAGAAAAATTCCTTGCAAAATATGAAAGCTATTTTATAGCAAATAGTTTCCAAACTTTTAAACTAGTCCCTAGGAATTGGAAAATTTTGGGTAACAAAAATTACTTAAAACCGAAATCTTCCAAAGAAAAAACTCTAAGAGGTGTATAAAAAAACTCCAAAACAATCTCATCTCTAGATAGAGAACAATCGAACCAGATTGTTTTTGAAAATATAGTATCGCAAATACCCAGCTATAAAGCTTCACTGTGATCCTATGAGAACCAAAATGATGTATAAATTCTGAAAGATATAACCCAAATACATCCATTGTGATTACATTATCAGACCTTAAATTAAAAAATACAACAATTTTCGACCAAACTAACGGAACTAAAAAATAACAAATAACTGAAATCTCATCGGATCTGGTTTGATTTGGTTCAAACGCGAAGTATTTGATGAGTAAAAAAGTGTGATAATTAAAAAAACAAAAGGACATTGTAAATATAAATATATTGAAAATATATTTTGTAAAACATCATTCCATTTGTAGATTTTAGTTAAAAAAGTAGTAAAAAGATTAAAGTCGGGCATTCCGACTATATGATACTCTACACCAGGTATAATTTGGTTTGGGAAGAGGTCCAAAGAAAAGGCTCTATTTTCATTTATGAAAAAACTCGTTGGGTCGAACCAACGACTTAATTGGACACTTTGTTGCTTAAATGAAAAAGCTGATGCTGCTGGTAAAATGTTCAACTATTTAGCTTGGAATGAAATTGTTTATTCCTTCAAAGTACATTTCGGTACCAAATTGTATCCAAATATCTTTTATTTGCTACCTGTAGTTAGACTACAAGGTTTACATGTACGTTCGCACAGACGGACTGTCATCGCTAAATGGTCTCAGAAAATCATTATGACCGATTGGTATACTATAAGATAGATTTAAATCTGATATTTTTGAGAGTTACAAACATCATCACAAACTCATTATGGCCTGACCACGTAGTGGTGTAGGGTATAACAAATTTTATATATATTTAGCGATTTAAGTGAAAATTTTAAATTTTATCAAAAATTCTAAGTCGTTAGTTGTTAAGAAAAAATGTAAAATTACTATTTATTTTTTATAAAGAACAAAAAAAAAAAATTATAATAAAAACCAAAAACAAAAAACTAAAAAAAAGTCGTTTACATTTTATCAATAGGATGTATAAACCAATTCATAAATTCTGCAGTTACTACACAGTTAAAAGTTTTGGTTTAATTTGTACACTTAGCGGTGTTCATTGTAAACTTCTTTGGAATTAAATTTGAAATTAACACCTAAATAGTTTATATCTGAAACCATAAGGTATAAATTTAAATACTTAAGGGAATTGTTTAAACACCATAAAAAATTGCGAGTTTTTAATGACTATTTGGAATAGAAATAACACCAAAAAAACAATAAAAACTATTCCTGTTAGTTTACAAATAACACCGAAACAGGCATCAGAATTTTTTATTTTTGTTTTATTACTTTTGGTTTTATTTTAATGCCAAAAAGGAATTAAATTTCTCTCTTAAAAAATTTTTATTCCTTAAAGTTTAAAAACAATACCTAGAAAGAATTAAAAGCATGTGTAAAGTTCTATCTCTCTCATGAACTAACATGTTATGGTTTAAAACTCTCTCTTTTTCTCTATTTCTTACAATTAATACCGATGAAGGTGTTAAAGTTAACTTTAACCACGCGGTTGAAAAGTCATTGAAAAGAAAAGTGTAAAAATGTTCGTGAAAGTAAAAATTGGTGGAAATTTTCAATTGTAAAAATTGTTGAACCACAAAGTGAGGATTTCACTTCAAATAGAATCGTAATTTCAAGTAAGTATTAAATACTTTTATAATACAGTTAAATAATTTTATAATACAGTTTTTTTCACTTTAGTTGTAAACAAGCTGTGTATAGACGTAGAAGGCAGAGAACTGCAATTTAGAGATCGGGACGGTGCCGTAATTGATTTCGATTGATTTATTAACACCGGATATTAAAGAGTAAGACTAATATTAAATACTTTATTATTAAATAAAAAATAAATTTAAAATAACAAAACTCAAATTTAATTTGTTTCATTTGTTTCAGTGAAATTTTATAAATAAAACGTGTCAATTTTAGTCCGGCCTTGATTAAAAGCAACATCCGTTTAGTATACAATTCATTCCGTATGGTATGAAAAATAACACCTAAAGGATGTTAATTTCAGTTCTGCTTAGCCTAAAAACAACACCCATTTAGTATAAAATTCATTCCGTTTGGTCTTACAAATAACACCTATTCAAGAATACAATATATTCCTTATGGTATTAATCCAATTCTTGGCCAGGTGTAGAGTCTAATACATATTGGTGTTTCTTTTATGCTCTAAAAACAAAACTCTCTCTCTCTCACTGTCTCTCGTTCAATCTCTTTATAAGTATACCATATTGGAATACATTTAATTCTTTTTCGGATTGGTTATATATATACACCGGCTCGGCATTAAAAATAAACTAAAACTTTTTACCGTGTACATGACAGTTATTTGGGTAGGAGAGCTGTTCGAGCAGCATTTCGTACATATAACTAAAATAGTCGTTCAACGTCTCACGGCTTCAATTCGTGTGGTAGCCAATTTCCTTGCTGCTTGAGTGACTCTCAATATTTTGGCAAGTTCTTCTTGAGTTTTAAAACAATCTTCATCGAGTAATGCCTCCAATTCATCATCTTCGAAATTTTTTGACTGACCTGGGCGGTATTTTTATTCCGTATTAAAATCACTACTTCTGAGCCGCACAAGCCATATATTCCACGTTAAAATCGATTAAACATATTCAGGATAAGCTTCACTGAGCAATAGATGTTCTTCCGGTGCACTTCTTTCAAATTGAAGAGGTAAAGCAATATTTCCCCGCCAATGATGCTTTGTTGGCACAAAATTCGACATTTTCGAAGCAAAAAAATCTTTTGTATTTACACTATTTCGTTCAATGACTACAAGAGAATAAATGGCAGATGTTTGCCCTCTAAAATGCCTTATAAGTTATTTAAGACTCAATCTATGTGTAAAAGGTAATCCATTTGTTGTGAATCCCGCATTTCTAAGTCCGAGTGTATGATGGAGGATTGCAAACAATTTGATCCGCGATCGTCATTTCAACGGGCATAAATTTGGGCATAGCTATTTCGGCTTAGACTTCCATATAGTTATGTAAAGGATAAAAGACAGAAAATGTAAACATTTTCATCAATGTTCCTGACATCAAAAACAGCCTTGAGATAATCAGTTTAGTGCTAGAGTCATATGTATCCTAGGGTACAGTCAAATTTCAGGGTATTATGCAGCCGACGAAATTGCGAGACGGGGATCTACGTTACAGGATCCTATGAAACTACAATGAGTTGGTTCGCCTTGAAATTGACTCGACTAAATATACCAGACAAATTTGGCTCCTGTTAAATAAAGAAACTGGTGATGTACACTTCCCTGTGGAAAGACACAATCAATAAAGTCTTGCCCAACGATTTTTGCGGAATCTACATATATAACAGCTATGTTTGTGCGGTAAATTATGTTTGAAAATCCCATATAAATTTGACATTAGTTCAGTTAAGGGTTAATGCATAGACGTTATCCTCAAACTTTTTTACGTGGGCGCTATCAGTGAATTTTATCTATTAACACCTTGCCACATAAACACACCTAATAATTATCACAAGTATTTTGATAAAGAAAGATTAGAAGAATGTTATGCAGTAGAATCTCCATAATTCGTAATCGTAAGGGACCAGCAGTTTTTTATGAATTAGAGGGGTTTAAGATTTATTGAGATTTCGATTTATAGAGGTAAATTAAAAAATTTCGAATTAAAGGGCTTTTTATTTCATTATTAAAGATGTCCTTGGCATCGTAATCTTTTTTCAGTTTCTTTTTTCCATCGTTAGCAGCACTTTAAAGGGTTTTTATTTCATTGTTAAATATGTCCTTGGCATCGTAATCTTTTTTTAGTATCTTTTTTCATCGACAGCAGCACTTTCACTGCAAATTAGAATAAAATATTGTTCCACTTTTTAAAACGGTCGAGCCAATCACTGCTTGCTTTGATGTTATTTAAGATTAATTTTTTGTCAAAAAACTGCGCTTTTTCTATTAAAAATGGCCCTCTCACAGGAACATTAGATTGCCGACATTGCGTAAACTATAATAAAACAGACTTCTCTATATCTGGGTATTCAGGCATTTTTGATGATTTATCTTGTGTAGTATTGAAGAAAATACTGTTGAAGCGATTTCAAATTATTTAGCCACATCAGTCTTTTTTTTTGCTCCATTATCAATAGCTAAAATATTTTGTTGCTTCTTCAACACAGATGACAGATGACTACGCCAGAAAACACAAACAATTTCTTTTTTCAAAGTAACGCTAATAATATACAGCTAATGGTTTGCTCGAACCGTTATTCTAAACAATTTTGCTTGTGCATTACGAATTGGAAGAGATTTTAAACAATCATTACTATTTATTAGAGGTTTTATATTGATCGTTTTTCAACAAAAAAAAAAAACGAAATATCGAGGGGACCAGTGTATATACATATACTAAATATAACGAATAATTGGAGTTTTCTTAAGGGGCCGACAGTTTGTTACGAATTATCAAGATTTTCGAATTATCGGCCTTCGAATTATAGCGATTTTACTGTTCTATAAATATCGAATTCAAGAGTTGCAATCAATTTGTATTGTAGAATCAAATGAAGTTAATAGAGACGTTCAGATTAACATAAATTCGGACTATACATTTGGATTCTAGATCCGATACGGTAACTAATTTAGGTGTCAAAACTCTTTGTTTTTCGCTTCAACTTGCTTGAACTAGATCAGCATTAAAAATTGAGTGGAATTATACTTAAATTCCATAATTTTACAACAAGCTTTAAAAGTCGATTGTCATTTTACACATAACCTATGTTTTATTAAATTTTACTTTTTTACAAATGGCTTTATGTTTTAATATTATTGTAAAAAGTTCAGGTGCGTTATGCTTGGCCATTTACAAGGCATTTGTGTGGCATACTAAAAATACAAATGTTTTGAAACAAATATGCATAAAATTATAAATATTTAAATATTTTTTAACAATAAAAATACAAAACAACGAATTTCTCCCCAAAAACAAGTAGACCTAAAAATCCCGTTTTTCCTTAGAAGTTTTTGTTTTTTTTATAAAAACAACCCCCTGTTGAGAATTACTAATGACATGTAAGACAAAAAGGTCTTAAGGGTTAAGGTTTGGTCAAGCAGCAGCTACAGCTTTACAGCAGCCGTAATATGTTACATAGAAACTAATTAACAAAAATAAAAAACGCGTAAAATACTACTAGGAGCAAGTTTTTCGCGTATTAAATTATGTAAATTATTTCCTACATAGAAAAAAAAAATAAACTAAAAAATTCATATTTACAACTGAAAACCCAACACTATAAGTGGTAATAGGAATGACCACTAAAATGACCACTAGTTTTTAGAATTTAATCCTGTGGTTTAAAAAATACACACATGTATGTTAGTTTAAAAAATTTAATATTCATAATGAGGAATTAGAAAATGCATACGAGTGGTCAAATGAGTTAGAGAATTTTAAATCTGCTGTATGCGCTATAACACTTGAATGATTTTTAGCATAATTTAAAAAAAAACAAAATAAAAAATATGAAACAAATGAATCAATTAGTGGCCATTTATTATAAGTTATCCATAGTTCATAATCAATTGTTAGAAATGGTTATTTTTTAAATGAGATTTTTTATAAATAAAAATATTTATTTTTTCTGAAAAATGTGCAATTTTGCACATTTTATATTTTTAAATTATTAAAAACCATTAAAAACCTTTTAAGGGTAATTTTTAATGATTCATATTAGAAAATTAAATTTAGTAGTAGAAAAATCCAACTACAAGACAATAACAATAGCACGTGAGAGTTAAATTTGAAATGACTTCCCACGCCGTTGCAATCAACAACACTCTGCACAGTACCACCAACTCTATCACTACCACCCTTATCAAGTTAACCGAATGGAAAAAAAATAACATATCAAAATATAAATTCGTATATGAAAAATTTCTTCCCTTATGTATTACAGCTATAAAATACGTACCTCAATAAAAAAAATTCAATTTCCAATTGGACATTATTCATATAAAAATATAACAGTGGAATGCAAAGGACATATTTTATTAAAGAAATTTAAACGAAATAAAAGTGTTCAAATCAATTGTAAAAAATTTTGTGCTCTGCACTTTTTTTTAATATCAAAATTGCATATATTACACTGGTTTACAGCCAAAAAATACCAAGAACGCCACATAACTAGATAAGTTAATTGGGACCTCCTGAACACGAAAAACGCTGTTATTTTTTTTTAAGTACCGTTTTTTAGATAACGGTACCGTTATCTAAAAAAATAACAGCGTTTTTTGTGTTCAGGAGGTCCCAATTAACTTATCTAGGCATGAGGCGTTCTTGGTATTTTTATAAATTAAAAATTTGTAAACCTGTGTTATATGTAGTTTCCAGCACCTGAAAAAAATTTGAAAAGCATTTAAGATCACATGTATATTCTTTATAAAAAAATATGATCGGAGTATTGAAAAAAGTTTTCAAAATTCCTTTAAAATAAAGTCCTGAAAATCTAAATCACAGATTACAGCTGATTGTGATTCCTATCTGTATAGTAATCTGTGCTATAGAATTTCAGGCCTTGATTCTAAAGAAATTTTGAAAATTTTTTTCGATAATCCGATTATATTTTTGATATAAAGAAAAAAACATATGTTTCTAAATCATTTACAATTTTTTTTCAGATACTGGAAAATACAAATTATAGATGTAATTTTGATATTAGGTGTGTTCGACGTACCTTACCGCGGGTGCCCGCGGGAACCCAATCTTACCAGAAAGCGTTTCTTGTAACAAAAATTGGGTAAATGAGAGCTTTCGAGAGAGTAATTGTGTTTCTCATTTTACCAGAACTTACCCGTACTTTTTGTTTGGGTAAAATGGTAAAATTGTCAAATCATCAGCTGTTGCTAATAAATAAGCTGTTTTGCATTTTTGAAAAAAAAAAATAAATTTAAATAAAAATTTACTATAAAGAACTTTTCCTTCTTAATAATGAAAAATACATTTGAAAACTTGAAATATATTCATTATTTAAGCTTTTTTTTAATATGAATAAATTTGACGTTTATTTTTGGGTATGAAATGTGGTTTTGTGCGTTCGCAGTATTTTGAGCATTTTTATGGTTTTGTGAGAGAATTTTTTGCTTACTCTCATTTTACCAGACTTTACCCAAAATTACCTCGTACAGAGCATTATGTCATTCATTGCTTTCTCTTTCTTCATATAAAGTGTGTTCCCGTACGTTACCGCGGGTTCCCAAACTAACCCAAATTTACCCAAAAGCGTTCCCGTACTCCAAAATTGGGTAAATGAGAGCGTTTATGAAAGTGTATTAGTGTTTCTCTTTTAACCGAAAGTTACCCAGACTTTTTCTTTGCGTAAATTGGGTAAATTGTCAAAAGAACAGTTGATAAACAAAAACAGCTGTTTTATAATTGTAAAAAATAAAACTAAGGAAGTAAAAGCAGATTTGTTAAAAATTATTGCAAATTGAAATAAAAACGATTTACAATAATAAAATAATTAAAAATAATAAATAATAAATAATAATAAATAATAATAAATAATAATAAATAATAATAAAATAATAATAAATGTCAATGAGATTAGCGATGCTTATTTAGCCCATTTCGTGTTACAATAAGCGGTTTTTTACTTTCTAAAAACTGCAAATATTTTCTGTTTATAAAAAAGGGACAGATCGGCACCTTTTAATTTTTCTTACCGCTTTTTTTTTTAATTGTAACCCCCCCTCTTTTACATTGGCACGAAATTTCGAGATACCCCACTTTCAATTTTCGCATTTCTGCATTAGCGCATCACTGATGCATTTTGACATTTTTTTTTTTGGGCTAAAAAAGTGTTTTTTTGTGTTCCCGTACTTTTGGGTAATTTTGTCATTTTATGAGAGTATTTTGTGCTTACTCTCATTTTACCGAACTTTACCCAGAAAGTAAGGAAACACAGCTATTACCATTATGTAAACAAAACCATACGGTTCATGTTTACAATTTTATAAACGTATTGGTAACACATCTGTTAGTAATTGTGATCTATAATTTTAAATTGAGCAAAGTAGATTTGTAATAGTATGGAGTATTTGGATATTGAGTACTCCACTTTTTGGAGTACTAAGAGCCAATTTTACGATGCAATTGATTGCATGCAAATTTGTAAATTTCCTTTTAAAAGTTGCTTTCAAAGTTATGTTAAATTATACGGTGACTTTTGTTGCACTAAAAGCAAATTTGAATGAAGCAACAGAAGTAGAATACATGAGTGAGAAAAAGAAATTCTATTATTTCTTTCACGAAAAACGAAAACCTTGCTTGTTTTTGTTACCCTGCTTGCCTTTCTACCCCTTTCGCCAACAAAAATTGCACGCAATAATTTCATGCAACAAAGTCACCGTCTAAATTTGCTCTAATAAAAAGTATCAATCAATAAGCATAATTTTGCCATGAAAAACACAATGTTTTTAGTAGGAAAATGCAACAATACTTAAAATCTGAAGGTACTTATATGTGGGGAAAATCTTAAGTCGCGTTGAATCGAAAACTCAGGTATTCACCACTGTGTAAAAACAATGAAAAAACAATTATAAATATTAAGTTTTGTCAGAAATATAAATAATTTTTTTCATTTGAAAAAAGAAATCCATGATCTAGAACCAGACTAAAACATTTCATACACATAAATTTTAAAGATCGTTAGCTTATTATTGACCTATACGCCAAAAAGTCGTTATCGAGAAAAACGATAAAGAAGATTTACATTAATTATGCCTAAAATCTGAAAAATTATGTTCACCATTAACAAAAATATAAATTTTTATATTAAATAAGTCAGAAGTTATAAAGCTTTTGCAAAAATAAATCTAATTTTGTGCTGAATGAATTTGACTGACTTTGCCGCATACCCATAGCAGTTCTCTCTTATGTTTTGATTTACATTCGTTGTTATGATAATGCAACAAAACAATAATGATGTATATTTTATAATATTTGCATGTAAAATTTGCTATAAAACAATAATGAAGTTTTTACTTTGATTGCAAAATTTGTTGCATATGTCAAACTACACCAATGTTTTATATGCAGCAAAGTAATGCTTATTTAATATTAAAAATTGGTATATAGAGCAAAGTCGATGCTGGATATCTTAAATATGAAACAAATATACCGAAAAATGGGTTTCGGAATCTGAAAGAGTGTATTTACAATACAGATTTATGATCTATTCCCAACTTAATGTTTTCAAAAATGGTTTGTGGGTCAAACCAATATGAATATGACGCTATGTATAATAAGAAAGTATAAAAACAAGTGCCTTCGAATATAAGTTTTTTCTCTATGCAAAAGTTTGCAGATTTTTCTTATGAAATATTTAGTTAATTAGTTCAATATTACAATTATTATTGAAGAAAAATGGGGTATAAAATGAAAGGTATTTCAATGAGCTATCTCATGATATGTACATCCTATTATGTTATTTATAAAATCTCTAAATTGTAGTGGTTGTGGTCCAGCTCAATAATAGCAGTCTTTATGCGTCAAACTATCAAAGTTGATAAGCCAACGTTTAGTATTAACGCTACTTCAGACCTTTAAAAATATGATTCCTTAAATCAATTTTCAAATCTGATTCAAATTTTGACGAATTAATTCGCGAATTAATTTTTCTGGTTGAATTATTTACTACCATAATTCAATATTTATCTTATTAGAAGAATCAAATTGATTTAAATAATTCGTTTTATAAATCAAACGAAATAATTCAATTTGAATAATTCAATTTTAAATCAAAGGATCAAATCAATTTTGATTTGATTCGCGAATAAAAAAAATAATTATTTTGATTCTTGAATATGATTTGACTCGCGAGTTAAAATAATTTTTTTAATTACGATAAATTTAATTTTAATGATTTCATGGAATTTTTATAAAACAGCCTCCACTGGATGTCTTCCGGACCTGGCCTATTTTTTTATGGCAGTATATAAATACTCTACTGCAGCAAATATTTTGTCCTTTTTGCCCTATCTCGCTTAGTTTTCAAGATACCGGCCATTTTAAAAAAATACCATTTTACAAAATGGCGAATATCTAGAAAACTAAGCAAGAATTGCTAGTCAATTTTAATGCTTTTTTAATTTTTTTTAAGTCGAAAATGAAATCTTTTTTGAATTCCCAAATTAAAAAAAAAATATGTTTTAAATAATTTGATTCAATTGAATCAAAAAAGATTCAAATAAAATTGATTTATCAACCATGATTTAAATCTGATTTATAAAATATTGAATCAACTCGCTGATTTACAAAAAGAATTATTTTTTTCGCGAATTAATTCAATAAAGATTTATCTTTTTCAAGGTCTTTGCTACTTATGTCAAATGATAGCTTCCCGCATATACTTTATACGTCAGTCGATTTAAGCTAGGGGTGATCCGGTATTTTTCGAAATTTGTATAAGTTTGAATTTTTTATAAGAAATAAAGAATTTCTAATAAAAAATTCAAACTAAATTATTAGAAAATTGTGTATGATAATTAATTTAAAAAAAAAACAAAAACACGCAAAATTAAAATATTTCAAATAAGATATTCTTTTAAAATTTATATCTGAATAATACCACTGTATTCTTATTTCAATTCAATTTGAGATTATTTCATATTCATGATTATTATTATTAAAGCGGGTACTATCAACAGGCTTTAGTTAAAGAATTCTCACATTACATTCACACAACAACAAAAACAACAATAGGAACACAATTTTGTATTTGACCTGGTAGCTTTTAAATCTAACAGGATAAATAAATTTTCTATTTAGAATTCACACACTGAAATACCATGCAATACAATATGACAAACAACAAGGGTTGTTTTGTATTTATGGGTGTTTTTAGTGTTTTACACAGTAGTAGGACATTAAAAAATCATATGTTGATTATTAATATTGTCAGTTAAATATATAAAGAAGCGGTTTTCATAGTAAAAAAAATAACAAATTAATTTGATTTTTATTTGTGGTGATAATCAAATCAATTAAGTGGAAGAGGAATTTTCAAAGTATGTAGAATTTTGTTGATTTTTTTCTAGTTTCATTGAAAACTCCTAATATTGAGTACAAAAATGAATGGTTCATTAAATTTGCTACACAAATCTATATATGATTTTCTATTATAAAAAGAATAAGCACATGTAGTTTTTATGTAATATCCTACCTGACTTATCATTTGAATTTATGAATATTCATAAATTTAATGACAATTTTTGTGTGTTTCGTTTACAAAACATTAAGTTTTGCTTATAAATCATTAATCTCGTATTTACAATAATATTTATATATTTATTACAAAAAGAAAAACGTTAACAGACTTACTTCAAACTTCTTTATCTTCATTGTCATCCCTTTTTTGTGTTTCTTTTTTTTCTGTATTAATGGCGTTATAATTCAAATTCAATGCCATGGTACTTGATTGGGATTGCTAATAATGCCTTTTTTATAATATTTTGCCGTTGCAGCGGCTGATGCTGTAAATGTGGGTGAATTTAAAGCCGGCTCAAATGAAGGACCACTGCCTTCAGCTTTTAAAACAGCAGCACATTTCCATTTTCTGCTGTAATTCACTAAACATTTAAAGAGCTATTAATTATAATTGTTTTGTTTGATATTTGATTTAAATACATACTTCTCCATATGCGTACACAACCATCATCACCTGTTGAAATTAACATAGTAGCCAACATATTCCAACAAACACGCCAAACCGGACAATTATGATCGTTATGTTTAACAGTTTGTATATCCAATTTTGAACTACCGGAGGCATCACTGGAAGTAAAAGAAAATTAAAAATATTAAAAAACTATATAACAATAAATTGTGTCAAAATAAAAACAGTTTTAATACTGGGAAATTATCCCAGGAAAAACCTTGAATAAAATTATGATTTTTGGAAAAAGTGTTTTACGCCATTTAAACAATCAAACTGTCAGTTGCTATAATTACGATCGGCATATACGGCTTCATTATCGACTTAATCAAAGACTTTTTAGGCCTTTATTATTATTTACAATAACATTTTGAGTTTCAAATTCCAACTCCTTTAAAGTTTTTGCAATTCTTTTAGAAAGTATTCAAAAAATTTAAACCATTTTACAAACGAACATAATGTAATGTAAACTTAAATCATATATGCCGAACCAATTTATCTGATGCCACATTTCGAGTAAGCAAAAACTACTTAGCTTTTGAACAAAACTAGTTTTTAAACAAAACCAGTTTTCCTTGTTTTTATATATGTAAAAAACAAGTAAAAACTAGCAAGTGCCAAAAAATTTTTAATTTTTGCTGTCTAAATATAGTATTATATCCTTTTCAAAATTCCTGCACATTTTCATGCAGAAATTTGTAAAAAAGTGTCATGACATCCTTAGTAGATTGATTAAAACCACTTTCTATCTGGTAAAACCTAAAAAAATATATTAAAATATAATAATATATTTAATGTTTATATTAAAATGTAATAATATATTTATTATAATAAATTTATTTTTTGATATTGACTTTTTTGAAAAATAATCAAATAAAAACTCTTTAAAAACTACTTGTAAATCTACTTGAAGAAAGGCATCTAATATTAAACTTTTATACGTAAAATTATGTATTTAATTCAACAGGTAATAAAAAAACAAATTTTTTTGCAAAAAATATTTCTTCTAAAAAAATATTCCCTGTTTTAGAAGACACTAAAACAGTTAATTTTCCGCATTTTTCTTGAGTTGACTCCCTTTGGAGAAACCGGTGCGATATATAAATATTTAAAATTTTTTAATACAAAAATGTACTGAGCTCAAAAATTTATTTAAAAATATTGGTCCGTAATCATAGTCCTGCACTTAAGTCGGATTTTTTTTTAAAACAACTTTAAATTAAAAACTTGTTATTATCTATTTTGCTATTATAGTCAAAATTAAAGCAAGTTTTAAGTTGAACCGGCATACATCAGAGAACTGCATTTGCTGATTGCAAAACGTTCATACGCAATCAACACAATAAATTGTGTTTGCGTTCAAACGCTGAATATACTCCAACACACATATTTGTTGATGATTTTAAATCAATCAAACGATGTGCAAATTGTTTTGTCACTGGTTTATAATCATCGGTCGTTGTTAAACCATTGTTTTATTCTGTTCATTCGAGCCAACAATAATTATTTTGATGTAGAATAAACCAGAAAAAACAACAAACAACGTGTATGAGTGTAATCATAATTAAAACAAAATAGTTTCTTATCTATAAAAAGGGGGTGGTTTTGTGAAAAAAACATATTTCATAAACGTTATATGTTATATTAGGGTGGGTATAAAATATGTTTTTTTATAATTTTCATTAGGAATACCAAACATATTGTTCTTTGTGAATATTTTTTTAAAGTTAAATATTGCCTAATTTTCCAATCAAAATAGATGAAAAAAAAATTAGACAATATTTAAAATTTTCCGGATTAGGCAATATCGACCTAAATTTTTTTTCCAAAAAAATATTTATATTTCACAAATAAGAATATTTTTATTACTAATAAAAATTCTAAAAAAGCGGATTTTAGACCTACCCTAATATACATATAACATTTATAAAATGTTTTTCTACAAAACCACCCCCTTATAAAATGTGTTTCTATTTCATTTTAATAATGAATAAACTCATACGCGTTGTTTGTTGTTCTTTTTTTTTTTGATATATTCAACGATGACTTTCTGTTAAGTGATTACATTTGCATAAAACATAAACGACAGATGATTCACACTGATTCCATTTACGCGTTCAGTAACATGATGCTGATTTTATTCTACAGTTAATTTTGTTGAATTATTAAAAGTAAACAAGAATTTTTGTGTATGATTAAATCAGGAAAAAAGTTGATTTTGCAGTTCTCTGGCATACATTTTGTACTAAAAAAGAAGCAGGTGGCAACATTGATCAGCTGATTTTATATTTGCCGAAAGAAATGAAAAGTGTGTAAATAAAAGATTTGCAATTGCAAAATGTAAAAAGGAAAGAACTATATAAAACAGGATTGAAGTGTATTTTTATTAATAAAAATGTATAAACTTAATAAATGTTATGCAAAATATATTTTTTATTGATATAATTTTCCTTTGAATAATTTGCAATTCAAACATTTTTTTTCACAAAAATTTTCTTGGCGGAAAACAGCTGATGTGTGTTGGATAGATTCAACTTCAGCTAGTTCTAATTTTAAAGCAGACTTTAGCGATTAAAGTATACTTTTACTTGTCTATAGTATGCCTAAAGTATACTTTTAAGAAAAGTCGACTTTATACCTCTTAAAGTATACTTTATTTTAACTATGATGATTATGCGCCATTAAATTTAGGAATTTTTTTCTACGATAATAATTAAAAATCGTATTAAAAATTTTCTTTATGAGATGTCTATAAAAATCTTAAAATGTTTTAAATAATACAAAAATATCTCACTCAGAAAGTATTTTGTGTGTCTTTAAAAGCTTTGTGCGAACAATTTACAAAATAAACTAAAAAATTTTGACTTAAATGTTCAAAAATTTAGAAATTTTTTTTTTTTATTTTGGATTTTTTCTATTCGAAAAATGTAAATTTTCTAAAAAAAAAACACAAAAACAGTCACAACATCTAAAAGTATTTCTGTATTGAAAATTTTTCAAATTCCCCGAATAGAATTTTATAAAAAAAACACAAAATCTAATAATACCATTTACCAAAACTTTTTTTTGAAGAATTTCTCTTGCATTGCAAATTTTCTAATATTTCCAAATGAATTCCAATTTCCAAATGTAGCAAGAAAACTGTTTTTCAATGTACAATTTTCAAGAAAGCGTTGTTTTTAAATTTATGTGAGATACATAACTTTTTCAGTTTTTAACAAATATTTCAAATATGGACCATAAAATCATACAAATTCTTTTAATATTAATAATTCACATAAATTTACTATTCATTTAAGTTCAAGGATATTTGCAACGTTAAGATTATACTCAAATGAAAAGTTAATTTATGTAGATTTTTTTAATTAGTCCTTTTCAAAAATTTCTCGGTCCCTTTTTCTTTTAATTTCTTTCTACTATAAACAAGTAAGAGCGGCTAAATTCGGCTATACCGAATCTTATATACCCTTCACCATGGTATTCTGAAGGAGATGAATACATCGTTGGAATCTACTACCTCATAGCTCTCCACAAACAAGCGGTATCCCCATTTATTTTTTCTTAAATGTCCAAAAATTTTAATCCAAAATAATATGTCATGTAAAATCTCAAATTTATATTTTTCCATATGTTTCAGCGCTTTTCTTGTCAAATTTGGCATTTTCTAGGCAAAAAAAAGTTGGCGACACTACTATTTATTTTTTATTTATATCATTCACAATAGTTGTGAAACGTATTTAACCTACGTATTTATCTTCACACTCTTATTAAACAAAGGGATTTTACTGGAAAAATTAGAGGTAGTCCTGGTTTTTTGCTAATATCTCAGCCATTTATTAACCGATCTGTCTGATTTTTAATAGCAAACAGAAATGGATCACATGTAACAGAAATAAAAAAGAATCAAGTCCTCATCATGTCTGGGTTCTTCGGAAAACCCATTTCAACACACAGACGGACAGACGGACATCGTTAAATCAACTTCGCTCTTCATATGGACCCAGAATATATATACTTTATAGGGTCTAAGATCAATATTGTAGAAATTACAAACGGAATGACAAACTTATATATACCCTTCCACCTATGGTGAAGGGTATAAAAATGAATTTAAGAAATGTGTACTTACGTTGTTCCTTTGATATTGACAATATATAAATCTTTACTGGCCACAGCCAACATATGGAAACTACGACCAGCATTAGGAGCAAAAGCTACATCGGTAACAGGATCAGTTATATCATTAATTGTGTCTACCTTAACACATTTTCTGGCATTTTCACTGTAAGCAAATATAAAGACTTTGCCAGTAACAGTAGCAGTTTCATCACTGCCAGCCTACGAAAAAAAATCAAGAAAATTTTTTAGAAATTTCTCAAAACTCAACAAAAATGTTGCAAACTTACAGCTAATAGTTGTGAGGATAACATATATGTTGAAGTATTCCATGATAAACAACTTAATGGCAATTTATTAGTGATTTCATGTTGTACCGACCATTGACTTAAGTTCATTATGTCTGGCGCTTCATATATACGTATAACACCATCGGCTGAAGCGGTGGCCAGTAGTAAACCTAAATATTTTGGGGCAAATTCAACATCTGTAACACTGGTGCGTGAATCTACCAGTATAGTGCGTTTAACCCAACGCCTAGCCGGTGTCATTGCGGCAGCAACTTTTTCTCCTAATACCTCTTCCCATACTGACGCAGTACGATCAAAAGAGCACGTGGCTAAAACTTGTCCAAATTCTGGATGAGCCCAAGATACACGCCATATAGAACCAGAGTGTGCTTTCCAACTTGAGGTTACCGACCATTTTCCCTGATCATTTTCATCCCAAATCTTAAACAAAAAAACACAAAAAGAAAATCATAAGGGACCATATTTGCAGCATCCACAGTTTTTGTTAATTTTCTACATACTTTGACTGTTTGATCACTTGAACAAGTGGCCATGCGCCGGCCATAATAATCGAATACAACGTCGTGTATAACATCTTTATGGTCAACAATTATTGGTTCCACTTCAAACATTTTATATTATTATATTTTTTTTCCACACCACACAATAAATTGTAAACAAAAAACACCGGGAAAATGCTTGAACAAATTATGAAATCCAGGGTTGCTTGGAAACATCTGATTTGTTGAATTTTTTAACAGGGTGCGTCAAGAAAGCATTTATTTTCGTTAACCCTTTAATGGACGAATGGAATCAAATATATGTATTGGGAATAGAATCAATAAGAAAATCGAATGTTTTAATTCTGGTTTCTTTCCAATAAAATAATTATTAATAATAATTTAGTATCAAATAGTGAAATTTATTAACAAAAATTGACTTATTTATTGACAACCAAGTCAAGTTATTAGCTACTAATTTCAAGTTTTGCTTGAGTTTGGCTGCAAACTCAAATAAATCAAACAACTGAAGCGCAAACAACGAAAGCTGGATAAGAATATTGCAATTGGTATTCCTTTACAATTTAAGGGATGTAAGCTTATGTTAAGCCCTGTAATTGGCTCTTACTTTTGACAAAAAAATCCGTTAAACTCAAAAGTATATGGTATAAAATATACAATGCCAATAGGAAAATACAGTATGGAAATATAGAAAACAGATCAACAGTAATTATGGCCTGTTTACACTATCCGCGTAAGCTAAGGGGTTTATTTTAAGCCGGTTCAAAGTCAAAAATTTTCGGCGGCGGCGTCTTTTGAAAAATAACGGCGGCTAGTTGAGCAGACTTTAAGCCGTTCGGCGCAGGTCTCTGGCCGTACATCGCATTACAATAAAGTTCATTTACGAAAGTTCTATCATAAAAAAGAAGTAAAATTATAATTTCAAGTGCTATTGATTAATTAAAATGCAAATTATATAGTGAATTAATGTAAATAAAAAAGCTATAGATTAATTGATAAAAAGTGTAAACAAATCGATTGAAACAAAAAGAAAAACATTATAAAGAAAAAAATCAGTCTGTACATTAAATTTTGCTTTATTTTACACTTTAAGCATATATAACTGTAAAATTTATTTAAAAAGTGCAAAAACAATTAAAATACCCAAGATAGTATTGTAATAATTAAGAAAAATGGAAGCAGGTAAAGTCTAATAAGAATTTTTGAATTGTTTATTTCTTAATATAGTTCCCCTAAACATCAGGCCATAAGGCGTCAACATCAGGTGATTTTTTTTCTGTGCTGCTTCCTAAATTCTGTGTATGAATAGGGTTAATCACCCCTCTTATTATTAGAAAGTTAAAATTGCAAACGAAAAGGAATAACCTTATCCACATTATATTGTTATTTTAGCTTACAAATGTCCTTATTTACTGGATTTCCTAGTTCCTTTTTGAGTAAAACTTACATATATTAAAATTTAACAATATTATGTATAGCATTTTGTTAAATAATTCTCCATTTACTGTAATTTGTTTTTGCTTTACAAATTAATTTTTTTTGTATTCTTTATTCCGTTGTTTATTTTATTGCTCTTCATCTCAACTTTCTCAAATTTTATTTATTATTTGATATTCTCTTCCGTACACTAAAATGTGTTCCAACAAAAATTTTGCAGCAAACGCATGTTGACCTTGGTTTGCTATTGGATGTAAAAACTCGCGCCATATTCATACATGTGTTTGGGGGGATATGAATTAGAAATTGTATGAGTATTTGTGAAAAACAAAAAATTTCTAAAGAGAACACCGGCTTTGGCACAGTGCTGCCATATCAGAAATATGAAATGGTGCTAGAAAAATTGTTACATTTTTTTTTGGCATATATTATGTGTTTCTATTGATGTACGTCACAGGACATATCGTTAGTTTTTTATTGGTTTCATCTACATGCTAAAATGGCGGTATCGAGAAAAACGAAACTATATGATAAATATTTATTTATATTTTCACCAGCAATAGTGGCATATGTTGTGAACAAAACTACAAATTTTCATTCACTTATACAGAATAAATCATAATTTATTAAGCTTTTAAAAAAGAAAAAATTCTTGTTTTGTACTGCATATCATTTATTTATTTACTTAATTTTTTGTAAATTTGCCTTGCTCTGCTGCATGCGCATACTTTTTATGTGCGCCTAAAAGCGGTTTTCTCTTTTTGTTTTGATTTGCATTCGTTGTTATCGCAATGCAACAAAATAATGAAATATATTTTAGAAATTTTGTATGCAAGTTTGATGCATATACCAGAAATACAGCAAAACAATAATGAAATTTTTTTATTTGTTTTTGTATTCAAATTTTGAAGTATATACCAACCAGTGGTTTATTAAATGTTAAAATTACAGATGTAGCGCTAAGTCGATGCTGGATATGATGAAAATATCAGGAAACGGGTTTCGGAATGAGAAAGAGAATATTAACAATATATGTAGTATATAATATATTCCTAACTTAATTTTTTCCAAAAATGGTCTGTGGGTCAAACCAATTATAAGCTAACAACTTAACTCTATTCAGAGAAGCTTTATCTTTTGAAACACAGTTTTTTATCTTATTTTAAATGCTTCTAGGATTCCAAATATTTTTCATGACGTTTTGCACCTAAATGGTTTTATTGTAAACCTATAACACGAGGGTGTACAATATATATTTATAATTTCGTTTGTAACATAACAAGAAATAGATAACATCTAAGGATATTTTTCCAAAATATGTAATAAAAATTTTCTGTGTGTATATATTACTTCTGACATCACTGTGTGTATGATTAATAACTGTATGCGTTTTTGGTGCGTATGAATAATAATAATTTATATATAAATTCATATTACGTATACGCACTACATATGCAATTGACTGAAAAACTTTTTCTTAAATGGGAAAACAATTTTTATTTTAGGAATCTGGGGATCTATTACAGATAACAAGGGAATTTTATTAGATAATTTTATTTGAAATAGGTATTTATTTTATTATTAAATCAATCAGTATTCAATTTTCGTCGACAGGGTATTTAAGTCTAGTTAAAAAATTTCATAAATTTGAATTAAAATTTCCATCAAATCTAGGCTGATCATATACAATTTAATCTGGACCCAATAATACCCAATCAGATTCTATAAGAAACAAATTATGCATAAATAATGCAGAGAATATAATAAAAAAACCCAAATAAACCATAAAAATTAATTAAAATATATTTTTTTAAATGAGCTTAAAATCTTTTTTTTTATAAAAAAATTATTATAATATTTATATAATTAATTATATAAAAATTTTCCCTGAAAGTCACCCAATGTGGTGATGAAATATTATAAATAATTAAAACAATTTTTTTTTTATAAAAAAGATCTAAAGTTTATTTCAAACAAAAATATAAACCATCGAAGAAAACTAAATAAAATTTTTTAGGATTGCCTCACACATCCGTTTTTTGTTTTTGGCAAAATCGGTGTATTTGGGGTAAACCCCAATAAATATAAATATCTACTTCTTTAAAATGCATATAAATAGCTAATAGGGTGTTTTTTTAATAGCCCAGATATGGGCTGTGGACTCCATGAAGCAGAATCTCCTATAAATCGCCTTCAGAGTCCACAAACCACATGTGGGCTGCGAATATTTTTAGCTTTTATAATGCATTTTCTATGAAAAAAAAACTGTAAATACTTGCATAAACTAAAGAAAGGCGAGCAAATCGCTGCTCAAAAAAGCCATGTCACTATCTTAAAATGGAAGAACAAAAGGTATGTCCAAGGGCCGAAACCATCGTCTAAAACCGAATATGATATTGGAATACAATGATCTAAAGAAAGGTATCGACTTATCCGACAAATTATCAAGCTACTATTCGCCAATTCGCAAGAGTCTGATATGGTACAAAAAAAATATGGTCGATGTTATTTTTGAAGTAGCCATGTTAAATGCAGTTTATTTGTACAATAAATTAAACCAGCAGACAAAATGTAATCTTTTGCAGACACAAAAAGGTATTATAAAAACCTATTGGGCATACAGGCAGCCAATTTACCGGTTCCAATTACGCCGCAGAGTGGCTCATCTACATGTATCTCCCAAGGAGCTATGATCCACCGCCTGTCTCGAACAAGCATTTTCTTACACAACCAGATAGAAAAGACGTAAAACTAACCACACGTAGATGTGCAGGGTGCTACAATGAACATAGACTGAAGAGCGAGGCAGCAGCTGCAACTAATAAAGCAAAAAAAAAAATATCACACATATGCAATATTTGTACTAGCTATCCCAACATACCAAATGACTTGAGAAAAATATTATTATAAGCTTACAAACACAAGTCTTAAGCTTGAAAAAGACTTGAGAATATATTGAAAAAGGCTATCGTAACAATTGTAGAAAAATCAAAACGGAACCCTCGTGAAAATATTATGTGTGTATAATTACTATAAGCTTATTCTTGCAATTGTAGAATAAGCTTACAAAAATAATATATTATTAATAGTTGAAAAAGAGAAATCATAATTATTTTCTTTAATTTATTTTTTATTTTAATTTTAAAAATAAATAATAACTCATTTTAAATAAAAAAAATAATAATTAATTTAAACAATTAATAAAAATAATTAAATTTAATATGCAATTGCACGTTCACTATATAAAAATTTGCAACTAAATGTACACGCAAAACACGTTTGACAAATTTAAAGAAAAAGTAATGGAACTTGTTGTATGCATTATAAGCGTAGAACAAAGACAACAAGACTAGAATGTATTGAAAAATATTTCTATTTCAATCGTCATATTGCGTTGTTGTTGTATGTTGTTCATAAGCATACTTGAGAAAAAGTTATATATAATAATCTTTTCTCTAGCATTGTTAAATACTGCTTGTGAATTCACATTTTAAAAATATTATAATAAGCGAAATTAAGAAAAGCTTAAAACACACTATTAATATAAGCTTATTCTCAAGTTGTATTGCAGTTTTATTGCTATATGGTATATTGGAATATTGTTTGCAATGTTTCCAAAGAGCTCATAAGAAAATTTAGTAATAATTGTTCTTATTTTTTCCAATAAATATGTTATCTTTCAATATTTTTTGTTTTTCTATCAATCTACACTGTCAGGTCCACGTCAAATAAACGAGATTTCCTCCATGTCCTAGCACATATTGTCTTTTTTATGTTCTCTGGGGAAGTCCAAGTCAAATCAACGATATTTTCTCAACGTCCATAATTCTAAAGCTCTTGAAAATTGTAAGGATAAACAGTCCACATATGGTCTGTGGACTGCTGGTGTTTTCCGTTTATCGCCAAAAATCCCATTTCAGTTTTTAGAAGAGTACCGTGGATTGTCGTTGATATTTTAGATTCAATTTTTTTTACATCCCTCCAGGTCTTCTGTTAAATTTTTTCCCAAAATTTTCGGCTTTAGCGTAAAATGGCCAAAATTAAAAACATAAAAGTAATAAAACTAATTATTGCTAAAATTGTTGTGTGTTGAATTTATTCAAAATAACCCACACTTTCATTTTAACGATTTTTAATGAATAGTGTTTAAGGGAAAGCGATATGCATCGATCGAAACAAATGGTAGTCGAACAGAGCAAAATATGGACTAAAAGGCGGGGAGGTAAAATTTCCCAACCACTATTTTCTAAATAATTTTTACCGGTCATGTGACCTATCGTTCATGATGCAATATTACGACTTCAAGTCTAGTCGCATTTTCCAGTTGTTTTATCGGTCAATGCTCGCTTCAAACTAATCAATTGTATTCGGTACACGTACCCTGTGGCTCGATTTTACCAGGATATTCGGCTCTGGCCTTGATTTCTTGAGCTTCGGTTCTTAATGAATCCATTTTTCGTCACCAGGAATTCTATGCAAAAATGACTTGTTTTATGGCGTTCAAGCAGCATTTTGGGCATGCAAAATCGTCTTTCAACATCTCTCGGCTTTAACTTGTGTGGTACTCAATTTCGTTGTTTTTGGATGATCCTGCTGCTTGCAAACGGTTTGAAATTGTTGCTTGAGCTACTCCCAATGATTTTGCAAGTTCTTCTTGAGTTTGACAACAATCTTCATCGAGTAATGCCTCCAATTCATAGTCTCCGAACTTTTTTTGGCTGACCTGGGCGGTCTTTGTCCTTCGTGTCAAAATCACCACTTCTGAGCAGCACCAACGATTTCTCGCGCCTTGAAATCGATGAAACATATTTAGGATAAGCTTCGTTGAGCAATCGATGTGCTTTAGCTGCAGTTTTTTCGAATTAAATAAGTAAAGCAAAACTTTCGGCAAATAATACTTTGTTGGCACAAAAGAATAAAAAACTTTAAATAAATTATTCAACTGTATAATTATTAGTAACTTTAACTTTTCGAGGTGGGTTAAAATATATTCCACCATGCATAAAAAGTTAAAAGTTGGGACAGTTTTTTACCCACCTAGCCCCAAAGAGTTAAAGAAAATCTACTCTGAACAAATTATATTTTCTATATAATCGAAAAACTTTTAAGAAAGCACCGCGAAAAAGTTTCGCTAAAAGTGAAAATGTATAAACGTTGAGTTTTAAACATTGACAATTGCATTTGAATAGCAATGTGTAAGTTTTAGCTTTAAACACATTTTTTGTATACTTTCAGTTTTTATATGAATTAATTTCAGTTTTTATATTAAGGCGATAACACAGCTATAGTAAGGAATTACTACTATGGTATACGAACGTTTAACCATTTAACAGGTTTGATCACGTGCGTGCCACTACTGGCATGCATGCCACAGTTCAAGATTATATGTACACAAACAAAATATATTTAATTTAACTAGACCTTTGGAGAATTGATTAAAAGAAAGGTGATTCAAAACAGATGATTTTTAAATTCGCGAATCAAAACATAAGAAGATAATTCTAGCATGTTTTATTTTTGATACGACCTCTAAAAATGGTATACAATTATAGATTAAATACAATGATGTCGACAAACTATAACCACATGGCTTTTTTAAGTTTTAAGTTGAAACATTTACCTTTCACATCTGATAATGATTCTAAATCGACAATTTTCATAACAAGTAAAATTTCGTCAAGCTTCATACTACCAGATGGCGACTTTTTATACCCTCCACCCTATATGGTGCGGGAATAAATCAGTTTGTCATTCCGTCTGTAACATGTCGAAATATAGGTCTAAGACCCTATAAAGTATAAAAAGTTATACATGAAAATGTGAAGGTACCTTTAAATTTTCCATACAAATTATTGTATTTTATTACAATTTCATAGTAGCGACTGGTACATAATATATTTTCTCATATTTTTTCACCAGTTGCTTAGAAGTGAATAATATTTTGTATTCACCTCAAAAAATTTTTTTGACCTCAAAACAAATTTTTTACATTATTTGTATCAAAAACAGTAGAGAACATTTTTTAGGATATTGGTGGAGTTTATTCAAAGATTCGGCACAGCCGAATTTAAGCTTTTTTTACTTGTTTTATAATTATATTAAAATTGTATAAAAATTATTTTGACTGTGGCCTTGGAATCATTTTCTGATGTTGGAGAAATTCAATTGTGTATACACTACGTATTTGTAATGTTTTGTTATTGTTATGCGGTTGTGGTTTGTCGATATTATTGTGTTAAGTATTCAATCTGAATCTTTCCATACACAAACAACCTGTGAATCGTTTTGTTGTTATGTCTTCTTCATAGCACAAATATATGTCAAATCGACAGTGGTGTTTAAAACTTTCACATACTTATTTTTTTATATTGAAAATTTAGCTTTATCTTTATTTTAGAAGAGGCGTTTCTGGGATGATTTCGTATTTTTGCAAGAGTCAAATTTTTGACGTGAATTCCCTTAACATATGTTTTTTTTAAATGTTTTTAAACAAAAAAAATTTATTTTTTTTTAAATCTAATTTTTTTTTTTCTTTTTGAAAAAGGTCGACTTATAAGAATTTTCCAAGATTTTTATGGTCAATAGTTGTTTTTGAATTCGCTTGCTTTTGTATTTATTATACATAATCAAAATATGTATGTGAGCATTACATGGTTTCCCTTCATATTTTTTTTTTCTTAAAGCATTATTTAGCAACATTTTTTTTCTGTATGTTATAATAAATTTTACATTTTGTATTTTATAAGGGTTATAGCGAAATTAAATTTACAATTTTTATTAGTAAATTTCAATTTAAAATCTATTTCGAAACCTATATCATTTACATTATATTTTTCTGGATTTCGATTTGAAATTACATAAAACAGCTGATTAAGTCTCCAAAAAATTAGAATATACAAAACAATTTTTTTGAAATATAGAAACTAAAAAAAAGAAGTATTTTATTAGCGTTTTAAAAAACGCAGTCGGAAATAAATTTATTGCAGAGAAAAAGGCACCAGCATCGGTTTAATGTGTTAATACCAAAAACACGATTCCAGACGCTTTAGGGCAAAAGGTTCAATGAAAATGTTTGCAAAGTATAACCCCAATTATTTTTAGAATTTTACTTTATAAACATTTTCAAAAGATGACAAATTAATTTAATGCTTACTGCAGACATTTTTTTCTTGCTTACCTTTTCGCATCAATATTCATCACTATCTCACTGTTGCCAGACATTATATTTCATTTATATTTTTAATTTATTTATTTACATATTTTTTAAAATAAATTTTAAATTTTACGTTTTGTGTGATCGTGTTTGCCAACCACAATTACAATTTCTTTGCAAGTTCAGGGTGGTTTTCGGCAAAGTTAATTTTACACTGATATTAAGCAGTGTTGATATTACAAAAGTCTCCAAAAATGGTTGGATTTCGCTTTGATTTGAGCAAAATCTAACTTCAAATAAAATTTCATTTTGAATAGCAAATTTGTGTGAAATCCCAAAATTTTTATTGGATTTCCTTCGAAATCTATCGCAATCCACTTTTATGTTGTTTCGTGACCGGTTCATTGTGATAGGAATAGGTCACGGGACCAGTCACTTTAACATGGGCTTGTCCTAGGAGAGGATCAATTGCTCTCTGTGACATGTCACTGGATCGGTCTAAAAAAACATGTCATGACTTTTAAACGGGTCACGTGGTAGGTATTTTAAGAACCGGTCCTCTTTTCACTTAACTCGTGATATGTATTTTAGGAACCGGTTTAGTTTTCACCTACCACGGGACAGGTACCAATTCATTCATTTTTATTTAATTTTTTTCAGTCTAATAAGTTACAAAATCATAGTTTTTATTTTTTGCAAAACAAATTATTTTTAAAACTGACGTTTTTCTGTCAGGGATAAAATATTCGAATGGAAGTTTATTGTTTAAGTCCACAGAGGTGGCTAAATAAATTGTAAACTAAATACAAATTGACAAAAGGGTTTAAAATTGTTTTGAAAAATATTTTAAAATATTTTTAAATTTCAAAGAAATTTAGGAACCTGAATTTAGTTTAAAATTTATTTAGCCAGTTCTCACCCACCCAAAATATATATTTATTAGTGCAATAAGTTTTTCTTTTCAAAATTCACATTTTCTTTTTCGTTATAAAAATAAACCAATATAAATTATGATTTAACTTCAAAGTGGTCTCAACAATCTATTTTATAATTTTTAAATCAGACTATTATTGGTCTGCTTAAGTTTTGTCCAGCACTTTATCTCCAAATGTTTTTCTGTTTTTTTTTTATATAGCATGAGCTGTTTATTATGCTCCATCGAAAATTTTCAATAGGAATTGATAATAGCTTTCGTTGACTAGACTCTCGTTTAGTCGCTTGCCAGTTGTCGACGTTTTAAGACTATTATACTATTTGAATATCTAAACGGTTCTCGCGTGTTTCAACAAACGGTTAATGCATTTTTAAACATTTAATTAAAGATTATTAAATAATGTTTAATAAATTATCGTTTTACAATTAATGATGTGTTTCATAACAAAATGTTTAAAATATGAAAAAGAATTAAAGTGAAAACTCATCAACACTTCGATACGATATTATAAAATAAAGCAAGACAACAAAGTCCAAAATTTAAAAAAAAAACTGTATATAAGAAAACAAGTTCAAGGTATTGTTGAACTTAATTTAAGTAAATTAAAATTGTTTACATTTCTATGCACGTTTATAATGCTATAGAAAAAAACTTAACAAATTTTTATTTAAAAAATCAGAAATAGTTTATCCTCAATAGGAATTCTAAGGACTGAATTTTTAATGACTGACTATAAATGCGACGTAAATATTTCAAAAATATACAATCATTCTTAGAAAAAGTTTTTTTATATATAAGGTCTTTTGTTAAAATTAAACTTTGGAAATTTTTTTTGCCAAGAAATTAGATTTTCACGAAAAATTTCTACAAGCCTTTTTACACTTTTCGCGAAAAAAATTTTTTTACCATTGAGTTTGGATTTGAAATTTCTTGGGAATTTATAAAAATAATTATAAAAAAAAATCATTATCGAGGTGAAAAATAATTTTGAGGTGAAAATTGTTTTTAGATGTGAAAAAATTTTTGTAGCAGAAAATAAATTTTGAAAATTTTTTTCGTGGGTGGTGAAATGATTTTGAGGATATAAAGTATGATTTTGAGAATATAAACTATTATTTACCTCTAGCCATCTGGTGAAAAAATTGTGACAAAATGTTGTATTCACCAAACGCCAAATTAAAATTTTACTAAAATAATAATAAATAAATTTGTAGGGAAAATTTAGAGGTACCTTCACATTTTCATTCATAGCATACGGATCGGGAGGACAACAAACAATCTAAGTAAAAATGAGATTTTGACCTCGACATTTCAACGAACAGACAGACGGTCATGGCAAGATCGTCTGTGTAACGAACTGAATGACGAACTGATGTATATCCTTACACATAAAAACTAATATATAAAAAAAACATTATCATTTTCAAGTACTAAAAGCAAAACATAAATAAAAATCGACCTAAGTCTGCCTCAAATTCAAATTAAAAATCTCTCGGGTTTAAAAATTTTAATAATATTTTCAAATTTTAAAAAGAAAATTATAGATTACATTTTAAATTGCAAATCACAATTTCGTTTTCGATTTTACAATAGGTTCATTCGTTCACTTTTCTCAGTCAAGTCCAGTAAGATTTACAAATTTACAGAGAGTAAGATAAATTTACTCTCAAATTTAAAATTTTCTAAAAAAGTACGCGAACGGAAAATTTGCAATAATTTACAAGTTTGTTAAACAGCTGATTGTAAAACCAAATGCAAACAAAACTTATAACTGGTCGAAATGAAAAAAGCGGATTCTTGTTGTAAAATCGTAAGCAGAAACATTTTAGAAGGTTTTCTTATCTTTTCTATAATTTAGGGTACGTACGTAAATGCAGAAAATTTGTGCATCACTGCGGCAGTTATGCCAATTTGTGTTGCTAATGCGTGATCATCTGTTGCAGATGCTTTGCTACTGCTCAACAACTGCACAATTTGCTTTTTAGAACGTTTTGCAAAAGCAAAAAAATATGTTCACCACAATAACATTAACAAATATTATTGAAAATCTTGATTGTAAAATGCTAAATTTTTGTTAACTTACGATAAAAAAAAAGAATTAAATGAAATATAAAATTAAAAATCAACTAAAACAAACAAGAAGACTGATTTCGCAATATTGAATCAGAGACATTAATGATGATGCTATAGTTGCAAAAATTTGCGGCAGAACTGTCAATTGTTTGCATAAAAAAAAACGTTTGACGTAAATCAGTGCTGCCAAGTGATGCTTTTTTGAACGTTTTACTTTTATTATGCTACAGTGATGCGCAACTACTGCATTTACGAACGTTCCCTCATTTAACAATATTTGTTGCTTTGCATTTGCATAAAACAACGTAGTTATAAAACATTTTTTTTTTTTTGTATTTATAAAAATTTAAACACATATGTTTTTTTGCTTGTAAATTCTTGCTGGCAATAATTTAGCCATTAAAAATTTGGAGAAAGGCGAAGAACTCTCAACATCAAACTGTCACTTTATTCTCTCTTTTTTCTTTATGTTTACTGAGTACTTGTTTACTGAGTACTTGTGTAAACGAACGACATCCATTAAAAATTTGTACAAAGTTGTACAAATTATTAAGTAAACGAACGGAACTAATATAGAAAAAAGTGCAAAATTTTTTGTAGTGTACAAGAATTTTTTTGTCGGACACGTCCGCTTTTGAGTAGGCAGGACTTTAAAGCTCAAAATTTTAAAAGGTCTATAAATATTCTCCATGAAAAAGGTATTTGAAATTACGTTAATTTTAATATTAGAAAATATAATGATAAAATGATTAATTCGAAAGGGAATTTTAAGGCAGAATTTTGTAATATGTGGTTAGTTTAAAACTGTAATGCAACCTACGAAATGGAAATTATTAAGATAAATCTTTTAAACAAAAAAAGTCGTTCCGCCAAATTTTTGTTAGTTTAATTGGTAATGTCCAAACGAATTTAATATCGGTTTAAATAAAACAAATTTAACTCACATTCTAAACAGAAGTTCCAAGAAAAATTAAAGTGATATAAACTTAGTTTAACTGAGCAAACGTTTTAAACCAACCAACCCTTTTTACCAGCCATTTGAAACAACGTTTCAGTTTTCAATTAACTTAAAGTAATTATAACGATAATCCACATCCCAACAACAGCGTTTTGTGTTGTTAAGTTTAACTGGCCAACCAACTTCGGTTAAAATTTAATTACAAACTAAATAAACCATATCTGAAAAATAGACTTACTAACGCTTAACTAATAAACATCCCAAAAACTGGTATTAACGATATTGAAATCGCCAGTCTGCTATTCGATTTTTTTTATAAATTTTTTAGAAATAATTTAATACAACTTTATGGTATTTTTAGCTTTTCTGTAAAATTTGTGTTTTTGAAATAACTGCTTTAGTTAAAAGTCCACAGATATGTAATTTCAGTATTTTTTTTCAAATTTCAAATCTGCAAACTTCCTAAAAAACATTAGGATTCATGAGTTTATATAAACATTCATTATTGAAGATTTTACGATTTTTTTATAAACAAATGTATTTTTTAAATTTAATTGTATAACATTTAAAATAACTGGTCTTTATGCAAAAAAAAAAAGAATATACAATAAAGTCCAATAATAATATATAAACAGTCAAATGAGGTAAATAATATAAAAGGCATTGACCTAAGTTTTGCCATACACAGAAATGAATACACATAGATTTGAATGACATACATTATTTTAAATTTATTTTTGTTATAAATAAATAATACATTCTTTAACATTTTACAAAATGAACATTGCACTGTATATACAGAAAAAATATTCCAAATATTTTTTTTTTAGTTTTTCAAATGAACCTTAGCCAGTGTCTTCACGTGCAATAAAATTAAAGCAAGGAATTTTCAAATGGATTAAGCTAGAACAAAGGTTGGATAAGCAAATTCAATGAGTTAAATAAGAATAGAAGATGTTGTGTTGTATTTTTTGTATCGTTCTTATGTATTACGTCTGGCTAATACAGCCGTTAGCAATACGCAACGTGACGTATCTCCATATGGTTGTCTCGTTTTAACTGATCCATCACGTCAATTGCTTTCCACTTTTATTGCTAAGAAATACCATAGTTTTATTTTTTTTTGTTTTTTGAAAAATACAAATTTTTATGCCAAAAATTATTTTTTTTTTTACAAATAATAATTAAAGTTTTGCCCATATTTATTTACTAAAATTTGAGTTGTTTTTATTGCTGAATTAAAATTGGGCAATTCACATCCGCTATTGTACACAAATATTTTGTTGTGAACAGTCAGTTGTATTTTCATGTTGTAAAACGTCAAATAGTAAAGAGAAGAATAAAAATATTTATAAATTTGTAGCAACGAGAAGAAAAAATAAAAACAAAATGAAAAATACGGGTGAAAATGAAAAAAACTAGCATTCACTTGGGACTGATATTCATAATACATAATACAACATTTAGTAAACACAGCAAATGAAGTTGTAAAGTTGTATCAGATTTTTAAGTGTAAATTACCAACAACCATTTAACAACGATACAATACCCGTTGTGAATTGAACAAATGAAAACTAAAAGTGATATTTAATGTCAGACAACATGTCAATATACGATTGCAAGTGAACTACGAGTATATTGCAATAAAATTTAAATTAAGTTTAAGTGTCTTTACTTCAGCTGAAATTAGTTTGACAATTGCTTGCTTACATTTTATTGTATGCGAAGTCACCGGGTTAGATGTTTATAGACAAGAGTTGTAAAAGTATTGAGTATACAATACCGACCGCTTTTTCTAATACTTGGTACTTAAAACTACCTACTTAATCCAGAGTTGTATTTTTCTGTAAATATGTAGTACGAGGGCGGGCCAATAAGTCCGTGACTTTTCGAACTTCCCTCGTAGTTATATGAAATGCAACTCTGTACCACCTTTTAATAGACTATTGTCAAATTTTGAGCAAGTTCCGTCATTTACTTTGCGTTTAACAGCTGTTCAAAACATACAACCTCGTGAATTTTTTTTTTTTTTAAATGGAAAAACATGAATTTTGAGTGCTTATTAAACATTATTTTTTGAAAAAAAAAACCGTCAATCAAACAAGGAAAAGCTTCATAAATACTATGGAGATTCTGCACCATCGATTTCAATGGTAAAAAAGTGGCCTTACAAGCACGGAAGATGCCGAACGTTCTGGACGCCAAGTTGAGGTCTCTACACCCAAAACAATTGAAAAAATTCACGATATGGTGTTGGCCGATCATAGATTGAATGTGCGATATATTGTGGAACACATAGGCATCTCACATGGCTAGGTGTTTTTAATTTCAAACGATCACTTGGGTATGAGAACCAACGATCACAATCGACCACCTACGAAATCGTGTGATAGCTTAGTTTCCATGGCAAAAATTCATGAAGTTGACTACGAATTGCCCCCTTATTCGCCTTATTCTCCGGTTTTAGCCCCCAGTGACTATTTCCAAACCTAAAGAAATTGCTCGGTGGAAAGAGATTTAGCTCCAACGATGAAATTATTGATCAAACAAATGCCTATTTTATGGACCTCGAAAAATCCTGCTGTTAAACGCAAAGTAAATAACGGAACTTCATATAACTGCAAGGGAAGTTCGAAAAGTCACGGATTTATTAATCGGCCTTCGTAGATGGCAGATGTCATGCCAAGAGCCGAATGCATGTGAGCTATATTGCTGCAAAAACATTGAAATTATGTTTAAGTGTCTGTACTTCAGCTGAAATTAATTTTACGATTTCTTGCTTGCGAAGTCACCGGGTTAGATGTTTATAGGCAAGAGTTGTAAAAGTATTGAGTATTCAATACCGACAGCTTTTTCTAATACTCGGTACTTAAAACTACCTACTTAATACTTTCAGAGTTGTATTGGCTGTAAATATGTAATACGATAAATATTAAACTAAACCATTGGGGAATTCAAACTGGGTGGCAGAAAAACATTCACTCGTTGCGTTTGCTATATCCTTAAAATGAAACGACATTATTTTATTTCTTTTTTTTTTAAATATACGGTTTTGTATACTATTCCGATAATATTTTATTTTAAACTTAATAATTACACTAAAAATCTTTAACATTACAAAGTTACACTTATTTTACTTTCCAAAAGCCATTTTTGTCCTCCTTGACTCTTCCTTTGAAAAATCATTTGCAGCATTCCTAAAGAAAAAAGCAAATTAATTACAGTTTTCATTTGAAGCTATCAAGATTTACTTAGCTTCGTTTAAAATGCATGCTCTCCTTTTGTTGAACAATGGCAAAGGCTTTTAGATTTGGCTGATTCTCCGCAATTTGTTGTATTTTCATTATTTTTTTTTTTTTTGACATTAGTTTTTTTAATTTATTTGTTTTTCTTGTAGAAGATATAAAGATGATATCTTCGCAATAAAAATACGTTATAAAAAGACATTATTTCAAAAATACTAATTTATTATTTTTTTATGACGATATAAAGAAAGTATTTCCGTAAAATAGTTATTGGTGTAGTATAGAGCAAATACTTGAAAAGTTTTAAGTATTATCGAGTATTCAAAAGTATCGAAATTTCACAATTCTATTATAGACCTTTTTAACATATTTTATGCATTAATTCATTTCTTTTCAATTCATTTTTAGTTTTAATATTAATTATGCATATTACATATATTTGTGTGTGTAAATAATTCTTAAACGATCGCATTGAAAACAATTTTTATTTATTTTTTTTATATAAATTTTAATTCACCATTTAGATGATTGTTATCATTGCAATATATTAATTATAAAAATGCTAATAATTGTTATCACTATTTCTATTTCAATATTTTTTTTTTTTTTAATTTTTTTGTAGCTCAATTACATCAGGTGACCAAGCTTATCTCAATTTAAAGCCGTAGAAAATGCTACAACTGATTTAATTATTTTTCGTTAAGCTAACTAAAAACATATTCCTTACTATATACGTACAAATGACAATCGCTTTCAATATTATCTTCTAAGCTGCAATGACGTACGTACAATCGCTAACTTTACATTGATTTGACTTTGAAATTGTTTCGTATAAACGAGGTCAAGTTTATGCCAAAATATTTAATTTTCAATTACACGTACTCCAAACCTAATTTTCGATGTTATCTACTTTGTTATGCTTCATTAGTTTTATTATAATATTATTGGCATTTATAAGGACTCGCCGTCAATATCCCAGAATTCAGGGTACTTTTAAGTTAGACAATTTTAATTGAAGTATTTATTAATTTGTATTTTTTTTTTTTGCATTTCTTACAATTTTAGATAACTCCATAGATTGTTCTAAGAATAATTGTAAGAGTTCATCAACTGGCCGGATTAAGAAAGTTCAATTTTCCAGTGAAAACATTAAGGAATCACAACAAATTTGCGAAAGTTTAAAAAATTGTTGTTCAGATCAACAATTAAAGTTGGAGTCAGATTTTATAGAGCCTAATCATCTTTTAAGTAATAATAATATCAATATGAGCAGTTCAAACGATCGACCAAGTTTTTTGGTAAGTATACATAATTGGGTATGAAAATCAGTTATCACCTGGGTAAGGAACTTTATGTTAATATATGATTGTTGTCATTAACTTGAAAGCAGCATTAAATAAATATATTTGCAAATCAACAAATTTTTATATTTTTGCATAAGAGGGCGGATCACTAAGTCCGAGACTTATCAAACTTCCCTCGTAGTTATATGTAATGCAACACTGCACCCATCAAGTACCACCTTTTAATATACTACTGTAAAATTGTGAGCAAGTTCCGTCATTTACTTTGCGTTTAACAGCTGTTCAAAACATACAACCTCGTGGATTTTTTAAAAGTGGAAAAAAGTGAATTTCGAGTGCTCATTAAACATTATTTTTTGTGTAAAAAAACCGTCAATCAAACCAAGGAAAAGCTTGATAAATACTATGGAGACTCTGCACCATCGATTTCAATAGTAAAAAGTGGTTTACTGACTTTCGTTGTGGCCTTACAAGCATGGTAGATGCTGAACGTTCTGGACCCCCAGTTAAGGTCTCTACACCCAAAACAATTGAAAAAATTCACGATATGGTGTTGGCCGATCGGAGATTAAATGTGCGATAGATTGTGGAAGACATAGGCATCTCACATGGCTCAGTGGTTTTAATTTTGAACGATCACTTGGGTATAAAAAAAGCTTTCGAAAGCGCAATTGACCACCAACGGAATCGTGTGACAGCTTAGTTTCCATGGAAAAAATGTATGAAGTAGACTACGAATTGCCCCCTCATTCGCCTTATTCTCCGCGTTTAGCCCCCAGTGACTATTTCGTATTTGTAAACCTAAGGAAATGGCTCTGAAAGAGATTTAGCTTCAACGATGAAATTATTGATCAAACAAATGCTTATTTTATGGACCTCGAAAAATTCTGCTGTTAAAGGCAATAGAAATAACGAAACTTGTTAAAAATTAGTTCATATAACTATGAGGGAAGTTCGAAAAGTCACGGACTTATTGAACCGCCCTCGTATTTGGCTAAAAATAATTATTTTTGCATTTTTTGGTATAAATACTATAAATGCATATTTTGCAAAAAATAATGTATACATTTAAAGATATTAGGTGTGTTCGACGTACCTTACCGCGGGTGCGCGCGGGAACCCAATCTTACCAGAAAGCGTTTCTTGTAACAAAAATTGGGTAAATGAGAGCGTTCATGAGAGAGTAATTGTGTTTCTCATTTTACCAGAAGTTACCCGAACTTTTTGTTTGGGTAAAATGGTAAAATTGTCAAACCATCAGCTGTTGCTAATAAATTAGCTGTTTTGCATTTTTGAAAAAAATTAAAGTTAAATAAAAATTTACTATAAAGAACTTTTCCTTCTTAATGCCATTTCAAATATATTCATTATTTAAGCTGTTTTTTAATATGAATAAATTTTACGTTTATTTTTGGGTATGAAATGTGGTTTTGTGCGTTCGCAGTATTATCGACATTTTTATGGTTTTGTGAGAGAATTTTTTGCTTACTCTCATTTTACCAGACTTTACCCAACATTACCTCGTACAGACCTATTGTTTGATATTTTACAAAATTTTATGTTTTTACACAATTTATATCAATTATGAAAAAATAATTTTGCAAATTTTTAAAAAAAAAATTTTTTGATTTTTTTTATCACGAAGACCAAAATATCAAGTATTCAAATGAGTAGTAGATCTTGTAGTCACGGAGATACTTTTATTTTTTATTTGACTTCTTATGATTCTTTTTTTTATCTTATGATGACTGAACAAATAAATAATTTAAATATTATATTACAGGTAGGATTGTTACAAAAAATGTTTAATGGCAAACATGGAGAGGAGGTAGGTTATTAGTATCAAAAACGGGAAAGGGTTATAAACAAAAAGTATTCTAAAGCACATTTATCGATCAGCCATAAGCATAACAAAAGTCGATATATATTAAAACTAAATTCTCAATTAAAAATAGATTTATGTAGTAAGATATCAACAATTAAATATAATTAACTTATTTTATATGATTCAACATTTAAATTGATCAAATCATAACTATTTCTATAACTATTTCTTTAACTATTTTCAGTATCCAATGGGATATGATTCAAACATTATTTTCAACCGCTTTAACATATCTAGGTACTTTTGACAAAAGCATTTAAATTGACTTAAGAAAGTTTTTCTAAAATTTTAAGAGTCACTAAAACTTTTAAACACGCATATTTCTGTCTGATTCTCACATTTCTACGTCTTATACACTAAAAGATATAATACCTCTCATATCAATTTATTTTGAAATTTTTTTAATTTCCGTTTTATCCTGTCAACTTTATTTATGAAACGAAAAATCGTTTATTTTTCGCTCTACTGTGTGTTTTTGAAATAAGTGCTTTTGTCCAAATTCGTCTTGTATTTAAATTATATAAATTGTTTAGCCTTACCAAACGCGAAATTCAAAATTAAATTTAACCAATTTATAGAACTTATTACGGAAAATTTTTTTGTTGTAATAAATTTTTAGATTTCAAATTTTATATGCGCAAAATATATTACATGATATGATTATTTTTATTTATAATTTTTTTTGCTAGTTTTAAATAATTTTGTTTTATATATTTTTTTTTATTTTTTAGGTCGGCGATGAAGATGTTTCCAATGGCTTAGAGGCTGCTGAATCAAAAGATGAATTTCCACAAAAAATTGATACTGAAAATCGTCCAAATGGCGATATTTCAGAAAAGAGAAAACGCTTAAGGTAAGTTATAATTTGTATTTATAATATCAAATAAATCTGGCCACCCCAATATACATCCATTATTCACACAATATTAGTAAAAAGAAAACATGCTGCGATTGATGATGACTACGTCATTATTTAAGCTCATACTAACAAGAACACACTAAATTTAATCTCTGAGGAACGATTCATAAAAAAATACAATTATGAGAATATTCTTTGTCAACAAACATCATACGATATATACAAGATATAGACAAAATGGGATCAGTGGTAGATATATGTAAAGCTGCCCACACACTAGTGGTTTGTGCGCGAGATATGTTCTTACTCGACGTCTTGTTTTAAGTTAATGGGGCTGTGTGTGCACAAATCCCAAGAAATTTATTAATTTCAATTTCTTGTGATTTGTTCAATGTTTTAGTGGGCTTAAGAGCGAACATTTAACAATATTTTTTATTTAGTTTACAACGAAACGTCAAAGTGATGTATTGCGGAGATGGGTAGCAAGCAAATATTTTTTTATATATGTTAACTACGAAACGTCAAAGTATTGTTTGTGGTAAAAGTGAATATGTCTATTTGCTTCTTTTCTTAATTTTCTTTTTGACGTTAAATAAATTATCAAAATAGCAATAGCGTCATCCGCTTCACAATTCATGTTTTCTTTTTGACGTTATTGTGATTTTATCGTCGTGTGTGAAGAAATGGTACACGAACAAATCGCTCGTGTCTGGACAGCATAATAGAAAACGATGGGTAAAATTTTATAATGGTGAACATATTAATTTTGTTTTTTTTTTTTTTTAAATTCAATACTTAAAAAAAATCAAAATCAAATGGATTGTAAATTATATATATCTTATATTCTTAGGCCGAGTTTTTAGGATGTAGATCAGTTGCGTCCAACCCATATGCACAATGTGCAAGCTTTTACAAAAATTGCTTTCTCACCTACAGCGAGCTTCGACGGGATGGAAATTTTGAATTTCGAAATGTTATAAGTTGTATAATTTATTTAAGCCAAAACACTTTAATACTTCTTTTGAAAGATCTTTAAAAAAACCATCTTCGAAAGGCTTGCAGTGCTTTGCTAAGGATAGAGCAACAACAAAAAGAATTTTTTTTTCATATTGAAATTGGTCGATTGGCAAATTTTTCTTTTGAAACTTTAATTTCAGTTTATCTACTAATTTGGCCCTATCAAAATTTTTATTCAAAAATCTCTTGGCATGTATTATTATTTCTTTCAATGTGATTGCGTTAAGCATTATAACAACAAACCAAACATACGAGATCGCCGTCATTGTTTTCAATAAACAAAAACAACTGTTCCCACGCTTTATTAAATATATATCTTTTAGTGAACAAAGACTGATCGTTGTGTGTTTGAAAATGTTTTTTTAAAAGTTATTTTCAAGTTGATGGAAAAGTACTAACGTACTGAATTTTCCGTCCCTGAAAAAAAGCTCTTTACTACAAACGCAAATATCATAGTATTAGTGTTTGGATGCAACTGATGTAGATTATTTTTAAACTCGGTTTATCGCAGTTTTTAACTTGAAATCTGATTTTGAAATTTGTTTTAATTTATTTTATTTCAATGAAGAACAAAATTTTATGTAACAAAAATTTTATGTTTATAAACATGGAAATGGCACACAAAATTCGTTTTAACCAAGTTTAACTCACATCCCAAAAACTCGGCCTTAGACCTTTTTCAATAAATTACAATTTTCTTCATATTTTAAGAAGAAGAATATCTTATTAGAACCAAAATTTAATTTAATAAAGATAATAGACATGCTAGACATTTCAGATCTGTCTTTTTTTTTCAAAGTTATTACAGAGAATTGTAAGTTTTAAATTATAAAAATATACCGCAAATGCATTGCTTTTGATAATGTTGGGTTGGTTTTCTAGGACTACTGAAAATTCGAAATTTTTAACAGAATTGTTTAAATTTCGCTTATTTTCAACAAAAAAAAAAAGCTTTTATAAATCATATTTTTATTCTTCTAGTAATCAATTTATGTATTTGCCTAGAAAAATTAAACTCACTCGTCAATTTACGTGGAGATTTTTTAAATATTTAAGCAAAATCTTGCTACGCAAACTGTCTATAACCTAAAACAACCCGATTTCTTCTAATTTCGGCTATCAAATTTATAATATTTATCAGGTTTACGATACAATATTTTTTTCTAATAAAATTGTTTTGTTTGCATTGTATTTAGTTCAAAATTAAGTTTTTACTTGACATTTTTTTAAATAAACATTAGTGGTCAACTCAAGAATATATTATATTATATATTGGATATATTTTTATATATGACCATATACGGCCGTATACCCTCAAATTTTGGATCCGAAGATACGAGATCATATATGAGATCATGTATGATCATATATTAAGGCATGGATGGATGTATATGGTCATTCATGTCCGTGCATATACCATATACATATCCAAAATTTAAGGGTATATAATCCATATGATGTACATATATGGTAACATATAACCATATACTTGATATATGGTCTTATAAAGGGTGTCCCAAGAAGAACGCAATTTTTAAATTTTAAATAAAACACAGATATTTAAAAAAAATCGTAAAGTAGACAGAATGAGGTTATGTATGGAACAATATATCGTGCAGATGGCCTCCGCGGCTTTGCTGGCAAGCACGCGATCTTTTAATGAAATTTTCAATGACCGTTTTGCATGAATGCTGCGGTATTTCATTAATGCAGCGTCCAATTTCCTCTTTTAAGGCTTGAGTCGTCGTCGGCTTATTCGCGTAAATCATCGACTTTAAAAATACCCAAAGAAAAAATCTAATGGTGTTAAATCGCACGATCTAGGAGGCCAATTCTGATCTCCAAAACGCGAAATAACACGACCGGGAAATGACTGATGCAGCAATTGAATTGTTTCTCTCGATGTATGACATGTGGCGCCGTCTTGCTGGAAGCACATGCCCTCCACATTCATTTCTTCAATTATAGGTTATCATTTCACGATACCGAACACCATTGACTGTTTGCGCTTGACCTGCCTCATTTTCATAAAAAAAAGGTCCAATGATTCCTCCAGCCCAAAAACCACACCACACAGTGACACGTTGAGGATGCATTTGCTTCTCGTGAATCACTCGAGGATTTTCCTCACCCCAAATGCGACAATTCGGCCTATTGACGAAGCCATCAAGATGAAAAAAGGCCTCGTCACTGAAGATGATTTTATCGGCAAAATCAGCATTTTCATGTTGTCTCTCCAATACCCAATTAACGAACTCCCTTCGCTGTCCATGGTCAGCTGGCTTCAGTTCCTGAGTCAATTGAACTTTGTATGCATGAAGATGCAAATCTTTCGTCAAAATTCGCTGCAAAGTGGATTTGGAGACACCAATTTGCTGAGCTCGGTGTCGAATTGAGGTGGATGGAGTTTGAGCGACATCATCACGTACAGCTGCGATATTTTCGGTCGATCGACCTGGTCGATGGCGCGTTGTTGTCTTTACATCACTAACAGACCCAGTTTCGGCAAATTTATCCATTAATCTCTTTACAGTTGACTCTTTTGGAGCATTATTGTGACCCCAAATTGATTGCAATTTGCGAACTGTAGCCGCAAAACTTTCACCATTTTGGTAAAACAATTTCACAATGAGAATGCGTTGTTCATTCGTGTAGCGCTCCATTTTTACTAACCTCGTACCTTCTACCAGCAAACAATAACAATTGTTCAAATGTCAAACAATGACACTTCGAATGTTGCCAGATTTAAAAATTGCGTTCTTCTTGGGACACCCTTTATGATTATTTATTTGATACATAGTCATATACGGTCATATGACCCCAAATTTCAAATCCGTATATGAAAATGTATGTATTAGATTATATATGGTCATATATTGAACCTCGCATGGACGTACAGTATCGTACAAATCATATGCAACTAACATACAAATTTCATAATTTGATGTAATAAAACATGTGGGGATATTTTCTTACCGGACCCGAAATTTGAGTATGTATATGTGGACGTACTTATTAATATGGTCAAATATGATCATACAAGAATCAGATATGCAAATCTTCGGTTATATAGCCTGAAAATTCGTATCCGAGGATATATAGAAATAAATGAGATCATGGTCACCTATTGAATTAAGCAGGGATGCATATGATCATGTATCAGACCATGTATGTCTATATATAAATATTTCGAATTTTACATGGGATATATCGCACCTGTTCCTCTAAAGGGCGTTAACTCAAAATTTTTCAATTTTTACTTTTTGCAAGAAAACCATATACTTGCACAGTATATCATATCTACCCACTGTTAAAATCTTACATCATTTTTTCTACTCTTTCGCAGAAAAAATACAGTTGTATCCCTTTTTGTGATATAAGAGTAGCATCTTTTGAATCAACTAAAGGGCAATATTTTGAGATGTCCCCAAATGGAAGCTCAATTTATATCAGTATTGTTTCAACTAGAGGGAAACGAATATATCCGGAACTTGGCATAGAGAATGCCCCTATTGTGGAGATTTTGAATTCAAACTTTGTTGTTTTTTTTTATTTGAGTGCAACAATACTGGGCACTTAAAATTCCGTATAAAAAATTTGTAATATTAATATTAGAAACTAAAGGCCCATTTACAATTATGGAGTATTCCACTCTGCAGAGTGGATATTGTTGCTTTCTCCTTTGCATTTGCAAATTTCCCTATTTTAGCACTTTCCACTATACAGTATGGAGTACTCCATGATTGTGAATGTAGCTTAAGGAGTTATTACGTAAGCTGATTTAAAAAAAAAATTTATTCGATTTCGAAAATTTTTAAACTCTTGCAGAAACGAATGTCGTTTTCGAAAGTTGCAAATTATTAGAATTTAAAATAATATAAAAAATCAAAGAACATTACTTATAATTTAGTAAAAAAAATGTCTGATTTTACACTCAGAATATTATGTAGTTAACTGTTTGTAGTTTTCCGTTTCATTGAAAAAAAAGGAACATACATTTATTTTTCAAAGAAATATGTATATTAACTTTTTTATACATTTATTCGAAATAATTTACTATCATTTACCATTTTTTTTCAGTTTCATTTATTTTTTTCATTTGTTTGAAATTTTATAAAAATTGACCCATAAAACGGAAACTTGTGGTTTATTTGTGTCTGTGACAGTTATTACAAATTTAAATTTTGTTTGCTGTCTGTTTCAAAAAAAAAAAATATTCAAATAATTTCAATTTGTTTTTTTATTTAATTTGGTTGTATGTATACAAAATTTTTCAATACAATTTACAAGAACTTCATAAACACACATACATATACAAACACATTCACACAAAAAGGGTTTATAGCTTTATATGCATACATACATTTTGTATTGTACGAGTATATTAACAAAAAAAAAAACAAAAACGGAAATAATTTTAAATAAATGAAAAAAAAAACATTTATTTTTTAAGGATTGGTAGGTAAAATTTTGACATTTATTTTAACTGATTATGTCATTTGTTTCATACGGATGTGTCAGTTAATTAATCAACATTTAAAAATAAATAACAAATGGAATTTAATTTAAATGAAAATTAAGTAGACCGGGTTTTAAATGAAATATCATTTTTTTAAATGATATTTTCAGTTATTTTAACTTACAAACTTTTTTAAGTGCAGCAAATCAAATTTCATTGCAGTTTTTATTTTTACTAAATTTTAGTAACGTTTACTAATATTTTTCTACTACTGTCACTTTGCAAACAGGTTTTCTGAAATTAGCCAAATGATCTGCTGGCCTAAAATCAGTAAACTTTGCTGTAACAAAGGTTTTTCTGTAACTTGCAGACTTTTTATTTAAGTGTACCTTCTTTGAAATTTACGGGCAATAGTTAAATGTCCCCCTATTAATATCCCACTATAACAAATGTCATTTATCAAATGATAACAACAACAAAAAATTATGAATGAAATTATGTTATCTCTACGAGTATTTACATGAAAGTGCATCAAAAAGAGATTAAAAACTGTTGTATGTAAATGAAAAAAAAAAAAAATATATTAAATGGGAAATATTTGTTAAAAAACTATAATAAACAGAGATTTATTTACAGTTTTGAGTGTGAAAATAGTTTTATCCAATATTGTTTCCAATTTGTTTAAAAACCTCTCGCTTTCTCTGAATGCGCAAATAAACCTGTTTAATATAACTGTTGGTACGTACTACTTTAAAAAATAAAAAGAGAATAGACCCATATAATGACCGTATTAACTTTTATTTTAGCTGTTTAAGCTTTAGTAGTACTTTGTTCGTTGCTGGTTTTACATCGTTTTAAAAATTCTTGGCTAAAACGGTTTTTCGTGTTATTATTGTTGTGTGGCAGTTGAATAACTTTTTGTTTTATAAAGTTTTGCAATAATTTTATTAAAGTGTTTTTATTATTGTATATATTATTATTGGTAGTCTCCATACTACTTTTAACAACAATGCTAAAAAGACGTGCTAGTAAACGTTTTGTACTTGTTGAATCTGGCGAACAACCAGAGACAGGAAATTCCAATTCCAACTCTAATACAGTTTCAGAATCATCTTTATCAAATTCCATAACACAAGAATCCTATACACAGACAAAACAAGATATGGATCATTTAGAACCAAAATATCAAAATCCAAATTTGTTGACTACCAATTCGTTGGGATCATCTACAACATCGAGTTTAAAGTAATTATAAATATTTAATTATTAATCTTCCCCTTATCATCATTGTTATAAGTATTATTAAAATGTAGTCATTAATAATTTTTATACGTTAATGGATAAAAATACGGACAAAATAAATATGACGTAGATATGTTATTTTAAATTGTAATATTTAACTTACAAACAGGTAGTGGTGGTGGACAGACAGAAATCGTATGATACGTATATTGACCACAACTCAAAACAAGGTTGTTGTTGTTATTGTTACCAAAAACAATAAGTCGTCAAATTTATTATTATTAGGTCTGTTCCATGTCATTGTCGCTCGGGTAGCCGCGGGAACCCAAAATAACCAAAGCCACACGTACGTACGGTAACGTACGTGGAACAAAGCTATTATTTTCACTTCTTTGTTACAAATAATAATAAACAAAAATCCCGTCAATTCGAAAAATTGAGTGACCAATAGTCAAATTAATATTGTAGTTGCCGCTCTTACACTATCCATCATTGAATTTGGAGTCCCACAAATTCTACTACTTAGTATAAACATTTCAGGTGGTTAAATTTTAAGGTCCGATGTTGATTTTGAACAAAACTCAAATTATTTAGGAAATTATTGTCATTTCTTTTTATTATGATAATATGGTATGGTTCAATTATGTATGGAACATAATATCAGCCAAATGACTGACGCAACCTCGGCGGCACACCTCCATCCGATGGTCCAAATTTTCGATGACGCTGAGGCATAATTGAGATTCTATGCCGTTAATGTGCCGAATTATCTCATCCTTTAGCTCTTGAATTGTTGCTGGCTTACCGACGTACACCTTTTCTTTCAAATAACCCCAAAGAAAGAAGTCTAACGGTGTCAAATCACATGATCTTGGCGGCCAATTGACATCGCCACCACGTGAGATAACACGGCCATTGAATTTGTCGCGCATTGTTTCGTTAGCTGTTTGGCAAGTGGTACCGTCCTGTTGAAACCACATTTCGTCCAGGGTCATATCCTTAATTCCTGGCCACAATAAGTTCATTATCATCTCGCGATAGCGAACACCATTCACGGTAAATGCTTGGCCGACTTTATGATACACTATCGCGAACAACAGCAATGTTTTCAGCAAAACGAACTGGGCGAGCATGCACAGATGCTTTCACAGACCCGGTTTGATGAAAATTGCCCACAATTCTCCCAATTGTGGATATATTTTTTAATATTTAAATAAGTTTCTGTATATTTTTAATTAACTTATTAAAGCCTCTCATATCCAACAAATGTTAACGCCGAATATATTTGTACCTTATAATTATACATATTTTAACTAGAATAATTTTTACTTTAAAAATATTCATACTTGATTTAAAAATGTTCGTCGAAAAATAAGATCTTAATTCAAATACAATATAATGTAGTTAGTTTTTTTCTCTCTGTGTAGGACTTATTTTTGTTTCAAAAATTAAAAATCCAATATAGAAACTATTTGGGATGGTGAACCCAAAATGACTTTTTTTATTTTGCTATCTTTCGTACTTTACGAGCTGTTGTATTTTAAAAATAGCAAAATATTTATTTAAGGTTTTCTTAACGCTCTTTTAGTAACACTGGTGTATATGTTTTATATTAATGTGCCATTATTTCTGTAAAATAGTGAAATTAGTGGTGTCCATAACTACCAGCACCAATTTTAAGCTCTGCTGAAAAAATCTTTTCTAATTGAACGTTACGTTATATTTCTATCTGACAAATATTAAAACAAAAGCATTTTTGGAATCTGCATAACCGATAATCTTAACACGTTGGCTGCCAAAGCCTTTTTAGAATTTTGATCGTTTAGTAGCAATGTCATTTAACAATTTTGGTCACCTGAGGCCAACAACTTATTTTTGTTGTATTTTGTTTCTTTGTGCCTAAAAATAAGTTTTGACTACTCGCGACTTTATTTTGGTCCCTAATTTTAAAGTTATAACGGACATGGGCTGGAAGAATATAAAACATGTTTTTCTACTGATCTCCAAATTGAATTTCTAATTTTAAGTTTATTGTTTTTCTACTGATCTCCATTTGAATTTACATAAATATATATTTTTATATTTTTTTACTCATAAATGAATTGCTTTTTAAAAGAATTAATAAAAAGACAAATTTAAATTTCCATCTTTTTTATTATCCAAAAAAATACCATTAAAAATACACAGCGGCCATGGGAAATACACCAAAATGTTAACCACAGGCCAGAGAATCCAAATTAAATGTAAAATTCCATATTAAAATGTAGGAAAATGTGCGACGTGGCCTCAGGGTAACATTTAGGTGTCGCACGAAAATGTGCGACGTGTCCTCAGGGTAACATCTGGGTGTCGCATGAAAACGTGCGACGTGGCAGCCAATATGTTAATATACTGTGTTAAATTAAAGGCACCACAACCAGTGCTGCTTAAGCCAGTATGAATAGATTTCGTATTGATTTGGTATTGACGAAAAATTGATGAATTTCCTTATGGGAAAATAATGAGTGTGAGGAATTCAAGTATAGAGAATAAATGAGTATCTGTCAAATTGATGTCGGTAACGCAGCGCTTCCATTTGATTTACCTTGCTGTCAATTTCAATCCATTGACCTTTTTTGATTGTTGATTTAGAAATGAGATGTTAAAATGTTTTTGTCCCTTGGATTATACATAAATTAAAAGATTTTCAAATTGAGTCTCTAGTCATTTGGTGCAAAAAAAAATTATAGAAAAAATCAATGCTGTTAGTTAAAAACCGGTTTACAATATAATCATAGGTCATAAAACTTGGATTAATTCATATGAGACAGAAACTAAACAACCGTCAACACTTCTTGTAGGAGAAGTGTTTCAAAGAAAACTATCGCCTGTTTTTTTATTTTTGTTTACAAAACGAACAAAATTATATAATCAAAAGACTGTTGAAATTCAGATTGTTATACAACAATTTGTTTGTCGAAAATCATAGGCGAGAAAAAATAACTCAAATAGTTGATGCATACAACATCACGACAATGCTAGTGTCCATACAGTCCATACCTTTTACCCAACTATTTTCACACTCAGAATATTATGTAGTTAACTGTTTGTAGTTTAATAAAAAAGTTTTCCGTTCCATTTAAAAATAAAGGAAGATACATTTATTTTTCAAAGAAACATCTATATTACCTTTTTTATACATTTATTCGAAATAATTTACTATCATTTACCGATTTTTTTCAGTTTCATTTTTTTTTTCATTTGTTTGAAATTTAATAAAAATTTACCCACAAAACGGAAACTTGTGGTTTATTTGTGTCCGTAACGGTTATTACAAATTTAAATTTTGTTTGCTGCCTGTTTCAAAAAATTTCAATTTGTTTTTTTATTTAAATTGGTTGTATATATACAAAATTTTTCAACACATTTTACAAGAACTTCATAAACACACATACATATACAAATACATTCACACAAAAAGTGTTTAAAGCTTCATATGTATACATACATTTTGTATTATACGAGTATATTAAAAAAAAAAAAACGGAAATAATTTCAAATAAATGAAAAAAACATTTATTTTTTAAGGATTAGTGGGTAAAATTTTGACATTTATTTTAACTGATTATATCAGCATTTAATTTAAATGAAAATTAAGTAGACCGGTTTTTAAATGAAATATCATTTCTTTTAAATGATATTTTCAGTTATTTTAACTTACAAACTTTTTTAAGTGTATCTATTTCCTTTTTCAAAAAAATAAATTGCACAGAATTGGATTTAAAATCTCTGAAGAAGCAATTAAAAGTTCAAAATATTATTTTTTGAGATAATGTAATGATTTTAACCGGATTTTTTTAAACAATCTACGTATCGTATCTACCTATTTGAATTTTTTTTTAAATAATTTTTTATTGCTTTACAATTCTCGTTTTCTTTTTCGTAAAATAGTTTTTTTTTATATAAACAAAAGAATTTAAAGTTGACAAAAAATAAACAAATTTAACTGCATTTGTAGTTGTTTTTAACTACAATTGTAGTTGTTTTTAACTCATTTTGTAGTTATATTTTAAAAACATTTTCCAGATTTTTACTGTACATTTTACTACATTATTATGTTCTTTTTACTTTATTTGCCAGTTGATTTTTAACAGTTAAAATAACTGTATATTGCATTTGATTTAAATGGAAATGTAATAAGCAACTGCTAATTCAGTTATTTTAACTGTCATTTGAAGTTGATTCTACCTACATAAATGTATACAAATAACATATGTATACAGTTTTAAGCTAGAGTTGGGCATACGTAGCGTGACGTATCTCTCATTTAGATTGAATCAGCTGATTCGTTACGTTACGTATAAGTAATTCTAATAGCTTTAAAATTAATTTTAACAATTCCAAAATACAATTTGAAATTGATATTTATTCATATACATAAATAATGATTTGGAAATTTTTACTTGCAATATTCCATAAAAAAAAATTAAACAAAAACTGTAAAATAGCAAAAACTATCTAGTTTTTATTTAACGCCATTTTTAATTCACAAAAATAAATTAAATTAAAACCAATTGTTGGCCAGTGCTATAGTTTTACTTAGGTCTCTTCTTCATTAAAAAATACACTTTTTTTCTCAATATATTTCTCATTTTTCTTCGCATATTGTTTGTTTAGATTGTGTCACACCACCAGTAACCAAAAAAAAAAAAAAACTTGAAACTGCAGGTTAAAAACTAAAAAAATACGATAAAACATCTTTTGATTTTATTTTCATATTTTTTATTGTTTATTTTAATTTAAATATCGTAAGATTAGTTTAAAAATTTTTGATAAACAACCATAAATAAAAATATTTGCATTTTGTTTATAAATAAAAAGTAATATACATATATGAAGAAAAACGGGAAAAATCGAATTTTCTCTAGATCACATTTTTAATTACACAAGATTTTCTTTTCAATATTTTTTTGTTTTTGTCTCACAAAAAATAAAAAGAAAAAAACAGAGAAAAGTATTAATATTTTTTTGTTTTTTGTGAACGAAGTGGTGATATTAATGAAATGGGCCGTGAGTATTAAGAAAATTTATATGAACTGTGGAAATATTAGTTAAATATATAATTTTCTTTATCCTTTTAAAGGTAAGCTTTTTGCTGACAAAATTGACAAGTTCAATAAATGTAAAAAACACACAATTACTACACGCCAAAATACCGCAATTTACAACGATACGAGAAAGTCGTAGCGGCTTTTATTCAAAACGTTTTTGTTTTGTCATAAAACCGTCTTATCGTAAGGAAAGGTACATTATTTGTTTTATTATTTTTGTTTATTTTTTTAAGTTAATAAGATTTTTGATCTAAAATAGTTGCAATAAAATAAAACCAGTTTACCTTTCCGTGTATATAGTGTAAATCGCCTTGCAATATTATTGCACAACTACTCGATTTTGTTCTTTATTCTATTGCGATATGCGGTAAAATATTAAGTCTGTTCCCGTACGTAACCGCGGGTTCCCAAACTTACCCAAATTTACCCAAAAGCATTCCCGTACTTGAAAATTGGGTAAATGAGAGTGTATTAGTGTTTCTCTTTTTACTGAAAGTTACCCAAACTTTTTCTTTGGGTAAATTGTCAAAAGAACAACAAAAACAAACAAAAACAGCTGTTTTATAATTGTAAAAAATAAAACTAAGGAACTTCAGCGATGCTAATTTAGCCCTTTTCGTGTTACAATAAGCGGTTTTTTACTTTCTACAAACTGCAAATATTTTCTGTTTATAAAAATGGGTCAGATCGGCCCGTTTTAATTTTTCTTGCCGCTTTTTTTTTTTTTTTTTTAATTTTAACCCCCTCTTTTACATTGGCACGAAATCTCGAGATATTTATATACACCACTTTGAAAAAACAATGAAAAAAAGCTCATAGACATTAAATTATGAGAAAAATATATTTATTAGAAATAACTATGTGTATTTTTTCAAAGAGGAAAATATCAAAATCTCGAAATTTCGTGCCACTGTTAACGGCGGGCAGTTTTAATATATTTTTTGGTTCTTATTTCAATTTTCGCATTTCTCCATTAGAGCGTTTTCACTTGTCGTGTTACACTTATTGCACCTACAAATTTGGCATCACTGATGCATTTTGACATTTTTTTTGGGCTAGTAAAGTGGTTTTTATGAGAGTATTTTGTGCTTACTCTCATTTTACCGAACTTTACCCAGAAAGTAAGGGAACACAGCTATTAAATGACTAAATCGAAAAAATTGTGCAATAATACTCCACGTTTATGGGTACATTTACAAGTATATTAAAATTTTTTTCTTTCATATGTTGAAATCACGGAGTCCATCCCCAAAAGTTAAGCGGTGATGCAAATTTGCTTCAAAAACTTTTATCGTTGCCCCAAACTTATTGGTAATAAAAATTAACAAAATCGGTCGAGTTATATTTATAATTAGACGCTAAGATTTTTGATGAGGATCATGGCTGACCAGAAAATTCATTCCATTCGGCTAATGTGAAATAAGTTTTTATGAGAGTTCTCTACGATTTGAAAAAATATAACTTTCATCTGATTTTCTTTCGCTATAACTTTTGTTTAAAGTCAAAACACATTTCATTTTTAACTGATTATGTTTATTCGCTCTTATAAATTTTGTTTCAATTAGTTGTGGAAAATTATGCCCAACAAATGGCCGCAAATTTGGGCTCTTTTGATTAAATTTTTCATAACTATGCGCAGCATAACAGGTCAATTGAAAAGTCCCCGGCCTACCATTCTTTTGGCAAAATTCGTTTTTTTATTCAACATAGTTCCCTTCAAGGGTGATACACTGATTATAGCGACCCTCCAACTTTTCGATACCATGTTTGTAGTACGATTTGTCCTTTGTTTCAAAATAAGCAAAATAAGAAAATTTCTTCCCAGCGAGAATTCTTTTGAGATCTGAGAACAGGAAATAGTCGCTGGGGCCAGATCTGGAGAATACGGTGGATGCGGAAGCAATTCGAAGCCCAATTCATGGATTTTCGCCTTCGTTTTCACTGACTTGTTTTTGGTCAAAAGTGAGCTCGCGCGGCACCCACTTTGCACAGATCTTCCTCATTCCCAAATATTCGTGAATGATATGATGTACACGTTCAGTTGATATCTTTAGAGTACCTTATATTTCATTCAATTTCAATTTATGGTCATTCGATATCATTTTGTGGATTTTATTGATGATTTCATCCTAAAACAACCTCTTTTGGGCGTCCACTGCGTTCACCGTCTTCGGTGCTCATTTTACCACGTCTAAAATTAGCATACCAATCCTTGATGGTTGATTTTCCTGGGGCAGAGTCCGGAAACTCGTCATCAAGCCAAGTTTTTGCGTCAACTGTATTTTTTCCCTTCAAATGCAATATTTTATCAACACGCAAAATTCCTTTTTAACCATTTTTTTCACAATAACAAAAGTTGCTTCACTCAAAATGCTGTAATTCACAAACTAATGATCCGACAGCTGTCAAATTTATACACGTGTCTTTGAAGGTTAGGGCTAACTAAAAATCATATCGATTTAAGTCTAGTAGCGCCATCTATGTGTCAGGCCGGGGACTTTTCAATTGACCTGTTATGTGGTCTCACAGACCAGACACTTACATATCTGTTACTCAACAGACTGGTGAACGATTCAATTACCCAACCTGTTGAAGCGAAAAAAGTTGAAAAATAATTTAAAAAATCGAAGAAAATTGTACAAATATTTTTATTTAAAAACAAAAATAGCATTATTCACCAGAGTAAATAAATCATAAAGCTTTACAACTCATCAGTAGCGGTAGGGAGTTTCTTTGCTCATTGTTTTTCAAAAAAGAATTTTATTATTTACAGGGAAAGTAGCCCAAACTAAAAAAGCCAATTTTTATGAAATTTGAATACATTATAAATAATGTCTCAACATTTGGGCCACACCTGAATTTTAAAGGATCAAAAATGGATATTTTTTGGTATTAAGTATCGTTGAAAAGAAATTTTTGATAGCTTTATACTTGCAACTTTTTTGAATTAGCTGTTGTAAAAATTTAAAAAATTTTGGGTACTTTATTAAAGAGATTTGTACTTAAATGGCTGCCAAATTCTCATATTATTCTTTCCTTATTAAATTTCAGTTGACACATTTTTTTTCTTTGTATAGAAATTTGTACTATTTTGGGTTTAAAAAAATGTTTGGTGTAGAAGCTAAGTTTTGGGCTATTCAACCAATTAGTTGATAATGTTATGCAGAAAAATCTGCTGAAATTAGCAGATTTTTTTGCTAAATATTAATAAGAAAAGAACAGCAAAAATAAAACTGTTAAATATAAAAAATTAGTTAAGTGTTGGTTAATTGAAAATAACTACTTACTCTGCTAAATTCGGCAAAAAATTTTACTGAATATTTAAAGACAAAAAAAAGGAAAAACAGACTATTTTTATTCGGATTAAAAAAAATCGCAAATTAAAAATTTTCTGTGAATTTTTTTTAGATTTTTATTTAACTGTGCTTAAAAAAATCTAATTACATTTGTAACTTCTAGTATAATACCTAACTGCATAGAAATGCGCCAAACTTTAAAGGTAAAGTTTTCAATATTTTAAAATAAGCGGTTTAAATTAGCGTGTCCGAAATTTATAGAATTGTTGGTCAAAATCTTATTAATTTTTTCGATGTCATGTTGTGTTAATTTTCGCAAAAAAAAAACTGTTTCCAAAAAAGCTTCATCATCAATCACCAAAAACTTACACCTTAGACTTTAATTTTCTTTATTTTCTTTACATTTACGCAAATAACAATAAAAATGTTTGTTTACCACCTTTTCAGGCCCAGTATGTCGCGTGGTACGGGTCTTGGACAAGACCGTAACCAAGATCGTGACTTTCATATTGCCACACCTGAGGAGTTTGTAAAAAAATTTGGTGGTACTCGTGTCATTAATCGCATACTTATTGCGAATAATGGTATTGCAGCCGTTAAGTGTATGCGTTCCATAAGACGTTGGTCATATGAAATGTTTAAAAATGAACGTGCCATACGTTTTGTTGTCATGGTTACACCCGAGGATCTTAAGGCAAATGCTGAATATATTAAAATGGCTGATCATTACGTCCCTGTTCCCGGTGGTTCAAACAACAATAATTATGCAAATGTCGAACTTATTGTTGATATTGCATTACGTACACAAGTACAGGTTAGTACGCAAGTATCTGTGCTATTTATATATTTGTTTACTATGATGAAATTATCATCATCGTATGATTTTATTTGTTGTTTAACTTTGAAATACAGAATATAAAGATTTTATTTTATTTATGTATTTTTATATTGTTTCAAGGCTGTCTGGGCTGGTTGGGGTCATGCTTCTGAAAATCCCAAATTACCTGAATTGTTACATAAAGAAAATTTGGTATTTCTGGGTCCTCCGGAAAGAGCCATGTGGGCTTTGGGTGATAAAGTTGCATCTTCGATTGTAGCACAAACTGCTGATATACCTACCTTGCCTTGGTCCGGCTCAGACTTGAAGGCTCAATATAGTGGCAAGAAAATTAAAATATCGAGTGATCTTTTTAATCGTGGTTGTGTTAGCAATGTTGAACAAGGCTTAGCTGCAGTTAAAGTAATTGGTAAGTTTTAGAAATTTAAAAAAAAAATTAAATCGATAAGCTTAAAGTTAACGTCTTTATTAAGATACTTAAAATAATGTCATATTTAGGGCTCGGGAGTTTATGTAAATATACCTATGTTTGTTGCCGTAAGCGCTGGAGAACCAAATACACAGAAAATGTTATTAGACACTAGCTGCATGAAATCAGAACTTCCAAGATTTAATTTACAAATTCAATTTTTGAATTCTAAATTGAAATATCTGAATTAATATAAAAAGTTTACCAAACTTACAACTCTAAAAGAAAAAGTTTTATGAAAACTAATCCACGTTGATATGAAATTTTTCTTATGAACTCTTGCTGTGTTTAGTAATCTCTATTATCCTACCAATGATTTAGGTATATTTTGCAATTAACCCAAGTATTTCTAAAAAAAGTGGTTTAAACCGCAGATCTTTTTGAAACTTTGATATGAAAAATGAATAGACACGTATTTTCTCACGGTTGGGGACTTAAAAAGTTGTTTATAGAATTACTTAATTCTTGGTTTTTAAAGATCATTTCTTATAATTGCAAAAAAAAACTTTATACAAATTCGGTATAAAATGAGTCATGAATTGCATGTAGTACATAGAATCTAAAATATGTTTTATGTTTTAGAATGTCCGTTTTTTTATTTAAATTTAATTTAAATTTCTTTTAGGCTTCCCAGTCATGATAAAGGCTTCAGAAGGTGGCGGTGGCAAGGGTATTCGTCGCGTTGATACTGCAGAAGAATTTCCTGCACTCTTCCGTCAAGTACAAGCTGAAGTTCCCGGCTCCCCTATATTCGTTATGAAACTAGCCCGGGGTGCTCGTCATTTAGAAGTACAGCTATTGGCCGATCAGTATGGCAATGCCATTAGTTTGTTTGGTCGTGATTGTTCTATACAAAGACGTCATCAAAAAATCATTGAAGAAGCTCCGGCCATTGTTGCCCAACCGGAGGTATTTGAAGATATGGAAAAGGCAGCTGTACGTTTAGCTAAAATGGTGGGTTATGTAAGTGCGGGCACAGTGGAATATCTGTACGATTCTGAAGGAAAATACTTTTTCCTTGAATTAAATCCACGTCTTCAAGTGGAGCATCCTTGTACAGAAATGGTAGCGGATGTCAATTTGCCAGCGTGTCAATTGCAAATTGGAATGGGTGTACCATTGTATCGCTTAAAAGATATACGTTTGCTATATGGAGAATCTCCCTGGGGTACTTCGATTATTGATTTTGAAAATCCTATAAATAAGCCAAGACCCTCGGGTCATGTTATTGCTGCTCGTATTACTTCAGAAAATCCTGATGAAGGTTTCAAACCCTCATCGGGTACAGTACAAGAACTTAATTTCCGTTCTAGTAAAAATGTATGGGGTTACTTTAGTGTGGCTGCTTCGGGAGGTCTACATGAATTTGCCGATTCACAATTTGGCCATTGTTTTTCATGGGGTGAAAATCGTCAACAAGCTAGAGAAAATCTTGTTATCGCTTTAAAAGAACTCTCCATTAGAGGTGATTTTCGCACTACTGTAGAGTATTTGATTACCCTGTTGGAAACTAATCGATTTTTGGATAATTCTATTGATACTGCCTGGTTGGATGCTTTAATTGCTGAGCGAGTACAATCGGAAAAACCCGATATCCTGCTGGGAGTAATGTGTGGTGCCTTGCACATAGCTGATAGACAAATAAGTGAGGCATTTTCCAGTTTCCAGACATCTTTGGAAAAGGGTCAAATTCAGGCAGCCAACACTTTGACAAATGTTATCGATGTTGAGTTGATCAACGGTGGCATTAGATATAAAGTTCAAGCGGCTAAAAGTGGTGCCAACACTTATTTCCTTTTAATGAATAATTCATTCAAAGAACTAGAGTTACATCGTTTATCCGATGGTGGTTTATTGATGTCCTTTGATGGAGCCTCCTATACCACTTATATGAAAGAGGAAGTGGATCGTTATCGTATTGTTATAGGCAATCAAACTTGTGTGTTTGAGAAAGAAAATGATCCGTCTTTATTAAGAAGTCCCTCGACCGGTAAATTGATAAATCTTTTAATTGAAGACGGTGCTCATGTTAATAAAGGTCAAGTTTATGCCGAAATAGAAGTCATGAAAATGGTTATGACTTTGACAGCCGGAGAAGCGGGTACTGTTTCGTTTTTGCGACGACCAGGTGCAGTATTAGATGCTGGTTCTTTGTTGGGGCATTTAGAGCTGGATGATCCTACATTGGTGACTAAAGCCCAACCTTATAAGGGACAATTTTTGCAACCGGAAAATCCTCCCGTACCAGAAAAACTTCATAGAGTTCACAATACTTATAAATCCATACTGGAAAATACTTTGGCTGGCTACTGTTTACCAGAACCCTTTAATGCTCAACGTTTGAGAGATGTTATTGAAAAATTCATGCAAAGTTTAAGAGATCCTTCGCTACCCTTGCTCGAATTGCAAGAGGTCATAGCCTCTATTTCTGGACGTATACCCATATCGGTGGAGAAGAAAATACGTAAACTAATGACTCTATATGAACGCAATATAACCAGCGTTTTGGCACAATTTCCCTCACAACAAATAGCCAGTGTTATTGACTCACATGCTGCAACTCTACAAAAACGAACCGATCGTGATCATTTCTTCCTCACCACCCAAGCCATAGTGCAGTTGGTGCAACGTTATCGTAATGGCATTAGAGGACGCATGAAGGCAGCTGTCCATGAACTATTACGGCAATACTATGATGTAGAATGTCAATTCCAACATGGTCATTATGATAAATGTGTGGGTTTGGTAAGAGAACGTAATAAGGATGATATGCTAACGGTGGTTAATACCATATTTTCCCACTCTCAAGTGGCTAAAAAGAATCTATTGGTAACTCTACTTATTGATCATTTATGGGCTAATGAACCTGGTCTAACCGATGAATTGGCTAATACTTTGAGTGAGTTAACGTCACTTAATCGTGCAGAACATTCTCGAGTTGCTTTGAGATCAAGACAAGTATTAATTGCTGCGCATCAACCAGCCTATGAGCTGAGACACAATCAAATGGAATCAATTTTCCTATCGGCAGTAGATATGTATGGTCATGATTTCCATCCAGAAAACTTGCAACGTCTAATCCTATCGGAAACTTCTATTTTCGATATACTACATGATTTCTTTTATCACACCAATCGTGCTGTTTGCAATGCTGCTTTGGAGGTTTATGTTAGAAGAGCTTATACTTCTTACGAATTGACCTGTTTGCAACATTTAGAACTATCCGGCGGTTTACCTTTGGTTCATTTCCAATTTTTATTACCTACGGCCCATCCAAATAGACTATTTTCGCGTATGGAAAGTGACACAAGTACCGATGGTATAGGCACTTCTTCATTTGTTCGTACTGGCTGTATGTCGGCATTTGATTCTTTTGAACATTTCGAAATGTATTCGGATGAAATTTTGGATTTACTCGAAGATTTATCCTCACCCGCTATGATTAATGCAAAAATTATGGAAGCTGTCGAGGCAGCCGAAGCATTGGGCGACAATCGTTTGAGTACTTCCATTAATGTTTCCTTATCGGATCCAATTACGCGTGCTAATGCCGCTGAAGAGGCTAAATCAACAGAACCTATTCATATTATTAGTGTTGCTGTGCGGGAAACTGGTGAAATGGATGATTTACAAATGGCCCAAATATTTGGTAACTATTGTAAGGAACATCGTGCTGAATTGTTCCAAAGAAGAATTAGACGTATAACATTTGCTGCTTTAAAAAGGTAAGTACTTTTTATTCATAGAAATTTAATTTATTTCTTAAAATATTTCGTTATAAAATATTCTATTTTTAATTCAATTTTATGTTGGGTCGCGTCCGCTGCATTAAACTCTATGAAATTAATTTTAATCGATTATTGCACACACCGTTTGTATAATACTAGGTTTAGGAAAGATTCTCTAGCTTCTGTAGGATCGAATCATTAAATTTTTTTCTTGAAGAAAATTTTGTTGATAGATTTATTTTACTAAATAAAGTTCTTAGCACTCTCGTTAAAAGGCGTGTACTTAATACGAGTATCCTCTCTAAGAGCGCTGTCACGCTATAACATAATATATTTGATTTGTTACACGTACGTTACCGTGGGAATCCAATCTTCCAAATCTTCGGTTCGTCAATACTTTCAAGAAATTTAGACTACAGTCGAACCACGAGTTTTAGGAAAAATTGTTTTTTCACAAAATTTCTTTTTTTTTTGCAAAAAAAAAATTTTTTTTTTTTTTTTTGACAAAAAATTTTAACAAAAAAAATAATACTCGTGCGAAAAATTTTATAAAAAAAGTTGTTTCTTGCTTTTCCATAAAAAAAAATATATAAAAAAATTAGAAAAAAAGTTGCTTCAAGCAAAGAAAATCGATAAAGAAAAGCTGTGACCTCTAAATTTCTTTAAAATCGAAAGTTTCCGATTAGTTGATTTTTGCAAGATTGATTAGTAATAGTATTCAAAATATTCAAATTCTCTTTTCTAGACGTCAATTCCCGAAATTCTTTACCTATCGTTCCCGTGATAATTTCGAAGAAGATCGCATCTATCGCCATTTAGAACCGGCTTGTGCCTTCCAATTGGAATTAAATCGCATGAAAACTTATGATCTCGAGGCATTACCTACTGCCAATCAAAAAATGCATTTATATCTGGGCAAAGCTAAAGTTTCCAAAGGCCAAGAAGTCACCGATTATCGTTTCTTCATACGCTCCATTATACGTCACTCGGATCTGATAACAAAAGAAGCTTCCTTTGAGTATCTGCAAAATGAGGGAGAACGTGTATTGCTGGAATCTATGGATGAACTAGAAGTGGCTTTCTCACATCCTCATGCCAAGCGTACAGATTGTAATCACATTTTCTTGAATTTTGTACCCACTGTTATAATGGATCCGGCCAAAATTGAGGAATCAGTAACTAAAATGATTATGCGTTATGGTCCCAGATTATGGAAATTGCGTGTATTGCAAGCTGAATTGAAAATGTTGATAAGACAAAATCCACAGGCACCCACACAAGCGGTACGTTTGTGTATAGCTAATGATTCTGGATATTTCTTGGATATTTCTATGTATACCGAATATACGGATCCGGTAAATGGAGTGGTAAGTTAAATGCTCACTTAATTATTAGCAACAAAACGACAAGTTAATGTTTCCCTTGCAGATTAAATTTAAAGCTTATGGTGATAAACAAGGATCTTTGCATGGTCTACCCATTTCGACTCCCTATATGACTAAAGATTTCTTGCAACAAAAACGCTTCCAAGCTCAAAGTAATGGTACTACTTATGTTTATGATATTCCCGATATGTTTCGTCAAATGACTGAACGTCATTGGAAAGAATTCTCTCGAGCCCGTCCGACTGTTGATGTTCGTATTCCCGAGAAGATTTTAATCGAATGTGTAGAACTTGTTTTAGATGGTGATAATCTTGTTGAAATGAAACGTTTACCAGGAGAAAATACTGTAAGGCCAAAGAAAGAATTTATTATCAGCTTTGTTTTTATCATAACGTATTTTATTTTTTTTAGTGTGGCATGGTTGCTTGGCGTATTATTTTAGCTACTCCTGAGTATCCAGAGGGACGTGAAATTATTGTTATAGCTAATGATTTAACCTATTTCATAGGTTCCTTTGGTATACAAGAAGATGTGGTGTTCCATAAGGCTTCCCAATTGGCTAGAGCTAGAAAAGTACCAAGAGTAAGTTAGAAATATTTAATTTATAAATTTATTTAACAATTATTTGTAGTTTTATTTCCCAACTGTAGCAAAAGTAAATTATTTTTATTTTTGTTATTAAAAAAAAACAATTAACAATTTTTGCTATTTATGGTCCTTCGAACCGTCGTTTTAACTTAACATTTTCTTATTTTCCCGCTTAATTTTCTCTTTCAGATTTACATCTCGGTTAATAGTGGTGCTCGTATTGGTTTAGCTGAAGAAGTTAAATCAATGTTCAAAATAGCCTGGGAAGATCCCGAAGAACCTGATAAGGGTTTTAAATATTTGTACCTGACTACCGAAGATTATAGTAAAGTGGCCAATTTGAATTCAGTACGTGCTATTCTAATCGAAGATGAAGGAGAGCCTAGATACAAAATTACTGATATTATTGGTAAAGATGATGGTATCGGTGTTGAAAATTTACGTTACGCTGGTCTCATAGCTGGTGAAACATCACAAGCCTACGATGAAATTGTTACCATCTCTATGGTAACCTGTCGTACCATAGGTATTGGTTCATATTTGGTGCGTTTGGGTCAACGTGTTATACAAATAGAAAATTCTCATATTATTTTAACGGGTTATGCGGCTTTGAACAAATTATTGGGTCGCAAAGTGTATGCTTCGAATAATCAATTGGGTGGTGTACAAATAATGTATAATAATGGTGTTTCCCACAAGACGGAGGCATTGGATTTGGATGGTGTTTATACTATTGTGGATTGGTTATCATATATGCCCGCTTATATTGGCTGTGATTTACCTATAGTCATACCAAATGATCGTATTGATAGACCTGTTGATTTTATGCCTACCAAATCACCATATGATCCACGTTGTATGTTAGCTGGTAGAGTTAATCCTGGTGAGAATTCCAAAGATTTTTAATTTTATTAATATGTAAATAAATATATTTTTTTTTTCAAAAGCTAATATTAATGAATGGGAAAATGGTTTCTTTGATCGTGATTCTTGGAGTGAAATTATGGCACCTTGGGCTAAAACTGTTGTCACCGGCAGAGCACGTTTAGGCGGTATACCTGTGGGTGTTATAGCTGTTGAGACACGTACCGTTGAAGTTGAAATGCCTGCAGATCCAGCTAATTTAGACTCAGAAGCTAAGGTATTAAGAAAATAATTAGGTTTTTGAGTATAAATTGTCAATACACAATTCGAAATTCGATTATTATTATGTGGTTTAAAGAATGATTCTTTTTCTTAAGATTTGACTAAAAAATTTTTTTAATTTGTTTTCGTTTAAAAAAGAATTTTAGTAACGTCATAGTGCTTGTTATAAAAACATCTTAATTACGAGTTTGATTACTAAGAAGACAAGAATGGAGTAAAAAATATTTCTTCACAGGTTTAGAAGCTAGATCTTCGCAACAAAATTAATGTAACAGCTTAGCTAAAAAGAAATTAATTTGCTTTATTTTTTTTTTCTTAAGATTTTAATACTAAATTTTTTAATTTGGTTTCGTTTAAAAAAAAATTTAGTAACGTCATAGTGCTTGTTAGAAAAACATCTTAATTACGATTTTGATTACTAAGAAGACAAGAATGGAGTAAAAAATATTTTTTTCAGTTTTTTTATTTGTTTGAGCTCGGCCTATTTAGAAGCTAGATCTTCCAAAACGAAATTAATGTATCAGCTTAGCTAAAAATATTTAATTTGCTTTATTTTTGTAAATATACGGAGGTTGAAAAATCGTTTTAAGAATAAACAAAAAAAGCTAAAGAAATCTGTAAAGAACTTAAATTTATGTTTTTTGAATTTCAAATGATTTTCTATTTTTTTAATTGAATTTTAAATTAAATTTGATATATAAATTCCTTTTAAGACTTTACAACAAGCTGGTCAAGTGTGGTATCCCGATTCAGCATATAAAACTGCTCAAGCTATTAAAGATTTTGGCCACGAAGAATTGCCCTTAATTGTATTTGCTAACTGGCGTGGTTTTTCGGGTGGTATGAAAGATATGTATGAACAAATTGTTAAATTTGGTGCCTACATTGTTGATGGCCTGCGAGAATATAAAAAACCGGTACTCATTTATTTACCACCCAATGCTGAGTTACGTGGTGGTGCTTGGGCTGTTTTGGATACTCTTATCAATACACGTTATATGGAATCTTATGCTGATCCAGAATCCAGAGCCGGTGTTTTAGAACCCGAGGGTATAGTAGAAATTAAATACAAAGAAAAGGATCTAATCAAAACCATACATAGATTAGATGCTACCACAATAGCGGTAAGTAAACGGTCAAATTTTGTAATTTTTTTTTATATATTTATTTGTAATTGTAGCTAAAAAAGGAAATGGATGAATATTTGATTCATGGTGATAAGGTTAAGGCTGCTGAAGTTGAGGAAAAAATCAAAGAACGTATTGCTGTTTTGGTGCATGTTTACCATACTGTGGCCGTTCATTTTGCCGATTTGCATGATACTCCCGAACGTATGCTAGAAAAGGGTTGTATCAATGAAATTGTACCCTGGCGTGAATCTAGATGTTATTTGTTCTGGCGTCTACGTCGTCTTTTGCTGGAAGATAGTTTTATTAAGAAGATTCTTAAGGCACAAGATGGCCTTTCCGTGGGACAAGCTAAAGAAATGTTAAGACGCTGGTTGGTTGAGGACAAGGGAACCACAGAGGTAAGTTCATATGAAAAAGTAATAAAATTTAACTTTTCACTGGTTACAAAATTAGATGTTAAGGTTTACCAATAGAAGAATATTTTAAAAGGAGTTTGCTATAAGCGTACACGCCGTATTTAATAAAAAAAAAGTAATAAAAAAAAACCTTAAATTTGGCTATATCGAATCTTTAAATACCCTGCACCAATGTCCTAAAAAAAAGTTTTCACTGTTTTTGATGCAAATACTGTAAAAAAAATACGTTAGAAGTGAAATTATGGAGGTGAAAAACTTTTTTGAATGTTGAAAAAAAATTTTGAGATTAAAAATAATTTTTGTGGTGTAAAAAATTTGATTGGTGAAATACATTTTTTGAGATGACAATACTTGAGATGAATATAAAATATTACACAATGCTAAGGGACTGGTTAAAAAACAAGAGAAAATATTTTACTGGCAAGTCGCAACTGTGAAATTGTGGTAAAATACACCAATTTGTATGGAAAATTTAGAGGTACCTTCACATTTTCACTCATAACCTTTTAACCGCTGAACCGATTTTGCTCATTTTAAATAAGAAACTGCTCGGGAGGATGTACATAAATTAAGTACAAATGAGCACCACCGCTGGCGTCTTCGCGCCGTGATCTCCATTTCAACAGACAGACGGACATCGCTAAATCGACTTAAAATTGCATAAGGATCACGAATATATATACTTTATGGTGTCTTAAACCTGTATTTCGACAGTTTACAAACGGAATGACAAACTGATATATACCCTAACCATATATGGTGAAAGGTATAATAACATGTGAAAAGTTAGGAACCACTTTTAAGTGGAAACTTCAGTTTTTTTTTAAACTTCAGTGTAGTAGCTTTTCATTGAGTTTGCTTACCCATATACATATTGCAACGTTCCTCTTCGCTGTTCCCATAGAACTTAACCTACCGAAATAAAATAATATAACTAAAAAGTTTCAATAAGTTAGCAAACACTCCTTTAGATGGCGCGCAAAAACTTTTCTAAAGATTCATCATCTCGCGCAACTACAGGGCTGCCATACCTGAAGTTCTTCACCTTTCATCGCATTTAATCTTTCTCTATCTCTTTTTCAAAAACAAAAACCAACACATAAATTAGTGGAAAGAATTTCATGAAATATAATTAATTTCTCAAAAAAAAAAACTCGAATGAAAAAGAAATTCATTTAATTCCTTAAATTTGGTCAGGAAAATTATTTCCAAAATAAATATTCAGTTAACTTAAAAGGAATTCATTAAATAATAGGTCTGTACGAGGTAATTTTGGATAAAGTCTGGTAAAATGAGAGTAAGCAAAAAATTCTCTCACAAAACCATAAAAATGGCCAAAATACTGCGAAGGCACAAAACCACATTTCGTACCCAAAAATAAACGTCAAATTTATTCAAATTAAAAAACAGCTTAATTAATAAATATATTTGAAATGGCAAATATCCATTTACATTTTCAAATGTATTTTTTTCATTATTAAAAAGGAAAAGTTGTTTATAGTAAACTTTTATTTAACTTTAATTTTTTTTTTTTCAAAAATGCAAAACAGCATTAAGTTCTGGTAAAAAGAGAAACACAATTACTCTCTCATGAACGCTCTCATTTGCCCAATTTTTGTTACAAGAAACGCTTTCTGGTAAGATTGGGTTGCCGCGGGCACCCGCGGTAACACACGTCGAACACACCTAATTTTTATTTATTCTGGTCATTTTAGGTGTAGTTATTGACTGCAATTTGACATTTGAATATCATATTAGATATCTTACGTCAAGGGTATTTTTTAGGAGATTATATAATACAAATCTTATTATTGCTGTTTATGTCAAGGAAAGAATTGTTCACAGTACCATATTCTTTTGAGGTATTTTCTGGTACTTGGGGTTATAACATTAGGGACATTCAGTTGCTATTTAACAGAGTTATAAGATATGTACATTCATTACAGAACATGTTATTCATTTTCTTAAAAAATCGTTTCGTGATTTTATTAAAATTCGTCTACTATTATATTTCTATCGATTTTTTAGTATAAATTGTCCTTTGTTTATATAATAGATTTGTTTTTATATAGATTTACTAGACCTACTAGATCTCATAGTCTAATTACACCTTTCAATACTCCTTGGGTAAGTCGGTCTTTTTATAGGCATGTGGTTTTATTATTTTAATGCACTGCCAGCATCTTTAAGGCAATTCAATTATAATGATCATGTTTATAAAAGAAAACTTTTAAATAACTTTTAATAATTACAACAATTTTCTTATCTTTTTGATAATGTTTTATTACAACATAATTCTTTTTCTCGTTTCAATTTGGGATAGCAAAAATATTATATATTGTTACGATTTTACCCTTTATAAAATCGTTGATTTATTTACCTTTTTAATTAATCGAGTTCTTTCTATATTACAAATAATAAACACTGTTTGAAATTATTTAAAACTCTATTTATTTATAACCGTCACTAAAAAATACAGAAATACAGTTTAATAACACACTTTATTTACACGGCGTAGATAGACTAAATGTTAGCCACACTTTAGTTCTTCACACTTTGCGTTTTACTTATGAACTGAACTACTGCGTCACCGAGTACCAGTATTTATATGAGTAGTCAGGTATTCTAGTTATTTCCAGTTTATTACGACACAAGATTTTTTCAGCTGTCAAAATTAGTGTGAAGAAATTTCTAGTTGTAGAAATTTCTTGTAACAATATTTTATTTATACAGTATCAAATAAATAGTTATCATGGTTTTAATTTTTAAATTTTAAGGTAACCTTAAGTGAGTGGGAATATTGTAATTTATTAATTGGTCTCTAGGCTTTCAAATTAAATAATGTTGAATAAAAAAAAAATATGTTCTGTTTCATATAAATTCCCATAAGTGTTAACGCTTAACGTTACTTATGTCACATTTGCATAGGAATGACATAAATCAATGTTGATAGCTTCCCGCCTAAACACAGCTATTATAAATGTACTTATTCTCTCATTCTAGTCATATATTTGGGATCAAAATGAAGGAATGGTACAATGGTATTTGGAACAAACTAAAACAGATTCAATAGTCTCTCGTAATATAAATGCTGTACGGAAAGATGCTATTATCTCAAGCATAACAAAGATGCTAGAAGTAAGTTGTTTTTTTTTAAATAAACTCATCAATAATAATATTTATCTAAAAAAAATATTATTTTTATCTAGGATTGCCCTGAGGTTACATTAGATGCTGTAGTGGGTCTATGTCAGAATTTAACATCTGTTAATCGTGGCGTTGTCGTGCGTACCTTGGCCCAACTGCAACTAAATGAAGAGGCTGGTACAACAAATAACCAAGGATGATATAATTTAGCAACTACAAAACATCTTCTATTTTCCTATCATTTTCATAAATATTAAGTTAAGACCAAAACACTCCACTTCTATCCCTCCCCTAATCTATAATGTTGAAACATTTTTTTTTACACAATTAATTTGTTATGAGGTTGTTTTATTAAAGAAAATTTAGTTGAGTTCACTTGAATTAGCATGACGACTCATTTATTAATAATCCATCTATATGATTGGTCTATTCTTTCGACCTTCCCATCCATCATTCATTTGTTATAATAATCTTAAGACATGACTTTTTTTGCATTTGTTATTTTTTTTTTTTTTTATATATTTTCATGAATTTTATTATGAAAAAAAAATGAACTGAAATGGTTAAAAAAAAAACGAACAATAAAACATTAAGACGATATTTGTGAATTAATCGTCGGTGTTGGTTTAAACGAAAATATTTACATACTACATATTACGCACATGATCCTTTTTTTTTAATTTACAAAATTAATTATGTCGTTAGTTAAATTTAAATTTAGTTTTATTATTGTTTTGTTTTCAATTTTGAATTTTATAACGATTTATTATTACATACTTATATATTGTACATTTGAGTATAAAATACTTTCCATTAGTGTATACAGTTTATTATTGTAGAAAGCTAAGCTGTAATGTTAAATAAAAATTTAAAAAAATTCAGACATTTTCAGGTAAATAAAAGAAATAAAAAATTATATGAAGAATATAGAAATGTATTATATAAATATGAAAAAAAATACATCATTGTTTTAATTTGGGATTATTTTTTAACCTGCTTCTTAACTTTGCTTTGAGAAAATCTAAAATTGAACGATTAACTAAATTAAAATTTTTTTTTTTTTATTCCATTAAGTGTCGGCCCAGAATAAGGACGCGACGTACATTGATTGTTAACTGTGAGAGAAAACTCACCCAAAATATGACGTACGACGGTGACAGCAAAAACTGTCATATTTATTTTAGTGTAAAGAGTACTGGAGGTATATTCTTCCCTTTGCTAACGATTCAAAAATTTTTTTTTTTTTTTTGTTTTAACATTTTAATTTTATAATAAAAATAAAAAGAAATAATTATTTTCGTAACTATTTAGAAAAGAACATACTAAAGTTGGTTTAAAGTACGTTGTTCATTGCTAGTACGTACCAGAGAACTGCAAAATCAACTTTTTTTCTTGATTTAATCATACACAAAAATTCTTGTTCACATTTAATAATTCAACAAAATTCACTGTAGAATAAAATCAGCATCATGTTACTGAACGCCTAATTCGGATCAGTTTGTCGATTATGTTTACTGCAAATTTAATATCTCAACAAAAAGTCAGTGTTGAATAAATCAGAAAAAACAACAAACAACGCGTATGAGTGTATTCATAATTAAAACAAAATAGAAACACATTTCATAAATGATATTGTTTACATTAGGGTGGGACTTAAATCCGCTTTTTTAGAATTTTTATTAGTAGTAAAAAAATATTTAGGTCGATATCTCAGGCTTGCCTAATCCGGAAAAATTTAAATACTGTCTAAATTTTTTTTTTCATCTATTTTGATTGGAAAATTAGGCAATATTTAACTTTAACCGGATTGGGCGAGCCTGAGATGTCGACCTGAATTAAAAAAAAAAATTCACAAAGAACAATATTATTGGTATTCCTAATAAAAATTCTAAAAAAAAAACGTATTTTAGACCCACCCTAATATACATATAACATTTATGAAATGTGTTTCTACAAAACCACCCCCTTTTTATAGTTAAGAAACTATTTTGTTTTAATTATGATTACACTCATACACGTTGTTTGTTGTTTTTTCTGATTTATTCTACATCAAAATAATAATTGTTGGCTCGAATGAACAGAATAAAATCAATGGTTTAACAACGACCGATGATTATAAATCAGTGACAAAACAATTTGCACGTCGTTTGATTGATTTAAAATCATCAACAAATATGTGTGTTGGAGTATATTCACCGTTTGAACGCAAACTCATATTTATTCTTGTGTTGATTGCGTATGAACGTTTTGCAATCAACAAATGCAGTTCTCTGGTACGTAAACATGAGAGCCATAGAATATCATATGTTTATTTTACTCATCGTATGTTTTTTGTTTGGAAAAAATTTTAAAATGCGGGAACTGTTAAGTGTATTAGAAACAAAAACAAGAGAAAAAGAAAAACGTTTTGAAAATATATTCTATTTCACAACTGCCACGCTCGACGCGTTTTAATTGTCAATTTGTATGGGAAAATACGGCACGTTGTTGTTCTGGGCCGTCATTTATTTTGTGTATTTTTATTTCGATTACTAGATCAAAGGTGCACTTTAAAATATTTTTAATAATCATTACCGGTTTAATTAAAAATATCATCTGTAAGGTTAATTTTACTAAAATAGTCGTGGTTAAGACCCCTTAACCACAGAAATTTGTATGGTTAAAACATGGGTTAGAAAAAATATTAACACGTTTACCAGTGGTTAAGACTATAATAGAGGTTATAAATTGAGAAATTTAACGGGCCTTAATAACTTCTTTTTAAACGTTTATTTAAACAGAATTAATATGCTTACTGTCATTGATTTTTATAACAAACTTATAAATAAAATTAACATGTAAAACATTAAAAAATTTATTTATAAGTTTTTCCAATAAGCATTTGGAGGACAAATCATCCAAAAGTTATTACTTGCATTTTTCATCAGGAGCAGTTTTCAGAACATATCTTCTTTTTATCAGCTGGAAGAAATTTTGGCGATATTTGAAAGTTAACAAAAAATCAGATAAATTTATGAGAAAAAATATATAAAAATCCAATAATTTTATCAGATCTTGTTCTAAAAGTCATTACTTTTTGTAAAAAAAACATGAATTCTTGAAAAATCGTATGAAAGTAAAACAGTGTGGGGTACTATTAGGTCCAAACCAATCGGAATATAATTTTATTTTGATAGAATTGTTAATGAGACACCTAAAAACACATTTGAAGAAAAAATTTTTTTCCAATTCATCCCACGTTTGCGCGCCAGATTCATATTTTAACATATATGCAGCTACTCTTCATTTGGATAACATCTATTATTAATTTAAAATATTTTGAAATCAATTTTAAAAATAATGGTATGACCAGATACTCGGGCATGTTCTGGATTTTACATTTGGATGAAAGTAAAAATTTCATAATTTCTTTTATAGTTTCAATCAAAATTTAAGTGAATTAAGAATTAACATTGGTAATTTGATGCAAAAAAGAAGAAAACATAATATAGCAGTGTCATAAATTTAAATTTTACGTTAATTTGAATTGACACTAATTCCAGAACATGCACGATTAAACTTTTACTTGATTCTTTAAAAGATTTCACATAATTAAAAATTTAAAGCTTCATTTCTTATCCACCACATTTTGTTTGAATAAATAACTCATTATATGTAACGATGTCCATTTTTTTTTATTTATAAAGAAATTTTATAAAATATTTTAATGTAATAAAAAAAATCGTATGTTAAATTGTAATATATAAACTATTTGATTAAAAATTGTTAATAAACTTTGTAATTGTAGTCAGATTTAAAATAAATTTATGCTCCTGAAGAAGCTTGAAAAAAGCAAACGAAACGAGCAACAATATGAAGTAAATTGATTTTTATTTACAAATAGAATCAATTATTGACTAAAATAGCCCGTGACAAAACACCTTATAAATCTGACTAAATTTAATTTTTTAAAAATTTATTGAAAATTTTAAAAAATAATTTAACAAATTTGAAAAAAAAAAAATCACACATCAAGATAAAAAAAAAGACAGCTATAAAGATTTTTATAATCTTCTTCCATATTCTTATCATTTAAGAATTGGCTTCTCCTAAGGTCTGAGCCATCCAATCTGGTTCGGCGGCAGCAATTTTTTCTATAATCGAATTAACCTGATAACACAGCGATTGAATTTGACGATCCCACAATGGTAAAACTTCACGATTTTCAAAATGAACAATACCACTTATCTGATCGATATGACCATTCATTCGATCCTCAGTAATCATTTGCGAAGCTATATTTTCAGCTTTAGCAGCGGGTATTTCCAACAGGGCACCCAATTCAATAAAAGTTATATTATTGTATAGTTTACTGGCCGATAATAAATTGTGCTCAAATACAGCACGATCAAGTATGGAGGAACCATCAACCGTAGCTGCTTTTTGATGAGGCTGTAGTAAAGCTTCAAATTCTTGTAATTCAGAACGTCTGATAATACGATCTAAGTACATTTTCTCCAAAATGGAATAGGCAGGCAGCTGTTGGCAACGTTCATCTTTGAACAGAGTAGCTAACATACGAGAACGTTGTTGCCCAGCCGATGCCAAAACAGTACAAATTAAAGCCTTTTTTAAAGCAGTCAAACGTTCGCCTTCATCTACTATGGCGCGATAAGAAAGTTCGTTGTAGCGTTGAGCAGCTTCTATAAATTTACGACGATAATCCAAAACACGGGCGTAACAAACTTTGTAGAGTACCTGAAATTGAACGACGACAAAGATTATAAGAAATTCCACAAAAAGAATTTCCTCCGACTACTAACTTGTAATTCTTCAACTTGTGTTTCTGACTGCAAAAGTGAAGCACGATTAATATAAAATTCCGCTTGTACCGAATCATTTTCTTCTAAATAGAGTCTGGCTATTTTTAAATATGTCTCCAACTTATAATCCACCGTATACTGTTTTTGGCCAGTTTCTAAGGGGATGCCGACCAGTACACTGGCCGCTTCACGCCATTGCTGATTACGTTCGTATATGTCGGCCAAATGTTGGCGTATACCAGCAACTTGTTCTTCAAATGATATCACCCTTGGTTGTACCTTATCCAAAGTAAAGTGAGACACTTGCTTGGAGACTTCATCCGGCAATTTACTCAATTGTATGCCAACATCATTTAAAATTTGTCGCGATATTACCAAACTAACATGTTCGTTGACAATAGCCTCCACAAATAATTTTAATGTATCGATCAGCTCATTGTCGGTGTTGGTTAGTACCACTTCCAAAATTTGTCTATACCGGTCGGCTTGTTCTTTGTGTGTACCAGTAAAGTTGACCAACGACATGAGCTGACTGCGTAAATTGTTTGCGGTAATGACCATACTGATGTTTTAATTGTTTCTTAAATTAATTATAAGAAAAGTTTTAAAAATGTATATTTAATTGGTTTTTTACAAAATAATTTTTATTTTCTGCACAAATTTCCGCAAAGCAGTGTGATTGGCCAAAGAAATGTAAACAAATTGCAAAGAATATTGACAGTCTTAAAAGCCGTCTTTAGTACTATTTTAATCAACCTTGATTAATTGTAGATTTTCTCATAGGTGTTCAACACTAACCACCCGTTTACATGTATCGAAATCCGGAGAATTCAATATTTACAATTGTGAAAAAACTATTTTGCTTTTAACACACATTTATAGTTATTTCTAATCAAAATATCTCTCTTAAAATTTAAGATTTATAACTGTATTTAAATCCCGATTAGTATTCGCCAACGAGATTTTTTAGATAATATGTGTACTTTATTCAAACTCGAAAGCCAATAAGCTTTTCATTAAAAAAATCGCTAGAGGGAATCTCTTAAGCATACACAGCAATGGTCAATATTGTAGCTCACTTAAACTTGAATAATTATTAAACAAAAGTTTTAAAATGTATTTTTTTTTTATCAGATTAAAAACGCATTTTCTTGCGAACAATAAAATATTTTCCTTGTGTTTTGGTTATTCCCCCGCTATGAGGAATAGGAGCCCTGGGAAAGCTTCAAGTTGAAATAAATTGCAGATGCCAGTTTTTCCCGCTAAAGGTAACTTAAAATAGTTTGATGAGAAAATCACTCAATTGGCAACAGTTGTTTGTGCGCTTGGAATAGTTTGGTGTCTTTGTTTATTTTAAACAAAATAAACTTTAGTTATTGTAAATTAATTTAATACAATTTATTAAACTTTAAATGGCTGTTGAGGTGTCACATAATTCGGCCGTCCAGCCACCTCCGTTGGCGGCACAAAACTCTTTAGAACAAACATACGTATTTTTTCTCAACACTACACAACGTCTCATAAATTTGTACTGGATGGACTTTAATGGTAGTCAAGATTTCTTTACTACTCTTAAACCGGAAGCGGGCATAAAAGCGAATACATTTGTAACACATCCCTGGATATTTCGTGACTTACAGACGGGTGAGCGTATGCAGGTTAAACATCAAGACATATTTTGGCCACAACTGTATAGGATACGAAACAAAGATACGGGACAATGGATACCGTGTCGTAAATTAATAGCCATACATGAACCGATACGTTCATTGCGCTACACCTGCTTGTGGAACTTTGCTAAACAAATATATGGCGTTCATACGCAGGTGCTAGAAAATGAAGATATACCAAATATTTTAAAAAAAGATTTAGGAAAAATTTTAAAATTAATCGAAATACATCAACATTTAGGGGTTAGAAGATAGACATAAAAAATTGCTGGGAAGGGAAATCGTAGAATATTTGCATTTTATTACTGTTTTTCTTTAGGAATAATTTCATTTCATGCACAAAACATATTTTAATATGTATCTTTATTTCATAATTGTTATAGCTACGAATTGAATATTTTTATTTTATTTAGTCAGTTGCTTACAGAGATAGATGTGTATAGATATAAAGTTTAGATTAAGTTATAATATATAATTACTTATATATGTAAAAAATTATAATGTGGTAAGCAGCTACCAATTATTGTTCCTCTTAAGTGAACTCTCATTTATGGTAAGGAGTTTAAAGTGCTAGACAAGGTATAGGAATGAGTATTTTAGAAAGGTTTATTGTTAAGGTAAACGGAATGTTAGTAATTCCAAATATGAGAGATTCTTCAGAGAAATAAAAGTTAAATGCTGCAGTTTTTGAAGTTGAATTACAACAAATAAAATAAAACATTTTAGTTGATTTTAATTTTGGCATGTCTTGTCTTCTATTGTTGTGGTTATTAACTCTCTTTTGTCCGGGCGAATAAAAACAAATCAAGAATACAGTTTATACTACTGCCTTACTATTGATTTGTGCTTCTTCAGCTGTATTTTTATTTTATTTGTTTAAAGTTTTCCATCATAGGAAAAATTTGGCTTAGTTTTGTACTGGAATGTAAGATCGGTCGATTGTTTCCATATAAAATGTCGAACTGTACGCAAATCCATATTGGGATCTACCACCTGCAGAATAGTAATACAAAATTAAGCTGCAATTAATTTTTGTTTTCAATAAATATTTGTAATTTAAACGCACCACATCATTACACCATAATTCAATTCGATCCTCGGCAGGAACTTGAGAACCCTCTGAATTGGCATCACTTTGACTGTTCTGTGAAGAACTAGAAGCATTGCCACCACTGGGTGTTGTTTCGGCACCCAAAACCTTATCTAATACATGTTCACATACTTTGCGACATTGTATAAACTCATTTGCCACCAAGCGGTCCTAAAATAATTAATTATAATTAAATCAATTTTAGAAAAATTATTTAGTTTACCCACCTTTTTGGTTCTTTCTGGCTTACCCATTTGTGGATGGGGTGTTAGGAAAAATGGAATTTTTAAGAATTTCGGTGTAGCTTTTTCAATCACTACATCTGTTACCCATTGTGGCACAGTTTCATGCAGTAAAGTACTTTCACTTTCTCCGGCTGCATCTCTTACCAATAAACGACATACAGTACGTCCTCCAACCTCACTGAAAACAGAAGAATATTTCATTTAGCATTGGGGATGAAATTATTAAATGTTTTTACCTAAATATTACGGGTGTGTGTTTGGGTACTTGGAAATAGCCATTGCCTTTTATGTCCTGTTCACTTTCATTGAGCGGTAAACTATGAGGCGGCGTCCAATATTCCAATAAAGCTTCTAATAATATTTTACCATAGTTGATCTAAAATATAGAAAATTTAAAAGCTATAGCAATAAGGGTAAATAAAACTCTACTTTGATTTCTGATTGAGGTTCTGAACATTCAGGAAGACCAGCTTCTATTGATACCCAGGCTGAAAAACAATCTACTTCATCTTGTCCCAATACAATTGTGGGCATCTGTTGAGGATTAAATAATATTAAAATGAATAATGGCAATGTTTTCTTTATTACTTACTCCCGTTTTTAAATCTACTGTAAACCAGTTGGGAATGTACACTTGTTTGTTACGTTTTTTGACTTCTTCTTCGAAATCCACTTTGCCTAATTCTTCCTTTTTAACAACTCGTAGGGCATCATATATAGCGACATTATCTTCTGTATCTCTGGTAATAATATGACGTTTGTCATTTAAAACAGAACATTTTTTAATAGCAGCACCACCTTGTTAAAAAATTAAAGGAGTTATATTCTTTATGATACTAAGAAAATTCCATAGACTAACGATAACAAACTTGTATATGCGTAGACTTCTTAGCTTTGAATTTAAAATAATACCTTTTATGCATGCCAATTCAGTTCCTGTTGTTGTCCACTGCGCATCCATGCCACCACTTGAATTTAAGGTACATTTGTCGACCAATGGCAATTTCCAACAGCGAATATCTGAATTCCAAGTAGTTGCCCATACTCCGGTCTTGTCCGTATTAAAGCATAAACTTAAAACTGGAGCCTTTTCCTCACAAACAACCATAGAATTGCTGGGATTTCTTAATTCTGTTATAACAATATTGCGATCTCGACTACCCGATATGATGTATTGGAAATTTTCAGTCATAAGCAAACTCCAAACACCCTCTTTATGGACGTGAATGGTTTGGACACAACGCTGTTGACCCAAATTCCAAATTTTAATTGTACCATCGGAACTGCCAGAAACCACTTGATTGCCATCGGGGGAAACAACCAAGGCTCGAACATTTTCTGTATGACCACGTAATTTCATATTACGCATGCAAGTGCGGGGATCCCATACCCTCAATATATTCTCGGTTGAGCCACTAACAATAACAGTGCCTGCAGGATTCATGGCTAAACTATAGATTGAGTCTTTAGAACCATTAAGACTAGAAGCTAATTGCAAAATAAAGAATAAACAATTTATTGAGAACATAGACAGCTAACGTCAAAACTTACTGGTAACAGTGTTGTTGCTAGCAGTTAATGCTGTCAATGTATTAACATCCCACAGGAAAATGGCCTTATCCAATCCTGCACTGGCCACTTGTTCACGATCTTTGGCATAGGCCAAAGCCTGAACGTAATCACGATGTGTTCTTAATGTAGACATACAAAAACCTTTATGTGCATTCCAAACTTTAACCGTAGTGTCACAGCTAGCACTAATTACTATAAAAATGTACACAATAATTAAACTGAAAACTTTGGTAGGTGAAAAAAAAAACCTACAATTTCTGCCATTACAGCATAATACAATGTCATTAACCCAATCATTGTGATGTTCCATTGATTGTATATATTTTTCATTTGATTCTGAGCGTGAATTCCATACACGTATAATAGCATCTCTACCGGCCGAATAAAGTTTTCCATTATTTGGATCCAATTGCATGGCATTGACACCATTTCGATGTTGTTTTTCTTCAGCATCACGTATAACATAGGAGACCTTTATCAATTAAATGAACAAATATAAAAAAGAGCAATAGCTTGCGTTTATAATTTTTCGAACAAACCTGCATTTTTTTGCGTCCTCCCTGACAGCTTTTATGTGTTAACATTATTGTCATTTAAAAATCTTTTTTTTTTCTTCTTCCTTCAGATGATAAATGCTTGCGATGATAAGGCACTATAACTTAGGGTATTGTTATTGGAACTGGCATCAACAATAGAAAAAACATTAGCTTCTTTTATATTAAATTTTATAAAATCCAGCCACGAAAAAAATTTTTCTCTTTTGCGTCTCACGGCGAATTTAAATTCTTTGTGTTGGTATGTATATACAGAAGTCGTTTGTGAACGAAATAGTTCAATTCACTTAAAAGTAGCTGTAAATGGCTGTATATATATATGGTAGATATTTACGAAAAAGGCAGTCTCCATGAATATAACAAGTCGGATAACAAAATACTTAACGATAGTAAATGTAACAAGATGTAAGAGGCAACTTTGTTTGGTTACAGTGTTGTATGAAAATGTAAAAAAATAACTTCAAAAAACACATGTATGTAATAATATCGCAAAAATATATTCCATTTTCTAAAAAATATTCAATCTATAGTAAATACTACTGGGTAAAATAAAAAAATCATCAATAGTAGGAGTATGGCTGTAGAGCCTTGTAACTTTTCACATATGATTTTTACAACATTTGCAAATATCATAAAATATAACAAAGGCCCCAATAATCCCACGGATCATGCTACAGCCCAACAAGATTTAGTGTACTGAGCTCTACATCCTTTCGCCTATATTAGAAAAATTTTCGAAAAACACATATTTTTGATTCTCTTTTTTTTTTGCATACTAACCCAGTAGACCAAACCTTGTTGGGCTAGGAAATGTGTTATATTTTAGCATATTGGCAAATGTACTATAAATCATACGTGAAAAGTTTTAGAGCTCTACATCTATGGGCCTATTTAAAAAAAATAAATGAGATTTAGATCGTGTCTCCAGATGACGTTTTGATTCAGACAAAATAATATGCAATAAAAAATACATGCAATTGAGAATTAAAATACATGTATACACTCATTCACCTTGCTACGAATGTCTTAAGGAAACTCCATGTAATTTTATTTTACCCAGTAGAATATAGTATGGATTGATATATTTTTTACAATATTAAATATATTTTAGCGATTTTATGAGAAAAAAAGTAAACAAAAGAACGTCGTTTACTTTTCTAAGTACCACGTTCTTTTGTATATTGTTAGCCATCTTGTTATATTTATGAAGATTACTTAACGAAATTTTTCATTTACGCGTTCTTAAACAGCTGCTCTTTATTTGCAAAAAAACCAGCAGATAAGCACGTGATCAGAAATGTAAACAACAGCACGTGGTCCTTAGAACTACAAACAACGTGCTTTTGTTTACATTTTCAAAAATGGATTCCAATAACGCCAATATATACAGTATAGATTGAATATTTTTTACAAAATCAAATATGTTTTTGCGATAGTATTACATATATGTATATTTTAATGTATTTATTTACAACACGTGCATATTTAAACACCACATGTTTTTGATTACATTTGTAAAAAAACAGCTGTTTCTTGTATCTAGGTGTTCTTTAAAATACACTGTCGTTATTAACGTCATTCTGTACCTCCTTTACATGAGTGCTATCAGTTTTTAGTGAATGTTTTTGTTAACACCTTACCGCAAATCACAGTAAGTTTCAAGTAGATCTTAATTGGTACAGTTTAATCTTTTATTTCATACTTTAGGGCATCTCCTCGAATTACTTTTCGCAGAATCACTCATGTCGGGAGTTCTTTCTGTGTAAAGTATGGCAATGGACTTGTCTATAGCTTCAGTTTGGAACAATATGTAAATGAATGGAAAAAATAAAATAAATTTAGCTGTTTTCTAATTTGTTTACGGCAATTGTAACTAAAAGTCACTAATTCTTTGGACGCTTTTGCTCTTGCCTAAAATCAAGCGAATAATTGTAGTTCTCGTCTTGCGGTCCATTTACATTTTTACAATTTTTTTAATAAAATAATAATAATAATAAAATAAAATTTAAAAAAAAAATGTTTTTAGAGCATGACAAAAAAACTGAAATAAGAAAATTATAGAATTTCAAATCAAATATATAAAGAATTAAATATTCACAAATCGAAATTTAGAATCGAATGCATATAAAATAGGGTGCGTCTTGAATAATTTATTTTCGAAAAGTTTTAAATAATACGAGTGGGAAAATATTCACTACTGTGAAAACGAAATAGCGTATAGAATTTTAAGAAACTATATTTATAGAAATATGTGTGTTTTATTCAATAGTGGTGAATAACATTTAAATTTTTTTATTGTTTCCAGATCACGTTTTGCTTTCGTCTCGCAACGAACGTCTTGTGGAAACACTGTATAAATTTTCATGTTATAAATGATTTTCGCCTCAAATTAGAGCCAATTTATACGATGCTATTGATTAATACTTTTTCACAATTCCCAAGAGAAGCTACTCCTTTTTAAGATAAACATAAAAAAATACATTAAAATACACCTCTGCCAGTTTAGGTCATTAACACTATTGTCAACTTGCCGCTTTTCCGCTAGTAAACAGCATTTCTATTGTTTATAGATTGGTCAAGATCTACAGAGATTTAAAAACAGGACAAAAATTATAAAAAATTGAATTTCATTTACCAATCAACACATTTTTATTTGCTATAAACACAATTTCTTTCTTCCGTTCAAATTTAACACAATTTTTTTTTTGATATAGCGGTTTTCATACATATTAAGAGGTTTTTCTGCACACAAAGTTGATAACATTGGTTTTTACTCCCTTTTAACTTTACCATAAATGAATTTACTAACTTTTATACTTTAATCATCCGTTCAGCCGCCGCCATTAAAGTAAAGTAACAGTAAATTATAAATAGCAAAAGAAAAAGTGAAAGTGAAGTGAAGAGAAAATTGCAATTTTATTTAAATAAATTTAATATGCTACAAAAATAGTCAAACAATGTTTAGCAAATAGACCAATCTTAGTGAAAATCATGAATTTGTGAATAGTGTTAATTAAAACTTTTAGTGGTTTTTTATTGGTTAAAAAAAGTCATAAAAAAATTTCAATAAGAAAATATGTATCGATTGAAAGGTGTAATTTTTTTTTTCAAAATTCATCATCAATAAGAATCTATCACATATTTTAGATTTATTTTACTAACATGCAGGCAACATGTTACTGCAGCTATTAACAGGTGAGTCTTACATTTGTTTTCAATGATTCCAAATTGCCCTTATAAACATTAGCGGTGACCGAAAAAAAGTATGAAGCTCTGTAGAATGAAAAATAAAATTGTTTTCTTTAGCTTAAGGTTTTTACGGCAACCATTCCCTCTCTTATGCGTTTATGGAACAAATATTTTTTTTGTAATATTTAGAAAATTTTAATCAATATTAATATAATGCAAATACATAAATTATATCTAACAACTGTGGGAAAAGAACCTCTCACGGGACATGTAAATGGCACATTGTGACTGGCTCCGGCATTTTAACATTGGCTTTTCATGAGATGCAAAGACTTGCACTTTGTGACATAACCCTGAAGTAGAGTAACTTGGATTATATCGTTTTTAAAGAAAATTAAAGTTTGTTTTTTCAAGAAATTAATGCAATTTTGGTATAAAAAATGTATTGGAAAGTCTAGGAGTACAATTATTTTCAATTTTTTTATGTTATTTATAAGAACGCAAACTTTACGGAAGCTTTTGTATGGGTGCTGTATGGAGAAGTTATTAGTGTAGCCACCGAAAGTATGTGTTGCACGTCATCTATTTTCAGTGAAGGAGTGTTTCGTCATTTTTTATGTTCTTTCTAGTTTGTTTTTTTATTCGAATTCCTTCAAAGTGCTTTTTCACCTGTATTTATAATATTTAAAATAATGTGTGGCATCTTTAGATCCAAACCTAGACACCATACAACTAGTAGACATGAAATTGGGCTGCTAAAACAATTCGAGTTCAATTATTTTTTCTCCATCAAATATCAAAGTTTTAGCAGGGGATCCTATACCTGCTGATATTAAAACGAAAAATAATTTTATAAAAATAGCGTTGCTCGGCGCTGTAGCCAAGAATCCCAGCCCCCACAGTATTATTAATATAAAACATACTTTTGAAAGAAGGTTGTAATTTTAGTTTTGATGAGTACAATATGCCGGCAATGTTATTGAAAATAAAGGTGGTGAAATCAAAATCTGTTTTCAAATGTTTGTGTCTGACTTTCAGTCTTTTAAAACTAAAATTATAGAACTATAAAACATCTTAATTGATGGCATGAAGTTGATAATAAATTCCAATCAATGAAAAATTATTTAAAAATTCATAAACATAAAGAATATAAATTTTCCAGTGTATAAAAAACGCTTTAGATTCTGTAATACAATTCTAATAGTGTAAACTTTTTCAAAAAATTAGATTAAATGAACTTCTCCTTTTGCATTTTCACAAATTTATCTTTAACAAATTTTATTACATACTTTTTATACCCGCCACCATATATGTATGGTGAGTATTTATATCAGTTTGTCATTCCGTTTGTAACATTTCGAAATATAGGTCTAAGACCCCATAAAGTGTATATATTCGTAATCCTTATGCAATTTTAAGTCGATTTAGCGATGTCCGTCTGTATGTCTGTTGAAATGGCGATCACGACGCGAAGACGCAAGCGGGGTTGCCTATTTTAAACTGGATTGTTGGACATCCTCCCGAGCAGTTTGGCATTGAAAATGAGCAAAATCGGTACAGCAGTTAAAAAGTTATGAGTGAAAATCTGAAGATACCTCTAAATTTTCCATACAAATTGGTGTATTTTAGTACAATTTCAAAGAAGCGACAGGTACGAAATATTTATTTATTTATTTATTTATTTATTTATTTATTTATTTATTTATTTATTTATTGGAAGTATTTTGCAAAAGGTTTAATTTTCAGAATACTTAAAAAAATTTATAGTGTGGACTACTAGGTCATAACACTATATATGATTAGTTCAAATTTCATTCAGAACATTTGCAGATTTCAAAATATTCTTGATTCTCTTGATTGAATCCTTGTTGTGGGAGTTGAAGATAAATTCTAGAGGTTCATCAAAAGCGGTTAATGGGCATTCTTTGAAAATATGGTTGATTGTCAGGCTCTCTAGGCAGTGTTCACATTGTAAAGGCTCTGTTTGTTCATAGTAGTGTCTAGTGCTGAAAATTGTAGTTCCGAATCTGGTCCGTGCTATTATGATACATTCTAGGTACGAAATATATTTGCTCATATTTTTTCATCAGTCGCTTAGAAATTAATAATATTTTGTATTTACCTCAAATATTTTTTACTTCAAAAAATTTTTATTACCACTAAAATTTTTTTTCACCACAAAAATTTTTTTTCACATCAAAAAATTTTTTTCACCTCCATAAGTTTACTTCAAAAGTTTTTACATTTTTTGTATCAAAAACAGTAGAGAACGTTTTTTTAGGATATTGGTGAAGGGTATTCAAAGATTCGGCAAAGCCGAATTTAAGCCTTTTTTTACTTGTTTTAAACAAAATTTATATTTACCAGCAGAAATGTTTCATATGAAACTATAAAAACCTTTTAATGATTAAAAATTTTTCGATTTTTTTTCTCAAGGAAAAATTTTCCGATTGTACAATTTCTGAATTATATTTATGATTTTATAGAATTGTTTTATTAAATCTACAGATTCTTGTTTGGTTTTAAAGTTCTAATAAAGGTTGCTGTAATTTATTTCTGGTCTGATGTTCTCTCAGTTTCTTGATTTATATTTTTAACCAGCAAAAAAATACCTTGTCAAATAATGGGTGTTAGAAGTTTGTCTGCTAAGCTCATTATTTTAACAAAGGGAAGTAGCTAGTAACCTACAAACTTACGAGAGGAAGTAAAACAACTAGTTAATGGTAAGGTTATCGGCAAAATCAGCATTTTCATGTTGTCTCTCCAATACCCAATTAACGAACTCCCTTCGCTGTCCATGGTCAGCTGGCTTCAGTTCCTGAGTCAATTGAACTTTGTATGCATGAAGATGCAAATCTTTCGTCAAAATTCGCTGCAAAGTGGATTTGGAGACACCAATTTGCTGAGCTCGGTGTCGAATTGAGGTGGATGGAGTTTGAGCGACATCATCACGTACAGCTGCGACATTTTCGGTCGATCGACCTGTTCGATGGCGCGTTGTTGTCTTTACATCACTAACAGACCCAGTTTCGGCAAATTTATCCATTAATCTCTTTACAGTTGACTCTTTTGGAGCATTATTGTGACCCCAAATTGATCGCAATTTGCGAACTGTAGCCGCAAAACTTTCACCATTTTGGTAAAACAATTTCACAATGAGAATGCGTTGTTCATTCGTGTAGCGCTCCATTTTTACTAACCTAGTACCTTCTACTAGCTAACAATAACAACTGTTCAAATGTCAAACAATGACACTTCGAATGTTGCCAAATTTAAAAATTGCGTTCTTATTGGGACACCCTTTATAATGAGTTTATAAGTGAATACAAAACTGATAACAAGCAAGGAGCTGAAAGTATCAACTATTTTCAAAAACTATTTATTTTATTTCAGATATTAAGAATTTTATTTTAGATTTTAGTATAATAATAACTGAAATTAAATTAATATATGTGAAATTATATTGATAGCATCTAAAATGAAATTAATAACTTCTGAAATTAACTGATAAATTTAAAATAAAATTTAAAATTTCTTAAATTGTTATTTTCTAAAACTAAATTGATAATTTCTGCAAATAATTAATAATTTCTGATATTAAATTGGAAATGCTGTAATGGTGTATAAAGTATATTCGTCTTAAAAGATTATATTCTTCATGAAATGTACCAACACTTTCTTTTGCTTCATTGCTCCTACAGGATTAAATAATAGAAATTTTTTTGATCATGCAATGGAATCAATGCATATAAATATAGCTATGACAAAAGAAGGCGATGAGTCTGTAAAACTTTTATATTTTTTTTATTAATTTACATACAAATAATATAATATTTCATGTTTCAGATAACTCTTTATAAATAAAAAAAATGGATTCTATTGGAAAAGCATCATGTTATGGCTTCAATACGTATAGTGGTTAAGGCATTATACAAGTACAAGGTGGGGCAAAAGTAATCCTCCTATCAGAAAATGCTATAAATTTTGCGATTGGCCCCTAATGTCAGTTCTGTTTTGACATTTGTGTAGTGAACACATGCGAAATACACGTTAATAAACAATGTTACGCTACACTGCTCCAGAACGCGGAATATTGGTGACTATTTATTTGAGCAATAATGAAGATGATTTTTCATCAAAAATAATCATGAGTGATGAGGCCCATTTCCATCTTAGCGGGTACGTAAATAAGCAAAATTTACGCTTCTGGGGCACTGAAAATCTGCGTGTAACCCACGAAGAGCCATTACACCCGCTCAAAGTCACTGTATGGTGTGCTGTTTTCGCTGGAGGAGTCATCGGACCTTTTTTCTTCGAAGACGTCGCGGGCCAAACAGTTACTGTGAATGGTGAGCGCTACAGAGCAATGATCAACGAGTTCTTTTTGCCGCAACTTGATGAATTGGGATTGGAAAACATGTGGTTCCAACAGGGCGGTGCAACGCCACACACTGCACGTGCCACAACCGATATGCTGAAGGATGCATTTCCCGGGCGCCTAATCTCCCGTTTTGGCGATTTGCACTAGCAAGCAAGATCGCCTGATTTGACCGCTCCAGACTTCTTTTTGTGCGGCTTTTTGAAGTCGCGGGTTTATGTCAACAAGCCTCAGACTCTTGCAGCTCTTAAAGACAATATCCGTCAAGAATGTGAGGACCTATCGCCGGAAGTTTTCCAAAGTGATGGAAAATGCCATAAAAACGGCTCAAATGACAATCAACTGTGGCGGCGGCCATTTACATGACATCATATTCTCGACTTGATGTAAAAAAAATTAAAAGACCAAATAAAAATAATCCACAAGAAGTATCAAAGTTTTTCATTTTTTTTTAAATTACAGCCAAAAAACATCGGAAGGTTATTTTTGCGCCACCCTGTATGCACAAACATTTTTTATAATTAACAAGATATTTCAATTAAAATCATTTAAAAAAACAGAAATATTTAAAATCAAGAAACTAACAAGTCAATTGAAAAGTCCCCGGCCTACCATACTAAAACACATTTTTTTGTTTAGGAAAATTCGTTTTTTTTATTCAACATAGTTCCCTTCAAGGGTGATAAACTGATTAACGCACCCTCCAACTTTTCGATACCATTTTTGTAGTACGATTTGTCCTTTGCTTCACAATAGGCCTCAGTTTCGGCGATCACCTCTTCATTCGACGAAAATTTCTTCCCAGCGAGCATTGTTTTGAGATCTGATAACAGGAAATAGTCGCTGGGGGCCAGATCTGGAGAATACGGTGGATGCGGAAGCAATTCGAAGCCTTCGTTTTCACTGACTTGTTTTTTGTCAAAAGTGAGCTCGCGCGGCACCCACTTTCAACAGAGCTTTCTTATTTCCAAATGTTCGTGAATGATATGATGTACACGTTCAGTTGATATCTTTAGAGTACATGCTATTTCATTCAATTTCAATTTACGGTCATTCGAAATCATTTTGTGGATTTTTTTGATGTTTTGATGTTTTTGGGCGTCCACTGCGATCACCGTCTTCGGTGCTCATTTCACCACGTCTAAACTTAGCATACCAATCCTTGATGGTTGATTTTCCTGGGGCAGTGTCCGGAAAATCGTCAACAAGCCAAGTTTTTTCTTCAACTGTATTTTTTCCCTTTAAAAAGCAATATTTTATCAACACGCGAAATTCCTTTTTATCCATTTTTTCACAATAACAAAAGTTTCTTCACTCAAAATGATATAATTCACAAACTAATGATCCGACAGCTGTCAAATTTATACACGTGTCTTTTGAAGGTTAGGGCTAACTAAAAATCATATCGATTTAAGTCTAGTAGCGCCATCTATGTGTCAGGCCGGGGGTTATTTTTTTATTATGTTTCAAATTTGTTTTTATTAATTTTTTATTTCCTTTTAATTTAAATTATTTTTTGATAACAATTTGAAAAAAAAAAATAACAAAACCTAAAGTAGATTTTAACTGCCAAAAATAAGTAGTTAAAACACATTATTAGTAACTTATTATTTTCACTTTAGAAGTAATACAGTGTGCAGGATTTGTAATCCAAAAAGCAATGAGCTGATATTACTAAATTTTTCCTGGGTATTATAAATGAGCTTAAGATCTTTTATTTTTTTTTTAAATTACAATTATTTATGTGACTTCTTCATACAGGGTGGCGCAAAAATAACCTTCCGATGCTTTTTGGCTGTAAAAAAAAAAATAAAAACTTTGATTCTTCTTGTGGATTATTTTTATTTGGTCTTTTAATTTTTTTTACATCAAGTCGAGAATATGATGTCATGTAAATGGCCGCCGCCACAGTTGATTGTCATTTGAGCCCTTTTTATGGCATTTTCCATCACTTTGGCCAAAACTTCCGGCGATAGGTCCTCACAATTTTGACGGATATTGTCTTTAAGAGCTGCAAGAGTCTGAGGCTTGTTGACATAAACCCGCGACTTCAAAAAGCCCCACAAAAAGAAGTCTGGAGCGGTCAAAGCAGGCGATCTTGCTGGCCAGTGCAAATCGCCAAAACGGGAGATTAGGCGCCCGGAAAATGCATCCTTCAGCATATCGGTTGTGGCACGTGCAGTGTGTGGCGTTGCACCGTCCTGTTGGAACCGCATGTTTTCCAATCCCAATTCATCAAGTTGCGGCAAAAAGAACTCGTTGATCATTGCTCTGTAGCGCTCACCATTCACAGTAACCGTTTGGCCCGCGACGTCTTCGAAGACAAAAGGTCCGATGACTCCTCCAGCGAAAACAGCACACCATACAGTGACTTTGAGCGGGTGTAATGGCTCTTCGTGGGTTACACGCAGATTTTCAGTGCCCCAGAAGCGTAAATTTTGCTTATTTACGTACCCGCTAAGATGGAAATGGGCCTCATCACTCATGATTATTTTTGATGAAAAATCATCTTCATTATTGCTCAAATAAATAGTCACCAATATTCCGCGTTCTGGAGCAGTGTAGCGTAACATTGTTTATTAACGTGTATTTCGCATGTGTTTACTACACAAATGTCAAAACAGAACTGACATTAGGGCCAATCGCAAAATTTATAGCATTTTCTGATAGAAGGATTACTTTTGAGCCACCTTGTATATATAAATTTAGTTCAAAATTTTGATGAAGAGTAACGAACTGAAGTATTGGAACAGTAATAAACACTTTTAATTTTATTTGCACATTCAAGTTTAATCTTATACTGAGTTTGGAAAAATGATGGACAGAAATAGCAACACTATTCGGAGCATCGTTTAGATTTATTGGGACGTGTGAAACTTTTGAAAGTAAAAAGCATATAGGCCACCTTAGATCTTTAGGCAGCCGTGAATGTAGCCATATAGTCGAAAATGTCAAATTGAATCCCAAAATATCTTCAACATAGATCGTTGCTGAGATTAAACAAGAGTTTAGAAAATATGTTCATGTTATTACGGCCCGGAGAGCACTGCATGGCCGAAAAGTAAAATTTATCAACCACGTTCACTTTCTAACTTATTTTATGTGAAAACGAATAATTTTATTTAGATTGATTTTTCATTCGATTGAGGTGTAAAAGAAAATAAAATATCAGCCGGAAAAAAATTTAAGGGCAACAAAATTTTTTTCAAAAATTTCCGACTTGGAAAAGATCTATTTCAATATGGCTGAAACTTTCTGAAACCATTTTTACATTTTTCCAAAATTTGCCTACTTCTGAAGTAAGCAAAATTCCTCCATGTCTGGATAACACTTCTGGATGAGAATAATAAATTGAGTTTGTTTTCTAACCTGAAAAATATTTCTGTAAATTCTAAAAACGTTTTCCCCTGATTAGACTTAGGCAAAAAAAAAATCTGGATAGGGACCAGCCTACAATAATTTTGTTTAAATAAGTTTTGGAACTTTAGCACATTTAATTACTTTAATGCAATTAAAGTTTTTCCCGATAAAAATAAATTTGCAATTATCAGGATAATTTCTTTTTTATTTTTGTTGAAAATATTTGTATTTTGCTTTCATTTTTTAGTTCTGTAGCTTTTTTATTGTAGTTTTTATGCATCTATTTTTTTTTTGTTTTTGGTTTTGTTTGAACACAAGAGTAAAAATTGTAAGCGATAATAAAAAAATATACATAAATATGTTACGATTGCTATCCGGAATCCGGTGATAGTAAATTTGATTTGTTGATTGTAGGAGCATTTTGGTCATCCATACTTTGGAGATTATGTGCGGAGCTTACCTAGAGAAATAAAATTAGTGAACAAAAAAGTATTAAAATTTTTCCATAATCGCAAAGAAAAAACATAGTTGGGTCAATCATATTCGAAGAGCATCATATATTTTTGGGTTTATGCTTGTGCCATCCATAATCCTACTATATTATGGTTATCATATTATGATAATAAAATAACCATATTTTTACCAAAATATGGTCCCTACAGTTATATTATGATTCAAAAATTACCATATTATGGTCCTAAATAAACATTTTATATTGAATTTATCATATGATCGCACGTAATCATAGTATGCTCAAAATATTATCATATTATGGTCCCTCATTACTATATTATATTATATGATACATAATCTAAGAAAATTTCTTAATGGAAAAGTTCTTAGAAACTATGAAAAAGCTCTTTAAATTTTAGAATATTTACTTTAGAAGTGTTTTTTCTAAAAAAGCTTAATATTAAGTACATTTTTAAGAAAAATTGTTAAGGAAAAAATCATAGACTTTGAGAACTTTTCTTTCTTTGATTGTATGTATAATTATTTATTGATTGTTGCCAGCATTTTATAGTTGCATAATTATCATATTTTCTTCATAGTCAGAATTTTTGTTACCACAGTATGGTTACAGCCAATCATGATATAAAATTGAAGATGCCAATCATAAAATAGTAAAATATTTACTAAATACTGATGGTAGCGACCATGTTGATGGTTAGAAAACCAATTACTTGGTTGTGTCAACCATATCCGATTGCAGCAAGCACAATATAGTAGCAGTGATCATATTGCAACCATGTTTTTTCTCTGCGTGTAACAAATGGAAAAGGTTCCAGAAGACTTACAGGACTAATAGGTGTTATAACTATTGCAGTACGTGTTGGTCGGTGTAATAAGGCGGTATCTTCCGTTGTTTCATCGCAATCGCCTTCAACATCCGCATCGACTACGGCATCACTGTCAATTTCCCATGATGGATATTGATCAAATTCTTCTTCACAATTGAGATCTTCTTCTTCTAAATCTTCATATTCATCTATTAAAATTACTAAAAAGATAGAAAGGGAGAGAGAGAGAGAGAGAGAGAGAGAGAAAAGTTATCATCAATAATATAAATCAATGCGGCAGTGATACTTACTTGAACTTTCAGGCCTTTGTCTAGGACTAGAGCCAAGTGACTGTGTTTCTATATTTGGTATTGTTATCGCTACTTCATCCACACGATTTTCTTTTTCATATGGTTGTGATATTGATCTATTAAGAGTGAAGATAATGAATGAAAGGCGAACAATTTTTAAGAAATAAACCATAAGGGATTAAAAACTTATCGCTTACCTTAATGTTACTCTCTTTTTTGTTCTATTTTCTATGTCGGCTATAAAACCATCACTACTACGCTGTTGATAAACACAAACCGGTCTAATATCGGCTGATAAAGGATATGAATAGGTATCGGAAGACTAAAAAGAAAATATTTCAATATTAAAGTTAAACTTTATCTTAACTACTTCAGTGAAAGCTTTAAGCTATAAAACAACAAAATTTTCGATTGTATGAAATGAAAAAAATTGCCAGGCTGGTTATTGGCAATTTTACAATTTTAAATCCATTATACAAATTTTAGCCTTCACTGTGTTTCTACATTAAAAATACATCAAAACATAAATTTACCTTTGTATATTCTTTGGTCCCCTGTGGGGGGCACAGCCCTGCTGTGGTCGTTGATGCATCCAATGATGTTGACATTGATGTTGTTGCAGTTACATCATTTATTTTCGCTGTGCGATTTTGCCATTCGGTTGTATGATGATTATTTATAGTTGTAGTTAGACCACAGTGGCCATGATTAGGTAGGTGATTGTTGTTGTTGGAATGTTTAGAGACCTGAGGATTAAGGGGAAGAGTTTGAAACCGTTGACGGTCCTCCATGTAGGCTTTAATTAAAATATCTAATTTTTCTTCTATATCGGCCACCTTTAATATACAAATTATTCATATTGTTATAATTTTTTAAATGAGTTTGTCCTTTCACTTTACCTGTCTTTCGACTTTGACCACTCTTGATGCTAAGCTTATTTTAGAAGCGTAAGCGTCTTTTGATTTGGAACCTTGTTTACCCAAAATTTGATCTAATCTGTTGGAATTTAAGTTAAAATATTATAATTAATATCTTATTTAATGGAACATTAAATGAACATTTTGTGTACCTGGCATGAACATTTTTTACACGTCCCAATAAATCTACATGACCAGCGGCATATTGTTCCATAACATCTTTAACATCATAGGGTTTAAGGGCTTCTTTAAATTTACGCCGGGCAACAAAATATTTTAACTGCAAATATCAGAAAGTTGTAAATACGGATCGTGATGGTTTAAAATTCAATAGCAAGAGAGTGTGTGTTAACAATTTTGGTACAATCTTAAATTTTGGTTTAATTATTTTGTAAGTATTAGAGTTATTTTTTTTTGTCAACCCGGCGATTCATAAAGATTAGGCGCTCTTTTTTTACGGAGGTAAATTAACATACTTTTTTTTGTTTTGGGATAACAGATTTTTTTTAATAAATTTGATTATGATTCTACGTAGGCTTGTTTAATAAAGCCCCATGATGAAAGGAACGATATGTTTCGGTCATATGATTTGATTTCTACACAATGTTAAAGATGTAATTTTCGGGGACAGTTAACACAATATAGATTAATTTTTATACTTTTATTTGATAAAATTCCAGAAGATTAAATACTTTAATTTTTTATATTAGGGCAGAATGGGGATATATTAAATTTCCCCTGTATAAGGGCAAAAGTTAAATTTTTCATTTTTTTAAAGTGCTTTTTTTGTCTATATGATGCTTAAATGAAATAAAAACATTAAACTTTTTGTTTTATCATAAGGTTATGTATATATACCCCAGCACTTAGGGGTTAATGCTTTCGAATTAAATTAAGAAAATTATTAAAAAAAAAATAAAATCTCCTTAAATTTTACCTTTAACATTAAACAGGGGCAATGTAATGTAACCTTCATTATGTTTTAATTTAAAAGATTGAAGTATTTAATTTGGTGTTATAATATTTCGACAAAAAACATATGGAATTTTAATCAAAAAACTTGCCTTAAAGCGAAATAAGTGTTAAAAATCTTGAAATCCGCTGAAATAAAATTGCTAGCAAAATAAAAAAATAATATCCTTCAATTTTTGGGGACTTTAATCCCTATTATGTGCTTAATGCTCCGCCTACATCTCGAGATTTCAATGGAAATCTCGCTCAGAAATATTGACCGTTTTTGCACGGTTTAAAAACCAGTTTTTTTTTGTAAACAAACCAACATAAAATTAACCTCAAATTAAAAATATTTCTAAAAAGCACTTTATTCTTTGGCGGAGTACAATTTTCATTATTTAATGTAAATAACGCTAATTGAGTTGATAAAATTATTTTTCTTTGTAAGAACTACAAATTAAAATAAAAAATTTTCAATACATTGGTGGAAGGAAGTCAGGAATTTTATTCTTTGTTTTTCTCCGTCGGAAGTAAAAGTTAGAACCACGCAATACTTTTTTTGAAGAGTGACACATTTTTATTGGGTCTACATTTATTTTTATAATGTTTTCAAAAATTTTAATCATTAGGTCTGTACGACGTAATTTTGGGCAAAGCCTGGTAAAATGAGAGTAAGCAAAAAATTCTCTCCCAAACGATAAAAATGACCAAAATACTGCGAACGCAGTATTTGTTCATATAAAAACAGCTTAATTAATAAATATATTTGAAATGGCAAATATCTATTTACATTTTTAAATGTATTTTTTCATTATTAAGAAGGAAAAGTTCTTTATAGTTATATAAACCCCAGCTTTTATTTAATTTTAATTTTATTTTTTAAATGGCAAAACAGTTAATTTATTAGCAGCAGCTGATGATTTGACAATTTTACCATTTTACCCAAACAAAAAGTACGGGTAATTTCTGGTAAAAAGAGAAACACAATTACTCTCTCATGAACTCTCTGCTCTCATTTACCCAATTTTTGTTACACGAAACGCTTTCTGGTAAGATTAGGTTCCCGCGGGCACCCGCGGTAACTCGTCGAACACACCTATTATTTTACGATATTTTTTGTTTATTTTTTTTGTCAGCTGTTGACCAGCGTTGCCACTTTTTTATGCAAAAAGTCTACAAAATAAGTAAAAATCTACATTTTTTCTAGATTTTCAGGAGATTTCTTACTTGTAGTCTAAACTTGCAATGAAATAATTGCTGCTAGATAAAACGTCATTTTCCTTTGACAATTAAAAAAAATGAAAAACAACCAAAAATTATTATATTTAAAAGAATTAAATAAATATTAAGAAATTATAAGGAAAAAATAGAAAAATAGAAAAATTCAACAATTTTTTCTCTTTACAAGTGTATTTACAAGTAATCTTGGAAGAACTTTCTTCCTTGAAATTTTTCAAAACATGAGAACATGAAAAGCACTATCTTAGCGCGTTAGAACGGAAATTTTTTCTCTGTATACAAGGTTGGAGAACCCAAATGCCCACATAGCAACCCTGCATCAAAATGTGAGGAATGTGAAGCGACTTTTCAAGCGTATGGTTGTTCTGACTTGGAGTCACATATATTACAACTGACCTGATGTAAATGACGGTGCTTTTGACCTGTAATATAGTTTGGATCTGCGTTAAAATTATGATACGTTTCGTTGTATCACTGAACTCAATTTGCATGTGACACAGTTTTATTATAGATCGATCACTGTCGTTATTTTATAACTTAAGATAAGAGTATCTTAAATAGAAAAAGGTGAAAATAGTTTATTTAATACACTTTCTTAAGCGTTCCTTCTAGATCGATGGGATGCATTTAGTTAGTCGTAACCACAAAACCTCAACATAACCTCAACGAAACAGTGAAAGATTTTAATAAAGCTGCTGCTATTGGAATATTATTAAATTGTATGTACTTAAATGAAATGGATCTTTTTGATGGCGATTAAGATATTCAAAAGGAAATTTGAAACGCTGAATAAAAATATATTTAAATGGCTTGAAAACGATATATTCGGTTAGGGAAATTACTTTATTTAAAAAACTGGCGTTAAAAGAAAGAACTAAACTATAACTTTTGGCTTATCCGTATCCAGATACTTCTGATTTTAGTACTTTACTTTCAATTCCACTTTTTAAGGTTTTTGTGTGTAAAGAAGCAGTATAAATGAAGGACTTAACTCTTGCTCTTTATATTTTGGCCGCTTTTTTTATGAATAGGTTTTCTTGCGAAGAGAAACTTCGGAGACATTTTGCAAAAATATCGAAAGAACCGTGTGAAGTAAAATCTCTCTCTAAAATACGTACTCTCTGCTAGAACCATTTTAACAAAAATTTATTTTTACTTACAAGTTTCAGATGTTCAGAATTTAAGTGAGTTAAAATAATTTAAATCAGACTAACTATCTGAAAGGATCTCAACAAAAAAAAAAAAAAAAACAAAATATTGGAATGGTATTTTTGGAATAAGCTAGTAAATAGGCTGGTAAGTAGTGTAACCATAGAGTAAGGGAAACTTATAGAGATTCCATGGAAATCAACGCCAAATAAAATTTTGTACAGAACAAAGGTTCGGTAGCGGAGAAAAAACAGGAGAAAATTGAGCAAATTTTCCTGATTTCATAACAAATTTTTCACCTTTCTGCACAAATTCAGCATATTGCCCTGATTTTGAAACCTTGTTTTTAAACTCAATTGGGAAACCTGCTCAAACCCAATTGGACTTAATAAAATATCAATTGGTTTTGCAAATAAAATCAATTACAATTGCAGAAAAGAACATTAGAAAAATTTCGAACTTTTGTGAGCTGCATATATAAAAATCAAGAGTGCATTTTTTGCATCGTAAAAGACATCGTAATGGTGTGTGAAAACTGAAAACGTGGTATTCATTTTGTTGTTTATTATGTAATCATAGAATTTAAAAAATAACGGCAACTCTTGAGATTGTGGGAGAGAGGGAAAAGAAGAGTGGTAATTGGTACGGAGTTGTTTGTTCTCAGCTCTGTGTGAAACGGGACTTTCATCGCGATATTCGCGATAAAAAATATTAATTTACATGCTTTAATTTAAATTTTCCAAAGAGAAAACCTATATTTTTTATGTTGTTTTTCAAATTTTTGGTTATTTTTTAGTTTTAAGTTTAAAAGTTCAGGAATTTAAAATTACAATTTTTTCTAATATCTCCAGATGTATGGCTTTGCCATGGCTTAGAGTATTCTACAGTTCTTAATTTGAATTTTGCAAGAATTCTTTGGAAAAAACTTAACTGTCTCTCTGCAAGTTATAAAGTTTGAAATTCGACGGCTAATAAAAGCTTTATTTTGAAAAACTTATAAATCATTTGCCATTTAGAAAATTCATGCGTAAATTTACATATATTACTGTGAATACTGTGTATAACTGTTATATCAAGCATTTTGTGAAAAGGCATTGTGACATTTGAGCTGTTTAAGAGAAGCTGTACCTTTAGTTTTAGGGAGAAAAAAAAAGAGAAAATAGCACCAGACCTGCAAGAGTCATACTTACTTTTGTCTAACAATTAGTTTTTAAGATATCCAGCACCCCGTTTCTGTATCTGATGCGAGAAATTTTCGCATCAAGGAATTTGTAGTCGCCCTTTTATATACAAGGTGTATTATAAGATAATAAAGTTGATTGTATTTTTACTGGAAATTTTTTTCGACCTTCTAACTTTTAAAGCTGTGTCACATTTAATTTTGTAAAATTTCTTATTATATAGAGAAATAACAAGAATACAACGCCTTATTGTCTTCTTAAGAATAATATACATTTAATTACCTGTGACTCACCCTATAAAAAGCAAGGTTGCGTTTTACATTTTTTTTTTCGAAAACTTTATCGATGCGAGAAATACAGAAACGAGGTGCTGGTAATTGACAAAAATTATTTGGACACACCCTGTGTTACGCCAGAATATTCTTACCTTTCTAATAAATCTTATGGCAGTCTTATGCTGATTTGTTAATTGAGTGCAGCGTGGCTCATCATCTTCATCTATTGCAATTACGAAAAAAATATAAATATAAAAACAAATTGCAATTAATAATTAATTAAGATATTGAAATTTAAGAACCATTTAGATCCATTTAATAAACTACAGACACATTCAAAAAATTATAGACAAAGACGACTAATACTTGCTTCGCAAACTAAATACTACATTTGTTTGTATACACAACATTACGAACTTTTATATTAAAATTCAAAAAACTTTTTCTAAATACCGATCGTGCCAGTTAAAGTGCTATTTAGAAAAAAATAAAATTAAGACTTACTAACGAGTTTCAAAAATGTGCATGCGATAGAATTGGATGTGTTTAGGAAATTCGAATTCAATCAATTTAAATTCACTCAGGCCACTTGAGGAGAATTCTAATGCAAATTCTCATAGATGTTCACCAAAGTGGGCCAAGTGATATTTAGCTAACGGTGTGTGATGGTGGTGGTTGTGGTGGTGGTGGCGCTTGTGTAAGATTGTGTTAATGCGTGGTTTAGGTGACTGGGTTCTACAGCATCATGAGAATATATATATATTTTTATTTCCAGCTGACTAACTGATATTTGCTTGAAAAGCAGACAAATTCGATGCCAGGTACAATAATATTTATATATTTATAGTTTACTCTGGGATAGGGATTTGGACACCGGGTGGTTGCTTGCTCAACACAAATGATATATAAATATGTACCATTAAGATAATACAAAGATGGGGAGAGAGAGAGAGAGAGACGAGAGCTGTATCAAAATTAAAAAGAACACGATACTTTTATTTTACATGGATTTTTCAATTAAAAATGGTAAATTGTAAGGGAATAGTGGAGTGGTGGTGGTGTACATTATTTAGCAATTGCACTTGTTTGATTTATTTTTAAATTGTTTCTAAAAGAATTCATTTACGCACTTCCTTCATAATATTGACCACCTGTATGATTATCATCATTATTATTATTATTATTATTGGTTTCATTATCATCACCCATGTGTTGAGTATCGAAATAGGCTTTACGCTGCTGACGACATTGGTGTTCATATGGTTGTGGTGTTACATCACCTCGTGAAGTATCGTCACAAATCGAAGGACTTTCACGGGCCATTGCAAAATTTGAACCAAATATATCACTCTGCAACATACCGCAGAGTACAATGGGTATAGAGGTAAAATTGCTGATAATCATTTTTGATTTATTGTTGTTATTATTGTTTATGTTGCTGCTGTTGGTGGCTTCACTCATAATCTTATCCCTATTGTAGTCAGCAGAATTGGCCTCTTCGTGCTCTCGTATTGTCAGTGGACTTGGTTGTAATCTTTCATTATGTGTAGTTGTTAAATTTCCCAATGAAACAGAACTATGTCTGCGTTGTGGGACCAAAAAGCGAGGGTTTAAGGCTGCTAATATAAAATTTGAATTGATTTTGTATTATAATTTTGAAAATACAATAATAAGAATTGGGGGTTTGTTTGAATTAAAAACTATTCTAATGAAATTCTACGAAAAACATTATTCACCCAATGAATCTGTTAATTCACAACATATAAAATACTTTCTATATTTAGTTCAGAGTTTTTTGAAGTAAAGAAATCACGGAATCTCTTCTCAAGTACACACAAAAAATATCCCTTAAAATTATGTAATTAATCAGAAAAATTATGCAATCATTCAGAAAAATTATCAAGAATGTCGATTTCATGTGAAAGTTTTAATTAAATCAAGTACAAAATTAATTGATTATGGCTTTGTAGTGCAACAATATTTTTAATTGCAGAAATTTGAGAAATATTTTTTGTAGTCATCTGAGCTGTTGGCTGAGTAGTGCTTGGAAAATTATCTAAGTTATTTTTATAATAAATTGTGATACAACAAAGTTCTCTAATAAGTCATCATCATTTCACTTGCCACAAATAATGATTTTTAATTAAAGGAGTGATTTTTTAATAAATGAATTGAACTAAAATATAAACTGTTTTGAGATTCGGCAGTAAATTAATTTTTACTCTCAGTAAATTAAGCTCTTATATTGGGAAACAATTACAGATTGTAACATGATTTTAAAAATAACTTGTGAAAGGATTACACAAAAAATAAAGAAATTTAACATGAGAAAATATTGTCGAGGTGTTAAATTTTTTTTGTGTTGTAACTTTTTTAAGTGGAAAATATTCGTGGAGACAAAAAACATATTTTTTGAGGTGAATATAAAATAATTTATACACCTCAAGGCGTCTGGTGGAAAAAAAATGACAAAATATTCTATTCACCAGGCGCTAATATGATATTGTATATGCAACTTTAGAGGTGCCTTTACATTTTCATTCATATTTTTTTTACCGCTGTGTTATTTGGGAGGATAACACACAGTTAGAGTAAAAATGAGAAACACCGATTGGGTCTTTACACCGTTATCGCCATTGCAATGGTTAGGCAGATTGGCTTAAAACTGCATAATGATCAGGAACATATAAATATATATTTTATAGTATCCCTGAGGGAAAAAAGGGGTCAATTGGGACTTGGGATCTCTCCCGTGACAGGTGAAAACTGAACCTGTTTCGAAATTACATATCACGAGATAGGTGAAAAGAGGACCGGTTCCTAAATTACCTACCACGTGACCGGTTTAAAACTAATAACATTTTCTTCAAAAAAATTATTTGAATTGTGAAAGATGTGTGTACTTCTTAAGTGAAAATATTGTTTAAATCTGTCATTCCAAATAGTCGTAAGTAAGTTGCAGTATTGGCTTTGATGTGTTCTTCTGGAAGCACACTTTAAATGCATTATACCCGCTACCGGCTAATGCGTGTATTTTTTGGGAGTATATTCTGGAGGTAAGGGTAGCGTTAAGGATGGGAGAAGATTAAAGAAATTCTTGTTGACACCCAGAACGTCTAATTTTTTTTAGGAACATTTTAAAATTAATTATGAATTTTATTAAAATAAATATGATTCTACATAAAATAAGATTGTTCGTATATAAATTACTATTTTAAAATTTCAGAATTTTTGTTGGAATTTTAAAAACAAACATTTTTAAATAAAAAGAAGACAAACTTTTCATGATTTTAAACCGCACGAGGAACATCTCCCATAACATTTAGGCAAGATTAACAATAAACTTTACTATGAAGCCACACACACGGTACTGTGTCGATTAAATATTTTCTAATCAGAACACTTATACTACAGCTTTCATAATAAAAATAACTGTCATGTCATTATGTATTTAAAAACTTTAAGCTTTATAAGGTTAATTAAGGCCCAAATTGAGAAACCGTAACGAGTTGGACATTGTAAGCGGGTCAATTGGACCTTGTAAGTGCATAATACGACATCTTTGTGCAAAATTCTCATCATGCTAGTGCGTGAAATTCTGAGGTGCTGGGACCGATGGCGAGTCGATGTCCTTGGGATGAGTTGCACACTTTCGGTCACAGCAGCCACGGTACGCACCACCGTACGACGACGGGGATCATGAGTGTTTTTCACTATGAAACCTGTCTCACGAACTTTTTTTCACAAACTTGTGCTTCATTTCGGCCAAAACTTCTTTACAACAAACGCACAGTTTGGACAACACAGCACTCACTTTAGAAATAAGTTTTCAATATGTTCCAACGTTGTTCAGTTGAGTAAAGTGACGTTATTTTGGTCCGCGGAGGTATGATACAGATTGTGATAGTCAATATTTCGAACAGAAAAAATTGCTCAGTATCAAAATAATATATGATTTAAAAATAAATCTGTACTTGAACCACCCTGTACATGCAATTTGTAAAAGGTGCTAAATACACCCCAACTTTAACACTTCGATTTTGATAAAATTTGGATTCGTGATAGCAGACAAAATCTGAGGTCGACCATTCTCGGCCTATTTCGAACAGAAAAAATTGTTCAGTGTCAAAATAAAATATGATTTAAAAATAAACATTTATTTGAACCACCCTGTACATGCACTTTGTAAATGGTGCTTAATTCACCCCAACATAAATACTTCGATTTAGATGAAATTTGGTTTCGTGATAGCAGAAAAAATCTGAAGTCGACTTATCACGGCCTTTGGGCCGTTTCACAATTTTAAGAGGTTAAAAATACGTTGAAAATTGGATTTCTTATTTTTTTTTGGCCTTTTTTTTGCTTTTTTGAATTTGCTGTTGTAAAAATTTCAAATATATTGGGTACTTTAAATCAAAATTGACATATTTTATTCCTATTAAATTTCAGCGGACACGTATTATTTTTGATTAAATTTTTCCACTATAAAACGCAAAATTTTGGATCACGCTTAGATTTCTGTATGAGACTTTGTATGTGAGGGTGTAATTAGACTCGTGTTTAGGGTGCAATTAGATTTGTATTTTATACGCTTTTCTCATCTCCTGTTAAGTTTTTCAAATGAATTCGAGCGAAAAGACATTAATTTCTTGAGTGCCTAATAATATCATATATGTTAGTTGTATGTAATCTCATTATTTAGATTTGTCAAATAAAAAGTTGTTAGATTTTTGAAACTTTTTACTAAAGAAAAAAAAAACAAGAATAAATTTATTATTTCATTTAAAAATAGAAACTGCATTTTAAATCCTAATTAAAAATTATAAAAAAACTATACAACCATTACAATAAGTAGTTTGAAGTTATTGTAAATCACACAATTCTAACTTCCACCGTGAGGTAATACCGTTGTAATCATAATTTTATATATATTTTATATATATCGTATATATCGATCGTATCGATTGAATCGTATACATTCTGAATACAACATTTAAAACAACATCCATTTGACAACTTTTTTTATTTTGTAATACAGGCGTGCATAAACTTACCATCGGAATTCTTTTTCAATAAAGTGGTATCTGCGACAGAGTCTTCGCTAAAACTCGGATTTAACGATCTTCCATTTTGTACCACTTCTGAAATGCATAATAAATTTGGCAAAAAACCAAAACGATTTTTTAACAAAGATTTCTTTTGTATTTTGGTAGTGTTCTCCTAAAACGCTTAAGCAGCTCCCAATTAAAAATATTAATACATTTAAACATTCACACAGATAGACAAAGGGGGGAAAGAGAAAGAGAGAAAGAGAGAGGAAGAGAGAGAGAGAGATATCGGAAATAGAAAGACGTAAGGACTAAACAAAAAATTAATGTAATTATTTTAGAAATTACTTTTTTGTTAACTTTTGGACTGTTTTTTTTATCACAAATTGCCTTTAAAACTTGACTCTAAACTGATAGAAAATGCTTAACCCTTTAACCACTTAAACCGTCTACAGAAGGTCATCACTAAGGTCCAATTATATTCAAAGCAATATTTTTGGTGCACTGATCGCCAACGACATTTTTGTCTGTTTCAATTTACCTATGGAACAGTGCCGGTTGAACACGCTCAGTTGAATAGTTTGATAGATACACCCATTTCTGTCAAGGTTTTTGTCAAAACAGACACGAAAATTATTTATGATTTTGGTGCAAAATTAAAACTAAAAAAAAAAACATACTTTCCAACAGCTCAATCGACTCGAATTTTTTTTGGAAAGTAGCTTCAAGCTGTAATTTGATAATTTGTTGCGTGTTTGATTTGTGAAACAAATTTTTTTGTTTGAGTCGAGCTTTTTGTCTTCAGGTTGTCTTTCATTTTTTCCACCTGGCGCTTTCAGGTTAAATTTTTTTTGACAAATGGATTTCACATTTCTGCTTTTTAGTCCAAAATGATACTTGAACCAAAATTTCATAACAAAATACCTCGTATTTCGACTCCAGTGGTTAAAGGGTTAATTAAATTTATGAAAAAGTTCACACAGGAAACGAATTCGTGCTGATAACCGAATTTATTGCCAATCGAATGGTTTAGTTGATGATACCGAATTTTTCGTTTGTGACTACCGAATTGTTATTGAGGCAACTGAAAATTTGTTTTGACAGCTAAATTAATCACGTCTTTTTTGGAAAATTTAGTTACTGCAACCGAACCATTCGGTTGGCAACAAATTTGTTGCATGCACGAATCTCTTTTCTTTGTGTTCATAAATGTTTCTGCAATGAAATATTTCATCGTATATAATAAAGGTTTAATCATATTAATAAAATGTGTCAAATATACGAGGGCGGATCAATAAGTCCGTGACTTTTTTTTTGCAAAAAAAAAAAAAATATTTTTCAACATAACCTCCTTTTAGCTCAATACACTTGGTCCAACGTTTCCCCAATTTTTGTATCCCTTTCAAAAAATAGGATTTTTCGAGGTCCATAAAATAGGCATTTGTTTGATCAATAATTTCATCGTTGGAGCTAAGTCTCTTTTCACCGATCCATTTCTTTAGGTTTGGAAATAGTCACTGGGGGCTAAATCCGGAGAATATGGCGGATGAGGTGTCAATTCGTAGCCCAATTCATGGAATTTCGCCATTGAGACTACTCACGTGTGCACCTGTGCATTATCTTGATGAAAAATAACTTTTTCCTTGGCCATATGGGCTCGTTTTTTTTTAATTTGGAATTGGCCGTCAAGAACGTTCAGCGTCATTTGTACTTGTGTGACCATTGAAATCGATGGTGCAGAGTCCCCAAGCTTTTCCTTGATTTGATTGACGTTTTTTTTCGCAAAAAACAATGTTTAATGAGCACTTGAAATTCACTTTTTTCATTTTTCAAAAAAAATTCACGAGGTTGTATGTTTTGAACAGCTGTTAAACGCAAAGTAAATGACGCAACTTGCTCACAATTTGAAAGTAGTCTATTAACAGGTACTTCTTGATGGGAGCAGTGTTGCATTTCATATAAATACGAGGGAAGTTCGAAAAGTCACCGACTTATTGATCCGCCCCCGTATGATAAAAAGTTTCATTGATAAAGCTTTTTCCATCAGGCTAGAGATTAACTTGAATTTTTCTATGAAATCCTGAAAAACTTTCTATTGCGAAATCGGTTGTAAAACGAATTACTAATAGAGATAAAGCAAATGCATAAAATATGCAAATTTAAATTAAAAGCATAAGTTATATTTATCTGTTATTTGTTAAAATGTAACAAATGCATTAAAAAAATGCAATTTCAATAAAAATTGAAAATTGAAAGGATTTTTGTCAAGGCAGATAACTTTTCTCTTTAAATTTCTGTTTAAAGAATGTTTTGTTTAGGAAGAAACCCTGGTTTGATAGTTTAGTAATAGTTTATGATGATGAGAATACATCAATTATAATATTAAATATTTATTTTAATTGAAAAGGAAAAAAAAAATAATTTTATTTTGGTTTACTGCAAACAAAAAGGGACATTAAAAAATATTGCTGTACAATTTTTAAAAATAAAATCAAATGTTTTTTTTTATAACTCAAAACACTAAGTCAGCACTTAACACATTTTTTATAAAATTTTTCAAAATTTAAAAATGTATAGCCAATGTTTTTTTATATGCCCTTTGCTAGGATTAGGGGATGCAACGATTTGAGGGACATGGTTGTAAATAGCAAAAGTATAAAGTTCGATTTTAATACGCATCGTAGAAGAGTGTCCCGAAAGTTTAACACAACAAGTTACATCACGAACCACTCTATTAAATAGACCCTATAAGCTACATAAATATTACCCAAATTTACCACAACATCTTTTACTTCTTGGACTTATGAAATGACTCACTTGTGGGACTGCAAGATTGATTTTAAAACATGGACTTGCCAAACTTACCGGGTGTCTTCAAATGTAATATATTATTGTTTGCCAAATAGATTGCCGATAAACGTCAAAATTATGTCAATTACACTTTAGTGAAGAAGATTTGCCCATTCCATTGCATTTCTTCGAAAAATTTAATTTATTTTCAATAAATAATTTTTTTTTTGTACAAATAATAATTAACTAAACTTTTCCCGTTTTTATAAACTAAAATTTTTATTGTTTCCGATCGGCAAATTAAAATGTATACTTAAAGTCACATTTGATGCCAGATATAATTGCAAGAGCAGATTGCACGTACCGATATCATGAAATTGCAACAACATTGACATTAAGTGGCTTCAATTGAGATGGTGACATTTTAACAATTGCTTGATATTATTTTATTGCATGCGAAGGCAAATGGGTTATAACATTGTTTCAAATCAAATTTATTTACTGAAGCCTAGTAAGTTGTTTCGATTTCACCTAATCAAAAATTCACGATAATGAGTGATTGTGTATTTTTTTTTATCAAATAAAAAAATGTTATGGTTTCGAAATTTAAATAACGATTTAAGGCAATTAAAGTTCAATAAAAATACCTGAAAAGATTGTGCTAAAGAGATTTTATAAATAAAAAATACAACAACGTAAATCTTAAGTACTAAGCAGACCTTTAAAAACATAATTTCTTAAATCAATTTTCAAATCTGATATAATTTTGACAAATTAATTCGATATTTTTTTCTGATTGAATTATTGACTACCATACGAAGGCGGGTCAATGAGTCCGTGACATTTTGAATGAAACACAGTTTTTTTTGAAAAAAAAAAAAATTATTTTTCAACATAAACTCCTTTTAGCTCAATACACTTAGTCCAACGTTTTTCCAATTTTTGTATCCCTTTCAAAAAATAGGATTTTTCGAGGTCCATAAAATAGGCATTTGTTTGATCAATAATTTCATCGTTGGGGCTAAATCTCTTTCCACCGAGCCATTTCTTTAGGTTTGGAAATAGAAAATAGTCACTGGGGCTAATTTTTGAAAATAATTTATTTTCTTTTTATAATTAATCTTCAAAATCACTAAAATTTGTATTATTTTTTTCTGGCGCACCACATATAATCAGATTCAATTTTATATGCACATATAATATCAAATCAGATTCAATAAGAAAATGCCAAATTAAAAAACACCTTTATTTTTATATACCTTTTCATTTGGTGCCTTTGAAACCAGTTCTGATATCAGATATGAATATATTTGGCACCAAAAGTGAGTCTATACGACCAATTCTGCTCAAATCTGGCCACAAAAATCACTAGATTTGATCAGATATATTCATAAAGTGTATCATATATACCATATCTTATCATATATGATCAGATATGTCACCATATTAAAATAAAAGATTCATTATACAGGTTGGTTGAAAAGTTCCTGCGCTCGAAATGAAAGAATACTGTTTTTGTTACGAAATATATTTTTTTATTCAATATAATCTCCTAGAAGCTCAATACACTTGTTCCAATGGTCTTCCAATAATTTTATCACATCCTTATAATGGTTTTCCGGAAGCTCTGCAAAATAACCATCTACGGCTGCTATGGCCTCTTCATTCGACGAAAAAGGCTTTCCACGAAGGAATTTTTTAAGATTTCTGAAGAGATAGTAGTCACTGGAAGCCAAATCTGGTGAATACGGTGGATGTTCAAGCAATTCGTACTTTAATTCTTTGAATTTAGCCATCGTCAAAACACTTTTGTGAGCAGGTGCATTGTCTTGATGAAAAATGATTTTTTTCTTCTTTAAACCAGGTCTTTTCTCAGGAATTTTTCCATCCAGCTGATCTAAAAGGCTGCAATAATATTCGGAGTTGATTGTTTTACCTTTCTGAAAATAATCAATCAACAAAATTTCTTTTGCATCCCAAAAAACTGATGCCATAACCTTCTTTGCTGATCGTTGTGACTTCACCTGCTTTGGAGCTGAACAACCAGCTTCAGTCCACTGTAAACGTTCTTGTTTCAATTTAGGATCATAGTGGTAGATCCAAGTCTCATCCATAGTTATAAAACGACGCAAGAAGTCGGTTTTATTCGACTTAAAACGCTCCAAATAACGCTGAGAAATTTGTTTTCGATCCATGTGTGCGGCACTAACTTTCCAAACAGTTTTTTCATACGTAATTCTTCATGTAAAATATGAAGTACTCGTTCGTCTGAGATGTCTATGGCATTAGCAATTTCACGCTTAGTCAAACTTGAATCTTCACTAACCATATTATGTACCTGCTCAATGATTTCTGCTGTGGTTGCAGTTTTCGGTCGTCCTTCGCGTGGATCGTCTTTAAGGGTGGTATGACCACGTTTAAATTCACCAGCCCAAAATTCAACGGTGCGTTTTGAAGGTGAGGACTTCTTATACAATTCTTACAATTGTTCATAAATTTCCTTTGATTTTAAACCCTTCAAAACAAAGAATCTAATGACTGCACGATATTCAACTTTGCATGTGTTCTCAAGACAGTTATACCAACTTGAGAAAAAAAAGTTTGGAGCTAGCTGTTGTCATCTCTTGGTGAGCGCAGGAACTTTTCAACCATCCTGTATATAATTAGATTAAAGCAAATCTGATCGCCAAGTGCAAGCAAAGCCGCTTCATATGAGCCAAACTCCTGTGCTAAATATTTATAAGCCGCTAGGTTAAATCAGATGTTACCTAAATGAAATTCTCTGATTTTGTTAAATTTTAGATTTTTAATAAAAAATGTAGAATAAACAAGTAAGAGCGGCTAAATTCGGCTATGCCGAATCTTATATACCCTTCACCATGGTATTCTGAAGGAGATGAATACATCGTTGGAATCTACTACCTCATAGCTCTCCACAAACAAGCGGTATCCCCATTTATTTTTTCTTAAATGTCCAAAAATTTTAATCCAAAATAATATGTCATGTAAAATCTCAAATTTACATTTTTCCATATGTTTCAGCGCTTTTCTTGTCAAATTTGGCATTTTCTAGGCAAAAAAAAGTTGGCGACACTACTTTTTATTTTTTATTTATATCATTCACAATAGTTGTGAAACGTATTTAACCTACGTATTTATCTTCACACTCTTATTAAACAAAGGGATTTTACTGGAAAAATTAGAGGTAGTCCTGGTTTTTTGCTAATATCTCAGCCATTTATTAACCGATCTGTCTGATTTTTAATAGCAAACAGAAATGGATCACATGTAACAGAAATAAAAAAGAATTAAGTCCTCATCATGTCTGGGTTCTTCGGAAAACCCATTTCAACACACAGACGGACAGACGGACAGACGGACAGACGGACAGACGGACATCGTTAAATCAACTTCGCTCTTCATATGGACCCAGAATATATATACTTTATAGGGTCTAAGATCAATATTGTAGAAATTACAAACGGAATGACAAACTTATATATACCCTTCCACCTATGGTGAAGGGTATAAAAATCTCGACATTTGGATCATCAGATTTAACAATTGAATGTGAATATAACAGACGAAAAAATATGTAAGAAATCATAGGAGGTTAAAATTTCGTATTATTTTTTAGACAATACTTTAACACGAGTTACAAACAGACTCCTTCTATGTTTCTCTCAGATACTCAACCTGAACTCTTTATTTTTGGTAGAGTTTTTTCTGAATATATTTTTCTATGGGCTTTTCTTTTTGGGGATAGATCGCATTTATAAAATCCATACTCTTTGCTACAACCTTATACAAAGTTTCATAGAGAAATCTAGCGAGAGAACAAGGAAGACAATTTTTTTTTAGGACAAAACTTACAAACATTGGCATATTAAATGGTGTGCTCGTTATATTTTGCGTAAACAGCAACGTTTGAGTGCTATTACTTAATTTTTTTTTCACGAAACATCCTAATACCCATGTTGCCTATGATTTGGATTTAGAGCTGCCACCTATTTAAAATATTAAAAAGTCGATTGAATACTCAAGTTGCAGGAATATCGAACAAGGCCAAAATACATACACCCTATGTTAAATTGAGTGACATTTAATTGATTGCCGAACCAGTATATTGCGTAGCTGGAGCCCAACTCCAAATATGAAAGTGCATATCTTACCCAGTGGGAAAGGACCTATCCCAGGACACATTACGTGACCGGTTCATTGTGATAGGCTCTGGCCTAAGTAACCGTTTTTTTTATATGAAAAGGACCGGTCACTTTAACATGGGCTTTAACACGGGTTTTAACATGGGCTCGTAATATGTTTTTTCAGAACCGGTCTAGTTTTCCCAACTGACCACTTTTTTAATTTGATAGCAAATTTAACTTTGTTGCATAGAAATACTTTTTGTCTCTATTTTCACCCCCCAAACATGGCATTGGACCGCAAAGAAAAATACCGGCCTGTTAATTTTGTTTTCTCTATCACATATCCGCAAATCGGAATTCCCACTAAAAGTTCCCACTTGAATCTTAATAAATTTTCAAGACCATTTTTTTTTTGTTTTCCCAGCGTTTGCAAGTTGTTTCTAACAAGTTTCATGTCAGTGCAACTGACGGTTAGCCCGCAGGTATCATCCACTAAGGTTTTTGGCTTTCAAGTATTATACAGTGCCGAAAAAAATAGCACCACTACGACACTTTGTAATTCTTTCAAAAACAAAAATCAGTGTTTGTATTTTTTCAAGTGTTTATTTTTAATACATTGGTTATTACTCCCCCTAGACGAACAAAGTTGTACTGCTCTTGCAATGGTTATCGTTGTGTTTTTTTTTCGCAATTTCAAGAGAAAATGACAAGCAAATGCAAAAAAATAGCACTACTTTATAGAAACAGTCATGTTTCGTAGAATTGCTTTAATAGATTTGACTTGTAGTATATTATTTCGACTTCTAGTATATTATTTGGTCGATTGGTTGCGTGTTCCAACAAAATGATTCAAAACGCAATAAACTACAAAGAAAGTACTGAAACACGTGGAAGAAAACGAGCCCTTTCCCAGCTCCACGTCAACAAGTTGATCCGCGAAAGCAAAACGGATCCTTTCAAACCAGCAACTGAGATAAAAACCTTCAAATAGCTGCAACAGTGCAAACAGTACGCACATTAGACCGTACCACCTTATAGGAAAAAAAAAAAAAGTTCACCGTACACCCTCAAATATAAAGTATTTTAACAAGAAAATTTCGAAAATGTTTTTTTTTTTTGGCCGAACGTAGGGGTCGCCATTTTATATTTTTCGTTATATCTTCGCCATTTACCGTCGGATCTTAAAGTGTTGTATATCAATGTATTTTTGTCTTGCGGAGACCGATGTTTTCCTCGAAAGAGCCATTGACCTCAAGTAACCCGTTCTAGTATTAACCCACCAGATCTCAGTTGCTACCACCTTAATGTACTACCCTAATATTTTAGAATGAAAGCTCGCAAAAAAGCAATAAACTTTTGCTAGGAAGTATTCCAATAATTCCAGCGGAACTATTATTTTATTTTTTTTTTTAATTTTTAAAATTCGGCAAGAATGTAGGGCATTTTTAATTTTTTTGTCATATCTTCTGTATTTACAGTCGGATCTTAAAGGGTTATATATCAATGTTTTTGTCGCAATGATACCAATTTGTTACATCAAAAATCATTGACCTCAAGCACCCTTTTATACTACTTAAGGGGTAACACCTATGTAAAAAGCCTATATATAAAAACTTCCTTTTTTTATTTTCTATATTTACGGAGATGTGTTAACAAAGATTGGTTTATGAAGGAGTACAAAAAAATATTTGATTTACACAAAGTTTTACAAAATGATAGTATATTTACAATAGAGGTCCACGGCACGCAGCATTACTTAATCAATTTTTGATTAAGTAGCGAATTTTGATTAAGTAGCGAACTGAGGTGTCGCTGCGATTCAAAGCCGAACTAAAATTACGCAATGAAATGTCCGCCACTGTATATTTGTGTTTCAACTTATGTGAAAAATCGCTAAAACTTTTTTCAAACTCCTGATCTTCATCGCTGTCTGGTTCATATCCAACGCAATTGACATTTCTACATCATTGCCAATTATCATCGGCATCGCATTAACATCGCATTGATCGATGAAAAAAAAAATAAAATAATAGTTCCGCTGGAATTATTGGAATACTCTCCTAGCAAAAGTTTATTGCTTTTTTGCGAGCTTTCATTTTAAAATATTAGGGTGGTACATTAAGGTGGTAGCAACTGAGATCTGGTGGGTTAATACTAGAACGGGTTACTTGAGGTCAATGGCTCCTTCGAGGAAAACATCGGTCTCCGCAAGACAAAAAACATTGATATACAACACTTTAAGATCCGACGGTAAATGGCGAAGATATAACGAAAAATATAAAATGGCGTTCGCCAAAAAAAAAAAAAAACTTTTTCTAAATTTTCTTGTTAAAATACTTTATATTTGAGGGTGTACGGTGAACTTTTTTTTTGAGGTACGGTCTAACGCACATGTCTCAGACAACATAACTTATAAGCCCGAAGCTCAAGAAAGGTTCCTCTTTTAAACGCAAAACATATTGCTAAGCGCATGAAGTTCGCAAATGAACATCTAAATTGGCTAGCCCAAAAATGCAGAAATATTTTATGCACAGATTAGTGTAAAATTGTTATGTTTGGTGGAAAAGGTTCGCGTTTGTACGTCAGATGTCCTCAAATCTCGAAAATACACCACAAAAACAATTAAACCTGGAGGATCAAGTGTAATGGTATGGGGTTGTTTCTCGTATTATTGAGTAGGTCCAATACATTGGATTAAAACCATAATGGATCAACACGTTTACGTCAATATATTGTATACTGTGATGCTACCCTACGAAGGAAATGAGATGCTGCTGGTACGGGTCTTCCAACACCAGTAAAAAAGCAAAATAATGGTTCAAAAGAAATTCGGTGAACGTGTTAGAGTGGCCTGCATAGTTGCTAGGCCTCAATCAAATTGAAAATTTGTGGGCTGATATCAAAAAGGCAGTTGCTTCTTCTAAACCAACCAGCAACGATTCACTTTGGGCAGTCATTCAGGAGTACTAGAACAAGATTCCTTTAAAAAGGTGCCAGAATTTGGTTGAATCGATGCCAAGACGATGCAGAGCCGTTGTTGCCAACGCAACTAAATATTAAATTTATAGAATTATCTTACCCTTAATGTACAATTATTTTTAAGCAATGAAGTTCTTATTTATTTTTTATTTTATGATCTTAAAAGCATATTTAAAAAGTGGTACTATTTTTTCCCTTATTTTTCTTAAATTTTTATAAAGTTCCTTAAATTTCTTGAAAACGGTTAATAAAAATGTGATTTTTTTTTTGCTTCATTAATTTTTTGAGAGTATTCTACTTTTAAAAATATATTCATAAGTTTCTTAAACTTACAAATAGAAATAATAGGCTTTTGAAAATATTGGGTGAGGTGGTGGTGTTATTTTTTTTTCGCAGCTCAATTGAAAAGTCCCCGGCCTGACACATAGATGGCGCTACTAGACTTAAACCGATATGATTTTTAGTTAGCCCTAACCTTCAAGACACGTGTATACATTTGGCAGCTTGTCGGATCATTAGTTTGTGAATTATAGCATTTTGAGTGAAGCAACTTTTGTTATTGTGAAAAAAATGGATAAAAAAATTATCGCGTGTTGATAAAATATTGCCTTTTGAAGGAAAAAAAATACAGTTAAAGCAAAAACTTGGCTTGAGGACGAGTTTCCGGATACTGCCCCAGGAAAATCAACCATCAAGGATTGGTATGCTAAGTTTAGACGTGGTGAAATGAGCACCGAAGACGGTGATCGCAGTGGACGCCCAAAAACATCAAAACATCAAAAAAATCCACAAAATGATTTCGAATGACCGTAAATTGAAATTGAATGAAATGGCAGCTACTCTGAAGATATCAACTGAACGTGTACATCATATCATTCACGAATATTTGGGAATGAGAAAGATTTGTGCAAAGTGGGTGCCGCGCGAGCTCACTTTTGACCAAAAACAACGACGAGTTGATGATTCGGTGCAGTGTTTGAAGATGTTCAAGTGTAAAAAACCCGAGTTTTTTCGCCGATATGTGACAATGTTTCCATCATTTCACTTCGAAGTCCAATCGACAGTCATCCGAGTGGACTGCACGTGATGAAATGACTTCAAAGCGTGGAAAGACGCAACAGTCGGCTGGCAAGATTATGGCGTCTGTATTTTGGGATGCGCATGAAATAATTTTCATTGACTAACTTGAAAAAGGAAGGACCATCAATAGCGACTATTACATAGCGTTATTGGACCGTCTGAAGGACGAAATCCCCGGAAAACGGCCGCATTTGAAGAAAAAGAAAGTGCTGTTTCACCAAGACAATACACCGTGTCACAAATCAGTGAAAACGATGGCGAAAATCCATGAATTGGGCTTCGAATTGCTTTCGCATCCACCGTATTCTCCAGATCTGGCCCCCTGTTCTCAGATCTCAAAAGAATGCTCGCTGGGAAGAAGTTTTCGTTGAATGAAGAGGTGATCATCGAAACTGAGGCCTATTTTGAAGCAAAGGAAAAATCGTACTACAAAAATGGAGGGTCGCTATAATCAGTGTATCACCCTTGAAGGGAACTATGTTGAATAAAAAAAACAAATTTTGCCAAAAAAAATGTGTTTTACCATGGTAGGCCGGGAACTTTTCAATTGACCTGTTATATCTAGTTAGATGAGTGGGTCTGACAATCTGACGGCCTGACCAAAAAATTAAAATTAACTTTTTTTTCTTTCTCTATATGAACACTACCAAAAAGTTTTACAAATTAATTATAATATTGTCTATATGACTGTTAGACTTAAATCGATTTTTTTTAAGAAAATTACTTTTGGAAACCAACAATTTTTTTTGCCTTTAATTTGCCAACACTGAAAATATTGTTTTTCCAAAACTTCTCCGACGCTTTTTCAATGACCGGCCTTCCTTTTGCCTAATGATGATATCATTATGTGATTGGGAAATTACTTGTCTTATCAGTTCTTTTCCGTTTGTATTTTTCTGACTGGACATTTTCAACTGGGAATAATAGAAAAATAATAACAAGCCAACTAAGGCCGATCAAAAAAATTTTCAAAGATTTTTAAATTTCGACTTAATCACGATCGTGTCCTAACATTCGTCATCAAAAACAGTGTTGATAAACGTTAGCACTCGCACGAGACATAAAAAAAATGTTTAAACATGAAAAATGCATAAAAAGCAACAACAATGTATTTTTGCATGTATTTTTAGTGCTTTAACATTGATTTTATGTCTCGTGTAGACGTCAAGTAATATCCTTTTTCCACCGAGCTACATCTTTCATCAATTTACAAAGATGTTAACATCTTCCCATAAGAATTATACATCTTTCTACATCTATAAATAATGATCCTTTCTCATTTTGTTCCATCTTACATCTTTCGTTATTTTAAGTGTCATCACTAAAAAAATGACAAAAAATCGATTTTCTTTGTGCCATCACTAGCAAACTGGCATTGCAGAAAGTAAACAAAAAAAAAAATAAAAAATTATTCAACAAAGGAAAATGAGCGGCACATGTAAGAATTTCATTCTTATGTCTACCAAAAATTGTTCTTCATCATCATCTTCTTTCAGAATGACCTTTAATATTTCAATGTACAACAACTACACCAATGAGTAATGCTTACTGTAAATCCATTTTTTATTTTTTACAAAAAATATGCGTCGTTTTCTTTTATTTTTTTGACAGCTGAATAAATGACAGATGAATGATATTGCCAATGTATATTGCCAATGTAAATACATGTTTCATGTTTTCAACATCTTCTACGCGTTTCACAAAGATGTTGTTCAGTGTAAAAAGCCTATAAGGGATTTCTATTAAGAAATAATACAAAAACTCTAGAGCACGCATAAAGGCAACTATTTTAACTTAAAAACTAAAGCTGGTTCGAAAAAATATACTAACATTTTCAAATTCCCTATACCCGAGTTACCAAAAAATCGATTAAAACTTTTGGCACCACATTTCAAAAAGGTTTTTTTTTTTTACTTTTTCTTCAAAAACAAATATAACTGATCCCATCGTTGCATCCCCTTATTAAAGTAAATGTATAAACACAGTAAAAAGTATCAGAAAACTTAAAAAAAAGTACAGATAAATAAAATGACATCAATAACTTGTTATTTGAACGTTAAATAAAACAAACGTAATTGGAAATTGGAAATCACATGCTTTTTAACTGCGTTACAAAGAACATTAACACAAAATATTAGGTTTTATTTCAGTTGTTGGTAATTTATTTAAAAACGGGATTTATTATTATATAGAAATTTTCAGTTTATTATTTTTATTTTAATTAGACTTTGTTTTTATTTAATTCAGTGATTGTTTTTTTTTATTATTAATATAAAGAAATTCTATATATTTATTATATATAGTAAGTAATAGTAGATAATATAAAATCAACATTTACTGTGAAAATCGGTGAGAATAGATAATACAAAGTATTTGTCATACAATAAAATAATACAAAATTAGGAAACTTGTTATATTTTTGATTATGTTTTTTTTATTTTTTTAGTTTTTTTAAGAAAGAAAAATTCAAAAACAAAAAATTTGAAAGTAAACAAAAACTTACATTCATAAACAATTTCCCTTTAATTCCTCAGAGGCGCAGCTCTATATTATTAAGGGTTTGAAGTTTGAATTTTGTTTATATTAAATATTTTTTAAAATAGTGCAAATCGCTATAAAGATTTTTTTATAATTTTTAAATGTAGTATTTGAATGTCATGCAAATCCCGGAATATATATTCCCTAAAAAATTCCTGCTCTGTGTTATGGTTGTTTCTGGGTATACGATACCACCGTTGGCATTCTAATCTTTTTTTTTTATAAGTTAATATTAATAAAAAAATCTTTATTTGTTTTATATACAAGTATTAATTTAATTTTATAAAACCAAGATTTGGCTTAGGATTAAGAAAAGAAGAGGGGGTCTAGATGTAAATTTTGATTTCTATAAAGTTTAAGTGATCTAATGAGAGAATCTTAAATATAATTAATTTCATCAGATTTGAAAGAACTTTTATCATTTTTGTACAGAATAACTGAAAATAAGTGTCTTATAATTATGCCCTTAAACAAAACTACAAGTGCTATCCAACGTTGGGCGCCATTATTTTTATTGTGCTATTCTAGACATTTGTAAACAACCTTGAAAGGCGGAACTTGGAATACATAAAATTCGTCGTATAAAGCATGAAACATATTCATATGGATCTTTAAAAGTTTCTTTTTTACACAGATAATAATCTATGTATAAAAATACAAAAAATTTATCGAAATAACAAAACAATTTTGTAAAATAAACGAAAGTTTTCGTTATTAACTATTTTTATGCGTGATTTACAGGTTGGTTGAAAAGTTCCTGCGCTCACCAAGAGATGGCACTGCTAGCTCCAAACTTTTTTTTTCTCAAGTTGGTAAAACTGTCCTGAGAACACATGCAAAGTTGCAAGTCATTCTGTCAATTCTTTCTTTGTTTACAAGCCATGGTAAAAATTTAATATCGTGCAGTCATTAGATTCTTTGTTTTGAAGGGTTTAAAAGCAAAGGAAATTTATGAACAATTGTTAGAAGTGTATAAGGAGTCCTCACCTTCAAAACGCACCGTTGAATTTTGGGCTGGTGAATTCAAACGTGGTCGTACCAGCCTTGAAACGATCCACGCAAAGGACGACCAAAAACTGCAACCACAGCAGAAATCATTGAGCAGGTACATAATATGGTTAGTGAAGATCCAAGTTTGACTAAGCGTGAAATTGCTAATGCCATAGGCATCTCAGACGAACGAGTACTCCATATTTTACATGTATACACGTATGAAAAAACTGTTTGGAAAGTTAGTGCCGCACACATTAACAATTCAACAAAAACTGGATCGAAAAAAAATTTCTCAGCGTAATTTGGAGCGTTTTAAGCCGAATAAACCGACTTCTTGCGTCGTTTTATAACTATGGATGAGACTTCGATCTGCCACCATGATCCTAAATTGAAACAAGAACGTTTACAGTGGACTGAAGCTGGTTGTTCAGCTCCAAAGCAGGTGAAGTCACAACGATCAGCAAAGAAGGTTATGGCATCAGTTTTTTGGGATGCAAAAGGAATTTTGTTGATTGATTATCTTCAGAAAGGTAAAACAATCAACTCTGAATATTATTGCAGCCTTTTGGATCAGCTGGATGAAAAAATTCGTGAGAAAAGACCTTGTTTAAAGAAGAAAAAAAATAATTTTTCATCAAGACAATGCACCTGCTCACAAAAGTGTTTTGACGATGGCTAAATTCAAAGAATAAAAGTACGAATTGCTTGAACATCCACCATATTCACCAGATTTGGTTCCCAGTGACTACTATCTCTTCAGAAATCTCAAACAATTCCTTCGTGGAAAGCATTTTTCGTCGAATGAAGAGGCCATAGCAGCCGCAGACGGTTATTTTGCAGAGCTTCCGGAAAACCATTATAAGGATGGGATAAAATTATTGGAAGATCATTGGAACAAGTGTATTGAGCTTCTAGAATATTATATTGAATAAAAAAATATATTTCGTAACAAAAACAGTATTCTTTCATTTCGAGCGCAGGAACTTTTCAACCAACCTGTATTATGAGTGTAGTATTTATTACATTTCAATTAGTGCACTGTTTGCTTACCATCCCCCCTTACATTCTTAATCGTAAGCCAAATCTTAAATTGTAGAAAAGTAAGAGAAAAAAGAAACATTAATAATGTTTATAGGTAGACTCCTACACCCAGTATGCATATTAGAATAACTGTATATACAATATTTTTCGAGTTATGCTCTCATCCATTAACTTTTTAAAAGTCAATTTGTCTCAAGTAAATAATTCACTGCCAAAATTAAAAAAAAAACGCAAACTGGGATGTAGAGCTTTCAATTTAATTTTTTTTTTGGGTAAAAAAATGTAAAGCGTTTAAATTAAAAAGAAGAAAGTAAGCGAGATCGAAAAATAACATGCACGTACGCTAAATTCATAAAAATGTTGCATTTTTTTTTGGGGGGGGGGGGGGAATTTTCTACTCACCAAGATTTTCCACCGATTGATTGATTTCACGTATATTTCGTGTATACCTTGACACTCGATTGCTGACCACTGTTTTGATACCATCACCGCCGGGTGACTGCATAGACTGTGGTTTGTGCCGTCTTATGGTTGGTAGTCGGGCCACAAATGATGCATTGTGCTTAAAACTAGAAGATGCTCTTCTGCGAATTGTTTTATATTTTATTGATGATTATAGAATGACAATTACATGGGAAGTTAGAAAAATGTTCAATTAGTAGGTTTTTGTGTATTTTTAATGTAGGGTTTTTTTTTATGGTGTTAACGAAAAAACTCTAAAGAGAGATGATTTTTTTTTTTATTTTTTTTTGGAAGGGAAATTAGGTTTATTTTATGCTATACAGGGTTAGCCTTTAAATTTTTATTACAAAAGCATTACAAATTTTAAGGTCTTCAACAGGCTAAGGAACTTGAGTCGCAATAACCGGGGTCAATCCTAATTCTAAAATGATTCTGTAGAAAAAATCTGTGTGTGTATATGTGTTCTTTAATAGGAAATAGTCTCAAAATCATTTAAAGTTTTTGAAAAAATTATGTCTAAGCTTGTATTTAGAATACGCTTAAAATATTTCTACCACTTTACTAATATGTCCCGGTTAAATAGCACTTCCTTTTAGTGAAAATTATCTTTAAATTTGATAAAAATTTTCCAATAAATATGAAACTGTTTCTATGGTAAATTTAATATATTTTACCATAAATATAAATAAATATTTTCCAACTTTCGGAGAACTTCCGCTTTGTAAGGACACTGCTTTTAACAAGCTTTTTGCTATACATTTTTCTCTTTAAATTAAATTGAATTATACTAAACTTATGTATTTAAAATATAAATTAAATTTCATTAGCTAAATGGTAAACAAATTAAAAAAAATGTACTGCAGGATATCCTAAAACGTAATAAATTGTGACAAAGTCAGATCGTTTTCGTAGTTTATTAATGGTTCTTCTTGAGAGAACTACAAAATTGGACGCCCTATGTGACACACAGCATCTATGGCCAAGGAACATTGGGGGTCCTTTGTCTTCCTAAATTAACTAATTTAAGGAAATTGTTGCAAAAATACGAAATATCACAGTTACATTTCTTGTTATTATTGGAAAATGGAAAAATGTCATATTATGTTTATTTTATGGCATTTTTAGCTTAAACTTTAATTGATAATACAAATTTTACCTTTTTCTATTATTAAGTGAAACAAAAATAGTTTTAGTGCCTTCTATAAATATAAAGTTTAATAGGCGCAACGTCAATTATAGGAAAGCCATTATGACGTAATGCCATATTTTGTACTGTAGTCAACAAACAAAATTATTACATAAAAGCCCAAATCCGAAATTTTTTAACTTTTGTTAGCAAAATTTTAAAATATATTTTAAGCTACTTTAAGTTACATTTTTAGAGATAGTCACGATTTTTGACAATCATACACGATAAGTCTTTTTAATGGATATTTTAGTTGATATTTAATTTCTTTAAAATTAGGAAAATTAAGTAGTTTGTTTTTAATTAATTTTTTTTTTTGGAAAAAATATTGAAAATAAGTTAAACGTTTCTCCACAAAAACTAAATTCTTTCTCGATTTAAGAAAAATTTACTCAACTATACCTGAGGTTATTATTTCTGAAAAATAAGAAAACTTTTACTTAAAAAAAAATAATATTCTATTAAAATTTTTAAAATTTATCTGAACTAAGTTGTTTAAAAAGAATAAGATATTTTGGTATAAAAAAATAAAAAAACTTAAAAAAAAATATATAAAAAAAATAGTTCATCAGTTTCTAAAATGTTTATTATTACATAGGAAAAAATTGATTACCTTTTGTTTTTGATCACCTGAACTAACTTTAAAAAAACAGTTCTTAAAAATTACAAGTGGTAGACTTAAAACTGAATTTAGAAATGGCTTTCAAAAATTTAGTTAATTTTACTACACGCGAATAAAAAATGAACACACATAAAATTCAAGTACTTCCTTATTTTAAGTTAGACACATTTTGGAACTAAATGGGAGTAAATTATGTTCTAAATTTGTTTTTGAACTAAACTTAGTTTTGTTATATTTAAGTATGCAAATTTCTTAAAACATATATGTTTTTCTTAAAAATTGATAAATTAGTATTTAATTTACTTTTCCTAAAATCAAGAAATATTACTTAAGAAAGGTATAAACTATTTCTGAGTAAATGAACTATTTCGCTATTACCTATGAATTTTCATTCATTTTAACAACATTTTTCTAATTTTAAATAAAATTTGACTTAATTTGAGAAAAATTTTTAAATTGTTTTAAAGGAAATTTTGGATTAAGTTTTAGTTCATGTTTTTTTTTCGATTGTAGTCACGGGTTAGGTTCTTTTAGGCAGGTCTTGTTTTTAACGGTCAGTTATCTGAAGGTAGGTACTTTCAGACAGTTAATATTTTCAGCAGTCACGGGTTCTTTCAGACCAGTCAGCGGACATGTGCTGCCATATCTTGTCTAAACTAGATTTCGAGGGTAATACATTCATAGCTTAAGAATCATCTCTTTATAAAAGTGTTTCAGATTTTTTTTTTTTTTTTTGCAAAATCCGATGTCTTTGAATGGGTGTCAAAAATCCAATTAATTTCTTTAAAATTGTATACAATTTTTATTTAAATTCGTAGTGTTGCTACACCATTACTGGTCTTTTTTCACGTAAAACAAAATCCGTTGCCACTGTTCGTTTAAAGAAACTCATGGTTGTTTGAAAAAAAGATTTATATTTTGCTCTACTCTGGTTTGATCACATTTAAAATAAAAATATTTTAACTATTTTTTTATTTTTACCAATTTTTTATTGAAAATTTTGGACTATATACTTTTTTAAAGCACAAATATCCAAAAAATTTAAAATTCCGTTGACAGTCGATTTATAAAAATTGGAAAATAAATTATCTTTACAAATTATCGGGGTACTTTAATGGGCACAGTGATCCCGGTATCAACTGTGAATTGGAATCGGAGACGTCGAAGCATGTTCTTTGCGAGTGTCTTCTAGACTTTGTGTTAGGAGACTCAGATTTTTAGGTAACCGTCTCGTGTCGCCTTTCGACATTTGAAATATTTCACCTGGCAGGATTCTTAGCTTTATCGGACGCTTAAACCTTAAGGGGAGCTCTAGGCAGCATAAAATATTTATGAGGAGTGCCATTTGAATCTAATCGATTCTTCAAGAAATCGGCCGGAATCGGTCCGGATTTTACTCAGCTCATTTTAAAAATTTAATCGAACGGAAAAAAAAGAATTCGTTAAATTTAATTTAAAAAAAATATATTTTTTGTCCAGTGACTTAAAAAAAAAGTTATTTCGCTCGTGATTTAAAAACAATTTTCGTTTACGTTTTTTAAATCACTGACCGAATTTTTTTTATATCACTGGACAGGAAATATATATTTTTTTTAAATCACTGAACGGTTGATAAATTGAATCAATTCTTCTTTCTCCGTCTAATTTAAAAATATGAACGCATACCTAGTGATTTAAATCATTTGAGTTGATAAAAAGGGCTGCTGATTTAATACTTTAATAAATTCACTTGATTTTTAGTTTAAAATTTAATTCGATTTATAGCGAATTAGTTAAAAAAAATAATTCTTCAAAGGTCTGGCTATAGATAAAAGAAAATTCAGGAATTTATGTTGGCAAAACCTGTATAAAATGTAGCGAATTTTTTGCGGGTAAACGTTTCAAATGTTTGCTAAATAAATTAGTTTTCATTAAAATTTCCTGAACGTTGTCAATGGGAAATCAGCTAAAATTAAATTTAATTTTTTTAAAAAATAATCATCAATCCTTGAGTTTTTTCTTTTGTTTTCTTAAAATCACTAGCATAATAATATGTATCAAGCGTTCATAATTTGAAATACAAGTTTTAAGAGATACAGGAAAGTTGAAAATGTTTTAAGATTATTTTAAAAATGGTTCAAATCAAATGGAATAGAATAATGGATTTCGATGCATTTTGTGGTCGAATGATTTCTGTTGTATTTTAATATAATTCTGCATTTTAGATTTCAACAAAAGGAAATTTGATCCACAATTATGTAAATATATTTTCCTTTCGAAAAGAACAAAAAAAAAAAAAACAGAAAAGAGGTTGAATTTTGTACGAAATTTGTGTAATGTTTTACATGTCTATATATACACGGAGAGAATTTACAATAAAATATTTAAAGTCAACTAATGGAAGTGTTCTTCACAAATTAAAAGAAAGTGTTTTGTTTTTAATGAAACTAGTTTTAGTGAAACTTGTCAATTGAGTGTAAAACTTTTGTAATAAATTGAATTAAGTTTTTTTTTGTAAAATTTTAAGAAAACTCTTACTAATTTAATGAAAGTTTTCAATGGAGGAGCCAAATTTAATTTATTTTTGGGCAAAAATTTATTAATATTATGTAGATAATTCTCTCAGTGTAGTATTTTAAAGATTTAATTTCAAAATGTTTTTGTACGAAATAGCTACGAATACAAGTGCTGAACAAGTGCTGTGTCAATGAAACTCAATTTTAAATAATATCCAATATAAAATTAAATTATTAAAATGAAACTTGACAAAAATATGTAAATTTTTCAGAAAAATAATGAATATTTTCAAATGCGATTGCGCTTTCAAAAATTTACTGAATCTTTTAGGAATTTACATACAAATTGTGGTTAAAGCGGTAAAGAGAGTACACCAACAAGAGAAATCAAAATAGTAACGAGTTGTAATGTGTTACTACTCGATACTTTTTTCCAATGTATTTTTTATATAAAATTATGAGTGGTATGACGTTTTTAGTTGCCAACACCCTCCACTCATAGTTTCTTAAGAATTCAATCCTTCAATCGATTTTTGAATGGGTATGAATTCTTTTTTGGTCTCAATCGATTTAATTTTAAAAGAATTTAATCGTTTTTCATCATTCGATATATCAATAACTGAATACAATCATTGGAATTTCAATCGTTGGGAACTTAATCGATTTTTACTCAGTGCTTTGGTAGTTATTGTTCATTCGATTTTATTTCATTCGATTGAGTAGTTTGGGAATTACATTCGACTTTCTTCATTCGATTTTAAAATCATGAAAATAAATTACTTATTTAAAGAAAACTGAAGATTTTTACAAATATAAGAAAAAAAATCAATAAATAAAAAAAATCAATAATTAAAAAAGTCAATAATTAAAAAATCAATGATGAAAAAAAACCAGTAATTAAAAACTCAATAATTAAAAAAACAATAATTAAAAAAATCAATAATTAAAAAATAATTTAAAAAATCAATAATTAAAAAAAACAATAATTAAAAAAATCAGTAATTAAAAAAATCAATAACTAAAAATAATCAATAATTAAAAAAAGCAATAATTAAAAAAATCAATAATTAAAAAGATCAATAATTAAAAAAATCAATAAATTAAAAAACAATAATCAAAAAAAATCAATAATTTAAAAAATCAATAATTAAAAAAAATCAATAAAATAAAAAAATCAATAATTAAAAAAAATCTATAATTAAAAAAAATCAATAATTAAAAAAAATCAAAAATTAAAAAAAATCAATAATTAAAAAAAATCAATAATTAAAAAAAATCAATAATTAAAAAAAACAATAATTAAAAAAATCAATAATTAAAAAAATCAATAATTAAAAAATATCAATAATTAAAAAAAATCAATAATTAAAAAATATCAATAATTAAAAAAACAATATTTGAAAAAAATCAATAATTAAAAAAACAATAATTAAAAAAATCAACAATTAAAAAAATCAACAATTAAGAAAAATCAATAATTAAAAAAATCAATAATTAAAAAAAAACAATAATTAAAAAAATTAATAATTAAAAAATCAATAATTAAAAAAATTAATAATTAAAAAAAATAAATCATTAAAAAAAATCAATAATTAAAAAAATCAATAATAAAAAAAAACAATTATTATAAAAATCAATAATTAAAAAAAATCAATAATTAGAATAATCAATAATTAAAAAAAATCAATTATTAAAAAAAATCAATAATTAGAAAAATCAATAATTAAAAAAAATCAGTAATTAAGAAAAAACAATAATTAAAAAAATCAACAATTAAAAAAATCAACATTTAAGAAAAATCAATAATTAAAAAAATCAATAATTAAAAAAAATAAATAATTAAAAAGATCAATAATTAAAAAAATCAATAATTAAAAAAAAACAATAATTAAAAAAATTAATAATTAAAAAATCAATAATTAAAAAAATTAATAATTAAAAAAAATAAATCATTAAAAAAATCAATAATTAAAAAAATCAATAATAAAAAAAAAACAATTATTATAAAAATCAACAATTAAAAAAAATCAATAATTAGAAAAATCAATAATTAAAAAAAATCAATTATTAAAAAAAATCAATAATTAGAAAAACCAATAATTAAAAAAAATCAGTAATTAAGAAAAAACAATAATTAAAAAAATTCACCAAAATCGCTAAAATTTAAAAAACCGCCAAAATTAGAGAAAATCTTCAAGGAAAAGAATCCCCAAAACAAGAAGATTTAAACAAAGTTTGCAAAACTTTTGGCGATTCAAAAAATCGTGATTGAAAAAATTGCCATATTTGGAAAAATCATTAAAACTTGAAAAATCGCTAAAAATTGTAAAAAAAATCATTTATATTTATAAAAAGCTAAATTTGAAAAATTGATACAATTAGAAGAAAAAAAAACCTCAAATTGAAGAAATCGCAAAATTAAAAAAAAGTCGCCAATACCAAAAAATTAAAAAAAAAAATTACTCAATAAAAAATTTAATTTTTTCATTAAAAAAAAAAAATGGCCATGATCTCGAACCATACTTAAAATACATTTCATACTTAAAAGAAATCGCTAAAAAAAATAATCGAATTAAAATGCTTTGATACACTTTTAATCGATCATATCTCGAAAACTATATGTACACTCTAAAGAAAAACTTTTTGCACCAGAGGTCTAAGTTTTGCTTTATTTGGCAATATTTTAGACCGCGGTTATCTCGAGAGACGGCGTTATTTAATTTTTTTTTTTAATTTTTTGCGATTTTTTACTTTTGAGGATTTTTAACTGTGAATACAATAATATCCTTTTTTTTGTAAGAAATCGTTAAATTTACTGTAATAAAAGAATTATTATGTATTGTCATTTTTCCAGTTTTTTTAAATCGTTTGAAGAAAATTTAATGTCATACCCGAATTGCTTTATCATAGGAAAATAAATCAAAATTCATTGAGTTCCCAAGAAATGATTGATTGTAAATCGAATGATTGGTAAAATCGAATGAGATAAATTGATTGCATTCCTTAGATGTGAATTTGATCGAATGAATTCTCGAATAAATGAATTCTCGCGGATGTGTAAAAAGGAATTCATTCAAATAAAAAGTTAATCGAATTTGAATTTTAAGGAATTCATTCAAAACAGAATTCAATCTTCAAAGCTTTGTCCCCACTTTAGCGACTTTGGTTTATCTGGTTCCTTAAGGGTGTTTGTTAACGGTTGTTGGTTAATATAAACATTAGTGCTACCAACATGTACTCTAAAAATTTCGTTGCCAATATACGTGTATTGCCAATAGAACTGTGGATAAAAATACCCGTTAAATATTCTGGGATAGCAAATTATGTATGAATATTTTAATTTCCCAAATTATTTTTTTATTGGTTGGTAATGAGATGTAAATAAAATTTCGGAGAAAATTAATGGTTATGCTAAAATTAGTGGTTAATCGTCGGTGCTTTATTCAACTATAACTCGCGTTTTTTTTTTAAACTCCTGTGCTTACTGTGTGTGAAAAATTTACGATAAGACATTTAAGCCGAAAGGATAGAGAAATGGGTGTTCAATGTTATGTTTTGTAATGTGTGTAATATACTTTTAGCGATCAAATAAGATTGTTAAATAAAACGCTTTTAAAATCCACTCAAAGTGTTTAAGGATTTGTTTCGTTTTTTTTTGTTGGTGGATTTATCATTTTCGGAAGCTCTAGCAGCAGAATATGTAAAATGAATAACAACAGAGGTACAAAAGAGGTGAATGCGAGAAAAGAGACTGGCATAACGTGGTGTTCTTTGTAATTTGTATTTTGATATGCGATTATTATTGTAGTTTACCTAGTTTCAACTAAATTTTTAAACAGTCTATCCCAATACTCAGAACTGAAAATATGGAAAAACCAAAAGGTATATATTATTTTGGTTACAAAAATTAAGAGAAAAAATAAAATCACAAAATTTCATTATGATTTATGCATCATGCACGATTGACGATACACTGTGAGAAAAACTTGAGAGTATAGGGAATAGGAAAGGTTTGTTCTAAAATGATGATATTCGAATTATTATTTTAATAATAAATTTTTAAGTAATAAAAAAACGCTAATATGATCTAAAATTCAGACAAATAAAAACATATTTTGCATTTATATATTATTGCAAAATAATTGATATAACTTTTATTTATATATAAAAGTTGGCAATATTGTCAATGTCAAAGTCAACGAAAAAACTAAAATTATGTTTTAGTTTATAAAATATAATTTAATTTGCCTAGAATGTGTTTTTAAGATATTAACACGTAAATTATAGAAAAAGTTGACAAGACTGTTTTGATGTATTGTATTGGCAATAATATACTGTAAAAATTGCGTTGCCAATTTATGTAAAAAAGTGAGGAGATTTTTGAAAAACCATAAAGATTGCTTCTTCGAATCTTTGAAAGTTAAATAATATTAGTTGCACTGCTGGAAAATAATAGACTGGTAAATGCGATACTTCTTAACAGTCTTAAAAAGTAGTTTAGGTTTTTTAATAATTACATGACATTAAAAATGATTAAACATTGAACATACACAATTAAATCTTAAAAGTTCAGTGAATTTTCTGCAAAAAAAAAAAACATGCATAAAATACTTACGAGGCTGGAGGACTAGGTAGAGCTACTTGATGTATTTTCCATGTTGCCACAGATATTGAATGTTCATCTGCGGCATAACAGCGCCATACGGATTGTATAAGTGAAGCTGCGGGTTGACGGCGGCGTATCATATGTTTTTGTCGCTGTTGTTGTTGGACCTTTAAGGCAAAGCCGCTGCCCAGGATACCCTATTGCATATTCGCGATATTTATTATTAAAAAAAAATATTTATTTTTGATTTGATGGCTTTTTACTTACCGCTGGTAAAGCGAAAAAAGAAATACCTAATAAAGCACAAAACGAGGCTATTAGTTTACCTTGCCACGTTTCAGGAACCATATCGCCATAGCCAACTGTGCAAAGAGTGATCTAGATGAGAATAAAGAAAGCACAATTGACAAGTTTATTAAAGTATCTAAAAAAAAAAATCTATTAAAACGACGGCTTTTTTTAAGAGGTATATAACTTTAAGTTGGCAATACTGGCAGCCATTTTGATAGCTATCTCGCGATTTATGTTTAGTTCGCTCTGACGTGCGAACAACTCTGGAAAATGTGGAAAACTTGAAACACATTATTTTGTTCGTGAGATGTTTTTTTTTCGTTTGGTTCCAGATAATACAAATTTTTTTATAATCATGCAAAATACACAGAAAAAATGAGTAAAAACTAGCCGAATTGACTTCATTCTGGTGGCATCATTGGACCTTATTTCTTTAAAAATGAATCCGAACATTGCGTTACGGTCAGTGGAGATCGTTGCCGCACCTTGATTAATGATTTTTTGTTTGAAAATATGGATTACATTGATCCGTACGTGATGTGTCCTGCGGGAAAAATGGGATCTGTTGGGAATAGGGACCTGTCCCATGATGGGTGAAAGCTTTACCGGTTTCGAAAATACATATTACGAGATAGGTGAAAATAGCACCGGTACCTAAAGTACCTACTGCGTGACTGGTTTAAAAGTCATATGTTCTTTTAGACCAGTGCAGTGAAATGTCACAGAGGTCAATTGAACCCAGCCAGAAGACAGGCCTATGTTAAAGTGATCAGTCCCTATCATAATGAACCGGTCACGTGACGTGTCCTGGGATAGGTCCTCTTCACGCAGGGTGGTTTCAACAGGATGCTGCTACGTGCCATACGGCGATCGCAACCATCGACTTATTGAATTCAAAATTTGGCGATAAGTCGATTTCGAGAAATGGACCTCCAAGGTCGTGCGGTGTGACACCTCTCGATTATTTCCTTCGGGGCCACGTGAAGTCACTGGCTTATGCTGATAAACCAGCAACAATTGACGCCTTGGAAGCCAACATTGTTCGTGTTGAGAAAAAGTCGCCCAAAATTGAATGTCCGGAATGCGCTTCGTCAAGAACAGACGCCTTGGCCATATGCCCGAAATCATGTATTGATCTTTTGAATAAAAAAATTTTTTGGATTTAAATTTAAGTTGTTGTGTTTTTTTTACAATTTTAAATTCTATTTGGCCTAAAAACACCCCCTTATAATTTCGAAGTTCTGTCTAAAACTTAATTTGCTGAACCCAAAAACCATCTCAATTTTAGCATAAAAACTTACTAAAAAACTTTGAATTCTTTACTATGCCTTCCTTTCCTTTGATAACCATTTAAATTAAACATGAAAAATCTCAAAAAAAGTGTTCACTTCTATATTTTCCTATTTCCTTTTTAACGCCTAGTAGGCGCATAACGGGTAAGTTGGGTGATACTCAATGGCCCAAGTCGTGAGGAATGTCTCAGGCCTAGGACCAGTGGACTTGGGTTCATTATTAACAAAACAAAGCTTCTAATCATTATTAACAAAACAAAGCTTCTAATAAAGAACCCGCATTTGCTCTTGTGGTGTAATTCTGGACAGAAAGCAGTTTATAAAAAACAACGTCTAAAAAAGGATGAAAAAAGGGGGCGAACGAATGATATACACAGCGATGCTTCGCCTTATTCTTTTGTAATGTGGTCATTGTTTGGTAACTGGCACTGGACAAGATGACAAATCTTATGGCTTTTGTGTGCATTAGGGGTGTACTTCACCATGGGGTGCATTGGATATTATACCGCATTTTATTCCCTCAATTATTCCGGAGGAGCAGATAGCGGCTGATATCGGGCACTGAGACATACCGGTAAACTGAAGCGCTGATGAACTCCCAAGGCTGGGAATCACCTTAAATGCTCCTGTCGAATTCGAAAGTGTTGGCATTCCCTTGGCAACTAGAGAGTTGATCAATTGCCTTTACTACGAGATGGCGCCTAATTTTAGGTAAGCTAACAGAGTTATAACAGGGCATATCTGGCCTGCTCTCGATGCAGGGAGATATCCAGAAGGGATGGCAACAGAAACGCAAGGCATGCACAGAGTTTAGGGGCAGCTTTACACGACTTCTGTATGAGCTGCATTTACGGCGAGGTGGAAGAAAGTATCGAACATTTGTTAGGCTCATGTCCGGCTTTTACTAGGATCGGCGTACTTTCATTACCTCAGTGATCTTTCAGGTGCTGATAGTTTGCACCAACTGGTTCAGTGGTGGAGTGTGATTGGCAGTGATCTATCTGACTCTTGGCATTACAATGGACCTCAGAGTCTAAGTGTGCTGATTCACATAACGTTAGTTGCCACTACACTCCATACCGCCCCAATCTAAGTTAACTTAACCCCAAACTTGAGATTCAGCCAATAAAACGAGTCCATTAGTTTTTCTCCTCTATTACATATCTTAATTTCAGCGCAATCGCCCTCCTTATCAGTCTTAATGTTAAACTTACCACTCCCCACCATAAGGCTTGAGCAAAATTACTAAATTTTGCATTAACATCCTTCTCCATTAGATACACCAGGAATGATGCAAATATAAGGCCTAGGAATCCAATATACATAGTTGTTATCAGTTCCTAAATCAAATAAAACCATTAATTAAAAACTCGAGCACAAAAAATTCCAAATTGTTAACTTACTTGTCTGTGTGCGTATACTACACTGCCCAGTAGTTTCCAAGTGCCACCACGTCGATCCATACGTACCATACGTAAGATTTGGAAAAAACGCAAGCCTCTTAAAGCACTAGTGGCAAATACTTGGCCAGATGTGCCCATGCCTAATACAACTACGGAAGCAACTATAGTAATAATATCTATAATACAAAATGGCCGTTTTATAAATTTAAAACGACCAACGCATCCTTGGTATCGCGAACGACAACCGGATGACCACAGCCTGGAGAGATTTCGAAAATAATATTTATAAATTAAAAAATTTTTAATTATATTTTCAAAAATCATTTTTTTTTTTAAATCATCTTACCGTAAGAAAAACTCCATTGTGAACCAAATTACTACTAAGATTTCCATTCTAAATAATATATACAAGGCGTCTTTCTCATACTCTTCTATTGTTGAGAACACGCTTAAAGCAAGGCAGGTAAAGACCATTAGGAATCTATAAAAGGAAGGAAAATATAATTTGAATAAACTTGCAAAAAAAAAAAAGTTTAATAAATCACGAATCTTAGACGGCGTTACACTTAAATTACTCAGGCCGGCAACGTTTAACAAAACTTTGGAAAAAACGATTTTTTTTCGTTGTATTCAGAACTTTGCTAGTTTTAATCTTCAAAATACTTTTTAAATTTTTTAGATATTTTATTTTTCAAGAAAAAATAGGCAAAGATCTATAGACTCTTGGTTTGAGATATATTTTACGAAACGATAATTTCTTCTGGTTGAATTTGGATATAAAGTCGCTCAAAAGATCATCACTTACGCCAATTCTAGTTGGGCCTTAAACTTTTTCTTTCAAAAAAGTTTCTCAGAATGTAAAAGCTTTAAAAAACTCATTGAAAATTTAGTTTCATGTTAGAGCGATAGTTCTATAGAAAACAGTCCCGAAGAGTTATTATTATTTTATTATAAGGTCAAGATCTGGCCCCACGATCGCAGTCCATATGAATTTTTTGTACCAAGGATCATAAAACTAAATCAAATTCTGTAAAATATTCCCTATGAACTTTAATAGAGAAGATGGAAAAAAGTTTCGTATGTCTTCTGGACCAAAAAATTCCTTATTGAAGACTTTTCTCCTGTTCCTATGCAATACAAAACACTCACACGAAATGTGGATGGTTGTTTCCCTCAAGACATAGCCGACACAGAGGAGATTCCAACAGATTCATATTCCACAAATGGTAGTTCAATCCGAAGTGTCCGGTAGGAAACCTTGTTAGTAACCTAATATCGTTCCTAGCAAGGTCCAAAATTTTCTCATTGGAAAAGTTGTGAAAACATAAGGAGTTTTTAGAAGAGCTTGTTCTCAATCAGAAATTATTCTAATGGAACAATTTCTTAAAATCTGAAAATTTTTTTTACAAAAAGTTTTTGATTTTTAATATTAATAAAATTTATGCATTCCGTATTTGCTCTGATCTCCGCCTGAAAGACGGTATTATGATCCGGAAGCCGGAAGCATCAATTTTTAAACCCTCCGTATAGAATATAAATGCCAGGATTGTCCCTCAATAAAGTACCTTCCAATCAGGTTCCCCTGCTTGGGATTTATGTACTGTGTACTTTATGTTTTGACCTCTCGATTAAATTATGTAATATTTTATCTCATAAGATCTGCTGGTGGTTCGTTTTCCGATCGCCGAATCTCAATAGGTTCTATCGACAAAATTGTTTGTAATGCCCTTGTGGACCTGGTTCTAATGATATCCTATAACTCATCATTTAATTGAAATTTGATTTTACTCATCGCGGACATCGACTGCCGCAGGTAATTTTTCGATTGTCAGGAAATTCTTCCTACTAATTAATGTGTTCCTTTCTTCGGAAAGGAGATAGTAGAGGATAGTTGAAAGGTGGTGCATGATGAAGGGCTTCAAATATGGCAACACTGTAATTGCGCGAGATAATAAATTTTAGAACAGTTGTTGTTCGCCATCTGATGGAGAGTTGTTGAGCTTTTTAGTTCATAGACTTGTTATGTTATTTTGCTTCGGTGGGGTTAAATGCTATGGGAATATCGAAGGAGGACGTTGCAATATGTATGAGGGATAGAAAACTCATAGATGCGAGGGTGGGTGAATAAGTCCGTGACTTTTTGAATGAAACACAGTTTTTTTTTGTAAAAAAAAAATATATATTTTTCAAGATAATCTCCCACGATTCCGCGGGGTGTCGATTGAGAGCAAACGCGGCAGCCATCTTGCGAAAAGCTTTCTTATACCCAAGTGGTCGTTCAAAATTGAAACCACTGAGCCATGTGAGATGCCTATGTTTTCCACAATCTATCGCACATTCAGTTTTCGATCGGTGAACTTTTTTAATTGTTTAGGGTGTAGAGATCTCAACTGGGCATCCAGAACGTTTGGCATATTCCGTGCTTATAAGGCCACAACGAAAGTCAGTAAACCACTTTTTTAGCATTGAAATCGATGGTGCAGAGTCCCTATACTATTTATCAAGCTTTTCCTTGGTTTGATTGACGGTTTTTTTTTCGCAAAAAATAATGTTTAATGAGCACTCGAAATTCACTTTTTTCCCATTTAAGAAAAAAAAAAAAAACCACGAGTTGTATGTTTTGAATAGCTGTTTAACGCAAAGTAAATGACGGAACTTGCTCAAAATATGACAGTAGTTTATTATCACGTGGTACTTGATGGGAGCAGTGTTGCATTTCATATAACTACGAGGGAAGTTCGAAAAGTCACGGACTTATTGATCCGCCCTCGTAGTATATTTCTAAATTAATATTGGCGTCGCCGGGGATCGAACCCACAACCTTCAGTGTCCAACGCGCTAACCATTAATCCGCAACCACCTCAAAGAAGGTGATTATACTACAACATCCTCAAAGAAAAAAGGAAGATGTCCACTGAAAATTGTTTCTTTTGATCCTTTAAAATTCTTCTTTATATAAAGGGACAACTATTGAATGTAATTATTATGGGGAGTTTTTGCCGCATGCAATAAGTTACACCGTCTTTATCTTAAAATTACGATATTATTAAAAAAAAATCATTTATATACTTACACCGCCACGTGATATAAAATAGCTGGTAGTCCTCGTGGTCTCTCCAGGAAATTATATACACGACTTTGAAGTCTTCTATACCGTACATCACGGCGGTTGCCGCGATTATAGTTTAGAGGCTTCCCCAGTAGTGACATTCGCGGTTGAGCTAAACGATCAGGTGGACGTGAAATGAGCTTACATGTCCTAAAATGAGAAATTTAAGGAAAAACAAACAGTTAAACAAAATTGATAAAGATACGATTATCACGATCACTCAAAAATCAAGTAAATGAATTCGTTTATATTCCTGCATTACTTTTTGCACTTTTTATTTTCTTCTTTTTGCACACACTTGCCTTAATTTAAAATTGTTTTCATAAAATAGTATTGGATCATTATCCGGATCCATTGTTAAAGGATTCTTGTAACACTTCTGTTCTTTTGAAAAATCTACGATCACTAGCTAATTAATAACAGTCAATACAAGTGTAATTTTAACGTCTAACGCATTTGAACTACAAACCAACACTCAACGTTTTTTGGTAACATTAAAAAAAAAAATAATGTAAAACCTTTAATTGTTAAACTTTTTGAAGTGGTTCAAGACTATCTATGTATTTAACACACCTCGCATATAGAATACCATATTTATGGCATGGAAAATAACACCATTCGAAACGACCAAACCCACTAAATTTATATGATATACGAGTACAGACACCAATTTTGGCCTAAACACAATCGTAAGCATTGTTGTAAAAAAATAAAATATATTTTTAAAGTATTACAATTTTATTTTTCTTGTTAATGTCGTATGTAGTAGGTAGATTCAGATGTTAAATACCAGCGGTAAAGGTACTAATTATATTTTATTGCCGTGTCTTACATTTTTGTTCTTTACTCTTCCGAAACCGAAATTTGTTTATTTCGCAGTTATTGATCATGTTTGTTTTAGTTGAGATTGATAAGGATTGTGACGAATGTGATTTGTGTTTGTTTGCTTTGCACCTTTCCAAAAAAATAATCATTAATTATAAAAAATTGTCACGATTTGAAATGTACTATGTATGAGTATTGACATTGTTAACATAATTGAATGTGTTAAAAGATAAATAACTTGAAGTTTTTGGGTAATCAGTTATACTATCAGTTAGTCTCGCAACAAAATAAACTTACATAGCAATAAATAAATGATGTACTACAAATGTTTTTAATACATTAATATACGAATATGATCGGCTTAACTGAATACACTCAAGGAAAAATGCTATAATAGCAAATTTGTTTATCACTTACAAAAAATCAATTGTAGAAAACTAATTTTAATAAGGCAGATAAACAATACTTCTGGGTAATATAAGCTATTCTAGGAGGGATTCTGAAGCACTCAAATTATCACACGACTGGGCTAAACTGTGAGAACTTAACATGCAACCAGACAAAACTAATACATGCCGTGTCACTCGGATGTCGAGCTTCACTTGTTATGATCCCAGGCAAAACCCTACGTGTCTCTGAAAATATGAAGTACTATGTGAATTTATGGGCAATACCTACTATCATCAGATGCATGGGATGTTATACGAGGGCGGATCAATAAGTCCGTTACTTTTCGAACTTCTCTCGTAGATATATATGAGGGCTAAATCCGGAGAATAAGGCAAATGAGGGGGAAATTCGTAGTCTAATTTATGGATTTTTGCCATGGAAACTAAGCTGTCACACGATTCCGCGGGGTGTCGATTGTGAGCAAACGCGGCAGCCATCTTGCGGAAAGCTTTCTCATACCTAAGTGATCGTTCAAAATTTGAACCACTGAGCCATGTGAGATTCCTATGTCTTCCACAATCTCCGATCGGCCAACACCATATCGTAAATTTTTTCAATTGTTTTGGGTGTCGAGACCTCAACTGAAAGGCCACAACGAAAGTCAGTAAACCACTTGTTTACCATTGAAATCAATGGCGCAGAGTCCCCATAGTATTTATCAAGCTTTTCCTTGGTTTGATTCACGGTTTTTTTCGCAAAAAATAATGTTTAATGAGCACTCGAAATTCACTTTTTTCCATTTTTAAAAAAATCCACGAGGTTGTATGTTTTGAACATCTGTTAAACGCAAAGTAAATGACGGAACTTGCTCAAAATTTGACAGTAGTCTACTAACAGGTGGTACTTGATGGGAGCAGTGTTGTATTTCATATAACTACGAGGGAAGTGTGAAAAATCACGTACTTATTGATCCGTCCTCTTATTGCAGCTTATGCTCTTGGATATACTGGGGAATCAGCTAGCGGCTGAAGCGGTCAATAGGCCGCATTGGGTGTGGCCACAATATCATACTAGAAGGCTATGATTTCCGGTAAATGTGTATCATACCGACCAGAGATTCCTAGCCGGAGGCAATGAGACGGCAACTTTTATGCGGACGGATCAAGGCTTGATAACTAAGTGGGTCTTAAAGTCTATAGCGGTGAGCTTAGAATGAGACTAGCTTTAAGGTTGAGTGATTATTACAGGGTCTTTTATGTTGAGGTAATGGCGATAATGGAGGTTGCCGCTTTGATTCTACGATAAGCATCAACATTTTTTCTAAAGGTCAGATCGCAGTCAAGTCCTTGGAGTCAACGATGCCGACCACAGTAACTACCCATAGCTGCAGCACGTACTTAAACGAGATGCATAAGAGGTTTAACATGCGATACGTTAGGCTCGCGGCACATACAAGACATTCCGGCGATCTGCAGAATTTATGAAATTGCTACACTCACCAAAAAAAGTCTGTAATGGCAACTGAAAATTTTGCTGTTATTACGGGAAATTCTGCTAATTTGAGCCCAGCGGTATTTTTTGCTAATCTTAGCAACACATGTCTGCTGACGTGTAGTACAATGAAATTAGTAGAAAAATTAGTAGCCGCTACTAAATTTTAGTAGACTTATTTATTTTATTTTTTTTATTTTTCTTATCGAGCATAAAAAATTTTGATTATATTTTTTTTGATTATATTTCTGTTTTGAAAAATATTTTGGTCAATTTTTTTTTTTACTTTTAAGGTTAAATTTTAATTGTTTTTAAGGCGGATTTTTGGAACTAAAAAACCTTTTTAGCGCTATTTTAAGTGGATGTCCTCTTTTTAGACATGTGTCGGTATCTTCACTTCCGATCCCTTTTTTAATATATGTAACATTTTAAGGAAATTTAAGTTTGTAGGTGTAAGTTTTAATTAGAAATAACATTTCCTTCAATATCCACTTTTTTAAAATTGTAATATTTCATGCTAATTTTAGCAAATCCGTTTTCAAAAATTTGTAAAATGATTTCTGAAATTAGCAACAAAAATTTGTAAATATTCTGTAAAAATTCTGTAATTTGTAAAATGTAAATAGCAAAAAGATTTGCTAAATAATAACTTTTTACTAAAAATCAGTACAAAAATAGTAGAGTGCGATTGAAATTGAACAAATTTTTCTACTAACTTTTTTTTCTGAGTGTATTTGCCCTCATTCTCGAGGGCCTTAGTGATCCTGCTTTCGATGTATTGTTTTCAGCATAATTTCCGGAGCACATTAAGTTTAGTAATATTGAAGGTATAACCGGAAATATATAAATCTTAGCGGAGAGCCAGTCGCTATTAGCCTCTGGCATAATGAGAAAATCAACAATTTCTCAACCAGGCATATATTCAGAAACACCCTACGAGGTAGCTAGGGAAGGCTCCTCCTCTGAGCGCAAGCTTTTGCAGCTGAACTACGTGAATGGATTGTTATTGCTCATAGAACAATATAAGACACCACGGCAGCAGATGAGACCACCACGGATCTATAACTTGGTTCAGATGGTGGCAAAACTAAGGTACTTTTGTCACTACCCTGCGGGAAAAAAGGGAAATCGGGACCTGTCCCGTGATAGGTGAAAACTGGACCGGTTTCGAAAATACATATCACGAGATAGGTGAAAAGAGGACCGGTTCCTAAAGTACCTACCACGTGACCGGTTTAAAAGTCATGACATGTTCTTTTAGACCAGTCATGTGACATGTCACAAAGGGCAATTGACCCCCTCCTAGGACAAGCCCATGTTAAAGTGACCGATCCCGTGACCGGTCCCTATCACAATGAACCGGTCACGTGACGTGTCCTGGGATAGGTCCTTTTCCCGTAGTGTAATTAAAGGTAACTTTGCACGGTAGTAGTAGTAGTGTTCTAAATGGGCCGTGTAGACTTAGTAACTTTGGAGATCGCACTTCGAATATACGTGTTATTACGGGTAGTGTCTTATTCTTAGCGTTTCAACTGAAGGTAGGTTCTTTTCTTTCTAAATCACTTTTTTTCTTATCTTTTTCAATGAACTTTTTGATCAAACTTGCAACACCATCTACTCTTTTGCAGATGTCGGCAACATTTGTTATACATTTTTCTTTTATCGCAGACCAAGCGCTTTGTAGGTTTGGGGGCAAAAGGCAAATTTCGACTGGCATACTCAATCGAAACATTCCCATAATTTCAGAGTGGGGTATCGTCGGAGTGGGCTCGATATAACTAATATTGTATGACATACATATGGTGCTGTAGACGTTTTTGTCTGAACATATGTGTGCTATATATTTTGGGAATTCAGATACTTTTGATGCCCTGGGCATGAGAATTCAGTGTGATGGAATAAGCTCGCTTGCAAAGGAAATACTTTGGTCAATGACAGTAGGGTATCCAATTGTATTGTATATCTGCCCTATTATTTTCAATATAGAGAAAGTCAAACCTATATAAACACTTCATACACTTTCCTTATTCCCATAAATTGTTTTCCTTATATAAACACAATGCTTGTAATGTGTATTTACTAAACTTTGGCTTGTAACAAAGAAGTTTCCATCTTGCTCTCTTTCGAAAAAAATATATGATTTTCAATAACCTTATTCCCTAAATTGTCCCAAAAGCCAATGTTTCTCTATCAAATTCAGACAACTTCACTTGGCATTCCTATAAAAAAATTTACTTTGATAATAAATGATTCTTAAATTGGAACATCCAATTTTTAATTAAAAGAAATCAATTAAATTGTTGGTTCTTAATCAATTTATTTTCATAAAGTATTGTAAAAATAACATCGTCTTTAAATTTGTTTATATAATACATAGATAACATAAATTGTATGATTTGTGATTCATAGCATTCACCATACAGTGAGTGTCACTCTTATATGTTAGGCTAAAGGCAGATGCATAATTCAACTAAATGTGAATATTTGAGGTGCATAACGTTCTTTCAAGTAAAAACGTTTTACAATATTTTTTTGAACAAGTTTAACTTGAAATGGAACATTTAACCGTTAGGCTAAGAAAGATTTCATTGGTTGAAGCCAACTTCTATCTGTCCTATGAACACATGTTAAATATCATTTTAATCTGGCAAATCATTCCTTTAGTAATAGCTGTTCAAAAAATAAGCTTCAGTGGGAAAATTATAAATTCGTGCTTTCATTAAATGTTTCCATAAGAAAGGTTTATCGGGACAAGGAATTCATAATGATATGGTGATTGTGTTAGGTGAGAAGTTCTTCATGTGCTGCAGTTAAAAATTGCGTTGCATTGAAGATGAACCACGAAGTGAACGTCAAAAAACTGCAACAACAGCAGAAATCTTAGCTAAAGTACATGAATGGTATGAGATGATCGACGAGTGAGTGAGCGTGAATTAGGTAATGCCATATGCATCTCAAACGATCGAATCCACTTTATTTTATATCAAGAAATCCAGATGAAAATGTGTTTTGCAAAATGGCCTGCGCATTTGTTAACAGGTGATCAAAAACGCATTCAAATGAAAATTTCTCAAGATTGTTTGAATTAATTTAAGCAAAATAAAATGGATTTTAAGCGACGTTTCATAACTGTTGATGAAACATGGATCCATCACTACACACCAGAAACAAAAGAACAATCAAGACAATGGACTGAAGCTGACGAAAGTGTACTTAAGATGGTAAAAACAAGTCAATCGGCTGGTAAGATTATGACAACGGTTTTCTGGGATTACAAAAGTATTTTTTTGATCAAATATTTTCAGAAAGTTAAAACAATAAATTCAGAATATTATTGTAACCTTTTGGAACCATTTAATGTTAAAATTTGAGAAAAACAACCTGGTTTACATAAAAAAAAAAATAAGAATTGTTCATCAAGACCACTAGTACACAAGAGCGTTTTAACAATGGGAAAAAGCAATTAATTGAAGTACGAATTGCTTGACCGCCCACCTTATACTCCTGATTTAGCTCCCTGTAACTTTTACCTGTTCTCAAGTCTAAACAAAATCCTTGCTGGTAAACGTTTTACCTCAAATGAAGTTGCAATTGCAGCTGTGAACGATTATTTTGTAGAGCTTCAGGAAAATTATTTAAATCAAGGTATAGAATTGTTGGAAAAAGCGTTGAACTAAATGTATTGAAGTTTTTGGAAATTATATTGAAAAATATATATAATAATATATATAAGAAGATTTCGAAAGACCTGTCTGGGTAACATATGTTCAAATTTTCAGTGTCGCAGTGTCATATAAAGATAGAAATAAACCGCCCTGCGGGAAAAGGACCTATTCCAGGACACGTTACGTGACCGGTTCATTGTTATAGGGAGCGGTCACGTAGGACAAGTCCAGGAGGGGGTCAATTGCCCTCTGTGACATGTCACAGGACTGGTCTAAAAGAACATGTCATGAGTTTTAAACCGGTCACATGATAGGTACTTTAGGAACCGGCCCTCTTTTCACCTATCTCGTGATATATATTTTCGGAACCAGTCAACCGATTTTCACCTATCACGGGACGGGTTCAAATTCCCAACTGACCCCTTTTTTCCCGCTGGGCGGTAACAACACCAGAAGAACCTACTAAAAATTAGTTCTAAAGAGCCCTGTTAATATTAACAGATTTTTTGCTAAATATTAGTAAAATAATAATGGCAAAAATAAAACTGGAAAATATAAAATCTTTTAGTTTTATGTGAGCTAAATTTTCTATAAATTGAATATGAAAATTTACTCTGATAAAATCAGCAAAAAAAAATGTCTGAATATTAGTAGATATTAAACAACAAACAAAAGCTGTTATTTTAGAAAAATTTTGTTGGTGAAAATAACAGACTATCCTGGTAAAATCAACAGAAATATTTGTGAAAAAAGTGTAGAGTTAAAATGTTTTTCTGATTTTTTAGTCTACTAATATGCAGCAAAATTTTTTGCTAAGTTCAGCAGGGTGAATTCTCATTTTATTTGTGTATTTAACAGTTTTATTTTTGCTCTTCTCATCTAAGTAATATTTAGCAAATAATATCTGCTAATTTCAGCAGTTTTTTCCGTAGGGTCGGTCTTATTTTTTAATAACAATTTTACATAATTTTTTCTATTAGTGTAAAACACTTTGGTAATCAGTGCGTTATACTCATGTATTGACGACTTGCCATCTTTTGCATTATTTTTAAACATAAAGTAATGATTTACCGATTAACTACATGATTAAGAAAAGTAAAATAATAGTTGAACAATTTTTGAAAATCTATTTTTAGATAGATTACTTTCCTCATCCTCGTAACCAAATATGTAATAATTTTCTTTACAGTAATGGGTCTGTACATGACTTTGGGACTCATCGCCTGTAAAATTCAACAATGAAGAGAGGTGTAAGCTAGTACGTGGATCCCCAAGGCTACACATTACTTTCTACATTATTTAGTAATGTCTGGTTTTGATGGATTGCTAATTCAGACAAATTTATATAACAAATAATCTTGTATAACATACCTAAATTCAAACAATCACCTATTTACCAATAATAAGTTTTGTGTTTGCAATTTACAATCAAAGCCATAAAAATTAAGAAACTAGCAACAAAATTTTTTAAAAGTAGCGAAAACCAAAACAATTTGTTTAAAGTTGGAAGCGTAAAGATATAATATATTTTTTTTACCTAGGATTGTCCATTTCCATTTGAAATATGTGTGTGTTGGGAGCAGAGTTCAGTATCTGAAATATTAATGAATGGCATCATTGCAAATATTTGAATATATAAAATACGGTCTAAAATTAGTTTTTATTTAGCAAAAGAGCTTTAGCTGCCCTGCGGGAAAAGAATCTATCCCAGGACACGTCACACGTTTGGTTCACTGGGATTGGGATCGGTCACGGCACCTGTTCTTTTATATAAGGACCGATCACTTTAACATGCGCTTTTCCTAGGAGGGCGTCAATTGCCCTCTATGACATGTCACAGGACCGGCACAAAAAAACATGTCAGCCAACTAACCCCATAAATCGTATCACATAACCAACGGAAAAGAACATGTCATGACCTTTGAACAGGTTACGTGGTAGGTACTTTATAATCCGGTGCTCTTTTCACCTAACTCGTGATGTGTTTTTTCGGAACCGGTCTAGTTTTCACCTATCACGGAACATGTTCCAATTCCTAACTGACCCCTTTTTGTTCCCGCAGGGTGGTTTAAGTGCTAAATTTTATATGTTTGTTTTATTAAAAATATTCAAAAACATTGAATTTTTTTATGTTGTACCTATTTTGCGGTTGTCCCAATAAGGAGCGCAAATTGGAAGTTTTGTAACCAGGACCTTGTTTCTGTATTTCTCACATCGATAGATAGAGTTTTCGCAAAATACATGTAAAATGCAACCTTGTTTTGCTTGATATTATAGGGTGAGTCAGAGGCAATTAAATATATACGACGGCGGATCAATAAGACCGTGACTTTTCGAACTTCCCTCGTAGTTATATGAAATGCAACACTTTTCCCATCAAGTACCACCTGTTAATAGACTACTGTCAAATTTTGAGCAAGTTCCGTCATTTACTTTGCGTTTAACAGCTGTTCAAAACATACAACCTCGTGGATTTTTTTTATAAATGGGAAAAAAAGTGAACTTCGAGTGCTCATTAATCATTATTTTTTGCGAAATCAAACCAAGGAAAAGCTTGATAAATACTATGGGAACTCGAATTCAATGGTAAAAAAGTGGTTTACTGACTTTCGTTGTGACCTTACAAGCACGGAAGATGCCGAACATTCTGGACGCCCAGTTGAGGTCTCTACACCCAAAACAATTGAAAAAATTCACGATATGGTGTTGGACGATCGGAGATTGAATGTGCGATAGATTGTGAAAGATATAGGCATCTCACATGGCTCAGTGGTTTCAATTTTGAACGATCTCTTGGGTATGAGAAAGCTTTCCGCAAGATGGCTGCCGCGTTTGCTTACAATCGACCATCAACGGAATCGTGTGACAGCTTAGTTTTCATGGCAAAAATCCATGAAGTAGACTACGAATTGACCCCTCATTCGCCTTATTCTCCGGATTTAGCCCCCATTAAATATATCCTATTTCCAAAGCTAAAGAAATGGGTCGGTGGAAAGAGATTTAGCTCCAACGATGAAATTTTTTATCAAACAAATGCCTATTTTATGGACCTAGAAAAATCCTGCTGTTAAACGCAAAGTGAATGATGGAACTTGCTCAAAATTTGACAGTAGTCTATTAACAGGTGGTACTTAATGGGAGCAGTGTTGCATTTCATATAACTACGAGGGAAGTTCGAAAAGTCACGGACTTATTGATCTGCCCTCGTATTAATGTAAAGAAGATTTCTCTATCTAATAAGAAATTCTAAAAAATTAAATTTGTCTACAGCTTTAGAAGTTAAAAGGTCCAAAAAATTGCCAGGAAAAATTCAAACAACTTCATCATATATTAAGTCACTCTGTTTAAAGTAGGGTGACCATGAATTTCTCGGTGCGAAAACTTCTTGCATCAGATACAGAACTTGGCTGCTGAGTTTTTATTAAAAATACTTGTGTAGACTACATTTCTTTATAGTCGATTGTCGATATAATATCCATTTTTCGGATAAGATCCCCATTTTTTTAGATGAAATCCCCAAACAGAAAATGGGGTCATTGTCATGGTGCTTAAATCGAATTATTGATTATATATTTTTAAATTTTATCAGGCTCAAGATCATAATTTAATGTTACTAACGAATAGTAAACACTAATTTTTTTATTAAATGAAAAAAATTTTGTCGACCCTGTCAATTTGTGCTTCGAAAATCGAAGATGGTTGCCAAGGGTAATTCTATAAATAGATGGAAAAAGGCTCATTTGTTGCACTAACTGTGAAAAAGGAAATTCACATAGTCATTTTCCGTAGAGTGTGTAATAAATAAGCCTGTTCAAAATCACGAGTTGTTTGTTGTCATAGTAGACTATGACCCGGTCGCTCAGGTCGAAAGTGTGCACTTTCTCTAGCGCTGATCCTTGCAATTTTTTCCATTTAATAAAAAAATTTGTTTTTAGTATTCTTTAGTAACATTAAATTATGATCTGGAGCCTGATGGAATTTTAAAATATATAATTAAAACAGATAGTTCGAATAATATATACAAAATTTACTTAAATTATTAATGCTTAAGTTAAATTGTAAATGCTTTGATTGATTAACGTTTTTTTTTTCTTTTTAAAATTTGTTTTTTTTTTAAGAATTCTGTCGTCTTTCTGTTGACTACGAAGTTGGCGGACAAAGAAATTTAAATAAAAAGTCCCGATTGCTGAATTCAGTTTAAATTTATGAAATAGTTTAACTCAAATTTTATATGGAAAACAACAACAATTGTGTCCCAATTAATAACTAATTGTACCTTGTGAAAATAAAGTTTTAATTATTGTTATATTTGTATTATTGAAAATTTAAGTTTATTTTTTTCTTTGAAAATTATATATAACTTTATTCGATCTTATTTTAATATTAATATTCAATTTTTTTTTAAGCTAAAGATAAAAAAATAAAAATTTTATAAAAAAAAAAAAAAAGAAAAAGATCTTTAGCTTAAAAAAAAATTGAATATTAATGTTTATTTTTTTCATTTTTTTTAAACAAAATATACTAATATAATTAATTTTCTATTAATTTCAGGTAATAACTATTTTGAATTTGGCATATAAATTTTAAAGTGTAATTGGTAAGATTTTAATAATATTGAAAATTTTTGGAATACATTTCAAAGATGGTTCTTTGTAAAAAACGAAAATTAAGCAACAAAATTAAGAAGTGTGGCCCACTGCCACACCCACCAAATTTTATAACGTTTTACTTTCTTGAAAAATCAAACTGGAGCTCTTGAATTTCTCTGAAAGGGGAGAAACTTAAATGTATTACAATTTGGGGTTGGTTCATCACGTGCAGTTCACTCGGCTGACTGTCGATTGGACTCCGGTGTGAAATGATGGAGAAATGTTTCATCCTTTGTCACATATCAACGAATACATTCGGGTTTATTTCGATTAAACAGGTTCCAACACAGCTCAGAATCATCAATTCGTTGTTGATTGTGAGCTCGCGTGGCACCCACTTTGCACAGTGCTTTCTCATAGCCAAATAATCATTCACGATATGTCCAACACGATCCTTTGATATCTTAGAGTCTCACATATCTCGATCAACTTCACTTTAAGGTCATTTAAAATTATGTTGTGGACTTTTTTGATGTTTTCGTCGGTAACAGCCTCTTTGGGGCGTCCACTGCGTGCATCGTCCTCGGTGTTCATTTCGCTGATTGAGATTAGGAGTGTAACGAGCAATATACTATGATCGAACCCGCCTCTGCTGAGGAAAATATTTAAGCACAGCGGCTCTGTGATCGCAAATAAGGTAACGACCGTAAAAATTTAGGACATAACAATCCTCACTGCACATCGGTCTTAACCGTCATGGGGTATATAATCCCCAAAATGGAAATAGGAATAATGTCCGTGGGGCTATGTCCTGTCACCGTTGCAATCATCAATATGTTTATTTTTGGTTGATAGCAATATTTAAATAATTCTGTTGCTGTAGTTGGCGTATGTGATGGTTATTGAATACAAAATTGCACCGATTTTCCGTTGTGCCAGCTTCCTAAAAAAGACAGATTAATTGCTGCAGAGAGAACCCAATCAGAATTGGGATCAACCAAATATTTGATTTTCAAACCCTGGTATAAGTATTTATAAAACAAAAGTATTTGCATTTACAATGGCCCCTAGAGTAAACATTGGTCCTCTCGAGACAAAACGTCGATATATCACACTTTAAGACCCGACTGGAAAAGCCGAAGATATATCGAAAATTTTAGAAGGGCGACCCTTACGTTCCAAAATAATTAAGATTCGAAGGTGTACGGCGAATTTCGTTTTCTGGGATGGTCTAATGGGCATATATCTTCGGATCTGCAATTTAAGGGTATATGGTTCTATATGCTAATACCTGAAATATATATGATCGTGATCATATGTGCTAAAATATGCTTCATATGTGCTCCTATATGATCATTTATCACAATATAAAAATTCGCATACGAGATATATGGTTATTATGTATGGTCATGTATTAAGCTATGCCTGGTCGTATGTATGCCCATGTATGATCATATACAAGACTATGTATGTTTATATATATGTATTTAATTTTTTTCATGGGTATCTCCAAGTGACCACAACAGTTATTTACTATTGTGATCTGTACTCTGTTAACCCTTAAACGAATTTTTACAAAATAATGTGGTTTAAGTCGTTGCAGTTATTCCTTCAACTGGGTGCTAAAATGTAAATGTAAACAAATTATTTTAAATTTTACCTACTTTTTTTTATCGTTATTACACAATTCCATTAATAATTCCACCTTCAACCTTATGTATAAATTTGTTAATTAATATTTTTATTTTTCCATTTTTTTCTGTATGTACATAATATTAAATTAAAATGTTTTAGTTACGTTATTTACACATGTAGTATGTATGATTGTGTGTGTACATATATATATATATTAAAAAAAAAAAAAATTAATACAATCATAATAATTAAACGCTAAAATATAATATAGAAAATATACATTGCAAATATTATAATAATAATAATAATAAATTTAATTTATTACATCATAAGAATTTTTCATTTCATTTCTTATCAACAATTATTTCATCACCTGCTTGTATATTATAACTATATAAAAGTTTATTGGGGAAGCGCATTTCTTCGGGACCCATCTCCTTATAATCTTGATCCAAATAGTATAAACGCATTTTATTGGCTGGAAAACCAACAATTTTTTCCAATTTCAACTTAAGATCAGCAACAGTACGATAAATATCAACCAAACGTGATTCCGATTTATCCTGATAAGTCAACAGAATTTTAACACGTTTATCGGGTTTCAGATTAACATTAACCAAGGGATCAAGTTGACCATGTTTAGCTACTAGTTGTGTGTAACGTAGGGGACGTTCATGTTCCGGTTTGTCCATGTAATGACGTATAAAAGCTCTTTCGGCATCTTCACGTTCATCGGCAGTGATAATACCGCCACCATTTAATATGGCAACGTTAGGCAAGCGGGCTATTAGTAATTGGCGTCGTTCATGTTCAGTACATTCTAAACGTTCCCACAGAGGCCAATTTTTAACTCTTAAATTTTTAAGTTTAGGAAAAGTAGACAAACGATCTATATCCTCCCAGGTGTTGATGGAGGCATAACTTAGATTGAGAAATAGCAGATTGGGAAAATGTCGTTGAGGAGAATCTTCTGTTGGCGTGGTGGAGCCGGCTTTTGAATCATTATTTTCTGCTTTGTCTGCATTATTTTCCGCATTAAGTGAATCATTAAATTCTATAGCTCTTATGGGACAATCGGCCAGCACCAAATTTTCCATTTGTGGAAATATTCTACCCAAACGACAAATTTCCGGCCATTTTTCTACCGGGTTACCAGTGAAATGTAATGTTTTTAAGGCTTTATGGGGATTAATTATTTTATATTTATTTGTAGATTGTTGTGGGCAACATGATGATGTATTCAAAGAATCACACCCCTGACACGATTGCTGGCAACAACAGCAGCTACAACATTCTGCTTGATCCTTTGAGTCCAACAACACCTCTTCATAGTCATTAAGACTTAGGTGGAGCTCCTCCAATACGGGTAGATTTTTCAAAAGAATATCAATACTTTCCCAATTCAAATAGGTGCCATTTAAAACAATACCCCGCAAATTGGTAATAGGTGGTATATCTAATTTCGAAAGAGGTCTACTTAAGGTATTCTTGCTAAGATTAAGAAATTCTATGCGTGGCATATGTTCCACTATCTGGAAGACTTCCTGCCAATCTTGAAGTTTATTTTGAGCCAAATCTAATTCGCGTACACGCTTGCATTTATCTTTAATGCTATCAAAATCACCAGCACAATCAATGTCACAGTCATTTAGCACTAACAGCTCGGGCACACATTGTAAAGGTGGCAACCTTGGTATGTAAATGGAAATCAAACGCTCAGCTGGTGGTGACGATGAAGCTGGCGCTGTTGATGGTAGCGATGTTGTTGGTGTTGTTGTTGTGTCTTTGTTGGTGTCTTTGCCAGATAAGGTAACTTCGGTATTGGTGTCAGAGTCAAAATCACAATCGGAAAAATATTTCCGTTCTATAGCTTCTAATAACGAAGGCATAGTGTTATCTAGGAAATATTGTGGGTATATTGACAGGGAGGTTGGTTAGCTGCTTTAATTAGAAGATTTCCTGGTTTTTAACTTTTACAACAATTTTCATTGAATATTAATGATGATGATAGATCGGTTCGGTCGGTCGGTCTTTGTTTAATTGTTAGACTTAGTTGCTGCTGCTGCTGCGTCTACTTAAACATGCTTTGAAATAATCGATAATTGGTTTCAATTACATTTTCTGTTTTGTTTTGCTAAAAATATTTCTTTTTTTTTTCTTTGTTGTCCGTCTTCTTGGGTTGATGGTTTTGTTACAATAACAAAACCGTTTGCTTTATTGTTTTTATATTTATGTTTTGCTATAAACTTCTTTGTCTTTGTTTGGTAATAGAGTAATTGCAAAATTTCCATGCGTTCCCCGACTCAAAAAAAAAACGTTAACTCTTGAGAAGAGAAGGAAATTAGTGGCAATGATGATGAAGAAGAAGAAGAAGAACCATATAACGTTGTTTACTCAATATATGGGGCCACTTTACAAAGGAGATGATGATATTTTCAATGCTGCTTGCTGGCTGAATGGCTGGCTGGTTTTCTGGCTGACTGACTGCAGCGGCGATGAATACAGCTGTTAGTGATGACAAATTCTGTTGTTTGCTGTAATTTTTTTGCTTTTTCGTTGTTCCAAAAATGGGATGTTCTTCAACCCACATTCAGTGCAGATTGCAATGCAGTGAGTGGTTTCTTGATTCGAACATTTTCTTTAATATTCTTTCTGTTTAAATATTTACGTTGTTCTTGCTGTTTTATTTCATGTAGCAGTGATGTAATTATTTTTCTCAATTGCAATTTAAATTGAATTTTATTTATACTTTTGCATCGATATCTGTATTTATTAATTTAAAAGTCTTTTTAGTCTTAATTTATTTTGTCGATTGTACTTGTTAACAAAATTTTGCTGGTAATTTTTGATTTAATTGCGCACTACAGTTTATAATTTTTGTTTTTATATTTTTTTGATTTCAAACAAAGAAAAACAATACAAAATAATTTAGTATTTTTGTGTCTAAAGATTTTACACTACTACGTCCGTACGTTGAAAAAAACTGTTTGCTACGTGTATTTCGTTGTTACGAGTTTAATAGTGGTCTGGTCTGGTTATTTGCCAGTGTCAGTGAATTTGCTCTACTCTACACTTTGCTCTGCTGCTCCACCGTTGTGTTTGTTGTTTTGAGTCTGTAAATGCGCACTTCTCTATGGGACGGCGGCGTGTATGTTTTTGTGTGTCGTTTTTTTTTTTTTAAATCCATCTAGTATACATTTGAGCACAATTTAAACCAATATTATTATTGAGAACACATGGTAAAAAGAAAAACTTGTGTATTTTTGGCTTTTTTTTTGTGTAGGTCGTGTCGTGTATGAAAAATATAGGGTGGTTGGTTGGAGTTCGTTTTTGTAGGAATATTTAGAGGGGCCTTAATAATTTTACAAGTTAAAATTTTTCCAGTTAAAGCTTCTATAGAAGTAAATTCTTTATTCGATTTTTAATAATGATTGACTATGGAATGACTGAATACTCAAACTAAAATTTTACGAAATTAATAAATTCTTAATTGGTCCCTTTCAATTTCATTTAAAAATAATGAATTCCTTAATTTTTCGCTTTGTTTAATCACTGAATTCAATCATTGCAAATCATTTAATTTCTTACTCATTCAATTAAAAATTTTTAAATTCAATCGATTTCATATTCAATAATAATGAGCGTTTCGCACAATGAGCGTTTTATACAAGAGGCCGCCAATTTTTAATGTCGCTAAACCCTATTGTGAATGAGCATCTTTGGCAGCTTGTGTCATTTGGTTTAAATGTAAACAACAGTACTAGATAAAGTGTTTTTGTCTCGGGAGTTCTTCTTCATTACTTTAATATGAAGAAAAGACAGTCCAAGGGCATGCTCTATGTGAACAATCATGTCGGAGGTGGTTTGCTCGCTTTAAAATTGGTGATTTTGAGCTCGAAGACAAGGAACGGCTGGGTCAACCCAAAAAGTTTGAAGGCGAAGAATTGGATTCATTGCTTTATGTAAACAAATGCAAAACGCTTAAGGAGTTGTCAGAATCATTGGGAGTGGATGAGTCGACAGTCAGCAAACGCCTAAAAGCCATGCGACGGCGAAAGACGATTTTTCGCTTGTCAACAGCTCATTGAATGTCAGAAAAGGAAGGGTGTTTTGCATCGCACGACAAAGTGATTTTGCACGCTCGGCCACATGTTGCACGACTGATCCAAGACCTACTAGCAAACGCTTAATTAGAAAGTTCTACCTCCTCTGCCGTTTTCCCCAGACATCGCTCCCTCCGACTACTACTTGTTTGGTCGATGACGATGAACAAAATATGGATTGATGATTTTATTGCCTCAAAAGACGAGTAGTACTTGTGAACTCGTATCCGAAAATGGGAAATTGTTGAGAAATCGAAAAAAAAAAACGTTTTAGAACTTGTAGGTGTATCCCACTGACTGACTTCTTTAGATTGCATTTTGATAACGAAATCCTGCATAATTTCATTTTAAAGTCATAAACGAGAGTTATTCTAAGGTAATCTGGAAAAAACAGCTTTTGTAAAAATTGTTGCTACGCCTCATTTGTAAAGTTAATATATTTGTAATTACTTTTGCACAATCCGTAGACTTAACCCGTAAATTATTAATTTAAAGTCCCCATTAAATATATTTTCAATGGGGTCGACCACTATCTACGATAGATTGGCTCATAATGGAATAATTAAAGTTTTAACCCTTCTGGGACGGAATTTTATTTTGAAAACCAAGATATTTTTGTTGTAAATTTAGGCATTTCTAAGAGATCTGGCTGCATAATCAGAATTCCTGAAATCGTTCTTTTATCCTGGGACATATAATCCCCAAACGTTTTTTCGTGGGACATAAGATTTTAATAAGTGTTCTCAAGTCTTTTAAGCATTTTCTAACCAAAAAGGGTTAACAGCTTAAGTTTGATCTTTGAGTAAAGTTGAGTTAGGTTGGGTTGGACAAGCAAAGAGGTAAACCCATGGCTCCCGGTCTAAAAGTTGTTCATTGAAAAGAAAAATAAAGTGAGAAAAAGCAAGGAAATAGACAAAAGGAGAAAAATTCTAAAAGAAGAAATTGCAGTCTTGTGCCAGAATTTCCCAATCTCAGAAAGTCAGACAGGTGTAGTTTATAAACGGTTCTGGAAAAAAACTGTATAGTAAGAATTCGGTTGCGATAGCCGAATTTATGAAGTTGTCTATCGTCTGCATCTCTATAATAATACTCATCCTTGTGTCCTGGTACCCAGCACTATCGTGCATTTTGCTGCTCAGCGAGAATCCTTATGACAGCAACTGACTTCAATGGACTTTATATTTCCCTCATAGTTTTTATTTAGCTTTAAAATATTGTTATCGCACCTGCAAATTATCACCATGGAAGCTTCAGGTGTAGCAAAAATTTTAACCTAGAAATTGCTACACACATCTATGACTCAAAATTATTCGTCAATATGATTCATGATTAACCACCTACCAGTAACTTATCTGCAGATCAGTCAGGCTTCTGTTAAGATTCTGTAGAACATGTGTTACGGCAGACCTGCGTTCTTTTTCGGTACGTAGTAGTCGATCCATTCATGGATTTGATAATTGATAATTTACTACATATATTTTCAAGGTTTTGTGTTAATAACGTTTGGTTGGGTAAGCTCACCTTCTTATGAATATCATCTGGAGATAAAAGAGCCTCTGTTTTGAAAAGAGTGCAACACTTGTAAGGAGCTGTAATTCTATGTCCAATATCACTGACGAAATGTCGAGCACAATAGCAAAGGAGATGACATATGTTATTATCTTCTCTTTGGTTGTGCCACCACTGCCCCTTAGTCTGAATCTGTTTTTGTCTCTACCTATCATTCATTGATCATTTGTCTCCCACTGACGAGAGATTTAGTGTGTGTTAATTTTATATATGATCCAAAAAATGTTTTTATAGCTTCAAAAATACAATTAACAAGAAATAAATTTATTCTAAAAACTTTCGCTTTTTATTACAAAAAAACAAAAAAAAAAAACATTGTATGTGATTTCAGTTTGGGCCCCATTTTAGCCAAACATTTTATTTTTACAAAAATAACCTTCACATTTCGTCTGCATCAAATAGACTAGCGTTAGAATGTAAATTTTCTTCTATACAGAATATGTTGACAACGACCTTGTAGCCATAAATAATTTGATGATTTTTTTGTTCTCATGAAGACACAAACAAATTCATTCACTCATTGAGTTTAGTGTTACATGAGTTCGTTGGCTGTGACCTTTAGGCGAGCATACAACTGGCCCAGATTGATTTTAAATTTAGTATTTTTTTTAATGGGTAATTTATCAAAGAATTTTGCTTAGATAATTTTTAGAATACGTGGTAGATAGATGATGATCAAGTTATCAAAATTAAAGTAGTTAAGAAATTACTTGATGATATCGATGAAAAGAGGAAAGGGAAAAATATTCCAAAAACTTTGATAAATAATTGATTTGTAGTGTTATAATTTCTTTCCAATTTAATCGTTAAATTGCTGTCACCGATATACATATCAGAACAAAATTCTTGTTTAATAATTCAACAAAATTCACTGTAGAATAAAATCAGCATCATGTTACTGAACACTGTTAAGTGATTGCATTTGCATAAAACATAAACGACAGATGATTCAGAATGATTCCAATTACGCGTTCAGTAACATGATGCTGATTTTATTCTACAGTGAATTTTGTTGAATTATTAAAAGTGAACAAGGATTTTTGTGTATGATTAAATCAAGAAAAAAGTTGATTTTGCAGTTCTCTGATACATATGTGTTTATAACAATATAATTTTTTTAACAGAATATAAATTCTTGAAGAATAAATTTCAATTACTTGATTTCTAAATCAGATTAAATATTCCAATTATCTTCTGATTCTGAAACTATTTTATCTAATAATTAAAACACCCATCTCTGTTAAATATAGATATACTGCAATTTTTAACAATTTTTTCCCATTCCGACGACTTAATTTAATAATCAGATTGAAGACTATTCTATTCAGGAATTGAATTCCTCTAAGATTACATTTGGCCAAGATAAATATGGTTCAAATGTTTTTTATTTGGGCCCCACTAAATTTGAGCAGCCTGTTTAATAATAATTGTGAAATACAAAACCTTCATTGTAGCTACCCAGTATTGGAGTTATTCTTTTATAACTGGTTTTACGGGAGAAACAAAGGAAAAATACAAAATACGAAAAAACAAACAATTCAGTAAAAAAAGACTTCGTGCAAAAAAAGCTTTATTCAACCTCTTCAACTATTCCATTTCCAGATACGAGTACGTAGTGCAAGTATTTTTGAGTATCTATGTAAATGCGTTGTTGTTGTTTACAATGGCGTTTATTTTTATTGGTTACACCCTACACCAGGCAGTAGAACAGGGTTATATTACACACGTATGATTCATTCCCAGCAACATAAAAAAAAGTTTCAATATAAATTGCGTCAATTGTAAGTGGAATATTAATTTGCCTCTAGGCTTTGAAATTACAAAATGTTGAATAAAAAAAAATAATTTTTTATATTTTTAATTTCAAATGAATAAAGTTACGAATAAATAAGTCCAGGTGAAAAATTAGTTGTGGGTCTCGAGTATTACCTGTTTTTTGGGAAGTACTCGATTGTTAAAAGTAGGTCTTCGTTTTTCAGTATTGCATTTTAGTCAGAGATAAGATACAAAAATGTTACTTTGCTAAAATATTTGTAAAAAAAAAAAAAAAAAATAATAAAACTGCAAAAAGATAAAATCGAAAGTGACATTTTTGAAGGCAAAAATTTTTAAAAATCTTACCAGAAAGCGTTTCGTGTAACAAAAACTGGGTAAATGAGAGCAGAGCGTTCATGAGAGAGTAATTGTGTTTCTCTTTTTACCAGAACTTACCCGTACTTTTTGTTTGGATAAAATGGTAAAATTGTCAAATCATCAGCTGCTGCTAATAAATTAACTGTTTTGCATTTTTGAAAAAAAATTAAAGTTAAATAAAAGTTTACTACAGGGTGGCGCAAAAATAACCTTCCGATGTTTTTTGGCTGTAATTAAAAAAAAAATGAAAAACTTTGATTCTTCTTGTGGATTATTTTTATTTGGTCTTTTAATTTTTTTACATCAAGTCGAGAATATGATGTCATGTAAATGGCCGCCGCCACAGTTGATTGTCATTTGAGCCCATTTTATGGCATTTTCCATCACTTTGGCCAAAACTTCCGGCGTAGGTCCTCACATTCTTGACGGATATTGTCTTTAAGAGCTGCAAGAGTCTGAGGCTTGTTGACATAAACCCGCGACTTCAAAAAGAGACACAAAAAGAAGTCTGGAGCGGTCTAATCAGGCGATCTTGCTGGCCAGTGCAAATCGCCAAAACGGGAGATTAGGCGCCCGGGAAATGCATCCTTCAGCATATCTGTTGTGGCACGTGCAGTGTGTGGCGTTGCACCGTCCTGTTGGAACCACATGTTTTCCAATCCCAATTCATCAAGTTGCGGCAAAAAGAACTCGTTGATCATTGCTCTGTAGCGCTCACCATTCACAGTAACCGTTTGGCCCGCGACGTCTTCGAAGAAAAAAGGTCCGATAACTCCTCCAGCGAAAACAGCACACCATACAGTGACTTTGAGCGGGTGTAATGGCTCTTCGTGGGTTACACGCGGATTTTTAGAGCTCCAGAAGCGTAAATTTTGCTTATTTACGTACCCACTAAGATGGAAATTGGCCTCATCACTAATGATTATTTTTGATGAAAAATCATCTTCATTATTGCTCAAATAAATAGTCACCAATATTCCGCGTTCTGGAGAAGTGTAGCGTAACATTGTTTATTAACGTGTATTTCGCATGTGTTTACTACACAAATGCCAAAACAGAACTGACATTAGGGGCCAATCGCAAAATTTATACCATTTTCTGATAGGAGGATTACTTTTGCGCCACCTTGTATAAACAACTTTTCCTTCTTAATAATGAAAAATACATTTGAAAATGTAAATATATATTTGCTATTTCAAATATATTTATTATTTAAGCTGTTTTTTAATATGAATTAATTTGACGTTTATTTTTGGGTATGAAATGTGGTTTTGTGCGTTCGCAGTATTTTAAGAATTTTTATGGTTTTGTGAGAGAATTTTTTGCTTACTCTCATTTTACCAGACTTAATCCAAAATTACCTCGTACAGTCCTATTGTATAAACATGGAATTAATTTTAGTACAAATTTAAATAAAATTTAAATTTAAGAAACCGTTAAAAGTATCGATTGTTCAAATTAAGTCAGTGAATTTATCATTACTAGTATGAATAAGAAGTAGAATGCTTGAATAATTTCAAACTCCTTAAAATTTTCTTCAATTTCGGCAACTTCTTTTGTGGATTTTTTTTCGTTTTAACTAAATACTTCGAATTTCTCAAAAAGTTCATTGAATAAAATATATTTTTAGTCTCGACCGAGAAAGAATATAATTCCGACTTCATGAGAAAACTATTGAATAAAACTTGGAGATCCAACTAGAGCTTGAAAATATGTGTAAAAATTTATTACGAAGGCGGATCCATAAGTCCGTGTCTTTTTGAACTTCCCTCATAGTTATATGAAATGCAACACTGCTTCCATCAAGTACCACCTGTTAGTAGACTACTGTCAAATTTTGAGCAAGTTCCTTCATTTACTTTGCGTTTAACAGCTGTTCAAAACATACAACCTCGTGGATATTTTTTAAAATTGAAAAAAAAATGAGTTTCCAGTGCTCATTAAACATTGTTTTTTGCGAAAAAAAACCGTCAAGCAAACAAAGGAAAAGCTTGATAAATGCCATGGAGACACTGCACCATCGATTTCAATGGTAAAAAGTGGTTCACTGGCTTTCGTTGAGGCCTGACAAGCACAGAAGATGCGGAACGTTTTGGACGCCCAGTTGAAGTCTCTACACTCAAAACAACTGAACAAATTTACGATATGGTGTTGGTCGATCGAAGATTGAATGTGCAATAGATTGTGGAAGACATATCTAGCTCACATGGCTCAATTTCATTTGGGTATGAGAATGCTATCCGGAATAGTGTGACAGCTTAGTTCCCATGGCAAAAATTAATGAAGTAGACTCCGAGTTGCCCCCTCATTCGCCTTATTCTCCGGATTAAGCCCCCAGTGAATATTTCCAAACTTAAAGAAATGGCTCGGTGGAAAGAGATTTAGCTCGAACGATAAAATTATTGATCAAACAAATGCCTATTTTATGGACCTCGAAAAATCCTGCTTTTAAACGAAAAGTAAATGACGGTACTTGCTCAAAATTTGACAGGAACAGGTGCTACTTGATGCGAGCAGTGTTGCATTTCATAAAATTACGAGGGAAGTTCGAAAAGTCGAGGACTTATTCATCCGCCCTCGTACTTTAGATTAATCATTCGATATCGAATAAATTGAGATAATGATTCTAACAAACAGTTTTGTTCTTTTTTACAAAGTAACTTTTAAAACTGTATCGCTTTGTCCGCATTCCGCGGGCTTATGTTATCTGAGGTCTTTAATTAGAATCTAGGTAAAGCATGTTGTATCCATAATATTAGAATTTTTTCAAAAATCACGCGGTCATGCACGTAAAAAAGTTCGAATGAAAATGTAAAGGTATCTCTAAATTGCGTATACAAATTATGTATCTTTGTACAATTTCGTGTTTGCGTCTGTTGTATAAAACATTTGTAATATTTTTCCACCAGACGAAAAACGTTGTTGACCACAAAAATTTTATTTCACCTGAACAATGTTTTCTCAATTTAATTTTTCTACCCTGCGAGGGTATCGCTCATTTGCAAGAAAACTAGCATAACACAGTCCGAAATAAATGCATTAAAAATTTTCAATTTGGCCGAACTGCTGAGAAAAGTACAAAACACTTTTGGTCGCCACTCAATAAGAGAAAGAGATATTAATACCAGTTTTTGATATTTCTGCATCATTTACTTTTCCTCCCGAAAAGTTTGGTATTCAAAATGAGCAAAATCGGTCCAGCGGAAAAAAGGGGTGTGTGAACATGTGTTTATATTTAAGATCCAATTTATACGATGCAATTGATTAAGTGCAATTTTCTTAATTTCCTTTTCAAAGTTGCTTCCAAAGTTATGTCTTTTTATACGGTGACTTTAATTGCATGAAAACTGAATGTGTATGAAGAAACAAAAGAAGAACACATATGAGTGTGAAAGAGAGATAACAGAAACATGTACGAAAAACGTGCCTTTTTTTGTTACCCCGCTTGCTTATCTACCAAAATTACACGCAATAATTGCATGCAACAAAGTCACCGTCTAAATTGGCCTTAGTACAATTTCATAGGAGGGATTGACAAATAAAATATTTTTTCATATTTTTTCTCCAGTTGCTTATAAGTAAATAATATTTTATATTCACCACAACAATTTTTTTTCACCACTTAAATTTTTTTCCACCATCAAAATTTTATTCACCTCAAAAGTTCTTTCATTACAAAAACTTTTTTCATCTAAAAAATTTTATTTCACCACCAAAATTTTTTTTCACATCCAAAAAAGTTTTTCACCTCAAACAATTTTTTTCAACCTCCATAATTTCACTTTAAAAAGTAGATAATCTAAAAGATCAACTTCTTTTGGTAGCGGTGCATACGGTCTTTCTAATCTAATGCCTCGGTGTCCACGAATCCAATAGATGTCCACCTCTCCTATTGGCACAAAGTAGAAAATCTAAATCAACTTGGGATTAAAGTGGGATTACAAAAAAACTGGAAAGACTTCAGAAACCAAAAGTAGAGATTTCAAATACATATTATTTTAAATTTTTATAAAGTATCGTTTCAGAAATTGTATATACCTAACTGCTTTAGGGTATCATTCTGTCCATTTCGCCCGTATATCTATTCTGACTTGCTTGTGTTGTTGTTGTTGTTTTTCTTCATTTATTGCAATTTTAAAGTGTTTTAATATTTGTTAATTTAAGCATGCCTAAACATTATTCTCTTATAACAATCTCTAAAGTAATAAAGAGTGGAGAGTAATTGCATTAAAAGCTTTTGATTTTATGCTCATCAACAAAGCTTTTTATTTTGAATTGATTTTATAAACAGCTGATTAAACAATAACGTACATCTCTACTCTTTCTACCCCTACTTTATCATTTGTGCGATTTTCTGTTTTATTTTATTTTTTTTTGTGAGTGAGGTAAGTAGTGAGTGTATGTTTTCGGTTATTTATGTTTTATTAAATGTGTTCTGTCAGTTTATTTTACTAATGATTCCACTAACCCTTTTTCTGTTTGACGTGTGCGAAATAAGTTGATATACATCAATCTACATTGACCGACTTATTTTACCATACACCAGCATACACACACAAACAAATGTATTCACCCTGAGCAAAATTTGCATTTAAAAAAAAATATATATAAAAAATGGAAAAACTAAATGAAAATGAGGAGGCTTTAGGTTGTTCTATACAATAATACCAATCTCACTATACACAATCTGAAATTCATTTAATGTCTATCCATTTAAAACTCATGTTTCGTGGTTGTTTACACCACACATCATTTTGTGTATCAAATGTGGTAATTACATGTGTATTAACATTTGGTTTAGTTGTTGTTTTGTTATTCTACTCATTCATTCATTTAATAGCCACCAGGAATTGATGTCAGCAAAGGAAATCCAAACAATCGAAACCAAAACTACAAAGAAAAAAAAAAGACCAAAATAATATAATAAATGTCGAAGGCAATAAGTTGCCACTTCGTAGTTGATAGTAAAATTCCATAAGACTATCATCCATTGACTTCTCCATCATACTTAAGTCATTTGCCATCCTTGTCTTTAGTGATATTGATCATTGTCCATTAACAAGTTGTCAATATATGACCATCAATATGTGTTATATGTATGTAAGTTTAAGCAGGGGTATTCTGATTTGCACTTATGTATGTATGTATGTTGGTGCCATGTTGCAAGAGGTAGTGCCAAAGTGATTTATTTTGCTAACATGAAATTTATAGCATTTTCATGTTCTAAATTAAACAAAATACTGTTTTTACTTTCATTTCATCGTGTAATGGAATTTTTATTTTTTTTTTTGTTTTCTTTTTGTTGTTGTTGTAATGTGTGTACAAGTACTGTTGGTAATAAGTACCATTAGTTGGAACAAAACAAAAAGTTTAAACCTTCACCTTATAAATAATAAAATTGTAATGCAACATCTGCGTCACTTTAGAAGAAAGTAACATTTTAAATGAAATAATAAAATGTAGAGTTTCCACATTTACTTATTAAAAATGGGGATAGTGGAAAAATTCTCTAAAAATGGTTAATGACCGTTTAATTTTTTGTTGAGATAATTTTTAATTTCAAAGTTTTCAAGACCTTCAGTTAGTGATTGGAAATGTTGGTTCTAGCAGTGACAACATTATTCCTAGGTTGAACTTCAATGAGGGACTATGCGTCACTATAGGGGAGTATGGATGGTTGGCAGCTCTTCGCCCTGACCATAAAACCTTTAATTTCTTCACGAATGGTTCTAAGATGGGCGAGGGAGTATAAACTTCCTATTATTGCAGCATTTTTCAGCGGGAAGTTCTGGCGGCCAAAATAGCTACTTACACTGCTTTTGTCCCTGACCAAGTCAAGCGGCTATTAGGGTGATCTCTGCCGATTTGACGTATTCATCTATTGTACAAGGATGCAAGGACGTTTTAGGTAGAATTTGTGTTAACAGAAGAGAGGGACATCTATTGGATTCGTGGACAACGGGGCATTAGATTAGAAAGGCCCTATGCATTGCAACCAAAAGAAGTTGATCTTTTGTGCATTGAGGGTAACGAGATTGCGGCCAAGCTGGCGAAGCGTGGGGTCCAGTTGCCTGGCGAAAGGGCAATGGCACTTCGTGTTCCACTTCAATTATTCAAACGGGATATGCACTCTACTAAAATGGACATATCTAAGACGGTTTGGACGAATACCGGTACGTGTAGGATCTCGAAGAAGACTTACGATCCTAAGGCGGCGGGTCTTCTGTTAACCTTAACCAGAAGTGATTGTAAAATTTTGGTAAAGGTACTGACAGGTCACCGGGTGAACGAGAGACGGTGGAGCATATTAAGTGCTACTGTTCGGCTCTTACGCGCACCGTGAGATGTAGCTTGGGATATTATTTATATTTATTCCCCGATCTGGAGGAAATCTCTTGATGTGTGGCACCCTTGGTGCCATCCCTGATATTTTATGCGGGTTATAGTTTCTATCTGGTAACACTAGGTACCAAATTGGTCTCTGCCAGGTCTTTGACCAACCAGCTCAACCTAACCTAATATTGTGGCTTATTTTTAAGGAGCAAGGGTGCAGTATGAAACCATGTCACATTTAAATATTCTAAAAATCAGAAAATGCCAGAAAATCGTATATAGTCTTTTTTTTTATTAAGCTTCAGATTAGAAATTTCGACAATTTCGAAGTGGTTAAAATTCAATATATCAAACAATGCTGAAAAATATTCCATTTTTATTTTTTGTTAATTTATAAAAAAAAAAAAACAAAGCAAAGTAGCTAGGCTGTCACATGAATTTTGATCCGGCAAAAGATCTCTTTAGACAGGCTAGAGCCTGCCGAAAAAGGCAGAGCTTGAACAATAAAACCTATTAAAACGTAAGTTTTGCTTCATTTGCGGTGGTACTTAATTGATGTTATTGCTGGTACAATCTTTAGTTTCTAATCCTCTACGCAACAAACGTTGTGGTGTAGTGGTTAGCGTGTTGGACTGTTACACAGAAGGTTGCGGGTTCGATAATTTGAATTAGTTTTGTATTTCTCATACACACTGTAACGTCCTACTTCGGTGTTCCCATAGCATTTACCCCCACCAAAGTTAAATAGCATAAAAGGGTTATGAAGAAAGGAGCTTCAACAATTTCGCCAAATCTCCATCAGATGGTGAGCAACAAATGGTGTAAGGTTTATCATCTCGCGCAATTACATTGTTGTCATATTTAAAGCCCGTTGTATTTCATCACCTTTCAACTCTCCTCTATCCCATTTCAAAAAGAAAAATAACACATGAATAAGTAGGAAGAATTTCCTGTGTGTTGCTTCTCTTAAAAAAAAAACAAGCGATGGTTTTTTTTTTAAAGTTGACTGCGCAGTTGAATGGTTTAAAAACTGGCAGTTGAATGGTTTAAAAACTGGTTTAAAAACATTCTACTTGAACTCATAAATGTCATAAATTTTATGAACCTTTGTCTGTGAATAATCTGAAAAATTGCCTATTAAAAATTATATTTAAAACTTATTGCAATATTTAAATAATGTGGAATTAGGGTTGCATCGTAGAATCAAGGCTGTGTAAGATTCTTTCGACCATTCCGGCTACTCTGGGCTATCTTAAGGATCCCAACGGGTGTGGGAAACGTTCTAGTTGGTTGATATTGACTTTTTAGCAGCTGTGTGACGTTGGAAGGGGGGGGGGGGACAGTTTTTTCCAAACCCTGTTTTTCGGGGACGTCTCGACATAGTCGGTATGCTTAAGCTGTCCTCGGCAATTGGGTGTTCCAAATCTTACAAGTCTCCTGGTGCGGATGACATAATTCCAGCGGTAATACAACACGTCTGGTAGTACTGTTCTTAACGATATAAGGATTTACACAGGCTTTAATGATATGATGTATATACCTGTGAGGTGGAGGAATAAGGATTAAAGACTCATCAACCATTAGATAATAATTGACCACAAGCTGCAGTATGCACAATAAAGGAAGGTCAACGGAGACTGATCAAAATGCGATTGTAGGTACCATCGAGAAGTCTTTTTGGGTGAAAAGTACGCCAAGAACCCTTGTCGGATGTAAAAAGGGCTTTTAGTAACAAGGAGCTGGCCTCTAAAATTAAGGCAATTTTGAGTCGTGAGGTTGCTGACGGCTGAGTTGTGTACTGCTCGTGTGACCCAATTCGAGAACAGAGGGACGCCTTAGGGGGTCCTATCTCCATTTCTGTGGAATCTTGCATTTAATTCTGTACATTTTCCTTAGAAGGTACCGGTAGGGATGTGGTAACCAATGGTGATAACGTGGTGATAGTAATAAAGGTGAAGTTTCCTTGCCGCTTGCTCTGCTCGGGACAATGGCCTTTAAACTTGGGATGAATCCGCGTAAAACCTGTTACTCTGAAGGCGCCCTATTAAACCAATGTTTCGATTAGTGAAAGCCAATGTAGACATGAAAAGCTTCTAAAGTTTAATATGTTCCAAATAAGAAAGCAACAAGGAACTCTGAGGCAAAAACCTTAGTAAAAAATTTTATAAAAAATATACCTGCTGCATAATGGACATTTGTACTGGCCAACTTTTCACAGCTGCCAGGAGAAAACTTATGTTGCCGATGCCAGAGGAAATATAAAAGTACAATAAAAGGCCAAAAAGCAAATAAAAATTCTCAAAAACAATCCTTGTGTGGCAAGCAATTGTACAGTTGTGGCAAAAGAAGCCAGATCTTTTGTGAGTTCTGGTCCAATTAACTCGGAAATATGTAAATAATAGTCTTTACAGAAGATACTGCTGTCAATCTTGAAAAAGCTCCTGAGCAAAAAATTTGGAAGTTTCTGAGATAAACCAAAATAGAGATCCAAGATTTCCAGTCTTAAGCACTTATTTAAATGACTTTTTAATATTCCTGTCGTAAAAACAAGAACCTTTTTTTTGTATTCTTAGTTCCTAAAAAAATTCCAATGGTAACCCTTTATTCTATCATTACAATTTATTTATACAGTAGCAGCTACTTATTTCCTTTTATAGTTTTACAACAACAGAATTACAACATAATGATTATCAACATCATCGACAGCAAAAGACGTAAAACATTGAACTTGTATCGAATGCTAATTCTCTTTACATTCATTCATTCTCATTCATTTGTCCATCCATCCAACTATCTATAGAAACATAAATTGGAACGGTGTAAATGTATCAATCAATTTATTGACAAGGAATTAATCAATGTGATTGACTTTTAAATTTTAACATTCAAATTTAAATTATTGTTTAGACATTTGCTATTTATGTTCCACTGTTCTTTCAGTCATTGTAGAAATGTACATGGATGAGCGCATAAACGAACCAACGAACACATGTTCAATCATAATCATATTGACTTTTAAATATTTCCTTCTTTATCTTTTAAAATATTCCTTGGCTGAACGTACAAACAAATGAAATGAAATATTTTTAGGTTGGCTTTTTGATGAAATCAATCACTTTGATATTCATTTAATGTACGCAGGTGATTAACTTGAACTCAACAATATTTATCGGCACAGTATTGCATTATTTAAGATATTAAAATTAAATTTTGTTTTATAATTAATGGATCGCTAATAAAGATAATAAATAATTGAAAAAAAAAAAATTAAAAACACAATAAATCGTATGAAAAATAAATCTGTGTAAGAATCTTTGGATTTGAGATTCATCTTATAAAAAACAATATTCTTACACTTAAACAAAAATGTATGTTAATGTTATACAAAAGTTTGTTATTGTTTCAGAAAGTTAACTAATTTTAGCAAAACGTTTCTTTAAATATTAGTCAAGTGAAAATAAAACAATTTAGCAAACATTACTAGATTAGATTCGAAGGGCCCTATGAACCGCGACCAAAAGATGTTGACCTTTTGTGCAGCCTAATTTTCTGCCCTTAATATTGAGGCTTCCAATGAAGCCAGTCACCTTACTAGGCTTTGATTTTAAAATTTCCAAGGGGGATAGTGTATATCCACCAAGGAATTGTAGTCTCCTGTCGCGTAGCCTAGGACACATAGAACCTACAAGTATCTGAGTCAGACAGATCTGTGATCCTTAAATGGTATCTGAGATTACAGTGTCCAGTGGCCCATAAGTCCTAGATTTTGGAATAGATGGGATGATCAATCTCTTAGCTTGGCGCTGGCTAATGGTAGCTTTCCAGCACACAATGGTCTTGGATTCCCTCCAAATCCTAAGTTTTTCTCTCATATACGTAAACGCATGGGTACGTTCAGGGATTAAGAAGTGATGAGAGACCACGCAGTTGGCTAACCTGTCGGCCCGGGTAAGAATCCATTTGTTGGATCCACCAAGTATGTTCAGAGACTTTATGCAGTTCAGGACAAGCTTAGACGACACGTCATAGGACATCAATTTGACAGCAGTCTATTAACAGGTGGTGCTTGATGGGAGCAATGTTACATTTCATATAACTACAAGGGAAGTTCGAAAAGTCACGGACTTACAGGTTGGTTGTAAAGTTCCTGCGCTCGAAATGAAAGAATACTGTTTTTATTACGAAATATATTTTTTTATTCAAAAACTTGTTCCAATGACCTTCCAATAATTTTATCCCATCCTTATAATGTTTTTCCGGAAGCTCTGCAAAATAACTTCTACGGCTGCCATGGCCTCTTCATTCGACGAAAAAACCTTTCCACGAAGGAATCGTTTGAGATTTCTTTTAGGATCATGTTTCAATTTAGGATCATAGTGGTAGATCCAAGTCTCATCGATAGTTATAAAACGACGCAAGAAGTCGGTTTTATTCGGCTTAAAACGCTCCAAATTACGCTGAGAAATTTGTTTTCGATCCAGTTTTTGTTGAATTGTTAATGTGTGCGGCACTAACTTTCCAAACAGCTTTTTCATACGTAATTCTTCATGTAAAATATGGAGTACTCGTTCGTCTGAGATGTCTATGGCATTAGCAATTTCACGCTTAGTCAAACTTGGATCTTCACTAACCATATTATGTACCTGCTCAACGATTTCTGCTGTGGTTGCAGTTTTCGGTCGTCCTTCGCGTGGATCGTCTTTAATGCTGGTACGACCACGTTTAAATTCACTAGCCCAAAATTCAACGGTGCGTTTTAAAGCTGAGGACTCCTTATACACTTCTAACAATTGTTCATAAATTTCCTTTGTTTTTAAACCCTTTAAAACAAAGAATCTAATGACTGCACGATATTAAATTTTTTCCATATTAAAAAATATCAATGACACGTCGACTTCAAATGGCTTACAAGCCATTTGAAGTCGACAAAGAAAGAATTGACAGAATGACTTTGAATGTGTTCTCAGGACAGTTATGCCAACTTGAGATAAAAAAAGTTTGGAGCTAGCAGTGCCATCTCTTGGTGAGCGCAGGAACTTTTCAACCTACCTGTATTAATCCGCCCTCGTATATTAACTACTGTTGCCAAAAGGGGCAACATAATCGCTTAGTAAAAGTTAAAAATCAACATTGCAGTCAGTAGTAATAGTTATTAATTAATAGTTGCTAGTTAAGCCTGTTAAACTTGTTAAAAATAACAGTTCTTTTATTTTCAAAAATCTTTTAAAATTTTGAATTTGCAAAAAATTAAGACATCAACTTGGCGGTATCTCGCCAAAAGTATAAATTTTGTCAGGCTGCATAATTTATTAAAATTTGCTACGAAAATAATGCAAAATTTTAGGGATTAATGACAAATTATCACTTCTAATTCTGAGAGTTATATTCTCAATAGATGATGATTTAAAAATTCCACACATTTCTAATCGAAATTTTCTTAGATAGTTTTTCTAAAACAAAAACATTTTAGCTCAGAATAACTAAAGCTTAATGCCCAACCACTGGCACTGGGTAGGTCGTTAAGGGGCATACTTTCCACTTTTTAATCCCCATTTTGTCGAGACGAAAATTCCAAAAAGGGCTACCGTTAACAAGGTATTGGGCTATTTTGCTGATAATAATATAACAAAAATTAATTTTTAAAATTAACAAATTTTCAGTTAAAAATTAGTAGATCTACAAATTTTTAACAAAAAAAAACTTCCAGAAGTAAAAAAGTTATTTTACTAACTTATTTTTTTAAGTGTAAATATAAATATATTAGTATAATTTATTTTTAAATTTCCAGAAACGGTTTACTGTTTTACAATAAAGATTTTTAATAAATTTTCTAAGGAAAATTTTTAAAACTAAGCTGTCATTCACTTTCAACAAAAAAGAATTATTATTAAAATTTTTTTTATTGTTTCTTTGTAAATATAAGATTTTTTTTCTAACTAAATAAATCCAACAAATTATTACAATAAATATTAATATTGATTTATATTCTAAGCTAAATAAATATTTAACCCCAAAAACACCGGCATTTGAAAGAGCAACATGTGTAAATAAGGCAATTCAATGAAGAGTCATTTCCTCCTCCATCTATTGTTGCTTTAAGTATTCGCCAGGTATTTGTTTATATATTTATTTCAATAGTTCCTTGATGTCATCACCTAATGACCCAATAAAAAACAATAGGTACCAAAATGAACTTCAAATTATATTTTTGGCTACAGGTTTATTATTTTTGCCTTTACGTTTTTGTCTAATGTAAACAATGCTCCAACGTGTTCAGTCAGTTTCAATAGTTTGTACTTTATTCTATTTTATCGTACTAAACAATATGTTTTCAATAAAATTAACACGAAAAAATACTTTCTTTTCTGGGTATAATTTTTATAACTAATTAAATTGTCCATTAAACGTTTACGTTCGCTTTGTGGTGGACAGACAGACAGAAGCACGGACGGACGGCAAACGTTGTATATCATTGGCATAACAAATTTTTTGTTTCGATAGTTTAGTTAAGATTTTAGTAAAGTTAAATGGATGATATCAGACCTTTGAAGAAATAATTTGAATGAATTTGCCATAAATCAAATTCAATTTTTATCTAAAGTGAACAATTTTTTTTTAATTCATTCAATTGAACGAGTTTAATTGCAATAATGATTTAAAAATTAATTCAAGTGAAAACGTTTTTTATTAAATAAAATGAAAAATTCGATTTTCAGTCACTGAACGGTAAAAAATCAATTTTAAATCAGTGAACGGTAAAAAATTGATTTAAAATCACGGAACGTTTTTTTTTTTTTTTTTAAATCACTGAACGCTAATATTTTTGACTTTTATTAAATAAAAAGAAAAATTTGAATTTAAATCACTGATTGGTAAAAAATTAACTTTAAATCAGTGAATGGTAAAAAATTGTTTTAAAATTACGGAACGATTTTTTTTCACTGAACGGAAATATTTTTTTATCACTAGACGGAAATATACTTTTTTTTAAATCACTAAACGGTTGAGTGAACGGTTTATATATTAAACGATTTCTTTTTTTTTCGTTAGATTTATTGAACGCGCTTCCAGTGAATTAATTTCTTTTGATTTGATAAAACGAACTGTTACAAATGATTTTATTATTATACCCTCCATCATATATGGTGAGGGTATAATCAGTTTGTCATTCCGGATCCTTATGCGATTTTAAGTCCATCTAGCGATGTGTGTCTGTCTGTTGAAATGGCGATCACGGTGCGAAGACGCAAAGGGGGGGGGGGGTGCTCATTTTTACCAATATTAATGTACATCCGCCCGAGAAGTTTGGTATTGAAAATGAGCAAAATCGCTTCAGCGGTTAAAAAGTAATGAACGAAAATGTGAAAGTACCATACAAATTGGTGTATTTTAGTACAATTTTATAGTAGCGACTGGTACATAATATATTTTCTTATATTTTTTCACCAGTCGCTTATAAGTAAATAATATTTTGTATTTACCTCAAATATTTTTTACATTTTTTTCACCACAAAATTTTTTTCACCACAAAAATTATTTTAACCAAAAAATTTTTTTCGCCACTATTTTTTTTCTCCACAAAAATTTTTTTTTCGCCTCAAAAATTTTTTTCACCACAAAAAATGTTTTTATCTTCAAAAAAGTTTTTCACCTCAAAAAATTTTTTTCACCTCCATAATTTTACATCTTAAATTTGTAGACATTATTTGTATTAAAACACCAGTAAATATGTATGGTAAATATGTTTATTGTTTTAAAACATTGTGTCTGAAAGTGCTCCGAAGTTTAAATAAAAAAAGGACTAAACCAAATATGTTATATGAATTTACCGAAAATATACATTAAATTTTAAAATATTTTGTTGACATGTGTAATGCATTATGTGTGATTTGGTAAATCATTGTTTTCTTAGGACATGTGTGGAGGCAGAGCCGAATTTAATTTTTTTAACTGTTTTCAAAACGGTAAATAAATAAATCCATTCAATAGTTGGTTATTTTAGTTTTAATTCGTTAAATTTTAATGCAGAATTAAAAAACTGTATTAATGATTTAAATCCGCGAAGCTCTGGATATGGTACATATACTATAAAAATATAGAAACATTTTACACGATATTGTAGATACAGTTGAGGGTATAAAAATAGTAAAAGCTGGAGGTAATACTTTTTCTTTCCTGCAATATCGCCTCAATCTTCTGGAATAATCAAAAATCCCATGGTCTTGGATTAACATAGTTTAGAAACTATTAGTGAAAGGATAAATAACACATGTAAACAGTTTGGCATTCTTTTAATGCGAATCACAAGAAAATCATTTCTTAAATTCCTCTAATTAAAATTTTTGTTAAAGCCATAGTTGAATAATTCTTAATTATCAATATGACAACTTTCATACCTAAGAGTCTAATAATGATCTGTTTTTTATTGAATCATTCACATATTTTATTGACTATGACTTCAACATTTTTTAATTGAACGTAATTTTTCTAAAATTTTATTGAGTTTTTTTCAGTCTTGTTATATTCAGCAAAATTTTTAATTTATTTTGGAAGGATTTTTTATTTTATTTTCAATCGTGTTAGTACAACTTTTGCTGAATTAACTACTTTTTTTTTGCTAAAAATCAGCTGATATAAGCGATTATAGGCATCCTCCTGACTAAAATTTTTTGACCCAGCTACATTTTTTGTTGACTATTAATTTTTTTTGAGTGTTTAAATCAAAAGGGACGCCGGTTTTGTAAAAGTATTTACTACTTTTAAGCATCCTCCTGAATAAAATTTTGCTGACTCAGCTACATTTTTTTTTTGCTGACTTTAATTGCTATTTTTGAGTAGAAAAATTTGTAAACGGTTTTCCATCCGACTTTACTATTTTTGAACTGATTTTTAGTAAAAAATTATTATTTAGCAAATATTTTTGCTATTTATATTTTACAAATTACAAAGTTTTTACAGAATATTTACAAATTTTTTTTGCTTATTTCAGAAATCATTTTAAAAATTTTTGAAACCCGATTTGCTAAAATTAGCAAAAAAAAATACTAATTTTAAAAAAGTGGATATTGAAAGAAGTGTTATTTCTAATTAACACTTACACCTACAAACTTTAATTGTCTTAAAATGTTACATAGATTAAAAAAAGGGATCGGAAGTGAATATACCGACTCATGTCTGAAAATAAGATATCCACTTAAAATATTACTAAAAAGTTTTTTTAGTTCTAAAAATCAGCCCTAAAAACGATTAAAATTTTGCCTTAAAAGTGAAAAGAAAAATTTACTAAAATATTTCTCTAAACAGAAATTACCAAATTAAAACAAAATGATTAATTTGTTTGTTTTAACAATTTTTAAGATTTTTAAGCCTTTGATTTTTTTTAATTTTTTATAAAATATTAAAAAAAAAAAATAAAATAAAAAAATTTTGATGCTGATGAAAAAAAAAAATAAATTTAAAATTTTGTACTAGATATTAGTATTTTTTTTGCTGATTTTAGCTAACCGATTTTAAATTCCACTTTACAAAAAGTTTACAAAAGTTTAGTAGCAGTTACTAATTTTTTCCACTAATTTCATTGAACTTCACGTCAGCAGTAAAAAAAAGTCTCAAAATAAACCCAAATATCGAGAGGAGCAACTTTAAAATTATTAGTGAGAAGAAATCAGTTATAATTTGGAGATGCAAACACTTCAATTTTGCCCAGCTAAATTTAATATCCACAGCCAAGCACGGTGCTGGTTTGGTAATGGTATGCGGGTGTATGGCGGCCAAGTAACTTGTTTTTCATAAAGAGAGCTATGAATAAACCAGATTACAGTTGAAAACATAAAAGTCTAACGTGTACAGTTTCTTTTGACGCTCACAGTATATGGATACCCCGTAGAAGCAACCATTTAGTCAGTTTTCCTATATCTCACATAGATTTCGAGATAGGGACATTTTATAAAATGGAACTATTTTAAGAAAAAATTTCGAAGGTGCAAGGCAATAAGAAGTTGTCCGAGTTGTCCTATTTTCAACATCTATCACAATATTTTTCCTGGGCTTTGTTTTATTTAAGAAACAAAAATTTTCTGCATACAACGTATGGCGACCCTAATATATGCAGTAACAGAAATATGGAGCGTATGATTAATATAATTTTTAAAATTTCATATTATTTATACGCAAAATCAAAACGAATTTTATTTGTTTTTTTTTATTTATTAAAAAAAAATGTAAAGATAGTTTTGAAAACTAAATTTGCTTGTTGCCGCAACTTTTTTTTTTTTTTTTTGTTTGCGAATGACAAATTTACTGGTATGCTATTTTTTTGTCCTTCACTATCATCTAAATATTTGATTAGTGGTTATGTAGTTCATAATAACAAAGCAATTAATGGCAAAGAAAAATTACAAATTTACACAATCTATACTCGTAAAATATTATACTATGACGCATTTTATACGATGGTATGAATATTTTGAAAAGGTTTTTTTTTCTTTTTTTTTTTTAATTTAACACACCAAAAACTATACACGTACAAATCAAATTTTACGCGTTCTTGCTCATATCGATGAGTTGTAGTAGATGATAGTAAACTTTTTTTTTGTGTGTGTTTGTTTTTTTCCTTTTGAACATTGTTTATGCCTCAACTTTTTTTATATTTTTTCATTTGGTATAAAATAAAGATGTATTAACTTGTTGATTTGTAAACAAATTTTTTAATTCAAATGCGTTTAACGACTTGCCTGCCTGTCTAAATTGTAATAAAAAAAAAAATTAAAATATAACTTAATTTTGCTTATAAGAAGGTAAATTTAAATGCGGTACAAAACTAAATTAACAATATATCGATTTGATCACTTTTATTAAACTAATTGATTAAATTTTGATTATTGGTGATTTTTACAGAAATTTGTGATTTTAATTATTTTAAATAAGGGTCAACGATCTGTAATTTTTTTTTTTTTGATTATCTTGATCAACTGCTTAATAATGATAATTTTTAATACAATACTAATGAAGAATTATAATTAAGGCGACGAGATCCGCACAGTAAAAGAGCAACAAAAATTGCTGGAGGATCTTTTAAAGATTGCATGAAAGAAAAAAAAAGATCACTGATAAATCTTTGGAGGCTGATAATCATGGCTCTGAGATAACAATTAAAATATTCAAAATGAATCAAAAATAACGTACGTAAATTTTAAAGAGTTTAAATTTTGGATCTAGTTACAAGAAACATTTGTAAATAACTTTGGGTAACTGATTACAAATTTGAAACCACAAATTTTAAATAAATAATAGCGATTAAATCAGATCCGATAGGGGAATCTGTCACTTTGTGTTTAAATTTGTTTTTTTCAGAATTGTAATTAATAACCAAAAGTCATTTGCAAATGTGCCTTTAAAACCAAAATATAAACGTTTTAAAATTTCCCTGATGGACGAAGTTAAGTTTCAAGTTCTACTTTTCGAATTGGTACAATTCATTCAGCAATTTTATACCAAATAATGAAAAAAAAAACAAAGAATAAAATTTTTGTAATTTTTTCAACTTTTCCTCCTCTAAAACGCTATAATAAACCGAACACGGAGGCTGTTTTGCATGATGAAAAAAATTATACAGGTTGGTTGGAAAGTTCCTGCGCTCATCAAGAGATGGCACTGCTAGCTCCAAACTTTTTTTTTTCTCAAGTTGGTATAACTGTCCTGAGAACACATGCAAAGTTGCAAGTCATTCTGTCAATTCTTTCTTTGTTTACAAGCCATTTGAAGTTGACGTGTCATTGATTTTTTTTAATATGGAAAAAATTGAATATCGTGCAGTCATTAGATTCTTTGTTTTGAAGGGTTCAAAAGCAAAGGAAATTTATGAACAATTGTTAGAAGTGTATAAGGAGTCCTCACCTTCAAAACGCACCGTTGAATTTTGGGCTGGTGAATTTAAACGTGGTAGTACCAGCCTTGAAGACGATCCACGCGAAGGACGACCAAAAACTGCAACCACAGCAGAAATCATTGAGCAGGTACATAATATGGTTAGTGAAGATCCAAGTTTGACTAAGCGTGAAATTGCTAATGCCATAGACATCTCAGACGAACGAGTACTTCATATTTTACATGAAGAATTACGTATGAAAAAACTGTTTGGAAAGTTAGTGCCGCACACATTAACAATTCAACAAAAACTGGATCGAAAACAAATTTCTCAGCGTAATTTGGAGCGTTTTAAGCCGAATAAAACCGACTTCTTGCGTCGTTTTATAACTATGGATGAGACTTGGATCTACCACCATGATTCTAAATTGAAACAAGAACGTTTACAGTGGACTGAAGCTGGTTGTTCAGCTCCAAAGCAGCTGAAGTCACAACGATCAACAAAGAAGGTTATGGCATCAGTTTTTTGGGATGCAAAAGGAATTTTGTTGATTGATTATCTTCAGAAAGGTAAAACAATCAACTCTGAATATTATTGCAGCCTTTTGGATCAGCTGGATGAAAAAATTCATGAGAAAAGACCTGGTTTAAAGAAGAAAAAAATCGTTTGTCATCAAGACAATGCACCTGCTCACAAAAGTGTTTTGACGATGGCTATATTCAAAGAATTAAAGTACGAATTGCTTGAACATCCACCGTATTCACCAGATTTGGCTCCCAGTGACTACTATCTCTTCAGAAATTTCAAACAATTCCTTCATGGAAAGCATTTTTCGTCAAATGAAGAGGCCATAGCAGCCGTAGACGGTTATTTTGCAGAGCTTCCGGAAAACCATTATAAAGATGGGATAAAATTATTGGATGATCATTGGAACAAGTGAATTGAGCTTCTAGGAGATTATATTGAATAAAAAAATATATTTCGTAACAAAAACAGTATTCTTTCATTTCGAGCGCAGGAACTTTTCAACCAACCTGTATACTGTGAGCATCAAAAGAAACTGTACACGTTGGTTTATTATATTTACAGTTTCATTTTACTTTTTTTTTGCAATTACACTTTATTTAACATTTTACGTTTTTTAATTATAAAGGGTGTTTTTTAAGACCGATAGAACTTTAAATTGTAAAAAATAACACAAAAATTCAAATTTTAATTCAAAAAATTTTTTTCATTCGAGTAAAAAAGTTTAGATACGATGGCGGATCAATAAGTCGGTGACTTTTCGAACTTTCCTCGTAGTTATATGAGGCAACAATGCTCCCATCAAGTAGCACCTGTTAATAGACTACTGTCAAATTTTGAGCAAGTTCCGTCAGAGTTCCGTTGAGCCCTATTGGGTAGTAGTTATGACACGAAATCGGTCAAGGACTCTCTGAGTTGGAGGGTGTTGAATTTTGACATTTTCGTCAAACAGCCCTGTTGTAGTTAGGAAATTTTCTCCGAAATGTTTTCGATAGCGTTTTCTTCAATCTTTTTTAAAAAAATACAAAATTATATATGATCTTTGTTTCTACAAGTCCTATAAGTGGTGAAAATTTATATATATATTTTTTTTTAAAGGTTATAATTATTTATCCAAATTTTTTCTTAGTCCATTAGATAAGTACATTAAATTTCCCCATTAAAAATTTGCCCCATTTTTTTTTTTCCAAAATTTCCATATATATATATTTAATTATAACACAATTAGCATATAAGAAAAATGTAGTCTAATAAAATCAGCCATACACTGCTTTATGGTTAATCACCACAACTCTGGCAGACCGATATCAAATCCTGGCGAAGGCATTATTTTTAAAAATTTTAATATTTTTTTTTTTTAACTTAAAATTTGCTTATACGTTTTTTAATAGTCTAGATTTCGAATGTTGTTGGAACTAATCGGATAAAATTTCGATCTACCATTTTTCGGATAGATTTGGATTTTACTTAATTCCTAAATAAATTGCTGGATCTAATTTGATCTGTCATTTTTTGGATCAATTTAGATCCAACTTAATCCCCAAATATATTGATGAGTATAATATAATCTGCCATTTTTCGGATCAATTTAGATCAGCAGATATTATAGAATATCAAATTGGATAAGAATATATGTATATTGCGCCAGATCAATTTTTTACTCGGGATAGCAATAACACTTAAAAATGATTTCGCGCATATGGCCACCACGGCTGTTCTTAACGAAATGCATTCTGGACGTCCAATTTCGGGCCACTTTTTGCAGCATTGCTGGCCTTATCTCATAAATAACACGAACAATTTTGGCCTCCAAGGCGTCAATTGTTGCTAGTTTATCAGCATAAAGTAGCCAATTTACAGAAAATTTTGATACTTCCCATCTAAAAATCGAAATAAATATGAGCATACATGATCATACATGGGCTTGTATATGATCATACATGGGCATACATGGTCATATACGTCCATACATGATCTCATATATGATCATATATCTTCGGATCCGAAATTTGAGGGTATATGGTGATATATGTGCATATATTATCATACATGCTCATATATTATTCATGTATGCTCGTATATGATCATATACGTCCATATACCCTCAAATTTCGGATCCGAAGATATATGATCATATATGAGATCATGTATGGTCATATATTGAACAATGTATGGACGTATATGACCATGTATGCCCATGTATGATCATATACAGGCCCATGTATGATCATGTATGCTCATATATATTTCGATTTTTAGATGGGGTTTTAACAAAAAATTTTGATTTCAATAAGTCGTTGGTTGCGGTCGCCATATGGCACGTAGCGCATTCGTGTTTAAACCACATCTGTGGTGTGGTCAAGATCTCCATTGACCTAAAGAAATAAGGTCCAATGATGCCACCATCGAACAGTGCATTTTTCTGGATGTAATGGAGTCTGTAGGGTCTGTTGTGAAATTTTGTTTACTCACAAACGCGTTAAGCCAAAAATGAGCCTCAACGCTGAACACAATTTTGCAATAAAACTTCGAATCAGTTTGGGCGAATTAATGACTGATTTTCAAAGTAAATCTGTATAGTTTGGTAGCGATGTTCAAGCGTCAATTTATTCATGATGATTTGCCAGAGTATACTGATCATAAATGTTAAAAAGTGATCGCAGTATGACAGTTCCTCTCAAAGTTAACCATTTCGTAATTTCTATCGGACTAAAAAAAACACTCTTTATATTTTCTTTACCTTTATTTTTAGCGCTTTGTTTTATTATCACATTCTAGACCAACGGTTCGCAAATGGGTGTCGCGAACCTCTGGGTCCGAGAGGAGTTCGAAAAAATTTCTTCAAAAATAACAAGGCAATAAAACTTCTAATGTCAGTTGCCATAATTGTATTTAAAAAATCCAAAAAGTAATGAATAAAGCGCGATTTTGAAAACTTTGAATGAAATAGGAATTAAAAAAAGAAACTCTGATAAAATAGTTGGGCCATTCCAATTCTCTGGACTTCTCAGACTCCGGCAATTTTTTTTGTTTAATATTATTTTTTTATTTCTCCTATAGAAAACATTCTCAGATTTGAAAAAAATCATCATAGTTTGTTTATAAATCAATTTTTCCTATTAAAAAAATTACAGATACTCCTAATTTGTTTGTAATAAAAAACCCTTCAAAATCCTAGAGTTTTTAAGTTTTTCTAGGGCAGTTCAATTGAAAGATCCTTTGAAAAGTTTTATCTGGTAAATCTCGTAAATTCTACAATAATACAAACGTTTTCCAACTTTTGTATTTTCTTACTACTACTATTTTTCTGAATAGCATCGGATTTAAATGTTTTTATTTAAATGTAAAATATTTAAAAATTTGGGAAATCCGCCAGCTAATAAAAATATCTCAAGGGGTCCGCGAAATAAAAATTAGCGGGGATCGCTGTTCTAAACAATATTAACTAATTATCAAAATTGACTTGATTTGTAGTCGTGATTAAGTCTAATGGGAAAATGTTGAAAAATGTAGAGCAAATTAATAAAATAAAGTGGAAAACATAAAAAACTAATGCGTACAGTTTTTTTTTGTTGCTCTTATTGCTTATTTTGTTCGATTTTGTAGCATCGTTTTATTATAGTTTGGTGCTCTCTTAATTTTGTTTGCATCTTATAGCTTAACGCTTACATTGTATTTATTCTTTAACCCCCTTCAATATTAATACATACTACTTAATTTAATTGGTTTATAAAATATATTTTTATTATTTATGTGTGTTAATTACCTTTTTGTATCAGATCAACTAAAATTTAGTTGTTATTTTAAATGTTTTTTTTCGATTTTTTTTGTTTGTTTTTCGTTTTTTTTTTGTTATTGTAAATTGCTGACTTTTACTTTTAATGTTTTAATAATAAATTGTTGCAAGCATAAACATTTTAGTTTATTCAATGCCACGTGTTTTTATGATCAAATGTTTATTATTACACAAAACTTTTACAAGGAGAATCTGTTTGGGGGGTTCCCTTAAATTAAGAAACTTTCGGTACTAAACGTATCGGCTCAAGTTTATATTTACACACAAAAAAATATATATATTTTAAAATCAAAAAGAATTAACATTAAATTAAATAGAAAAAGTTTTGAAATCAAATTAAGTCTTTTATATTTAGTTTAAATTTGTTCCCACTTGTTTTTGAAATACATATTTACTTTAATAGGATTCATACTTAATTAAAAAATGTTTTTTAAAAAAATAGATGTTAACTCAAATATGAACTACATGTTTTTAATACATAAAATTTTAAAGTATCTTTCATTTCAATAACACTGTACAACAATTTCAAACTTTTTCCAAAATAACGGGATTCCGAAGATTGATTCTTGTTAAGGAGACAAAAAAAAAATATACGTGTCGGCGTTTTGATAGTTCACATCGGAATTGCATTTTAGAGGCGGTTAAGTTTCCCAGCTCTGGCCTGTTTTTGCAGCATATAAAACTATGTTTTCTTTACATCTGAGGTGTAGGGTATGTTCAGCAGCTTTGTAGATAATGGTATGGTTAATATTTTTGTAGAACATATAAACCCTCTAACTCCTCCTCATAACGGCATTTTTGGCTTTTTTCTAACAAATTGTAAAAAAACACCCCGAAAAAGAGGAAGGGCGGGGATGAAATGATCTACAAAAATGTTGGCCATAAAGTTCTACTACATATGTCAGAGCACACTAAAGCCCAAAACTTAGCACCAATACCAAAAAGCAGACAAATTCAAGATTGCCCATAAAATTTCTAGTCACATTTTGGGATGACCTAAAATCTGACTTATAATATGTACGTCATCCCAAAATCTGACTAGAAATCTGATGAGCAGTCTTGATTTTTATTGGTTTTTGGTGTTTGTGTTAAGTTTTGGGTTTGGGTGTGTTCTGACATATATAGTAGAATTTTATGGCCAACATTTTTACAGAACATTTCATTGCCGCCCTTCCCCTTTTTCGGGGTGTTTTTTATAATTTGTCAGAATAAAGCCAAAAAATGCCGTTGTGAGGAGGAGTTAGAGGGTTTATATGTTCTACAAAAATATTTACCATACCATTATCTACAAAGTTGCTGAACATACCCTACACCTCAGATGTAAAGAAAACATAGTTTTATATACCGATATGCTGCAAGAACAGGCCAGAGCTGGGAAACTTTAACCGCCTCTAAAATGAAATTCCGATGTAAACTATTCCGATGTAAACGCCGACACGCGTATATTTTTTTTAGTCTCCTTAACAAGAATCAATCGTCAGAACCCCGTAATTTTTTTTTTTTTGTGTTGAACTGTGTAATTATATATATTTTTTTAAAAACTTTCAAAAACGATTTTACAAAACGGCGTAATTTGTGATATTATTTCCTAAGTCCTTAATGTGAGATTGAGCTGCTAGAAAGGTGAGATTGAGCCGCTAAAAAGGTTCTGCCTTCAAATATCATCCCAAACATAGTGAACCCTTCCGCAGATCTTTCATGTTAGTGCGTTTTTTAGTTTTATGATTTTTTTTTTTTATCAATTAGTTAATTTGATAAAATATACATTTTTATTTATATTTATTCATATGTTCAAATATATTGTATGTAATTTCTGTTTTGTGGTTGTTGTTTTTTTTTTGTATTCGTTGTTATGTTGTTACACGTTTGGTGTTTTTGTTTTTTTTTAGTTTTTTTTTTCATATTTTTATTTATTTAAATATTTATTTAACTTAACACTCTGGCGTATAGTATTACAAGAATATCTTGATAATATTATAATGAAATTGTAAGTGTTGTGTATTAAATGGCTTTACGATAAAAATCCGTTAGATACGTGCAAATGTTTACAATAGATTTTTTTTTTTTATTTATTTATAGATTTTTAAAAGTGACTTCAATAGAGGTTTATAAATATCAACTTTTAGAAATTTTATGCTTAAGATAAGAACGTTTTTGAAACAAATAAATAATTCAATTGATGTAAAAAAATGTGTACTAGAGAATTTTTGAAATTCGCTGACAATAGTATGAGCTCAGTTGTGACCAATTGATATTCTTGATAATTTGTTTTGTAAGTGTAATTTATGCACTACTCGACAAGGTTTTTGCCAATACTTCTACTAAAACTTTGTAAAGTATTTTGGTCTTTTAAAATCGAATTTCCAAACTTTTCTTTTTTAAACTTCTGGGGTAAAGAAAATATTTTTTGGGTCGGATTTAAATATATAATCCTCCAGGATAAAAAACTTATGTTAGTAGTTTTGGATCTAGAGAATGAAAAAATTTGGGTGTATAACTTTAAAAGGCGGGATTCACAACAGATGGCGTATCTTTTACACCGGGTTTGTGTCTTTAATAAATTGTATGTAATTTTAGAGGGTAAACATCTATCATTTATTTTCACTTAGTCATTGAACGAAATAGTGTAAATAACAAAAAAATTTTTTTTTGCCGAATGTCGAATTTTGTATCATTTGCGCAAAGTTTTTCTTTACTTCTTCAATTTGAAAAAAAAGCCCAGCTGAAGCTTCAATTGCTCTCCAATGCTTATCCTGAATATGTTCTATCGATTCCAAGGTGTAAGAAATGATTTGTGCGGTTCAGAAGTAGTGATTTTGAAATAGATTGTGGTCAAACTCCAGAAGAGTTTTCAAAATCATTGGGGGTATTTCAAATCCAATATCTGAATATCCATGGCGCCAAGGTAATGTTCTGTATTTGGTGGGACCAGAAGGGTGTGACTTACAATTAACATCGTGCATTATGGTTGGACTACCCTTTATTATGAGCTGCTGAAATCGAGCTAGACGATCACAGGGCCTTTACCGAACACAATTGATTGGAAGCGAGCATTGGGCTCGCGATTACGATTCTAGAGTAATTTAGTGTAAAAATTTGGCTTTTAAAATTTTCAAAAGAACTTTTTTTCGCTTTATAAATACTAAGCAAATTTTCATCGATTTACGTTGCGACTTTTCTTTATAGAATCGCCATTAAATTTCAGATCAGTAATTATTCCTTACACTCACCAAAAAAAGTCTGTAATGGCAACTGAAAATTTTGCTGTTTGCGGTATTTTTTGCTAGTCTTAGCAACACATGTCTGCTGACGTGTAGTACAATTATTTGTAAAATTAGCTCCCGCTACTAAATTTTAGTAAACTTTTTGTAAAGTAAAATTTAAAATCTCTTTGCTAAAATAAAAAAAAATAATAATAAATGTTAATTAAATTTGTAAAAAATTTCAAATTTATTGTTTTTATGGAGCTTCAAAATTTTTTATTTTATTTTTCTTCAAATGATATTTTAGACAAAATTAAAAAAAAAATAAAAGGCTTAAAAATTGTAAAAATTGTAAAAACAAACGACTTTATCATTTTCTTTTAATTTGGTAATTTCCGTTTTCTAAAATATTTTAGCTTTTAAGGTCATATTTTAATTGTTTTTTGGGCTGATTTTAAAGCTAAAAAAACTTTTTACTGCTATTTTAAGTGTATGTCCTAATTTTAGACATGAGTCGGTATATTCACTTCCGATCCCTTTTTTTTTAATATATGTAACATTTTAAGGCAATTTAAGTTTGTAGTTGTAAGTTTTAATAAGGAATAAAAATTTTCTTCAACATCCACTTTTTTAAAATTAGTAAATTTTTTCTGTTAATTTTAGCAAATCGGGTTTCAAAAATTTGTAAAATGATTTCTGAAATTAGCAACAAAAATTTGTAAATATTCTGTAAAAACTGTTTTTAAAATGTAAATAGCAAAAAGATTGCTAAATCAGAATTTTTTTACTAAAAATCAGTACAAAAGTAGTAGGGATTGAAATTTTTCTACTAACTTTTTTTTCTGAGTGTACACCAGTTAGCGTTATCCTTCCGTATGTCCATGTAAACCTTATAATAAAACTACATGCCACGAATATAAAGATATTTGAAAAAATTTGGTACTTTAATTTTGGCCCATTGGTCCTTCTTCTCTGGGCCAATTGGTTCAGGTTCATATTCAGACCTCCCTTTCATAGAAAGTTCCTGTTTGAGTTAAGCTTAAATAGTAATTAGATACTGAGAACTTTAAATATTTGTTTGAAATTTACATTCTGAATTGTTGAATTTACATTGTGCGATCATAAATAAAAAAAATTTGTGTTATAAACAAATTTTGTGTTGGAAAAAAATTTTGAGGTGAAAAAAATTTTTTGTGGTGAAAAAATTTTTTTGAGGTAAAAAATATTTGAGGTGAATACAAAATATTATTCACTTCCAAGCGACTGGTGAAATTTGTCAGTTGCTACTATGAAATTGTACTAAAATACAACAATTTTTTTTACCGCTGGACCGATTTTGCTCATTTTCAATACTGTTCACGAGGATGTCTATAAACCTAGGTTAAAATAAGCACCTCCGCTTGCGTCTTAGCGTCGTGATCGACATTTCAATAGACAGACGGTCTTCGCTAAATCGACTTAAAATTGCATAAGGATCATGAATATATGTATACTTTGTGTGGTCTTAGACCTATATTTCGACATGTTACAAACGGAATGACAAACTGATATATAGGGTATATATGGTAGAGGGTATTAAAAGGTACACAAAACCCTTCTCGAAGTTTGACCCGAATTTTACTTCGTATAGGATATCATATAGTCGGCTTTCCCGACTTTAATCTTTTTAATAGGTTTTGTAGGCAAACGAAAAAAAAAGCAAAAAATCAGCTCATTTGAAACAATTAAAATTCACTTTACTTTTTTTAATGTACGTACACATGCAATAATACAACAGGTTAAACGAAGTTATATAATTGAATACAAAAATCGATTAAATAATAATTGTCTAAAAATAATTTTGTTTAATTAAAATCATCGTTTAGAAAACAAAAAGTAGCAAAAATTTTGAGGAAACCTGGTTGTTAAAAATGATAAAACAACTTTCCCTCTTACTTATGTATTTATTTGCTTATGGAGAAGAAGAAGGTCACACTGTTGTGTTAATTTTATTTTTTTTTTAGAGTCGTCAGGTATTTATTATTCTTTTCGAATGGAATGTCCTTATAGGAAATTGTTCACAACATTATTAATATTATAAGGACCCTTGTGGGGCTTATGGTTTCGACTATTAATTAAACTCAACTTATGACATCACATTGTCATCGTTTGCGTACGTCAAATTAATTGTTACTCCACTTTATGTAAATATGAAAATATGTACTTTATACATACTTCTTTTAACTATGTGTATTTAATATAAATGACATTATTTTCATATCTTGACATTTATATTTTATTATTGTGTTCTTCTATTTTCTACCTTTTTTTTTAAACAACAATGCGCCAAGTTGTCATAATACATTCATATTGAATACAGTGTCAGATGAAGTTATAAGAAAGTTGGTCAATCAATAAACTGATTAAATACAATTGGTTGAAAATACATTTTTTTAGGTAAATCTTTAATACACTCACAATACATTTTCCGTTACCGAATTTAGTTTATTTAAAAAGTAATACGTAAAGTTTGTTTTTAAATGAAGAATCAATTGAAATTCATAGAAATATATTTTTTAACTATTTGAATCAGTCATTCAAAAAACAAACTATAAAAATCTACAGACATTCAGTAGGGAGGTGATATTTTCAGTTAAATGTAAAATTTTGTGTGTTTCTGTTTCTAAAAATTGAAATTCAAATAATTCTTTTTTGTTTTTTTACCAAAATAGTTTGTATATATACAAAATTTTTTCAATAAAAATTACAAGAAATTATTCAAATATACATACACACAAAGCCAATAGACATATGTACATCAGTGTGTTGTGTTTTGTAATTACATACAAATAAAAAAACTTTTAATTTGAAAAACAAACCACAAAAGTAGTTTTTTCTAACTTTTTGTCGTTAAAAAATTGATGGTTATTTTAAACAACTTTCTATTGTTTTTACTACTTATGTCGATTATTAAACAATAATTGAAAATAAACAACAAAATGGACTGAATATGATACAAAATCAGTAGTCCTCTTTTTGATTGTATTTTCGATTAATTTAATATGTATTTTAAGTTGTTTTTAACGATATAATATTGTGTGTGTAGGAAAACTACCGAAAAAAAAAATCTAAACGAATTTACCTAAAAAAGATTATATCTAATCAGAGCTGATTCAATATAACTAGATCTGGCGCCTGATCAGTGATAATATATGGAATATGTAATACACTTTATTATCAGATCTGATCAGACAGAGTGACATATATCTTAATATCTAAATGGAGCTGAAAAATTTTGTGATTTTCGTTGCCAGATATAAGCAGATCTGGTCATATCTGATGCAAGATTTGTTCATATCTGATACCACATATAAGCCACTTGAAACGTTTTCAAAGACACCAAAATAAAAATTTATAAAATTTAACTTGTTTTTAATTTCTTCCTTTCCTACTGAATCTGATTTCATACTATATGTCCAGATCAAATTGAATCTCATTATATATGGTGACCAAATCTGCCTAATTAGATTTCAAATTTGTCCTCAATTTTAAGATCTTATTAGATCTAGAATAAGTAAATCTCATGTGATATAGTCAGATATGAATATATACATATCAATGGGGAATAGGGCCAAATATGGTCCCATATAACATTCACAACTCAAATTTCAACCAGATATCTAAGATTTTTTGTGTATAAATGCTATTTAATACCATTTCCAAAGGATATTTCTATGGTAGGTTGGTCTGAATATGGACCAATTTTAAGCAAATTCAATAGGTTTCATCCCTCCACCAATAGAAACCTATGTAGCAAATTTCATTTAAGTTCATTTAAGAAAATACCAGGAAGGTGGGTTTATATGGAGACTAATTTTCTTTAAATTTGAAAATACGAATTATGGTCTCATGTTATATTCACAACCTAAATTTCAAGCCTGTATCTACGAATATTTTGTATCTAAATACCATTTAATATGGTACGTTCTTGGGCCAACTTATGTATCAAATTTCATCTAAATGTATATTTTCAACTTGTAGTTTAAGTAAAGAATACTGGGAACTTAATATTTTCAAATGTTGTGAAACAGATTTTGACTTCAGATTCATATTTAGGAGGCCGTAATACTTTGAAAATTTTTTATAAAAAGTTTTTGTAAAAACTTGTGTTCTAGTTTAATTGAAAAGGTTGACTTTTAAAACTGTTTGAAAGTGCTTTGGTCTCCTAAATACGAATTCAAATTCAAAAAAGTGCTGACGAATCAATCTTCCCAAATGTGGGGATTTCCTTATGTCAAAGACATACAAATTGGTTCAAAAATTTTACCTATTTTTCATATGTTTTGAAATTATGGAATAGATTTGAAAGTTTGATCTGTGTCTTGTTTGAGAATAGTTTTTACTAGTCCAAATCTTTTAGAAAATTTTAGAGCTTTAACTTTGAAAAGCAACGATGCGGTTTTCGGTAATGGTAACACTATGTGAGTTATTTCGGGTTAACGGTATTTTAAGGTTAACGGTAGTCAGTTAAAAGTTTTTGAACCGATAACGGTATTTAAGTGGTATTGCCACACAACGTGCAATTAGCAAAAGCTGAAATTAAAAAAAGTAATATTAGATACTTTAAGGATAACGGCATTTAATTAATTTGGGCAACGGCATTTTAAGGGTATTTATTATTCATCTATTTCGCTATCGGGACTATAAGGCTAAAGGTATTTTATTTATTTCAGTAACGATAACTGAATACCGTGTTAAAAGGGTTTTGAACTGATTACGGTATTTTAGCGGTTATTTCTGCAAATCCTGTAAAAAATGCAATTTTTGGTATCCTAACGGGGTTCTTAAAATACCCTTGAACATATCCCGGCCTGATTATACTCAGATTAAGGGTAATATTATGTGGAATTCAAATCCATAAAATTTTTCATGCACTCACAATATATTTTCCGTTACCGACTGTAGTTTATTTGAAAAGTAATACGTAAAGTTTGTTTTTAAACGAAGAATCAATTGAAATTCATAGAAATATATTTTTTAACTATTTGAATCAGTCATTTAAAAAACAAACTATAAAAATTTACAGACATTCAGTAGGAGTTGATATTTTCTGTTAAATGTAAAATTTTATGTTTTCTGTTTTTCAAAATATAAATTCATATAATTCTTTATTGTTTTTTTACCAAAATAGTTTGTTTATATACAAAATTATTTCAATAAAAATTACAACAAATTATTCAAATATAGATACACACAGAAAATAAAAATATATATGTTACATCTGTGTGTGTTGTGTTTTGAAAAATTACATACAAATAAAAAAAATTCCATTTGAAAAATAAACCCCAGAAATCGTTTTTTTCTACTTTTTGTCAGTTAAAAATTGATGATTATTTTAAACACCTTTCGATTGCTTTTACTACTTATGTCGATTATTAAACAATGATTGAAAATAAACAAGAAAATGGGCTAAATATAATGAAAAATCAGTAGTCCTCTTTTTGATTGTATTTTCGATTAATTTAATATGTATTTTAGTTTATTTTTAACGAAATAATATTGTGAGTGTGGTATTTGTACAAATTGCTCAATGAAGTATTTTTCCCAAAGTCAGGGGTTTAAGAGAGACAAGCCCACACCTTGGAAAGAAACTTAGATAGAATTTGTTTAACTTTAGATTCTGGTTCTACGTTAAAAAAAGTTTTAGTGGAAGGGTTTGCACAAAAATGTGCACTTTTGTTGAGTAGTGTAATTCTTGAAGACTTGTGTTGTAGAAAACCTTCGTGATTTTAAAGGTTTAGAAAAACACATGCATGGAGACTCTTCCAAGTTAAAAAAAAAATTGATTTTGCTGATATAGAATTTGTGATAGTGAAGGCAAAGCTAATGTTAGAGAAAACGAAAGTTTAAAAAGGAGAGGAAATACACTAATTTTTTCTCTTTTTATTATTTTTTTGGAGTACCCAGTTTTGAGCGTTAAAGTAGCCTTTTCTAAAGATTTTTTAACTTTAAATTGCTTTTTTCACATTTTTTTCAGAAAGCTTGGCATAACATTTTAATTAAATTTTTTAAATTGATGTGATAAAATATTAATTAAAATTTTTGTTTATTTTTTTAGTTAAATTTTTAATTGATATGATTAAAAGAAAAATTTCAATTAAATTTGCCGAAAAAATTTTAATTGATAAAACAGATTCCTTAATTGGGTCAAAATTCAATTAAATTTTTAATTGAATAAGCAAATACGAGGGCGGATCAGTAAGTCCGTGACTTTTTGAATGAAACAAAGTTTTTTTTTTTTGCAAAAAAAAAAATATATATTTTTCAACATAATCTCCTTTTAGCTCAATACACTTAGTGCAACATTTGTCCAATTTTTGTATTCCTTTCAAAAAATAGGATTTTTCGAGGTCCATAAAATAGGCATTTGTTTGACCAATAATTTCATCGTTGGAGCTAAATCTCTTTCCACCCAGCCATTTCTTTAGGTTTGGAAATAGGAAATAGTCACTTGAGGCTAAATCCGGAGAATATGGCGGATGAGGAACCAATTCGTAGCCCAATTCATGGAATTTTGCCATTGAGACTACACACGTGTGCACCGGTGCATTTTCTTGAAAAGATCTTGTTTTCTTGCCCATATGGGGTCGTTTTTTTTAAAATCCTCGTTAAATCGGTCCAATAAGCTGGCATAATATTCGCCGTTTATTGTTTTTCTCTTTTAAATTGTTTAGACTGCTGCTTGTTCTTCGGAGTGTTGTAATGGATCCATGTTTCATCCACAGTTACACAACACCGCAAAAACTCATTTAAATTGCGGTTAAACAACTCCAAATAATCCTTTGAAGTTGTCTTACGATTATGTTTATGGTCAATTGAGAACAAACGCGGCACCCATCTTGCAGACAGCTTTCTTAAATCGTACTTAAATCATTTAAAATCGAAACCACTGCCCAATAAAATGCCTATGGCATCAACAATCTCACGCACTTTTACTCTTCGATCGGGCAACACTATATCGACATTTTCGGGTGTATTGACCTCAATTGACCGTTCAGAACGTTCAGCGTCATTTGTACTTGTGCGACCACAACGAAAATCAGTAAATCACTTTTTTACCATTAAAATCGATGGCGCAGAGTCCCCATAGCATTTGTCAAGCTTTTCCTTTGTTTGATTGACGGTTTTTTTTTCGTAAAAAATAATGTTTAATTAGCGCTCGAAATTCACTTTTTTCCGCTTTTAAAAAAATCCACGAGATTGTATGTTTTGAACAGCTGTTAAACGCAAAGTAAATGACGGAACTTGCTCAAAATTTGGTGGTACTTGATGGGAGCAGTGTTGCATTTCATATAACTACGAGGGAAGTTCGAAAAGTCACGGACTTATTGATTCGCCCTATTTTGCTTTAAATTTAGATTTTTTTATCTTCTCTACTCATGACTTGACTGTACACAGAAATAATTATTGCACAAAGATTAGCAGATTAATTAAATATTTAATTAATTAAATTAATATTTTAATTAAATATTGACGTTTACTTATGTTTTATCAATTAAATTGGTTTTTGAAAAATTGGATACGTTTTTTTAAATTAATTTTAAATTAAAAATAAAATTAAAATTAAATTTTTTAATTCATATGATAAAATATTAATAAAATTTTTTTAATATTTTTAGTTAAATTTTTAATTGATATGATTAAAAGAAAAATTTTAAATAAATTTATCCGAAAAAGCTTAATTAATACAACAAATTGCTAAAAATTCAATTAAATTTTAAATTGAATAAGAAAATATTTTAATTGAAATTCGATTTCTGTGTACCAACTGAATAATTATTTTATAAATACATACTGGTCCCGAAATCGATGTGATAAGTCCTGAGATTGCTGTAAGGACCATTTTGTATAATTTTACCCGCGGTTTGCTTTTAAATACATTATTCAAATGGTATCCGGCGGATTTTTTAAACTTTTAACAACAAAATTTGTTTCAATTCGTATCTTTTGTAAACATTTTCTAATATCATGTCTTAACACTGTCGTTAAATACAAATATCCTTTGGTCAAATTATCCATAACAAGACTATTCATGTTCGTACCTATTACATATATAACAAATAGGTATGAATGTTATATGTATTTTTTTTGCTATAATATCTACATGTTTGTTTTTAATTAATATTTAGTTAAAAATAAAGAAAATAAAACTATGTAGAAAATAGTTTTTACTACACCTATACATTTAAACATATTTTTGCCTTACACATTATTTAAAAGAACCGTCATAAAGTGTATTATATTTTACAATACACATAAAGATACAAGCAATATTGTCAACACACACACACACACACACACACACATACACAATTGTAAAACTACTCACCACTTGTAAATTTTTTTATTTTAGCTAAATGTTAAGAGGTTTCAATTGCACAAACTTATTTCCTTCCGCCCGCCCGTTCGTTCGTGCTTCCTTCCTTATTTACTATCCTGTTCTGGTTGTTTTCTTAACCTTTTTTTTTTTTTAAAGAAAATGCTGATGGGTAATTTTAAGTATGAGTTGTGGAGCTCTGTGCGAATGTTGCTTGTTGGGGGTTATGGCTGGGGGGAAGTCTTACTTTAATTTATGTTGTTGCTTGGGATACGTCAAATATGCTTGAATTGACCAGTTTAGTTTGATACTTTTGTTTTATATTTAATATTTATTTCTATTAGCTTCTTTTTTATTTCTTTTTTATGTTTGCTTGAAATGTAACAATTTTGCTATATAGAGTATTTTTTTTATTCTCAACTTAACGTTTAGTAGGGAAAAACACGCAATAAATCGAAATTGTGTCCGTTCATATTGTCGTACCGTATGCTTGCAAAAGGGGACTTTCACTACTGCAAAAACCTTTTCTCGTAGTTTACCTTCTTTCTACTTATTAACTACTAAATGGTTCATGTGTTGGTTGGTTGGTTGGTCGGTCGGTCGCTTGGTTATGATTGCTATAGTTCAGTATATTAAGGCGGTTGAATGAATGGCTGGCTGGCTGCCTGGCTTGCTTGCTTTGAAAGAATTATTATATGTATATTCTTTCCATATTTTCCATCTTTTTTTCTTTAAAAACACTCTACCATAGTTAGAAATGTGGTATAAGTTTGTTATAATGTTTGTAATAATAAGTACGCACGCTGAAAATAACTACCTGCTGGAAATATATTGGGACCTTGAATTAATTTTCAGATACCAGCTCGGAAGAAATTCTACTGTTTTGGGACAATCCAATCCTCGACGTTTTTTTTTGCATTGTCCATGTGTCATCGACCGAGACAAGTAATAGTCGAAAGGATCGATGTCTGAAGAATACGGCGGGTGGGGAAGGACTTCCAATTTCAGCGATTCCAAATATGTTAGGTCTTGACCTGTCTTGCAACATGTGGCTGAGCGTTGTCATGCTGCAAAATCACTTTGTCGTGCCTTTCTTCGTATTCGTGCGCATGGGTTGAGTCCGATAGCATTCCACCGTGATCGTTTCACTCGGTCCAAGCAGCTTGTAGTAGATCACGCCACACTGGTCCCACCAAATGAAGCTTAATGCCATTGTTTTTCGGCCTTGCGAAGGATGTTGATCGCTTTCCGGGAAAAAGCCATAACTGTTCATCGCCAGTGAGAATGCGATGTAAAAAACCTTTAATTTTTTTTGGCGTCAGAGGAGCTGTTCACAAGCAAAAAATTGCCTTTTGACGTCAAGCTCCTTAAACTCGTATGACACCCAGTTTCCTTGCTTTTGAATCAATCCCATGGCGTTTGTCTGTCGACTCCCACTGCCAATGATTCTGATAACTCCTGAAGCGTTCACAAAGAGCTAATTCCTCGTTTCAAACTTTTTGGCTTGACCCGGCCGTTCCTTGTCTTCGAGCTCCTAATTTTTACTAAGATTCGATGACCCTCGGCCGCACATTTCTGCATATTAAAGTTATAAAGAAGAACTCCCCGAAAAAATACTTAATCTTGTACGAATTTCCACATGTACGGGGCCATATTTAGTATTGTTGTTGTTTACTCTTCAACCAAATGATACAACCTGCCAAAGACTCTCATTCCCAATAGATTTTAGCGGCAAAGTATTGGAAATTGGAAAATGTTTATATACCAGTGGTGTCCTCTTGTGTGAAACGCTTATTATTAATTTAAGGTTCCAATAATTTCAAGGGCTAGACGTTTCCTCCTTTGAATCCTCCATTTTCGATATAAAAGTGTAGAAATGTTCCCTATCTTTAGTGTTTTAATTCCACTTGTTTTCCCTTTCATTCCATTTCATAACGCTTGTCTGATGTTGCAATTCCACTTGTTGCCCGTTCCGTTTGGTGTTCAAATTGGGCTCGTTCGCCGATCCATTCCATTTCGTTCCATTGCAGTGTTTCAATTCCACTCCCGTTCCATTGCTAAACTAAATCTCTCCCCTTCCCCTTGTCTATTGTTTTATTTCCCCTCGTTTGCCTTTCAATTCAAGTTCGTTTTTCCTGTCTAGTGTTAAATTCCATTCAATTTCCGTTACATGACAAAATAATATATAATTTTTCTAATGCTTTTCTATACTTTTGTAGGGCTTACTTTCATCTTTTGAAGCTCCATTTTCCACTTTTTTTTTGGCGAAAATTCCGAAATGTACCTTTTCAGTAAATTTGCCCATAATCCACGGAACACTTTTTTAAAATATCAGTTTTCCAGTCAAAGCAGTTTGGGCAGGGCGTTAAATGGGAGACTTTTTCCCCATTTGAAATCCCATTTTTACCACGTTTCTGGGGAAAATTTAAAAAAAAAACCTCATTGAATTAGCCCATAATCTAGGGAAATTATATTTGAAATTTTAGGTTTCTAGCCAAATCGGGTTAGGAAGGCCGTTAAAGGGGATTATTTTCTCCCTTTAAACCCTTGTTTTTACCACTTACCTTTGGAAAATTCCAAAAATAACCTCAGTTAGTTACAGTTTTAGGTTTCTAGCCAAATTGATTTAGGTGGGCCTTAGCTCTTAAACTGACGGGGAACACATTTAAAATTTCATGTTTAAAGCCCCAAGGACCGATTACTACAGCATCTTTCAGGTGGAAGTTTTGGCTTCCAAAATGGCCCTAAGACGATTGTTTCTTACGTTAATGTGTATATTGATAGTCAAGCGCCTTTAAGGGCTATTTTCCCCGATTTGACATACACATCGATTGTCCAAGAGTGCAAGGACCGTTTTTGCTAGACTTTGTACCAACAGAAAAGTACACAACAGATTAACTTGTTCGCGGTGCAGGAGGTCATACGGCTTAACCCTGTTCATCGTAACAGGAGAGTACACATTTATTGGGATCGTCGTGGACATCGGGGCATTTAGAGTAACAAGATTGCGGACGAGCTGGTAAAGCGCGGGCTCCATTTTCCTGGCAAAAAGGCAATCGACATTGGGGTTAAACTACAGTTTTTGAAACTGGAAGAAGACTCCAATGTAATAGGCAGATCTTAGGCGGATTGGTGGAATACCGGAACGTGCAGCGCTTCAAAGATTATGTGGAAGTCTAACAATGCTAAGGCGGTGGGTCTTGTGTTATCCTTAACCAGAAGCGATTGTAGAATTCTGGTATTGAGGGGTCACTGCTGGACTGCGGTTATCGCCAAGAGAGCGGAAAAGCTGGGGAGTGGTAATTGTAAATTTTGTGGGGTACCGGGGGAAAGAGAGAGACGGTAGAACATATTTTGTGCCACTGTCCGACTCTTGCGCGCTCCAGGGCAAGTTGCTTGGAAGATTACCTATTCCGCCATCTGGAAGAAATCTCTAGAAGCGGATTTCTAAGACCTCTGGTATTTGTTAGCTGAGTTTGGAGGACCCTGATTCCTAATATTTATGCGGGTTACACAGAGAACAGATTCATTTGACAACCGAATTTCTTGTGAACTGAATAATATGGCTGCAGCAACTGAATTATTTGGTTGTCGCAATCAAATGTTTTCCAGACCCAATTGAATTTTACAGGTTGGTTGAAAAGTTCCTGCGCTCGAAATGAAAGAATACTGTTTTTGTTACGAAATATATTTTTTTATTCAATATAATCTCCTAGAAGCTCAATGCACTTGTTCCAATGATCTTCCGATAATTTTATCCCATCCTTATAATGGTTTTCCGGAAGCTCTGCAAAATAACCGTCTACGGCTGCTATGGCCTCTTCATTCGACGAAAAATGTTTTCCACGAAGGAATTGTTTGAGATTTCTAAAGAGATAGTAGTCACTGGGAGCCAAATCTGGTAAATACGGTGGATGTTCAAGCAATTCGTACTTTAATTCTTTGAATTTAGCCATCGTCAAAACACTTTTGTGAGCAGGTGCATTGTCTTGATGAAAAATGATTTTTTTCTTCTTTAAACCAGGTCTTTTCTCACGAATTTTTTCATCCAGCTGATCCAAAAGGCTGCAATAATATTCAGAGTTGATTGTTTTACCTTTCTGAAGATAATCAATTAACAAAATTCCTTTTGCATCCCAAAAAACTGATGCCATAACCTTCTTTGCTGATCGTTGTGACTTCACCTGCTTTGGAGCTGAACAACCAGCTTCAGTCCACGGTAAACGTTCTTGTTTCAATTTAGGATCATGATGGTAGATCCAAGTCTCATCCATAGTAATAAAACGACGCAAGAAGTCGGTTCTATTCGGCTTAAAACACTCCAAATTACGCTGAGAAATTTGTTTTCGATCCAGTTTTTGTTGAATTGTTAATGTGTGCGGCACTAACTTTTCAAACAGTTCTGTCATACGTAATTCTTCATGTAAAATATGAAGTACTCGTTCGTCTGAGATGCCTATGGCATTAGCAATTTCACGCTTAGTCAAACTTGGATCTTCACTAACAATATTATGTACCTGCTCAATGATTTCTGCTGTGGTTGCAGTTTTTGGTCTTCCTTCGCGTGGATCGTCTTCAAGGCTTGTGCGACCACGTTTTAATTCACCAGCCCAAAATTCAACGGTGTGTTTTGAAGGTGAGGACTCCTTATACACTTCTAACAATTGTTCATAAATTTCCTTTGCTTTTAAACCCTTCAAAACAAAGGATCTAATGACCTCACGATATTCAATTTTTTCCATATTAAAAAAAAATCAATGACACGTCAACTTCAAATGGCTTGTAAACAAAGAAAGAATTGACAGAATGACTTGCAACTTTGCATGTGTTCTCCAAAAAAGTTTGGAGATAGCAGTGCCATCTCTTGGTGAGCGCAGGAACTTTTCAACCAACCTGTATTGTTTTAACTGAAATTCTGTTATTTTAACCGGATTTCTGTCGTATTGATCGATATTCTTTTGCTACAAACAAATATATCGGTAGCTCCAACCAAACCATTCGGTTGGCAATAAATTTGCGTGTTACAATAAATCTGTTTTCTCTGTGTAGGGACCCAATTGGTCTATGCTCAACCTAAACTAGTCCAAAGGTTTTGGGCAGGCCGACATAGGGGACACTTTCCCCTATTTCCAAAATTCCTGTCTTAGCGGATGTCTACGCCCGAAGAGAACACCTTTGTACCAGATTTGAACTTCCTTCATATGGAGGTTTTAAAATGTTTTTTAACAGGTTTGGGTTTTGTCGCGTTGTTTTAAAACTAAATTGATCTTCAATATTGCTATAAACCGTGATAACTTGGATTTTGGTTAAGAAACATATTCTTTTCATTTTCATGCAAAATTGATTGTGCTGACAGCTGTAAGTAAGGCATTACATCAAACGATCATATTATAACATAAATTTTAACCATGATAAAATCCATTTGTGAAGTGTTTGTAGCGTTCGCCTTGACCGTCTAAAATATTCTTACATGTAATTTTTTTTTATTTTTTTTTTTTTTTATAAATAAATATTTTGTATTTAGCTGTTGCCGATGTTTTCATATATTTGTTTGTATGGAGCTGTCTGTCGTATTTATTATAGTTTCAAAATAAACACTTTGTAGCAAAAAAAATTAAAAGGTAAACGGATCAATAATATCGATTTCAAGTTGTACCTCTTTTTGTTATTTTAAACATTTTGCTGGAAAAACAATATTTAAAGTATTATTGCCAATTTTGAATATTTATAAACAAATTGTATTTGCACATTGGTCAGCAGCTTATGCATCATACGATTTTTCACTTTAAGTATTTTTTTTTAAAAATTATTTGTCTAGACTCGGAAAAATATTTATACGTAAATACTTTGAAAACAAAATATACTACAACTAATATTTTTAGTCATACATACATGTTATGTTTATTAATAATACATTTAGTTCGCAGGTACGTTTTATTTTTTTTATTTTTTTTTTTTTAAATTTAGATAAATTTCTTGGTTTCTGCACGCTAATGTGTTTTACCCAGTAGTGCAAACATGCAAGCAAACGTACACAAATATTTAGGCCATGTTTCATAATACAAAAAAAAAACCCTTTTACTAAAAATATAAAAAAATATGGTAGAAAAAAAAAATAATCTATTGTGGTTTTAGTTTATTTAAAAATTTTCTTTTCCATCATAATGATTTGTAATATTTTATTGTTGTTAGTTGTTTTCTAACACATAAAACATTTCCTGTTCTAATTGTAAAAAAAGAAAATATTTTTAGTGAAATGTATTTTAAGCAAATATATGCAATTGTTTGTTCTTATACTACCCCTACTTTTAATTGTTAATAAAAAAAAGTTTTTCCAAATTTAATGAAGGCGCTAATTTAAATTACAACAAAGTTTTTACTGTCTTTTAACAGCACATTTACACACAAATTACTTTCTTATTTGATGGCAGGAAAACAACAGAAAAATCGATTTAATTAAACTTTTTGATTGCATATTAAAGTTCTTCAATCAAAAATGTCGCATCACCTAAACGTTCTTGTTTGGGGTAAATAAAAACGTGTTTAAAATTAAAATGTAAAATTTTGCATATCTTTTTTGTTTGGAAAGCGTGTCAAAGAATTTATTACAAAGAACAACAAATGAAAAAAAAAGAAATATACTGTTTTTCAAATTAGGGCTTAAATCACAAATTTAGTATGCGAAAATATTTAATTTGAATTAACATTTGCAAGGAAGGTGGTCTGCGAAGGCATACACGCAAAGAAAAAACATAGTTGGGTCAATCATATTCGAAGAGCATCATATATTTTTGGGTTTATGCTTGTGCCAACCATAATCGTACTATATTATGGTTATTATATTATGATAATAAAATAACCATATTTTTACCATAATATCGTCCCTACAGTTATATTATGATTCAAAAATTACCATATTATGGTCCTAAATAAACATTTTATATTGAATATATCATAATATGATCGCACGTAATCATAGTATGCTTAAAATGTTACCATATTATAGTCCCTCATAACTAAGAAAATTTCTTAAAGGAAAAGTTCTTAGAAACTATAAAAAGCTATTTAAATTTAAGAATATTTTCTTTAGAAATGTTTTTTCTATAAAAAAAAACTTAATATTAAGGACTTTTTGAAGAAAAATTGTTAAGGAAAACATCATAGACTTTGAGAACTTTTTTTCTTTGATTGTGTAATTATTTCTTGATTGTTGCCAGCATTTTATCGTTGTATAATTATCATGTTTTTTTCATAGTCAGAATTTTTGTTACCACAGTATGGTTAAAGCCAATCATGATATAAAATGGAAGGTGCCAATCATAAAATAGTAAAATATTTACTAAATAATGATGGTAGCGACCATGTTGATGGTTAGAAAACCAATAACTTGGTTGTGACAACCATATCTGATTGCAGCAAGCACAATATAGTAGCAGTGATCATATTGCAACCATGTTTTTTCTCTTCGTGTAGAATATGGATTGCGCATAAACCATTTCATTTTGTTCCACAGATTGTAGCGACATTTTTTTTTAACGAAATTTGGTATTAATTGGAATTAAGAAACTATCAATTGAAAGTCAGAAGTTCAATATGAATTTCCAAAGGTATTTTCTGAATTTAAAATGGAGATTTCTCTCGCAGACAAAAAGCATGTTTGAGGCAATCATATTCGAAGAGCATAATATATTTTTGGAATTATGATTGTCTCAACCATATTATTACTATAATATAGTTATCATATAATGATAATAACACAACCATAATTTTATCATTATATAGTTCCTACAGTTATATTATGATTCGAAACTATGAAAATGTTCTTTAAATTTAAGAATATTTCTTTAAGAAATATTTTTCCTAAAGAAAACCTTTGATACTATTGACTTTTTCAAGAAAATTTTCTTGATTCTATGAACCTTTTTTAAGAAACATACGAAAAAAAGTTAATTCTATGGACTTTTTTTTAATAAAAAAACATAGAATCTATGGACTTTTTCTAATAGAAAAATTCTAAGGACATTTTCAAGATTTTTTTAGAGTCTCAGAATATAACTTTTAGAACAAATCATAAAGATCTAAGATTATGTTATTTCTACTAGAAAAATTTCTTAGAATCTAAGTATTTTTCATGATGAAAAGATCTGACATATTTTTAGAATCTAAGTTTGTTTGAGACTATATGAATTTTCATCTAAGAAACAGTTTGCACAATCTGAGAATTTTGCTTTAAGAAAACGGCCATAGAATCTAAAAACCTTTCTATCAGAAAAATTTCATAAAAACTTGTATTTTATTTAAAAACCTTTTCGTACAAAATAACTCTTGGCTTCTACAGAATTTTTTTTTTTTATAAAAAATTATTTTTATTCATATTCTGAGTACTTTTTCGGCAAGAAAGTCGTTATTTCGCAAGAAATTAATTAAACATATTTTTTTTTAAAGGTTTATTATTTTTATTGAAAAGAATTAAAAATTTAAAATATTTACGGGGGCGTATCAATAAGTTCGTGACTTTTCGAACTTCCCTCGTAGTTATATGAAATGCAACACTGCTTCCATTAAGTTCTACGTTTTAATAGACTACTATCAAATTTTGAGCAAGTTCCGTTATTTATTTATTTATTTTAGTTTGCGTTTAACAGCTGTTCAAAACATACAACTCGTGGCTTTTTTTACAAATGGAAAAAAGTGAATTTTGAGTTCTCATAATCATTATTTTTTGCTTCAATCAAAGCAAGGAAAAGCTTCATAAATACTATACACAATCGATTCCAATGGTAAAAAAGTAGTTTCTGACTTTCGTTGTGGCCTTACAAGCACGGAAGATGCCGAACGTTCTGGACGCCCAGTTGAGGTCTCTACACCCAAAACAATTGAAAAAATTCACGATATGGTTTTGGCCGATCGGAGACTGAATGTGCAATAGATTGTGGAAGACATAGACATCTCATATGGCTCAGTGGTTTCAATTTTGAACGATCACTTGGGTACGAGAAAGCTTTCCGCAAGAAGTCTGCCGCGTTTGCTCACAATCGACCACCAACGGAATCGTGTGACAGCTTAGTTTCCATGGCAAATCCATGAAGTGGACCCCGAATTGCTCCCTCATTCGCCTTATTCTCCGGATTTAGTCCCCAGTGATTATTTCCTATTTCCAAACCTAAAGAAATGGCTCAGTGGAAAGAGATTTACCCCAACGATAAAATTATTGATCAAACAAATGCCCATTTTATGGAACTCGAAAAATCCTGCTGTTAAACGCAAAGTAAATAACGGAACTTGCTCAAAATTTGACAGTAGTCTATGCTACTTGATGGGAGCAGTGTTGCATTTCATATAACTACGAGGGAAGTTCGAAAAGTCACGAACTTATTGATCCGCCCTCGGTTTTTCTAAACTTCAAATGGAAAATCAGAATTACAATTGATGATTTTTGAATTTTAATAAGTTTTAATTTTATTTTCACTAAAATTATAAAAATAGCTGATACAAATTGAAAAAGTTTTTTGGACATTTTTTTTAACAAGTTTTTAATTTAAATCTAATGTTAAATATGTTAAAAAAAAAAAAACCAAAAAGGTTGACGTATAATTTTAAATATAAAAAAGTTTATTTTAACTAGAATTATATTTATCATAATAAGATTAAGACATAATTTAAAAATGTTAATTCAATTATAATAAAATAACTGATTTAATTATAATTTTTTTATCTCATAATATTTATCCATTAATGCCGATCTAGAATAGCTAATGTAGGTTCCATTGGACATACAAACCATATAAAATTTAAAAATGTAGTACACCAAAGGGTGCAACTAATTCAATTACTGTTTGTTGGCGTTAAACATATTTTAAATTACGTGATGTAGTGAAAATGTATGCCTTTGTATTTGGAAAAGAAAAATCTTAAAGTGGCATATCCAGGGGGGAGAATAATTTCCCAAAGTTAGGGAAAAAGTTCCCCCTGTCAGTGGGAATTAATGTGGATTTTTTTTTGGAAATTTTTATGGATCCTGCTGAAACACTTTCGGCTAGAAATAAGAAATTTCAAATACATTTTGATGAAGATAAAGTTTTTGGAATTTCCAATAAGAAGGTAAAAATGGAGTTCAAAAAGGAAAAATGGATCCCATTATACGGGACTTCAAACTATTGAAGTTATGAACTTGAAATTTGGCAAGTATTTCCTTCTCAGACGTCAATATCCTCTAAGACGGAATTATTGGAAATTTTTAAGTAGAGAGGCGAAAAGTCAAAAATCTTTCCATAACGTCTTGCCCAAAATCCTGCGGTTAATTATCCATCATTTAAATATATGCTTTCTTGAGTATGAACTAATGTAATCAAAGATTCTTTTTGAATTTTTGATAAAAACTTTTTTCACTTTAAAAGGGAAATCCCTAGAAAACTAAAACTTAAAATTGAAAAATTATCAAAATATTAGGTTAGGTTGAGCTGGCTTGGTAGAGACCAATTTGATCCCAAGTGTTACCAGACACGAAAGACACGTTAGGTCAGCCAGATGTGATGGCACCCAGGATGTGCTCCACACTCTCTTAGCAAAAGCTGGTTTTAAAGATTTCCTCCAGATCTCGAAATAAGTAATCTCTCAAGCAACCTGCTCTAAAGTATGTATACAAGATCTTGACAGTTGCACATCATATGTTCAGCTTCACCGTCTCCCTATCCCCCGGTACAATACACATTAACAAATATCACTCTAAAGTTACCCGTCGGTACCCCCACCAGAATCCTACAATCACTTCTGGTTATGGATAGCAGAAGTTCCGTTGCCTTTAGGATCGTATAATCTCCACAAGTTTCGATATTCCTACAAACCGCCTCAGCCCTGTCCACTATAGTGGCTTCTACATCCCGTTTCAAAAACTGGAGTGGCACACGAATGCCCATTGCGCTTTCGCCAGGCAACTGGAACCCTCGTCTCGTCAGTTAGTCGAAAGAAGTGTACTCTCCTGTTGGTACAAATCGATGACTATGGCAGGTTAGCGGAAATATCCACAATATTCAATTGACTATTTATTTAAAAATTAGCATAAGAACCAATAGCCTCAGGAACAAAAACAATACGATCAGCCTTTTTGGCTTTTAGAACAGTCGATTGAAAAATGCTGCATTCATTGGATCGTTTATACGACTCCTCGCTACCCAGCTCTCGACAGAAAACCACAGCCCCGACTTCCTCCCATATCTTAGAACCATTTGTAAAGCATTTAAACTGCCAATTATTCATATTTCCCATTATGGCACTCAGAGAAGCACAACCGAGAGATAATATAGTCACTGCTACAAATTGCATCCACAATAAATCTTCCGTGACCGTAAGATGTATACACAAACTGCCCCGAAGTCTTCGTGCGGACTCCAATACGGCCCCTTCCGCCCCAGATTAATGGGTTGCAGATTCAAGATTACATCCAGTGCCGCAGTTGGCGGCACTATCTTTCTGCGCACTATCCAGGCGCCTGCAGTATACTATCCTCTCCCATATGCGGTCCACCAAACAAGTACTCCATAAAGTAAAATTAGTCTTGCAGCTGCCATATAAAACCAATGCGTGAAATTAGGCGACGGATACCAAGCTTTTCCAGTATCTTTTTAAATCATTTGTTGTTTTGACACTGACAGATTTTTTCGGCTTGAAATATTGACTATCAATCAGTATCATAACTTCGAGAACCAAAATGAGTCGCTTTACGCTCAAACAACGTTGGGAAATATTGCAAACTTATTTCTATAGAAAGTTCTGTGCTGCTGACTGTTGAAAAGAAGTTTTGGGATATAAAACGCCTACTGCACATGCTGTACGCAAGTTTGTGCAAATAGTTCGTGGGACTGGCTTGCTAGTGGACAACACTCATGGTTACCGTCGTCGTACGGTGCGTACCGTAGGCGAAAGTGTGCAACTCAATACAATAACATCGATCTCAACAACTCGATTAGAATTGTGCTCTAAGATTTCGGATTATTCGCTTACAAGGTCCAATTGACTCTACACTTAGGCCGAGTTTTTGGGATGTAGATTATCTTTAAACTCAGTTAATGGCAGCTTGTAACTGGAAAACTGCTTTTGAACTTTGGTTTGTGTTGTTTTATTTATATGAAGATCAAACTTCTATGCAATGAAAAGTTGTTTCGACAAATTTATGTTCATAAACTTTGAAATGGCTGACAAAATTCGATTTCGGTTTAACTAAACCAAGTTTAACTCACATCCAAAAAACTCGGCCTTAAAGGCAAACGATCATCTGCTTCGTTATGGCTTCTCAGTTTGGGCCTTCGGCCATTCGGACATCGATTGGGCCAATCGAACATCGAATTACCCCCAGTGTAGCCTCCATCGCAGAGCTTATAGTATTCAGTTACTTCCCAGTGACAATAACATCATCAGTTATTCTAACCGCTGCGCCCTTAAGCCCCTCGAGAAGTTAACTCTCAACAAGTGTCGACGAGAAAAACTAAATTCATTCCGATTTATTTAACGAATTATCGTACATTTAAGATATCCATCTACATAAAATATTTCCTACCAACTACTTAAATCAATAAGTGACCCCAAAATTGTTGTTAATTTCCATGCTGCAATAACCACATTTTGGGTTATCCATTAAGACAGTAAGAAAAAATAATATATTTCTATCTTAAAAACTAACTTAAAACATTCATTTAAATATTTCCTGGCAACAAATAAGTAGTAGTAGTAGTATAAAAACTTTAAAGCTAATCTCTAACATTTTTTATATTTAAATTCCTTTTAATACCTTCTGTTCTTAAACCGACCACAGCGACATTAAAGTATGGCATCTCTAGCTCTCTGTTTCTTTATTATCCTTTTTTTTGTTGTTGTTGTTGTTGCCATTTAAGGGATGGGTGTTTGTTTATGTATTTTCGCTAAGTATGAATGAATGAATGAATGTACGGTTCGTTTGTAGCTGTTAACATTTATACTCCTATGCCAACATTTTACAGTGGAGCAAAAACAAAATATTTTGTAATTAATTTAGACATTTTAACTGGTTGGTGGGATTACTATAAAATTTCCTACAGTCATGGCGAAAGTCATTTCGAATGTAGTTTTTGGACTCCAAAGTAGGGCAACGCGAGCATGTGAACATTTTAAAAGGTTGCAATTTTTGACTTATAAACCGATTTTAAAAAACTTGGTATAATCTCATAAATAAACGCCTGCAATATACAAGTTGATAATTATGCTGTCCCCGAAACGGTTCAAATTGAATATCTTTTTTTTGAGTGCATAGCTGGTATGCCAAATTTGTAGGAAATCGGTTAATTTGGAATTATAGTTACCGTACTATACGGTAAAAAATAATTGAATTAATTTCAAAATATTTTGATTCTATCCCACTGTGCTTTGTGATACTGTTACAAATTTAATTTCATTTATTTTGTACCCAAATCACATACACCAACACTATTATAGACAACAGCAAACTAAATATTCTTTACTCGACTCGATTCCCCATTCGTTTTTTAATTCTAAACATAGAACAGCAGTCGAAAAGATTCCGCAAATGGGAATTTTTTCAACCATACATTTTAATGATATCAAAAAAAAAAAAAAATATTTTGTGGTTTTATTTTTTCATTATTATTGTACCAACATACTTTGAAATCTATGCACAAAAAAAAAACTATATACAGCCATCCTTCGTATAATGCGGTTGGTTAATTCATAGTGTTATTTTTTTGAGGGTCAAATGTAGAAAAAACCCGTATTATATGAAGGAAAAACCGCGTTAAATGATGGGGGGAAAGGCATTTACTTGTTGTTTGCGTTAGAACTAAACCGCGTTCCATAAAAGATGGATGTATACAGTAACAAAGAAAGTTTTACATCGAATCCAAAAATTTGTATAAAATTTGAATATTTTACAGAAAATTGAAAAATTAAAGATCCGCATTTTTTTAAACTAATTCCTCGCCAAATACAATAGGGTTCGTCCTTGGGCAAATAGATGTACCAAATATCTTTATATTTGTTTATATGGACATACCGACTGATATTATTAAATCGAATCAGGAAGTGATAATGAGTCGACTGGGTCTATGTCTGATATTTTAGTTACAAACTTCAGCATAAACGCATTATACCCTGACCACGTAGTAGTGGTGGTGTAGTGTATTAAAAAGCTAAAATATTAATATCATACACGGCGAATAGAAAATCATAGTGAAATCAATTATTATGTTTTAATTTAAAAAACTGTTTAATTTTGACTTAAACTATTTAGTTTTGACTTAAACGGTTCAATTTTTACTGCCCAAGACCGCCAGTAAGCGGTTATCAGCTACGAGTATTTAGTAGTTTTTGACTAAATAATAATTTTTTATTGAAGCAATTACTTGATATCGATAGAAAATACAATTTTCAACTTTTTCCGTTTTTTAACTTTTTTGTTCAGCGACCAATTTTTAAAACAATAAAAATTATTTCGCCAAAAATGCAAACATGAATGATAATAATAAAGGATGTTAAGAGTCTGTACTTGCAAAATACAGGTTGGTTGAAAAGTTCTTGCGCTCACCAAGAGATGGCACTGCTAGCTCCAAACTTTTTTTTCTCAAGTTGGTATAACTGTCCTGAGAACACATGCAAAGTTGCAAGTCGTTCTGTCAATTCTTTCTTTGTTTACAAGCCATTTGAAGTTGACGTGTCATTGATTTTTTTTTAATATGGAAAAAATTCAATATCGTGCAGTCATTAGATTCATTGTTTTGAAGGGCTTAAAAGCAAAGGAAATTTATGAACAATTGTTAGAAGTGTATAAGGAGTCCTCACCTTCAAAACGCACCGTTGAATTTTGGGCTGGTGAATTTAAACGTGGTCGTACCAGCCTTGAAGATGATCCCACAGCAGAAATCAATGAGCAGGTACATAATATGGTTAGTGAAGATCTAAGTTTGACTAAGCGTGAAATTGCTAATGCCATAGGCATCTCAGACGAACGAGTACTCCATATTTTACATGAAGAATTACGTATGAAAAAACTGTTTGGAAAGTTAGTACCGCAGCACACATTAACAATTCAACAAAAACTGGATCGAAAACAAATTTCTCAGCGTAATTTGGAGTGTTTTAAGCCGAATAAAACCGACTTCTTGCGTCGTTTTATAACTATGGATGAGACTTGGATCTACCACCATGATCCTAAATGGAAACAAGAACGTTTACAGTGGACTGAAGCTGGTTGTTCAGCTCCAAAGCAGGTGAAGTCACAACGATCAGCAAAGAAGGTTATGGCATCAGTTTTTTGGGATGCAAAAGGAATTTTGTTGATTGATTATCTTTAGAAAGGTAAAACAATCAACTCTGAATAATATTGCAGCCTTTTGGATCAGCTGGATGAAAAAATTCGTGACCTGGTTTAAAGAAGAAAAAAATCATTTTTCATCAAGACAATGCACCTGCTCACAAAAGTGTTTTGACGATTGCTAAATTCAAAGAATTAAAGTACGAATTGCTTGAACATCCACTGTATTCACCAGATTTGGCTTCCAGTGACTTCTATCTCTTCAGAAATCTCAAACAATTCCTTCGTGGAAAGCATTTTTCGTCGAATGAAGAGGCCATAGCAGCCGTAGACGGTTATTTTGCAGAGCTTCCGGAAAACCATTATAAGGATGGGATAAAATTATTGGAAGATCATTGGAACAAGTGTATTGAGCTTCTAGGAGATTATATTGAATAAAAAAATATATTTCGTAACAAAAACAGTATTCTTTCATTTCGAGCGCAGGAACTTTTCAACTAACCTGTAAGTCACTATTCTTGCTCCAGGATTCTAGAGGATACGGTCAGCACATGTTTTACGAATATCTCCCTTACTCAAAACCAGTAAATAGATATTTTTTTTTTTTGAAATCAAGCACTGTTAATATAATCAGACTTTGTAGTAAGCGGAATCAATTTCGGTAAAATTTAATAATGCTTAGTATCAATTTCGCAATTTTTAAAAAGCGAAAATCGCTGTAACTTCTAAAATAATAAAACTAGATCAACAATTTTCGGTGTGTAATTTTATTTTATTGATAGTGTTACTTAAAGCAAAAATCGAAACAATTTGATTACTGGATTTGTTTTTAACCTTTATTGTATTATATCGCCTAAATAAAGCGATAAATCAATATAATGTAGAAATTAGAGGGTTAACTTAAAAAAAAACGGAACTAGTCCCTATATAAACCCGCCTTTACGGTATTTGCTTAAATGAACTTTAATGAAAATTGATACATAAATTTTTATTGACCCAGGCAAGAACCCTATATAATTTGTTTAGAATCGGTCCATATTAAAAAAAAAAATTTTTCTCATTTTATTTTTAAATGTAATTTAGACACAGAGAACAGTAGATATCTGATTGGAATTTAGTTTGTAATTGTTATATGGAACAATAAATCATTCCTCCAAACTTTTAGACCTATTCCCCATGTATAGCGAACTTCCCGGTATTTATTTAAATCAACGATTCCCAAATGAGGAGTCGCTACTAGGGATCTGTAGCTGCATCCAAATGGGTCCGGGAAGAGTTCGGAAAAAATTCTTTAAAAATAACAAGGTAATAATAAGTAATCTTCCATGTCAGTTGTCATAATTGTTTTTAAAAATTAAAAAAAGGAAACTGAAGAAATGTGGTATTCCAATTCTTAAGACTTTTTAGACTTTTTTTTTTTTTTTGTTAAATTGAATACACATTATTATTTTATTTATTCGATAGAACACTTTCTAAGATGCTAAAAAAAATCATCGAAATTTGCTTAAGAATCAATTTTTGCTATTCAAAAAATCACAGATACTAAGAAGCTTTTATTTTTATAGGGTATCATATGGTCGACATGCCCGAATTCAATATTCGGGATTCACAACAGATGTCGCATCATTTACATATGGTTTGTGACATTTTAATATGGCATTTTGAAAGGTGAACATTTGTCATTTATTCTCACTTAGTCATTGAACGAAATAGTGTAAAAAACAAAGTTTTTTTTTTTTGCTTCAAAAATATCAAATTTTGTGCCAATAAAGCATCATTTGCGGTAAGTTTTGCTTTAGTTCTTTAATGTGAAAAAAGTACAGCTCAAGCGCATCGATTGGTCAGCGACTTATCCTCATTTCATGGATTTCAACGTGCGAGAGATGGTTTGTGCAGTTCAGAATGGGTGATTTTGACACGGAAGACAAAGACCGACCAAAAAAGTTCACTCAAGCAGCAATTTCAAAGCGTTTGCAAGCAGCCAGGATTTATCCAAAATCAAAGCACTTGGGTGTGGTACCCAAGAGACGTTGATAGACGATTTTGCATGACTGAAATGCAGCTTGAACGCTATAAAAAGAAGTAATTTTTGCATCGAATGATTACTGGCAATGAAAAATGGATCCATTACAATAAGCCGAATCGTAATAAATAGTTGTGAAGTCCAGCCAACCAGCCATATCAAAAAGTATCTCACATCTTTTATGAGCAGCTGAAATCGGGTCAGACGATCACTGGGGACCTGTACAGAACACAATTGATCTGTTTGAAGCAAGCATTGACTGAAAAACGCCCGGAATATGCGACTAGGCCTGAAGGCGTAATATTCCACCATGACAGCGCTCGGCCACATGTTGCAAAAACAGTTAAAAACTATTTGGAAAATAGTGGTTGGGAAGTTTTACCTCACCCGTTTTATAGTCCAGACCTTACCCCGTCCGAATACCATTCGTTCGATTAATTCAAAACGCTCTCACTGAATTAATCGTTTTTGGCCCCATATTGTGCCAAAAAGATGAGAAAAGGTCATAGCTAATGAATAAATGTTTATTGTACTAATTTTTCACAATAAACGCCCAAAATTTGTCAATAAGTACACCCACACACAACAAAAAAAAGACATGAACTAAAAATTAATCCAAAATTTCCTTTAAAATAGTTTAAAAATTTTAATCAAATTTAAGTAAAATTTTATTAAAACTTCGAAAAATTTTCTTAAAATGAATAAAAATTCCTATGTTTGGGTTAAAACGAAATAGTTTATATACTTAGAAATACATAGTTCATACCTTTCTTAAGTAATATTTCTTGATTTTAGGAAAAAAGGGCATTAAATACAAATATATCAATTTTAAAGAAAAACCTACGAGTTTTAAGAAATTTGCATACTTAAATGTAATAAAACTAAGTTAAGTTCAAAAAAAAAAAAAAAAAATAGGACATAATTTACTCCCATTTAGTTCAAAAAATGTGAGTAACTTAAAATGAGAAAGTACTTGAACTTAGTGTGTGTTCGTTTTTTCGCGAGTATTAAAATTAACTAAATTTTAGAAAGCCATTTCAAAATTCAGTTTTGTAACTTTCCAATTTTTAAGAATTGTTTTCTAAAAATTAGTTCAGGCAATTAAAACCAAAAAGTAATAAATTTTTTCCTATGTTATAATAAAAATGTATTTAGTTTTAGAAGCTGATGAACTATTTCTAAGGAAAATTTTCATGCAACTTAGTTCAGATAAATTTTAAAAATTTTAATAAAATATTTTTTTTTTTCAAGTAAAAGTTTTCTAATTTTTAAAAAATCATAAACTTAGGTATAGGATCTTTTTTGTTGCAAAACGTTTAAATTATTTTTAATATACTTTTCAAAAAAAAAAAAAAAAAACAATAAATTCGAAACAAACTAGTTTTCCTAATTTTCAAGAAAAATATTATTCAAGGAAACAAATTAAAGTAACAAATTAAAAAAATTATCGTGCATGACTGTAATTTTTGATTCGTGCGCGTGAATCAAAAATGGCTCACGTGCCCATCTCTAATCTTATTAGTCTTAAATATTGAACTTAAAATAGCTTAAAATATATTTTAAATTTTTTTCAGCAAAAGGTGAAATGAATTTGCACTTTTATGTTATAATTTTGTTTGCTGACTTCAATACAAAACATCGCAAGCACATTTTATATATTACGGCATAATGGCTCTCCTATAATTGACGTTGCGCCCATTAAACTTTATATTTATCGAAGGCACTAAAACAATTTTTTTTTCACTTAATAATAAAAAAAAGTTAAAATTTGTTTATGTCAATTAAAGTTTAAGCTAAAAAAGTAATTTTTCCATTTTCCAATAATAACAAGAAATGTAACTGTGATATTTTGTATTTTTGCAACAATTTCCTTAAATTACTTAATTTAAGAAGACAAAGGACCCCCAGTGTTCCTTAGCCATAGGGATGCCGTGTGCCACTTAGGGCGTCCCTTTTTGTAGTTCTCTCAAGCAGAACCGTTAATTAAACGTTTTTTGCAACAATTTCCTTAAATTAGTTAATTAAAGAAGACAAAGGACCCCCAGTGATCCTTAGCCATAGATGCTGTGTGTCACTTAGGGCGTCCCTTTTTGCAGTTCTCTCAAAGAGAACCATTAATTAACAACGAAAAGTATATGGCTTTGTCACAATTTATTACGTTTCAGTATATCCTTCAGTACATTTTTTTAATTTGTTTAGCTTTTTGCTATTGGAAATTAATTTATATTTTGAATACATGAGTTTAGTGTAATTCAAATTAATTTAATGTTAACAGCAGTGTGTCTTCACAAAGCGGAAGTCCGGAAATTAGGGAAATATCTACACAATGAGTGTACTTTCATATTTATTAGAAAATTTTTATCAAATTAAAGGATAATTTTTACTTAAAATAAGTGCTATTTAACCTGATATTAGAAAATATTTTCTTATTTTTAGGAAGTTAAGTCCTAGTTTTTAATATAAAAAATTATCTAATGATTTTAAATAAAATAAATTTTTTCTTAAAACCAAGGAATCATTTCCTAACTAACAGCTAAATTTTAGATGATGTATGAACTAATTAGGAGGACATTTTACTGTTTTCTAATAAAAATTTAGTTCTCAGTTGTAAAATCTTTCTTTAATTTAGAAATTTTTACCAAATTTTAAGTAAAATTTGTTTCTTAATTCCAACCAAATTTTATTAAATAGTGGTGAAAAGTGTCTTTGGCGCCGTTTTTATTTATTTATTAAAAACTGAATTTGGAAATGGCTTTCTAAAATTTAGTTCATTTTACTACTCGCGAACAAAAAATGAACACACATTAAGTTCAAGTACTTTATTTAAGTTAGACACATTTTTTGAATTAAATGGGAGTAAATTATGTCCCAAATTTTTCTTTGAACTTAATTTTATTACATTTGAGTATGCAATTTTCTTAAAACTAAGATGTTTTTTCTTAAAATTCAAAAAAATTTGTTTAATTGACTTGTTTTTTTCCCTAAAATCAAGAAATATTACTTAGAAAAAATATGAACTATTTCTGAGTATATAAACTATTTCGTTTTTCCTCAAACTTAGGAATTTTTAATTCTTTTTAAGAAAATTTTTCTAAGTTTTAATAAAATTTTACTTAAATTGAGGACCATTTTTTAAACTATTTTGAAGGAAATTTTTGATTACATTTTAGATCATATCTTTTTAAGAGTGTATGAATAAATATTTGATTTTAATTAAAATTTCTTTGAAGCAAAATTCTTTCTAAATTTCTTAATGTTTGTTAAACTTGTTTGTTATTTGTTGTTGTTTTTTTTTGAGTGTATTTGTTTGTTCTCTTTAAAAAAAAATTAATGTTTACAAAAACAAACTGCTTTGCCAAAAACTAAGTAGATGTTGTGATAGTAAATAGTGATAGTTGTTTTGTGGGTGTTTTTAGTAATTTATTATTTTTTTTTTTTTGGTATTCATTTATTTAGTTTTTGTTTCTTTTGTTTAACTTACCCTTAATATTAAAAATAATTAAATTTATCACAATTGTTGTTTCGTTGTTACGGGAACTGATAATATCAAACATGTGTGCATATTGTTGTTGTTGTTGTTGTTCTTGATGTAGTATTTGACGCCTCCCGTAACTGCTAAAGTGACAACGGTTGGCGCCAGCATCTCCGCCGCCACAGCGCGCAAACACCCAACTTACCTCCGTTACGGAAAACGGAGGAGTCCTTTTGATTCTCCTTCTCCTTATTCTACTTCTTCCTCTGTTTGCTATTAACTTGTACTATTTAGTATTTTTATTTTATGTTGTCGCCTTTTATTAATTTTTTACACTAAACAACAAAATTTATTGATACTTTATTTTTTTTTTCTTCTTTCTTTTTTTTTTGTATTTTTATTTCTTTTATAATAAATAAATATCTATACTAAATGTGTTACGATGCTTTAGAATGGATACTATATGTTTTGGATATGACGATATAATATAGTAATGTATCGTAACATGATGTATTATATTTTGTACACTTTATTCACAGTTGGGTTTTGTGTTTTAAGTTGATTGGATTGGATTGAATTTCAACGATAACGACTAATAATATTTAGAGTGTAACTAGGTAATAAAACGCATTTTAATAGCTTTGGCCCAAAACATTAAATGTTTAGTTTTTCATTAAGTACAAAAAAAAATAAAAAAAACAGCAAAACGGAAAAATTTTAGCTAATAAAAAATTGTATAAAATAGAAAAAAAAAAACAACAACAACACGGACTACTAGGGTAGTAATATATATTCTTTAAATCCCGTACCGTGTTGTTCGTTTGGTAATGTGCTTTTTAGTTCTATAAATTTATTTTGTTTTATTTGATTTTATTTCTTTTGAATCTGTTTCAATTGAAATGTATGTTATGTTATGGTGGTGCTGCTGCTGCTGCTGCTCTTGTTGGCCTGTTCAATTTCTTCTAACAGGGTCTGTGTTAGAAGATTGGTTGGTAAAATGGTTTTCTTCCTCCTCATGTAGAGCAGTACACTGTTCCGTTTTATATTACTTTTTTAATTTTTGTTTAGTGGTTGTACAAACAACCACAATAACAACGGACGCGAATACTACTTGTATTATGATGAGTACTTTATTATTCACTTTTGGGATTATTTTTGGGGGATACTCTGCAATAATAAAATTTTCTTTTTTCTTCTTTCTTATACTATTTTCACAACAATTTTCATCTCTAATTTTCTTTTGTTTTTATTTGCAAATATATTTTCACCACTCTTTTCGTTTACAAAAAAAAAATAATAATAAAAAAATCAAATCAAATGCCGTATTTTTTCCGTGTCTCTCTAACTTAGAGTGTGTAGCGAAAAAGCAAAAGTATTTTCTTTTTTATATATAAAGAAGAAAAAAAAAAACAATTTTATGCGAACGAAAATTACGAGCACTAACTAACACACTCGTCGCAACACCGGTTGTTTCAATACTAAATAGAAAAATATGCGACACAATCCGCACGGCACTGTATACAATGATGCCAGATGAATCATGTTAAAAATATGCAAAATCTATAAAAGAAAGAAAGAAAAAAACCGCCAAATACATGTAACGTTAATTTGAATAAATAACGTAAATTCAGAAGAATTTCTTAGAAATTCTTCATAACTCATTTAAGGTTTTAAGACTTGGCATCACTTTGAGAACTGTGAAAAAAAACATGTAAAATGGGCTTAAATTCAACTGTGCCGATTCCCCTCCACCAATATCAAAAAAAAAAAAAAATTTTCTCTACTGTTTTTTATAAAAATAATTTTGAGGTGAATATTTTTTTTGTGGTGAAATTTTTTTTTGTGTTGAAAAAAAATTATAGGGCGAAAAAATTTTTTTTAGATGAAAAATATTTGAGGTGAATAAAAGATATTGGTAAATTCTAAACGACTGGTAAAAAAATACACTCCACCAATATCATAAAAAATGTTCTTTACTGTTTTTGATACAAATAATGTAACAAATCTTTTGATGTAATATTATGGAGGTAAAAAAAAATCTTTTGAGGTGAAATACTTTTTTTGGTTGTGAGAAGAAATTTTTTTTTTTTTTTAGATGTTTATTACAGAAAGTGGGGCCAAGTAACAATTGCGTCGAGGAGGGAGGACTTTCAGTTTTTGCAACTCAAGGAAATTTTTTAATCAACTGAATTTTTAAGATGTTTAAAATTTTTTGGTAAAAAAAAATATGTGGTGAACAAATTTATTGAGATGAAAAAAATTTTTTGTGGTGAAAACATTTTTTTAAAGTGAATACAAAATATTATTCACTTCTAAGCCACTGGTGAAAAACCATGAGAAAAAATATTATGTACCAGTTCCAATTTGGTACCTTCACATTTTCATTCATAACTTTTAACCGCTGGATCGATTTTGCTGATTTTTAACACCAAACTTTTTGGGGGATGTCCATTAATCTAAGTGAAAATGAACACCCCCGCTTGCGTCTTCGCATCGTGATCGCTATTTTAACAGACAGACGGACATCGTTAAATCGACTTAAAATTCCATAAGGATCACGAGTATATATACTTTATGGGGTCTTACACCTATATTTCGACACGTTACAAACGGAATGACAAACTGATGTATAACCTCACCTTTTATAGTGGAGGGTATACAAAGTTAAAAAAATATATAACATCGATTGATTCATTAATACCAGAGCTGAGTGTAATAATAAATTATTTTTTAAAAAGAGAAGCAACACTCAGAAAATTCTTTCTATTACTTAATGCATTGCTTTCTTTGAAAAGGGAATTGAGAAGAGACGGAAGATGAAGGGTTTCAAGTATGAAAATATAGAGAAGAATCTAAGAAAAATTCATTTAAGTAAATACGGGGAAAGTGCGTTTATAGGTCCAACTATGGTCCGGTTCTCTTCAAATGTGAAGACAAAATTTACAATCCCACGTAACATTCACAACTCAAATTTCAACCAGATATTTTCTCAGGTTTTGTGTGATAATATTTCTACTAATAAATCCGTAGGATAACCAATAAGACAATTTTTTTTGCCAAAATTAGACATTATTCATCAACATAGTCTCCTTCAAGAGCGATACAATCACTCCAATGCTTCCTTAATATTTCGATACCTTTTTTATAGAATGATTTATCGTTGGCCTCAAAATATTCCTCTGTTTCGGCAATCACCCTTCATTTGAACCAAATCACCAGCGAACATTTTTTTGAGGTCTGAAAATAGGTAAAAGTCGCTGGGAGCCAAATCTGGTAAATACGGTGGATGCGTAAGCAATTGAATGTGTATTCGTGCAGTTTCGTCATGGTATCCAACGACTTGTGACACGGCGCATTGTCTTGGCGAGGAGGAAACGCGGCATCTATTTCGAAAACAGCTTTCTCATGAACACATGTTCATGCATTAAAGTCGACACGTCCCTTCGATATATTTAAGGCATTATCTATCTCCGGAAACTTCAACGATTTTGTGAGTTTTTTTGATGTTTTGCGGTATCACCATCGATGTCTGTACGACCACGTTTAAAGCAACGATAAATCAACAAACAAAATTGTTTTTAATCCCCCCTTGTTTTTAAAATCACAAAATTAGCGTCACTAAAACAGCTGTAACATGTTCACTATTGAACGAATAGTCATTAAATTTCGATAGGTATCATCTGAAGGTTTGCAGTTTCATATGGATTTTTCATTAGTGACGCCACCTATGTGTCATGCTACGGATTTTTCAGCCGATGTGTTATATATTTGGCATTTACAACTTACCATGGCAAGGATATTAAAATTTTGATTTATCGCTTTATTTAGGCGATAATAGCATAATAAATTCAGTGATCAAATAGTTTCGATTTTTGCTGAAAAATAACAATATCAGTAAAATAATATTATATACCGAAAATTGTTGATCTAGTGTTATTACTTTAGAAGTTACAGCAATTTTCGCTTTTTGAAAATTAGCGAAATTGATACTAAACATTATTCAATTTTGATTCCGCTTACACTCAGAAAAAAAGTTAGTAGAAAAATTTGTAAACGGTTTGCAATCCTACTTTACTATTTTTGTACTGATTTTTAGTAAAAAAAATTGTTATTTATTGTTTTTTACATTGCTATTTACATTTTACAAATTACAGAATTTTTACAAATTTTTGTTGCTAATTTTATAAATTATTTTACAAATTTTTAAAAACTAATTTACTAAAATTAGAAAAGAAAAGTGGATATTGAAGGAAATGTTATTTCTAATTAAAACTTACACCTACAAACTTAAATTGCCTTAAAATATTACATAGATTTAAAAAAAACGGATCGGAAGTGAATATACCAACTCATGTCTAAAAATTAAAATCGCATTAAAAAGTTTTTTTTGGTTCTAAAAATCAGCCATAAAAACAATTAAAATTTGACCTTAAAAGTAAAAAAAATTAATCAAAATATTTTTCAAAAAAAGAAATTAAAACAAAATAATAAATTCGTTTGTTTTTACAATTTGTAAGCCCTTCATTTTTTTTTTAAATTTTGTCTAAAATATTTTTTGGAAAAAATAAAAAAATGTTGATGTTCAATAGAAAAAAGTAAATTTGAAAATTTGTACTTATAATAATAACATTTAAATCATTATATATTATATCCTAAATCCCTGACCGAGCACTAGCAACAAAGGCTATTTGTAGCGAAAACAAACCAGAGCCTCTCGTGGGAATCGAACCCACGACCCGCGCACTGATAAGTAGCACACTACCAACTAGCCTCAAATAAATAAATAGTAAATTTTTTTGCTGATTTTAAATTCCACTTTGCAAAAAGTTTACTAAAATTTAGTAGCGGCTACTAATTTTTCTACAAATTGCATTGTACTACACGTCAGCAGACATGTGTTGCAAAGATTAGCAAAAAATACCGCTGGGCTCAAATTAGCAAAATTTCAGTTGCCATTACAGACTTTATTTGGTGAGTGTAGATGTGCTTAATTTACATTTTTATTTTGGTGCCTTTGAAAGCGGCTAAATGGCTACGACGTCGTAGAAGATCTTATATTAGATATGAGCACATCTGCTCATAACTGGAGACAAAAATTAGCAAATTTTCCAGAGCAATTGAACTGATCAGATCTGACTATCGGGACCCTTTCCATATCACATAAAATATCTTATCATATATGATCAGATCTGACACCAAAACTAAGTAGAGTCTATCATATTTAATTATATTTAAGCAGATGTGATTTGCATTTTTTTATTGCATATTTTTTTACCGCATATTTTAAATTTTTAGTGCTCTGCTTATAACCACAACTGTATAGGAGATACATTGCTAACGATAAATTAATATGTGGTTATTTTTTTTTTTTTTAACTTTTGGCAAATGTGGCAACATTATTTGTATTGCAAAAACATTTCTTTTCCACTCTATAAACTAGTGTTGTTCGTTTAGAAGTAATTTGGGAATATTTTTGCCCTTATGGTAAAATGTTGATGGTAAAATGTTGATAAACATACAATATATATTTTTAACCATTATTAAATACTTTCTTGCTTCATATATACTAAAATGTTTGTAAAATATTTATTGAATTTCTTTTTTTTTATAAATTTTTTTAAAACATAGTTTTGCTTTAAAATTTTGTAGATATTTGATAAAAAAAAATGGATTTAATATATTAAATTGTTTTGTAATTTAAAAATGTTTCTAAGGTTTAAAATTTTTAAGTTTTCTTGTAAGAAAATTAACTTTAAAACTTCAACTGAAATTTATAAACAAGTTCTTAAACTATTCATTTAAAAATTTAATACTTTTAACTAAAAATTCATTAGATTTTATTTATAACTAACCGTTAACTACTGATAAACTATAAATATACCGTCATTGAAAATACAAATCTGAAATACTAACAGGTGTAATTGTGTTTTTTTTTTATTTTTTTTTTTTTGTGATTAATTTAGTACTTATTATCTAACTGATTAACATAACTTAATCAATTACTAACTAATATACTTATTATTCTTTTATTTATCTTTTTTACAGGTAATTTTTGTGTGCTTTTTTTTTTGCTCTCACAACCGATGACAGTCACGAACAATAAAACAAATAACAAAAGTATGTAAATAAACAATTTTATTATATGTACAATAGAATAATAAATAATATTTATTTACTTTATTTGCACTTCATACATTACAAATCTATATTATAATAATTTATGAAATAAGCTTTAAATAATTATACTATATAATACACTCAAAATAATACCTTAAAAAATTTTAAATTTCACAAAAAAATTAAAGTGATTTTAAATATAATAAAACAAAAAAAAAATCAGTGAAGTTTATCCAGTTTTGGGCTTCCTAAATCCTTCATACGATTAGGTACTATAAAACTCAATTCAAACTATACACTCAGAAAAAAAAGTTAGTAAAAAAATTTGTAAAGCCCACTTTACTATTTTTGTACTGATATTTAGTAAAAAAAATATTATTTAGCAAATCTTTTTGCTATTTACATTTTACAAATTACAGAGTTTTTACAGAATATTTACAAATTTTTGTTGTTAATTTCAGAAATCATTTTATAAATTTTTGAAAATCGATTTGCTAAAATTAGCAAAAAAAATTACTAATTTTAAAAAAGTGGATATTGAAGGAAATGTTATTTCTAATTAAAACTTACACCTACAAACATAAATTTCCTTAAAATGTTACATAGATTAAAAAAGGAATCGGAAGTGAATATGGCGACTCATGTCTGAAAATAGGATATCCACTTAAAATAGCACTAAAAAGTTTTTTTAGTTCTAAAAATCAGCCCTAAAAACAATTTAAATTTGACCTTACAAGTAAAAAAAAAATATTGACTAAAATATTTTCCAAAACAGAAATTAATTTTGTATAAAATAAAATTTTGTATAATTTTGTATAAAATATTTAAAAAAATTAAATAAAATAAAAAAAATTTGATGCTCGATAAAAAATAAATTTAAAATTTTGTACTAATACTCACAAATTCCGCTTTACAAAAACTTTACTAAACTTTAGTAGCGGCTACTATTTTTTCTACTAATTTCATTGTACTACACGTCAGCAGACATGTGTTGCTAATATTAGCAAAAAATACCGCTGGGCTCAAATTAGCATAATTTCCCGTAATAACAGCAAAATTTTCAATTGCCATTACAGACTTTTTTTTGGTGAGTGTAGTATAACAAAACAGTAAAACTAAAATGTTATTTTTAGTGACAATTTAAACTTATTGTAGCTTCTGGGGACCTAAAAAGAAATTAAAAAAATATAAAATATGTATTAGTACACTTAAAATAATATGTCACTAAAAATGTCTGTCAAATGTGTTTCAAATCGATTTGACAAATTTTGAATTTTTTTTATTGAAACCCTAACAGTATTTACGATCGTAGTTTGCGTTTGCTCAGAAAAAGCTCAGCCTGCAATTTTTCAGTCTAGAAATGCAAACAGAGCTTTTTTTTTTTTTACTAATTATTGGGATCTTGAATAATTAGTAAGGGTATTGGAAATGAGCGTTTTAGTTTCCAATGTCTTGCCACTAAAACCTTTTGTGAATAAGCGTTTTTGGTAGCTTGTGTTATTAGGTTGAAACCTAAACATTAATAATTATTATTGCCTTGAACATGTCGAATTTCGTACCAGATAAGTTATCATTACTGTACTATGTGGCCGAGGGTAATCAAATTTTAGTGCTCTATCTGAACAATAGTGTCGGATGTGGTTTGGTCATTTTAAAAGTGGTAATTTTAAGTTTGAAGACAAGGAACGTTCGGATCAACCCAAAAAGTTTGAAGACGAAAAATTGTGGACGAATGCCAAATGCTTTTGAGGTTGTCAGGATCATTGGGAGTGGATGAGTAGACATTCAGTAAATGCCTAAAAGCCAGGGGATTGATTCAAAAACAAAGAATCTGGGTGTCATACGATTTGAAGCCGCGCGACGTCGAAAGGCGACATTCAGTAAATGCCTAAAAGCCAGGGGATTGATTCAAAAACAAAGAATCTGGGTGTCATACGATTTGAAGCCGCGCGACGTCGAAAGGCGATTTTTTGCTTGGGAACAGCTCCACGAAGCCCAAAAAGGACAGGTTTTTTGCATCTCATTGTGACTGGCGATGATTACGACAATCCCTAGCGCAAAAAGGTATGCGTTTTGTCCGGACAGCAACATCCTTTGCAAAGCCGAATATGCATGACATGAAACTGATGCTTTATATTTAATGGCACCAGCGCGGTGTGATTTACTCCGAGCTGTTCAAACCGAATAAAATGATCACGGGTGAACGCTATCGGACTTAGCACTTGCTCTTGAGCCGCGCACTAAAGCAAAAACGACCGGAATACGAAAAAAGGGACGTAAAAGTGATTTGGCAGCATGACAACGCTCGGTCACAAATTGCGAGATCGATTAAGACCCACTTGGAAACGCTGAAATGGAAAGACCTACCCTAGCCTCCGTATTCTGCATACATCGCTCCTTGCACCTACTCCGGTCGATGACACATGGCCTGTCCCCAGCAGAAGTTCACTTTATATGAACAATGGGTCGATGATTTTATTGCCTCAAAAGAAGAGTTGTTTTACCGAGCTGGTATATGAAAATTGACAGCAAGATGGGAAAGAGTTGTGGCCAGCCATCTTTTTTACAATTAATCTGTAAATTTTAACAAAAAAAAAAAAAACGCTCATTATAAATTCAAGGTCCCAATACTTAATTTTCACTAATTTTCAAAAATATTTATGACTTAATTTTAAAATTTTATACAATTTATTGTTAAAATATAATATTTTTATGTAGATGTCACTAGCAGTGTATACGAAGTCTTAAAGATGACGCTATTTCGCCGATTCTTCCAATTTATTAAAATGGCGCATATATCGTAAACTAAGAGAGAGAGAGAGAGGAAAATGGATGAAATTTTTAACGTTTTTCTCTTTTTTTCGGGGTATTAATATAAAATTTAATTTTAAAATAATCGCTAATAAAAAAGTATTTTTTAAGGGCTGAAAATACCGCGGGCTGAATTTGTATCGAGCCTTTGTGCAGGTCTTAACCGAAGGTTCATAATCAAAGTAAATCAAAATCTTTTGTACCAAATGAAAATTATCTGAATGTTTGAAAAATATTTTGAAATGAATAAAAGGTTTCTACAAAAAAAAAACAGATTTAAACGAAAAAGTTAACTCTTTAAAGAGTTACGCGAAAAGGTTAATCGATTAAACACAAATTTACTAAACTGAAGAAGAATTCTATTTTCTGGCGAAAAGTACAAACAAATTATTTGTTTGTACTTTTATCTGCTGTTTGTACTTTTTTTAGGGTGTTTTTCTTTTGCAAAAAAGCTTTAATTTAGGACTTATAAAAGACTGGTAAATATGAGCATTATTGTAAATTTCAGAATTTTCTGAGCCATTTACAAATTATTTTTGATTCATTAATGAGTCTTAAAAAAACTTTTCAAATATGCCCGTAAATTCTTCATTTATGACCCTAAAATTTAAGTTTACCTTTAGAAACTAACAGTTAAAATTTTTATCTATTTTGCTCTATCGCTATTACGAGGGCGGATCAATAAGTCCGTGACTTTTCGGACTTCCCTAATAGTTATATGAAATGCAACACTGCTCCCATCAAGTGCCACCTGTTAATAGACTACTGTCAAATTTTGAGCAAGTTCCGTCTTTTACTTTGAGTTTAAAAGCTGTTAAAAACATATAACCTCGTGGATTTTCTTAAAAATGGAAAAAAGTGAATTTCCATTGCTCATTAAACATTTTTTGCGAAAAAAAAAACCGTCAATCAAATTAAGAAAAAGCTTGATAAATACTATGGGGACTCTGCACCATCGATTTCAAATGTAAAAAATTGGTTACTGGCTTTCATTGTGGTCGCACAAGTACAAATGACGCTGAACGTTCTTGACAGTCAATTGAGGTCAATACACGCGCAAATGTCGAAAAAATCCACGATATGGTGTTGGCCGATGGAAGAGTAAAAGTGCCATTTCATATGGCAGGGTGGTTTCGATTTTAAATGATCAGGTGAATTTAAGAAAGCTGTCTGCAAGATGGGTGCCGCGTTTGCTCACAATTGACGATAAACGTTATCGTGTGACAACTTCAAAGAATTGTTTGGAGTTGTTTAACAGCAATTCGAATGAGTTTTTGCGGCTTTTTGTAACTAGGGATGAAACATGGATCCATTACAAGCAGCAGTCTAAACAATGGATTTTTCCGGGTGAACCGGCTCCGAAGAAGGCCAAGGTAAGTTTGTCGGCCAATAAGGTGATGGCAACAGTTTTTTGGGATTCACGCGGGATAATCAACATCGATTACCTTCAAAAGGGAAAAACAATAAACGGCGAATATTATGCCAACTTATGGGACTGATTACCCAGGATTTAAAAAAAAGATCCCGTTTGGCCAAGAAAAAAGTTATTTTTATCAAGATAATGCACCGGTGCACACGTGTGTAGTCTCAATGGCAAAATTCCATGAATTGGGCTATGAATTGGTATAAACTGGGATATACTACTTTTGCCACCTACATGTCTTTTTTAGAATCCTTACTTTAAATCAATCGGATTTCTACTCTAAAACAACATTTCTTCAAATTGTTAACTTTAAACATTTGTTGTTTAAATTATATATTCTTCTCCTTTTTGAAGAAAATGTTTTAGTTTAAACTTAAAATTGCCAACATCAAACATATAAAAAATGTTTACCTCAAACATAGTGATGTTTACACAAAAACAAAACGTTTTTTTTTTGTTTATTAAGATTGTTCGAGTTGAAACATAAATTAAGCAGCTAGAAAAATATCAAATAGATTTTTTATTTCAAATGAATCTATTGAAAAAAAGATTTTCCATATTTGTGTGTATGTATGTGTGTGTGTGTATGTATGTGTGTGTGTGTATGTATGTGTGTGTGTGTATGTATGTGCCTAAACTAAATTCAAATAAGTCAATATTTTTATTGCATTTGAGGAATTCCAAGTGCACAATATTATTATTAATAATAATAGCGCGAGTATTCCAATCACGAAATGCCAGACATAGAAAAAAAAAACAACTAATAACGCCTCTTTAAATGTAAACAAAGCGGGTTTGTGTATAATTTTCTTGTTTATTTATATTAAACAAAAACAATGCTGCTAGTGATGTTGAACATAAACGACAAAATATAGATACTCAAAATAACAAATATTACCAATTTATTGTATTAAAAAAAAGTACCCTGAAGGCCCTTTTTCCACCCCCGTTATGGTACTAAAAACAACACTGATTCATGCATGTGCAAATTTTTGTTGTTTTTGTTTTAATCTACACCATCCGTAACAGCTGGCTCTTGGATATGGTTGTATTTGTTGGCCTCGTGTGTTTGAGTAAAATTATAACCGCGCTCTCAAGTGCCATATAAAATCATACAACAAGTACTTAATGAAGAAGGCACTCAGGTATCAACAGCATTTATTCTTTTTACACAAATAATGCACATAAACATAAGACTTCTGAATGAATTAATTCATTGTTACAAATGTTAATAACTGTGTAATTAATATTATGAAAAGGATTAAACATGTTAAGGGTAGGAAATGAAAATTGTTGTTCTAAGTCTTTGAAGGGTTTTTCTTGAGGGTTGAAAATGAGGTTAAGTATTATGTTTAAAATGAAAATTGCTTGACAGGTTTTGTGTTTCTTGTTAAATGATCATGAAATAATTGTAATTGTTCTATTTCAGCAAAATTTCGCGTTTTTACTTTTATACCCTCCACTATACGAGGACGGATCAATAAGTCCGTGACTTTTCGAACTTCCCTCGTAGTTATATGAAATGCAACACTGCTCCCTTCAAGTACCACCTGGTAATATACTACTGTTCCGTCATTTACTTTGAGATTAACAGCAGGATTTTTCGAGGTCCCTAAAATAGGCATTTGTTTGATCAATAATTTCACAAATCTCTTTCCACCGACGCATTTCTTTAGGTTTGAAAATAGGAAATAGTCACTGGGAGCTAATTCCGGAGAATAAGGCGAATAAGAATTTCATGGACTTTTGCCATGGAAACTAAGCTATCACACGATTCCGTTGGTGGTCGATTGTGAGCAAACGCGGCAGCCATCTTGCGGAAAGCTTTCTTATACCCAAGTGATCGTTCAAAATTGAAACCACTGAGCTTTGTGAGATGCTTATGTCTTTCACAATCTAGCGCACATTCAATCTCGGATCGGCCAATACCATATCGTGAATTTTTTCAATTGTTTTGGGTGTAGAGACCTCAACTGGGCGTCCAGAAGGTTCGGCATCTTCCGTGCTTGTAAGGCCACAACGAAAGTCAGTAAACCACTTTTTTACCATTAAAATCGATGGTGCAGAGTCCCCATAGTATTTAACAAGCTTTTCCTTGGTTTGATTGACGGTTTTTTTTTTTCAAAAATAATGTTTAATGAGCACTCGAAATTCACTTTTTTCCATTTTTAAAAAAATCCACGAGGTTGTATGTTTTGAACAGCTGTTAAACGCAAAGTAAATGAAGGAACTTGCTTACAATTTGACAGTAGTCTACTAACAGGTGGTACTTGATGGGAGCAGTGTTGCATTTCATATAACTACGAGGGAAGTTCGAAAAGTCACGGACTTATTGAGCCGCCTTCGTATATGGTGAGGGTATATATCAGATTGGCATTCCGTTTCTAATATGTCGGGTTTATCACAAAAACAAATCTCCGAAAAGTTTTCCATATACAAGTCAGTGATTTCTCGAATAATACGTTGATTTGGTGCAACTGGGTCAGTAGTGACGGTACATGCCGGAGGTAAAACGCGGAAAACTTCACAACGTGCAGATAAAATAATTTGTGAAATAAAAAAGAAACCATTTGTCAATTCAACTGAATTGGTGAGAGAGTTATCATTTGATATTAGCTCTAGAGCTGTAAGAAGATGAGCTGTAGAAGCAGTTTTATATGCTGGGGAACCATCAAAGAAAGAACCCTTTTATTTCTCCAAAAAATCGCAAAGCTAGATTAGCTTTTGCAAAGGCTCATATTGGTTGAAGTGCTGCCAAGTGGAGAAATTTATTATTTTCGGATGAATCCAAATTCAATATAAAATGATCAGACAATAAGAATTTCACCAGAAAATGAACGCCTTGATACTAAATATTGTAAAAGTACAGTAAAACATGGTGGAGGCTCTATAATGGTGTGGGGCTGTTTTTCATATGCTGGTGTTGGACCAATTAATCAAGTAAATGAGAAAATGGTTTGATTTATTTATAAAAATGTGCTGGAAAATGTAATGCTGCCTTATATAGAAGATAACGTGCCTCTGGTTTGGGGTTTCCAACATGAAAATGATACGAAACATGCTCCGAAACTTGTCAAGAAATGCTCGAGTGAATCAAAAGTAAAAGTTCTCGGGTGGCCAGCTCAATCGCCTGGCCTTAACCCTATTGAAAATCTTTGGAGCATCGTAGATCTCAAGATTAAAAGGGATTCTGTAAAAAAAAAGGAATCAATAAAAAAAAAACACACAACATTTTTAAACGTATTCAGGACGCATGGGATAACATTTCTTAAGATAAATTGAGCGATTTATTGATTCAATGCCCCAAATATCTGCTGCCGTTATTAAAAATAAGGTTACGCTATCGGCTACTAACTTTATTTTTAGGTTTTGTGACAGAAATACAAAAATCGCTTTAGTTTTGGCCAGTCATATTTACAACTTATTCCGTTATTTTGAAAAAAAAAAAAAATATTTAAAAAAAATTAATGATGAATTTTTTGCATTTGCGTTGAATGCGTATAAAGTGATGATATTAAAACAGAAAAATTTCCCGTCGTAAGTTTTTTTTAAGGCACTATTTGACATATTATTGCTTTAGTTTAGACCACCAGTGTATATTCGTGATCCTTATGAAATTTTAAGATGATCTAGCGATGTCTGTCTGTCCGTCTGTCTATTGCAATGAAGATCACTGCGCGAAGACGCAAGCGACGGTGCTTATTTTTACCTAGGTTAATGTACATCCTCCGGTGCAGTTTAGTATTGAAAATTAGCAAAATAGGTGCAACGGTTAAAAAGAAATGTTTAAAAATATGAAGTAGCGACTGGCAAATAAAATAAATTCTCTCGTTTTTTTCACCAGTTGCTTAGAATTGAATAATATTTTATATTCACCTAAAATATTTTCACGTCAAAAATTTTTTTTTCACCACTAAAATTTTTTTCACCATAAACAATATTTTTAACCAGGGATGGAAAATATGTTTTCAGTTATTGTACCAACCAGACAAACAAATTGTACTTTTTCGATCCTTACAATACCAAAATTTGTTCCGCTTTTTTTTTAACAATTTTATCGTATTGAGTCAAATTTGCTCAGACACTAAAAAGACTTAAACAAATTAAAATTGACGGGGTGAAACAAAATTTATCGTTAACCACAAAACTTTGTAAAATTGTACTAAAATTTTTATAAATATCACACCTTTTTTTCTGTGTGTCCGCCTCCATTGGAGGGCAATTTAACCTTTTCAGGATTTGCTGTTAAAAAATTTAAAGGCATTTAATAGCTTTTTAACAATAATACACTTTTTTGTTTTTTTTTTTTGTTTTGAGAGGTAATTTAGAATCAGCTGCTCAATGTTGCCACTTCCGATTATTTTACTACAATGTGTACGCAAACATTTGGTACATTTGATGTGACACCAATTTAGAGCCGGTTCAACTTAAAACTGACTTTATTTTTTACTATAGTAGGTGAATAAATAAAAACAGGTTTTTAGTATAAAGTTGCTTTTAAAAAAAAAGTCGACTTTCTGTTATGTTGTTTTATCAAGTTATAAATTGAAAATTTGAAAAAATTTCCAATTGTACTAAATGAGCCGCGGTAGTACCACGGTACCAACCAAGGTAAAAATGTACCAAAAAAGTACAATTGTACCATGTTTTCCATCCCTGTTTTTAACCTCGAAACATTTTTTTTCACCTCAAAAGTTTTTTTACACCTCAATTTTTTTTCCAACTACAAAATTTGTTTTCACATCTAAAAAAGTTTTTTACCCCAAATTTTTTTTTCACCTTCATAATTTCACTTCTTAAGTTTTTTTACATTATTTGTATCAAAAACAGTGAGACATTTTTTTTTTGGACATTGGTGGAGGGTATTCGGCACTGGCGAATTTAAACCTTTTCTTTTACTTATTTTTTTTATTTAAAACTTATAATATCTCTAAAAATTATATAAAATTCTATTTTTGGGCAAAAAAATAGATGATTTTAAATTAAATTGCTTTTTGACTTTTGGTCTTTCAAATAATTTTTAATAAAATAAGATTTTTGGGCGAAAAGTAGATGATTTAAAATTAATCTCTTTTTTGCTGGCCTTTTTTTAGTTTAGGAGATAAATCAATTTAAACATTTTATATATAATTCTATTTTTGGGCGAAAAAGTAGGTGTTTTCAAATTAAGTTTCTTTTTATCCTACGGGTTTTAGTTTAGGAGTTTAAACAATTTAATAATATTAATAACATTATTAAAATTTAATAAACAATTCCAATTTTGGGTGAGCAAATATATGATTTCAAATTAACCTCCTTTTTCTCCGCTTTATGGGCTTAAGTTAAGGAGATAAAAGGATTTAAAAATTTCATATAAAAATTGTTTTTTAGGCGAAAAAGTAGGTGGTCACAAATTTAGTTCCTTTTTACTCTATGGGCCTTAGTTTAGAAGATAATTCCATTAAAACATTTTAATAAGATTTCATATACAACTTTATTTTTGGGCAAAAAGTGGTTGATTTAAAATTTTTAGTTTAGAAGTTAAATCTATTTAAATTTTTTTTAATAAAATTTCATATAAAATTAATATTTCGGGTGAAAAATAGATGATTTCAAATTAAGCTAATTTTCGCCATCCGGTCTTAAGTTTAGGAAATAAATCGATTTCAAATTTCTTGATAACATTTCGTCTTTTGGTCCAAAAAACAAATGATTATAAACATATATCCTTAAATAACGCTTTAAATGAGAAAAGGATCATTACACTAAACAAAATTAACTAGAATTAAGAAATATTAAATTATTTGAAGGAAAAATTGAAATGAAAATGGCGCCAAAGACACTTTTTACCAATATTTAATTAAATTTTCCATGAAATTAAGAAATTTTACTTAAAATTTGGTGAAAAATTTCTAAATTATAGGAAGATTTTAGTACTGAGAAGTAAATTTTTATAAGAAAACAGTAAAAGTTCCTCCTAATTAGTTCATACATCATCTAAAATTGTACTGTTAGTTAGGAAATGTTTTCTTGGTTTTAAGAACCATTTTATTTTAAGTTCATTAGATAATTTTTTTTTTACTAAAAACTAGGACTTATCTCCCTAAAAATAAGAAAATATTTTCTAACATCGAACTAAATAGCACTTCTTTAAAGTGAAAATTATCCTTAAATTTAATAAAATTTTTTTAAAAAATAAGAAACTGTTTCTGTATTAACTCATTGTGTAAGTATTTCCCACTTTCGGAGGACTTCCGCTTTTGTGAGGACACTGCTCTTAACAAGCTTTTTGCTATACATTTTTGTCTTTAAATTAATTTGAATTATACTAAATTCTTGTATTTTAAATATAAATTAAATTTTATTAGCAAAAAGGTAAACGAATTAAAAAAATGTACTGCAGGATAACCTGAAACGTAATAAATTACGACAAAGTCAGATTCTTTTCGTAGTTAATTAACGGTTATCCTTGAGAGAACTACAAAAAGAGACGCGCTAAGTGACACACGACGTCTATAGCTATGGAACACTGGGGGTCCTTTGTCTTCTTAAATTAACTAATATAAGGAAATTATTGCAAAAATACAAAATATCACAGTTACATTTCTTTTTATTATTGGAAAATGGCAAAATGTCACAAGTTTATTTTATGGCATTTTTAGCTTAAACTTTGATTGACAATACAAATTTTACCTTTTTTATTATTAAGTGAAAAAAAATGGTTTTAGTTCCTTCGATAAATATAAAGTTTATGCTGTAATGTATTAAATGTGCTTGCGATATTTTGTATTGTAGTCAGCAAACATACGAGGGCGGATCAATAAGTCCGTGAATTTTTTAACTTCCCTCGTAGCTATATGAAATGCAAGTACTACCTGTTAATATACTACTTTCAAATTTTTGAGCAAGTTCCGTCATTTACTTTGCGTTTAACAGCAGGATTTTTCTAAGTCCATAAAATAGGCATTTGGTTAATCAATAATTCCATCCTTGGAGCTAAATCTCTTTCCACCGCGCCATTTCTTTAGGTTTGGAAATAGTCACTGGGATCTAAATCCGGAGAATAAGGCGAATGAGGGTGAAATTCGTAGTCTACTTCATGGATTTTTGTCATGGAAACTAAGCTGTCACACGATTCCGTTGGTGGTCGATTGTGAGCCAACGCGGCAGCCATCTTGCGGAAAGCTCTCTCATACCCAAGTGATCGTTCAAAATTGAATCCACTGAGCCATGTGAGATGCCTATGTCTTCCATTATCTATTGCACATTCAATCTCCGATTGGCCAACACCATATCGTGAATTTTTTCAATTGTTTTGGGTGTAAAGACCTCAACTGGGTGTCCAGAACTTTCGGCATCTTCCGTGCTTGTAAGGCCACAACGAAAGTCAGTAAACCACTTTTTTACCATTGAAATCGATGGTGCAGAGTCCTCATAGTATTTATCAAGCTTTTCCTTGGTTTGTTTGACGGGTTTTTCGCAAAAAATAATGATTAATGAGCACTCGGAATTCACCTTTTTTCCATTAAAAAAAAAATCCACGAGGTTGTCTGTTTTGAACAGCTGTTAAACGCAAAGTAAATGACCGAACTTGTTCACAATTTGACCGTCGTCTATTAAAAGGTGGTACTTGATGGGAACAGTGTTGAATTTCATATTACTACGAGGGAAGTTCGAAAAGTCAGGGACTTATTGATTCGCCCTTGTAATTATTACACAAAAGTGCAAATTTTAAGTTCACGAACCAAAAATTACAACTATGTACAATAATTTTTTTAAATGGTGACTTAAATTTGTTTCCTTTAATAATATTTTTTCTTGACAATTAACTAGTTTTTTTTAATTTATTGTTTTTTTTTTTTGAAAAGAATATTGAAAATAATTTAAAAGTCTTCCAACAAAAAAAAAATCATTTATGTAAGGTTATTATTTTTCAAAAATTTTAAAACTTTTACTTAAAGAAAATATAATATTTTATTAAAATTTTTAAAATTTATCTGAACTAAGTTGCATGAAAATTTTCCCTAGAAATAGTTCATAAGTTTCTAAAATCAACTAAATTTTTATTATTACATAGGAAAAAAATTATTACTTTTTGTATTTAATTGTCTGAACTAATTTTTAGAAAACAATTCTTCAAAATTAGAAAGTGGTAGACTTAAAAACTGAATTTAGAAATGGCTTTCTAAAATGTAGTTAATTTTACTACTCGCGAAAAAAATGAACACACATTAAGTTCAAGTAATTTCTCATTTTTAGTTAGACACATTATGTTCTATTTTTGTTTTTGAACTAAACTTAGTTTTATTACATTTAGGTATGCAAATTTCTTAAAACTGAGTCGATTTTCTTAAAAATTTATTAATTTTTATTTAATATTTTTTGTTTTTTTTCCCCTAAAATCAAGAAATATTACTTAAGAAAAGTATGAACTATTTCTGAGTATATAAACTATTTTACCCAAACATAGGAATTTTTATTCATTTTAAGAAAATTTTTTTAAGTTTTAATAAAATTTTACCTAAATTGAGGACAAATTTTAAACATTTTAAAGGAATACTGGTGTCTAATAACTTTTTCTGTGTATTCTCCATGTTTACTTAAATTAAAAAATAAGGAAAAATTTTTCATTTGAAAAAACTTTTCCTATGATCTCGAATCAAATTAAAAATACATTTTCATACATATAAATTTTAAAGGAATTTTTGGATTAATTTTTAGTTCATGTCTTTTTTCTTTAAGTATAGTTGGACTTATTTGTAATATTTGTGAAATTCGACTATCGGTTTTCCAGCATGAGATACAAGTACGGTGCAAACATCTACCATGTTTATTACAGAGATATGGCATATCTTTGTCTCGATACGTTTCATATTTGAAAAAAAAAATATTACAGTCCACTTTGTGATTTGCTTGAAACCATAAAACACAATTTTTTTTATTTTCTTTCAAAAAAAGTCTTTTTATTTAATCCTCATTTAAATTTGATTAAATTTCATTAAATTATTTTTATTTGAATAATACATTAATTGAAAAATACTTAGTTCCCATTTTTTTGTTTGTTAACTACTACATCTGGCAATACAATGTTAAGACATAAAAACTAAATTGTTAGCATAAATATTAGAGTTATAAATACAGAGATAGCTACAACTTCTGTTGGTTTTTCTTTGATGCTACATATTATCGTTCGTATAAATATTTCTTTCTGTTAGATTATTGCACTTAATTTATATTTAAATGGAATTTAATGTATTTCATATAAATGGATGTCTAGTTCGTCGTTTCTTTTTGGGATAATCATATCCTTGAAAATCATCTTCTTCTTCCTCTTCCTCACTGTAATGTTTCTTTTTATATTCTTGAGGTTCTTCTTTGTGTTCTTTGATGACAGGAATTTCAACTGGTACTTTAACTTTCTTTATAACTTTATTGACATGAACATGAGTATGATGTTTCACTGGTATATGTATTCTTATTCTTAGGGGGAGGAAAAAGAGGAGCGCCGAATGGGATAATAAACAAAAGAAATATATTATTAGTTTTAGTTGGTTAGTTTAAAAGTACATTTATACTTACTTGAGATTTTCTTTGGAAGGATAAGCACTTGTAAGAGCCAATATTAACGTTGTAATGTAAAGAAATGTGATGACCTGAAAATAAAAAGTTTAAGGAAATTGTTTGTGATTATTAAAAATGTTATGATGTGTGTCAGAGAACTGCAAATGCTGATTGCAAAACGTTCATACGCAATTAACACAAGAATAAATATGTGTTTGCGTTCAAACGTTGAATATACTCCAACACACATATTTGTTGATGATTTTAAATCAATCAAACGACGTGCAAATTGTTGTCACTGATTTATAATCATCGGTCGTTTTTATACCATTGATTTTATTCTGTTCGTTTGAGTCAACAATAATTATTTTTGTAGAATAAATCAGAAAAAGCAATAAATAAAGCGTATGAGTGTGTTCATAATTAAAACAAAATAGTTTCTTATCTATAAAAAAGGGGGTGGTTTTGTGGAAACACATTTCATAAATGTTATATGTATATTAGGGTGGGTATTTTAAAATTTTTATTAGGAATACCAAAAATATTGTTCTTTGTGAATTTTTTTTTTTTAAATTTAGGTCGATATCTCAGGCTCTCCCAATCCGGTTAAAGTTAAATATTACCAAATTTTCTAATCAAAATAGATGAAAAAAAATTAGACAATATTTAAATTTTTCCGGATTAGGCAAGCCTGATTTATGGACCTAAATTTTTTTTCCAAAAAAAATATTTTTATTTCACAAAGAAGAATATTTTTAGTATTGTATTACTAATATAAATTCTAAAAAAGCGAATTTAAGTCCCACCCTAATGTACATTTATGAAATGTGTTTTTATTTTGTTTTAATTATGATTACCCTCATACGCGTTGTTTGTTTTTTTTCTGATTTATTCAACGCTGACTTTTTGTTGAGTGATTACATTTACATAAAACTTAATCGACAGATGATTCACACTGATCCCAATTACGCGTTCAGTAACATGATGCTGATTTTATTCTACAGTGAATTTTGTTGAATTATTAAATGTGAACAAGAATTTTTGTGTATGATTAAATCAAGAAAAAAGTTGATTTTGCAGTTCTCTGATGTGTGTAAAAGTGTTTGAATTGATAATATTTAGTATCAGTGAGCTTTTTTATAAAAAAAAAAAGCATTTATACTTTAATAATCTGGTAACGATGGTTACACAGCTTTTTGTTAAGATTTCTATTTAAGTTTATTTTTAAATAGGAAAAATGCTTTATTGTATTTATCATACAGTTTTATTAAATAAGAATTTATTAAATTTTTGTAGTTATGAAATTCTTGAAAATAAAATTATTAAACAAGTTATTTTTCATATTTTTTTGTTGCCTTAAAAACCCTTAAAAGAGCAGAACTTCGAATATTGAATTCTATTCTGAATAAATCTTTTTAAAATCGAACTCAATTTCTTTTAAATTCAGTGATTTAAAAAAATATAACAATCATTTGCATATATTTTAATTCCCATTTATTTAATTTCCATTCTAAAAAACGAACTCACATAAACTCATGTGGTTTGGTTTTCCAAAACACTACCGAACATTTTATATTGATTAACTTGTGAAACTTTAAAACTAATAATCATTTTCATTGAATCAACTACAGAAATAATTGACTGTGACTTTTTTATTCAACAAAATTTTTAATAGGAGAAATTTGTTTCTTTGTAGTTATAGTCAGGGTAGGTTGGAAAAGCCCCCAGGGCAGTCTATGTCTATTGTATCATAACCTAGAGAGGAAATATAAAGTGATACACTCACCAAAAAAACTCTGTAATGGCAACTAAAAATTTTGCTGTTATTACGGAAAATTTTTCTAATTTGAGCCCAGCGGTATTTTTTGCTAATCTAAGCAACACACGTCAGTAGTACAATGAAATTTGTAGAAAAATTAGCGGCCGCTACTAAATTTTAGTAAACTTTTTATAAAGGGGAATTTAAAATCTGTTTGCTTAAATCAGCAACAAAGATTACTAAATATTATTAATATTAGTAAAAAATTGAAAATTTATTTTTTTTATCGAGCATAAAATTTTTTTTTTAAGTTAAATTTCAATTGTTTTTAGGGCTATTTTAAGAACTAAAAAAAAACTTTTTAGTTCTATTTTAAGTGGATGTCCTATTTTTAGACATGAGTCAGCGGTATCTTAACTTCCGATCCCTTTTTGTAATCTATGTAACATTTTAAGACAAATTAAGTTTGTAGGAGTAAGTTTAAATTAGAAAAAACATTTCCTTCAATATCCACTTTTTTAAAGTTAGTAATTTCTTTTTGTTGCTAATTTTAGCAAATCGGTTTTCAAAAATTTGCAAAATGATTTCTGAAATTAGCAAAAAAAAATTGTAAATATTCTGTAAAAATTCTGTAATTTGTAAAATGTAAATAGCAAAAAGATTTGCTAAATAATAATTTTTTTTACTAAAAATCAGTACGGATTGAAAACCGTTTACAAATTTTTGTACAAACTTTTTTTTTTAAGTGTAAAAGGAAAAAATAGGTTGGAATTGGGAGAGAGGTTATGAACAGAATCCATAAACCAGACGGTTCTAAAGAAGCTAGACATGACACACACACAATGGGTCCTTGATAATGCCCATTCTCGCCATATGACGAGCGCAATAGTTGTGTCCTATAATCAGGCCATAAGGTTGGCGGCTGTTAACTCTACTCAAACTAATAAAATTTCTTTATATATTCTCATTTAGTCTGCTTCCAAAACACTTAGAACCGCCGCAGGTAGTTCCACACACATATATAATATATGAGCCGATACCCAGCTGCGGTTCCGGATTCCGAAACAGATCCAATATTTGTTAAAAAGCCGGCAATTCCATTCTTCGAAATACCCACATGACCCGGAACCCATAGAAGGTAAACCTATATCCTCGTAAAAACCCCGTTAATTCTGCGCCTGCACTACTGAACAATCCTGTATTACGTGATCGCCTATTTAAGTGCCTTAAGCGACTGATACTCCTGTCTCTCTATCCGTTGTCAATTATGCAATATGTAAAACTGTTGTCATTCTGCTGATGCCATAAGCTTCCTGTTCACAGAAAGTAACCTAGAATCGGTTCGTTCATACCGTTAGTAGGACCGGAACCGTACTGTGGGGTAAACTGGTCTACCATATCAGCCCTGATTAGGGAGGAGAACTACCAATGGCAAAGAACCTTTGGAACAATTCTTTGGGGATAGGAAAGGAAAAACTACTTGTCAATCCCTTTTCCAATGGGAAAATTTTGGACCTTGCTAGGAACGGAATTAGGTTACTAACAGGGTTTCTTACCGCACATTTCGGATTATACTACCATTTGTTAAAAATTAATCTGTTAGAATTACCTTTGTGTCGAATATGTCTGGAGGAAGACGAAATAATCATTAAACATTTTGTGTAAGTGTGTTGTAGAAGAAAGGAAAGTTTTCAAAAGGGAATTTTAAGGTCCACAGGACATTAGAAACTTCTCTCCATCTTTTGTATTAAAGTTCATAGGGAATATAATACTGAACTTGGCTTAGTTTTACGATTTTTGGTACAAAATATCACATATGGGTCGCCGTGCCGGCCGTGGGGCCAGATCTTGACTTAATAATAATCAACAAGTAGTTCATTGAATTTGCCCCAGTCATTCCAACTTGGAATGGTTGCTCCATAGTTTTTTTTAACGCATTCGATATGGGGCATCATGATATCCAAAGGCAGTTAAATTGGGAATTTTGCAATTTTTCCAGAGTTTGCATATCGATAGCATAGCATCGCCCTGTATGTGCCCTGTGGGAAAAAGGTTCTGCCATAGGAGACACGCCACTTGACTGGTTTATTAGGACAGGGACCAATGATTTTTGTTCGATATGAAACTAAAATTCAAGAAATTTGGCCCCAAAGTGAGAAATTAATAATGGACCAAAAAATTTGGGGAGTATTTTTATATTTTTGGGCCTGTTTCCATTTTCGGAAGAGGGAAAATAAATATGAAGAATGACCCTAAAAATGTTTGGGCCAAAATTCATTTTTAATGTGGGATTGAATTATGAAATTTATCCCAAAAATTTTTAAAAATTAAACAAATGGCTTTTTTTTTAGTGAAAGACGAAAATTTAAAATGGTTTAAGTTTGTTTTGATTTTCCTTAGGTTGTAACATTAGGTACGATCGTAAATGCAATAGTTGCGCATAATAAAAGCAAAACGTTAACAAAATCATCACTTGGCAGCACTGATTTACCACAAACGTTTTTCTATGCAAACAATTGAAAGTGCTGCCGCAAATTTTTGCAACTGTGGCATCATTAAAGCTTCTGATGCAATAGTGCGAAATCAGTCTTCTTTTTCGTTTTGATTTGATTTTTAATAATCAAAAGTCGTTTCATCTTTCTATTAATTCTTTTTTTTAATATAAGTTAACAAAAAGTTGTAATTTTACCATCAAGATTTTCAATAATATTTGTTAATGTTATTGTGGTGAACATATTTTGATCTTTTGCAAATCGTTTTAAAAAGCAAACTGTACAGTTGTTGTTGAGCACTAGCAAAGCATCTGCAACAGATGATGGCACAACTACATTTACGAACGTAGAAATTATTTTTTTTTTGAAAATAATTAGTTTGCTGTTGCAACGCGATAGTCGTCAGAAAGTTTTTAATATTCATTGATGATATAGAGTGTAATGAGCGCCACAATCGAACATTTTTCATCTTGTTTTTCATATATAAAGAACATTTTTATTAAATTTACTGACAACAGTGGAAGAGTCATCAATATCCGATATACTGTGTTTGCATCATCCGATGATTTTATAAAATATGAGGAAAAATGGTTTTTCATGGCATTGCACCTGAGAGCTTGACAATATTAAAATAAAATAATTAATAAAAGGCGGTTAATCGACAAAACCCCAGGCTTCGGTTTATTAGTATTTCGGAAGAAAAAAAATAAAAAATGAAACTGGTTGGTTTATTAAACATTAATAAACCGGTTTGTCGGTTTTCGGTTGCGGTTTTGAATACTCTACTTAAGATATGCAAAAATGTGCCTCTTATTGCAATAATTTCTGTAGCTTTTATTACATTTTTTACTTTCGGGATATATGAGAGGTAGGCGTGCTGCGATTTTAATAAAATTTTGAACTTTTGCATGCAATTTATACAAGTCCAACTACGAAATCAGTCTTCTTTTTCGTTTTAATTAAATTAACTGGTAGCAATGGAAGAGTCATGAATTTCTGATATACTGTTTTTGCAGCATCTGACGAACTTATAAAATATGAGGGCAAATGGTTTTTCAAGGCATTGAACCTTAGAGCTTGAAAGAAAATAAATATAAAAAAAAAACGTTTAACCGACAAAATCCATGTTTCGGCTTATTAGTATTAAGGAAGAAAAAAAATAAAAAACGAAACCGGTTGTTTAATTTAAAATTAATAAACCGGTTTGTCGGTTTTCGGTTCCGGTTTTGAATACTCTACTTAAGATATGCAAAAATGTGCCACTTATTGCAATAATTTCTGTAGCTTCTATTGCGTTGTCTTTCGGGATATATGAGAGGTAGGCGCGCTGTGATTTTAATAAAATTTTGAACTTTTGCAAAGCAACTCGATTTATGAATTAATGACAGTTTGGTGCGTAAGCATTCTTGTGTGTTTTGTTCAAATCGTAAAGCTCTCAACCGGCAATCTGGTGTACCAGGTTCGATTTTCGGCACAAGCACATTTTATTATAGAAAATTTAACCAAAAATGTCGATGGTCAATTTTCGCTTAGTTTCAACTTATAGCACCGACTTTGTTATCGTTAGTAGTTAGTTGATCCTATTGTGTTTAGTCTCTAAGTATTTTGTCAGAATTGAAACACAATTAAAGCAACAGCTTCGAAACAAATTCGGTCGATATGACGTATTTGTTTAATATGTGAGTTTTAAAATTTCAAACACTTTATTTTCTAAACAACCACTGTTTTATTAAACTTTTTGATATTTTAAATATTATTTATCAAATTTTTTATATAATATTGTATAATTGTTTTTCGATTTTTTTTTTGAAAATTTCCAAGATTTAATGTGTTTAAAATTTTTCTAGAATTTTCTTTTTTGCTTTAGACTTTTTAAAACACTTTTTTTTTAATCACACTTACTCCTTTCGGTAAATACATTTTTGCTTATATAACTTTTGGAATTGTATTACTTCCGAATCGCGTTGTCAGACAACCTTGTAAGGCAGAGTTCCGTTTTTATTATCAGTCGATTTAAGCAAATACAAGCGTTTAAATATGAATCAACAAACTCTAGCGTAAAGTTGAAACAAGTTATATATAATCGTGGTTAAACTAACTACTATTGTATTTGTATGTAGTTGTTGTGGTTGTTGCTGCTGCTGTTGATACTGCAATTGGTGGAACAATTGTTGTTGCTCAGTTAGTTGCATTTGCTACTAAACAAAACGTAACAAAAACAACATAACAAATATAATAATATATTTTACTACATAGATCTGCACAGAAAAATAAAGAAAACATTTTATAAATTTAAATGTTATTGTGGTTTACCATATTTTAGTTAAACGACACACTCACTACCTGTTGCTGCCACTTGTACCATTTACTGACAACATTATAATAAACATTATAATAAACTTATAAACAAAAAAATATATATCTGTTGACATACCAAAAAAAAAAAAAAGAAAACTACGGATACATTTCTAAGCTCCCCATAAATGGCATTGTAGGTTGTTGTTCAATTATGTACGGCAATTTACCTCCAAGTCTGTCATATAAATAAATGTTTAGTAGTATAAAATATGTCATTCAATATCTCAGTTCAACATTCTTATCCTTAAGCTAAATACTTTCTTTCTTCAAGTACTCGTAGTACTTGAAATATAATTTTAAGCTTGTTGCCAAACAACCTGAATAGATTTATTATGCTGTAATTGTAGTGTCTGTATTATTAAATAAATAAATAAAATGTCTGTACGCCAATTTGATATCAGTTATTTTAACACAAAAAATCCTAGTAACCAGCCGCCTCCTTTATACAGATACACTCAAAATAATAAAATTGCTACGGCAACAAGAATGAAGCAAAATTGAAATTTTAAAATGTTTTCACTTTTTCAAGTTCTGCATTCTTATGGAGGCTCTTTTAAAAACTTTGGGTTCTGAAGAGATCTTTTGCCGCATCGAAATGTATGAAACAATAGTAAATTTGCTTCACAGAAATTTTTGTTACTTCCCCTGTAAAAATCAAAATATATATGAACATACATGATCATACATGGTCTTGTGAGGTATATGATCACCAATTTGAGCCCAGCGGTATTTTTTTGCTAATCTTAGCAACACATGTCTGCTGACGTGTAGTACAATGAAATTAGTAGCCGCTACTAAATTTTAGTAGAATTTAGTAGAATAAAGTGGAATTTAAAATCTGTTTGCTAAAATCAGCAAAAAAAATTACTAAATACTATTAATATTAGTACAAAGTTTTAGATTTTTTTTTTATCGAGCATCAAAAATTTTGATTATATTTTTTAAAATATGTTTTATACAAAATTAAAAAGAATCAAAGGCTTAAAAATCTTAAAAATTGTTAAAATATAAACGAATTTATGATTTTGTTTTAACTTGGTAATTTCTGTTTTGAAAAATATTTTAGTAAATTTTTTTAGGGCTGATTTTTAGAACTAAAAAACCCTTTTTAGTGCTATTTTAAGTGGATGTCCTCTTTTCTCTTTCTTCACTTCCGATCCCTTTTTTAATCCTATGTAACATTTTAGGGCAATTTAAGTTTGTATAAGTTTAAATTATTAGAAATAACATTTCCTTCAATATCGACTTTTTTAAAATTAGTATTTTTTTTTGCTAATTTTAGCAAATCGGTTTTCAAAAATTTGTAAAATGATTGCTGAAATTAGCAACGAAAATTTGTAGATATTCTGTAAAAATTCTGTAATTTGTAAAATGTAAATAGCAAAAAGATTTGCTAAATAATATTTTTTTTACTAAAAATCAGTACAAAAATAGTAAAGTGGGATTGAAAACCGTTTACAAATTTTTCTACTAACTTTTTTTTCTGAGTGTATGGTCATATATTGAACCATGTATGATCATGTTTGTTCAAATATATTTAGATTTTTACAAGGTTTAACAAAATTGATTAAATTTATTCTTTTGTGCGTTTTGCTCTATATAGTTTTCGAGATATGGACATTTTATAAAATGGAACTTTAAAAATCTTCTATGCACACCTTGGATCATCCATTTTTAGATAGCTTTATCTAAAAATTTAATTTAGGAGGATGAGGGAAAGCTGTGGGTAATCGCAATGTTCGTCCATTTTGCTCCATCTCTCTAGTTTTCGAGATATCTTTCATTTTTAAAAGTCGGGAGAGTATGAAAAAAACACCAACTTCGGCTACTTTGGTAGTGACACTTAGCGGGTCATTGCTGAAACCCACATAAAAATATTAAAATTAAATTATTTGAAAACAAACAAAATTACCTGGTGTGAAAAAAATCATATATACACTCAGAATATTATGTAGTTTATTGTTTGTAGTTTAATAAACAAGTTTTCCGTTCCATTTAAAAATAAAGGAACATACATTTATTATTAAAAGAAATAGAGCGCCCCGGTAGGCTAGTTGGTAGCGTGCTAGCTTATCAGTGCGGCGGTCGTGGGTTCAATTTCCACCAGAGGCTCTGGTCTGTTTTCGCTATAACGAGCCGAAGGCCTTTGTTGCTAGTGCTCGGTTAGGGTATTAACATATAATTTGTAATTATATGATTAATAAATAAAATAAATAAATAATATTAAAAGAAATATCTATTTTAACTTTTTGATACATTTGTTCGAAATAATTTACCATCATTTACCGAATTTTTTCATATTCATTTATTTTTTTCATTTGCTTGAAATTTAATAAAAATTTACCCTCAAAACGGAAATTTGTGGTTTATTTGTGTCCGTTATAGATGTTTTAAATTTAATTTTTTTTTGTGCTGTCTGTTTAAAAAAAAGAAATTCAAAAAATTCCAATTTTTTTTTATACGAGGGCGGCTCAATAAGTCTGTGACTTTTCGAACTTTCCTCGTAGTTATATGAAATGCAACACTGCTCCCACCTGTAAATAGACTACTGTCAAATTGTGAGCAAGTTCCGTCATTTACCTTGCGTTTAAGAGCTGTTTAAAACATACAACCTCGTGAATTTTTTTTTTAAATGAAAAAGTGAATTTCGAGTGCTCATTAAACATTATTTTTTGCGAAAAAAACGTTAATCAAACCAAGGATAAATACTATAGGGACTCTGCACTATCGATTTCAATGGTAAAAAAGTGGTTTACTGACTTTTGTTGTGGCCTTACAAGCACGGAAGATGCCGAACGTTCTGGGCGCCCAGTTGAGGTCTCTACACCCAAACAATTAAAAAAAATTCACGATATGGTGTTGGCCGATCGGAAATTGAATGTGCGCTAGATTGTGGATGACATAGGCATCTCTTATGGCTCAGTGGTTACCAATTTTGAAAGCTGGTTTACTGACTTTCGTTGTGGTCGCACAACGAATGTTCTGGACGGCCAATTAAGCTCAATACACCCGAAAATTACCAATAAAATCTACGATATGGTGTTGGCCGATCGAAGAGTAAAAGTGCGTGAGATTGTTGATGCCATAGGCATTTTATATGGCAGTGTGGTTTCGATTTTAAATGATCAGTTGGATGGGTGCCGCGTTTGCTCTCAATTGACCATAAACGTATTCGTGTGCAAACTTCAAAGGATTGTTTGGAGTTGTTTAACCGCAATTCGAATGAGTTTTTGCGGCGTTTTGTAACTGTGGATGAAACATGGATCCATTACAACACTCCGGAGACCAAGCAGAAGTCTAAACAATGGGTTTTTCCGGCTCCAAAGAAGGGCAAGGTAAGTTTGTCGGCCTATAAGGTGATGACAACTATTTTTTGGGATGCACGTGGGATAATCCACATCGATTACCACCTTCAAAGGGGAAAAACAATAAATGGCGAAAATTATGCCAACTTATTGGACCGATTTAACGAGGATTAAAAAAAAACGACCCCATATGGCCAAGGAAAAAGTTCTTTTTCATCAAGATAATGTACCGGTGCACATGTGTGTACTCTCAAGGACGGAATTTATGAATTGGGCTACGAATTGTCCCCTCATTCGCCTTATTCTCCGGATTTATCCCCCAGGGACTATTTACTATTTTCAAACCTAAAGAAATGGCTCGGTGCAAAGAGATTTAGCTCCAACAATGATATTATTGATCAAACAAATGCCTATTTTATGGACCTCGAAAAATCATGCTGTTAAACAAAGTAAATGACGGTACTTGCTCAAAATTTGACTGTAGTCTATTAACAGGTAGCACTACGAGGGAAGTTCGAAAAGTTACGGATTTATTAATCCGCCCCCGTAAAAAAGGTAATAATTTTCAGCACCCATGTAAAAATCTAAATATATTTGAAGATACATGATCATACATATCCATGCATGATCATACATGATCTCATATATTTACATATATCTTCGGATCCGAAATTTGAGGGATATGGCCGTATATGTACATATACGAACCATAGTATTTGAAAATATACGGGCATATGGTAATATATGAGATCATGGTCATATATTGAACTATGCATGGTCATGTATGATCATATACAATCCCATGCAGGATCATGTGAGCACTTAAAGAAAGCATTTTAATGATTAGGCTTAAGTATTTAATTAATTAACTTTCATTAAAAATACTTTTAATTAAAAAAATAATAATTTTGTAAGTCGACGTTTTATTTTAAATGAAAGTTCTACACCTTTTAAAAAACCACCATATACATATGCCTCCATTTCGCATATATGGAATACTATATACATCCCCGGTGGGCTAGTTGGTAGCGTGCTAGCTTATCAGTGCGGGGGTCGTGGGTTCGATTCCCACCATAGTCTCTGGTCTGTTTTCGCTACAACGAGCCGATGTCCTTTGTTGCTAGTGCTCGGTTATGGTATTAGGATATTATATGTAATTATATGATTAATATAAAGTAATTAAATAAATAAATATATATAAATAAATAAATAAATAAATAAATAAATAAATAAATATATGTCCATACATGAGATCATATTGCAAATATAGAATCCCATATACCTCCTTATATGACTCCCTTTCACATATATGTATGTAATCACATGTACTTTAATATACATACATATGTCCTTATATATGATCATACCCAACATACCAAATGACTTGAGGAAAATATTATTATAAGCTTACAAACACAAGCCTTAAGCTTGAAAAAGACTTATATAAAAGACTTATATATTGAAAAGGCTATCGTAACAATTGTAGAAAAATCAAAACGGAACCCTCGTGAAAATATTATGTGTGTATGATTACTATAAGCTTATTCTTGCAATTGTAGAATAAGCTTACAAAAATAATATATTATTAATAGTTGAAAAAGAGAAATCAGAACTATTTTCTTTTTTTAATTTAATTTATTTTTTATTTTAATTTTAAAAATAAATAATAATAACTCATTTTAAATATAAAAAATAATAATTGATTTTAAATATAAATAATAATAATTAATTTTAACCATAAATAAAAATAATTAAATTTAATATGCAATTGCACGTTCACTATATAAAATTTACAACTAAATGTACACGCAAAACACGTTTGACAAATTTAAAGAAAAAGTAATGGCGCTTATTGTATGCATGATAAGCGTAGAACAAAGACAACAAGACTAGAATGTATTGAAAAATATTTCTATTTCAATCGTCATATTGCGTTGTTGTTGTATGTTGTTCATAAGCATACTTGAGAAAAAGTTATGTATAATAATCTTTTCTCTAGCATTGTTAAATACTGCTTGTGAATTCACATTTTATAAATATTATAATAAGCGAAATTAAGAAAAGATTAAAACACACTATTAATATAAGCTTATTCTCAAGTTGTATTGCAGTTTGATTGCTATATGGTATAGTATTTAAACATATTTCACCGGGTTTATAAAAACACTACCTGCCATATGCATAAACATTTTTCTTGTTTTTTTAACACACTTATAAATCCATTTAACAAGTAAAACAACAACAATTTTTCCTTATAAGTCTGTTATAAAAATCAACTAAATGTCTATGCATATGGCTGTAAAGATTTTTAGTATTTTAATAATTTAATATAACTAAACATCTTATTTCAAATTATTTCAAAATTTTTTTTTTAAAAATTAGTTAAATCGATTTGCAACACGTTTGACAATTTTCGTTTACAGACGTTTTATTTAAAGTGTAGTTATGGAATAGTTTTCAATAATTTCACGCATCTTAACTTCCTTGTTTAACACAGAAGCTGTTTGTTGTTGCGATTACATTTTAAAATTGAACAACTGTCGCAACAGGTAATTTTTTAAATGAATTTTTCTTAATTCAACTACTTCCGGTTAAAATTGAAATATAATGTAACGTTAAGCAAATAATTAGAGAAAGTCCTTACAAACTTAAACGTTCTCTTTACACGCTATTTACACATTTTTGTTTTTCTAAATAAATCGTGTTCTAGTTTCTACAGGAAATGCCCCCAAACGTTACAAAGTAGCAAAAAAAAAAAAGAAAAATCATTTATCCGCTTGTAATAAATACAAAAATACAATTTCACTTATACACATTTTCATTCAACTACGTATTTCAGTCAAGTTTAAAATATTTCTTTGAATTGTAAGTCACATGATTGTATCTTGATAATACAATTGTTATAAATTTCAAAATTTTCTTTTTGTATGTTTTGTTTTTATTGTTACATAATTGAAATCATGCAACATTTATTTAAGTTGCTCAAAGACATGAGTCTTAAAAAAAATAGCGCCAATTACATTTAAGCACATACTGACACAAACATACTCACTATCGACCACAATGAAATTTTTTTCTTTGATTTCAATTTTTGCTTTCCAGTTTTTCCAGCTGAATCGTTTGTCTTCGACATTTGCATACGGAAAATGAAATGTAATTTATATTTCTTGTGTGAAAAAAAAACACTTTTGTTTTAGAGATCATGGTCGTGTTATTAAGATTTAACAATAATATATGGTATTGGTATTGAAAATAGTTTTGGTTGGCAATAACCATGTATTAGTTATTTGATAAAAAAAAAATTAAAAATTTTTAATTAACGAACTAAGTTGGCAACGAAAGCAAATGTCTACTTCATTTCAATTTTTTAAATTCCTAAATAATTTCTAACATCGAGTTTTAATTTTTTATCTGTATGTCTATGACCTTTAATTGCCCGAAGTTTACTGTTTGTAACCGATAAAATTCAGTACCTTCTTCTTTTTAACCCTTTATCGGGCAAGATAATATTTTTAATTAGAACGTTTATTTTTCAATAGCTACTGTTAAAATAAGAAAACAACTTTTTTTTCATTAAAACATAATGCAATTCCGCATTTTTCGCACAGCGTTTGCAAAACCAATTGGCAGTTCGGCATTTTGCTTATTCTTTTATCCGCCAATGTTGGCCAATGGCCAATCTGGTCTAGCTACATAGCTTGTAGTGGGGCATGCTGAGCCAGTACCTTGCATTTTTTAGCTTGTATTCGTGGCTCAAGCTTCAAGAGAGTTACAGCAATCTGAAGACGAAAATCTGCCACAGTCAGCAATTTTTCTGCTGTCTTAGTTCCATTATTTTTTTATACAGAAGCCATGCCATGGTCGCTAAGTCTAAAAGGTGATAAAACACTCGAACTTGCCATCTTTTGCTGCGAAGTTTAATTTGCTATCTTCCTATAATTGCATCAATGAGATCCACACCTCCCATGTGCGCATTGTATTGACTTACAATAAACGGACGGTCGATTTCGACGTATTTTTTTTTTAAAGATTATCATATCTCTTTACAGTGCATTTTGGAATTTCACCAAGGAATGTGGACGCGAGATTTACAATTTTATTATCTTTCCACGAAACAGTTGCAATATCGATTCCTTCAACATTTCCCAGGTATGCGAGCAATGGTTTAGATGTAAAATAATTGTCAAAATAAAGTTGAAAGTTTTGATTTCGTGGAATTCTCACTACCACATTCGAAGATGTTCCTTAGTTCGGCTCGTTATCAACCGATATATTTTCTCTGCCGTTTTCTGGCTCAATTTTGTAAACAAATCCAGTACAGGTTGGTTGAAAAGTTCCTGCGCTCGAAATGAAAGAATACTGTTTTTGTTACGAAATATATTTTTTTATTCAATATAATCTCCTAGAAGCTCAATACACTTGTTCCAATGATCTTCCAATAATTTTATCCTATCCTTATAATGGTTTTCCGGAAGCTCTGCAAAATATCCGTCTACGGCTGCTATGGCCTCTTCATTTGACGAAAAATGCTTTCCACGAAGGAATTGTTTGAGATTTCTGAAGAGATAGTAGTCACTGGAAGCCAAATCTGGTGAATACGGTAGATGTTCAAGCAATTCGTACTTTAATTCTTTGAATTTAGCCATCGTCAAAACACTTTTGTGAGCAGGTGCATTGTCTTGATGACAAATTTTTTTTTTTTTTTCTTTAAACCAGGTCTTTTCTCACGAATTTTTTCATCCAGCTGATTCAAAAGGCTGCAATAATATTCAGAGTTGATTGTTTTACCTTTCTGAAGATAATCAATCAACAAAATTCCTTTTGCATCCCAAAAAACTGATGCCATAACCTTCTCTGCTGATCGTTGTGACTTCACCTGCTTTGGAGCTGAACAACCAGCTTCAGTCAACTGTAAACGTTCTTGTTTCAATTTAGGATCATGGTGGTAGATCCAAGTCTCATCCATAGTTATAAAACGACTTAAGAAGTCGGTTTTATTCGGCTTAAAACGCTCCAAATTACGCTGAGAAATTTGTTTTCGATCCAGTTTTTGTTGAATTGTTAATGTGTGCGGCACTAACTTTCCAAACAGGTTTTTCATACGTAATTCTTCATGTAAAATATGGAGTACTCGTTCGTCTGAGATGCCTATATTATCATATTAGCAATTTCACGCTTAGTCAAACTTGGATCTTCACTAACCATATTATGTACCTGCTCAATGATTCCTGCTGTGGTTGCAGTTTTTGGTCGTCCTTTGCGTGGATCGTTTCAAGGCTGGTACGACCACGTTTGAATTCACCAGCCCAAAATTCAACGGTGCGTTTTGAAGGTGAGGACTCCTTATACACTTTAACATTTGTTCATAAATTTCCTTTGCTTTTAAACCCTTCAAAACAAAGAATCTAATGACTTCACAATATTCAAGTTTTTCCATATTAAAAAAAATCAATGACACGTCAACTTCAAATGGCTTGTAAACAAAGAAAGAATTGACAGAATGACTTGCAACTTTGCATGTGTTCTCAGGACAGTTATACCAACTTGAGAAAAAAAAAAGTTTGGAGCTAGCAGTGCCATCACTTGGTGAGCGCAGGAACTTTTCAACCAACCTGTAGAGGCGCAGAGAACATATATTTTATAGCCCCATTTATGAGGTTTATTTAGGAGGTACCGTTTCAAATAGTTTCGGGCTTTAGTAGAACACATTTTTTCATCTTAAAATTATTATTTAACGCCTCAATGATCGGGCCTATTTTGAACATTCTGACGTAATTTTTATCAGTTGATGGTAAATTTCTGGTGTTGTCGTTGAAGAAGCATCACTTCTTGGATTGCCTGAGTTCGAATTTTGCTACTCCAGTGACTTGCTGCAGGGGGAAGTTGTACTAAAGACATCATATAAACAACACAAAAAAATTGCTGAATATAAATTTCTGACACCAGAAAATCCTCATTGACGTCATTTTGAACCATATACAAATTTGTTTGATCAGCAATTAACCGTATTAGTTCTTTTGGAAAGAAATGAAAGAAAATATTCAGTTCCATATTTTCATTTCCGATCTTTTTCATTGTATTTTCCAAAAGTACATCAATGTCATCATAGACAGCTTGGTTCAAATCTTCAGCAACGCCTATTTCTTCCAAGTCATAATCTGGATCAGCCACACTATCATCATCAAAATCGATCGTATCTTCACTCTCGTCAAGTACTTGTAATATTTCATCAATGCTCAATGTCTTCGATATACTGAATATTGATCCTTATAAAATATAGATGCTATAAGGCAATGTGACATAAATGTTACAAACGGAAAATAACCGCTGAAAAGTTATTTATCGCTTACTTTTAATTCCACACTCGGTAATTCGTTGTATGCTTATGCACTGTATTAAGTTTGTCGCAACAAACTTAGTTTTTATTTTAATATTTTTTCATGAGCAAACTTCGCTCTATCACATAAGCATAATTGTTCAATTCACAATGGGTATTGTATCGTTGTATCTGTTGTATCGTGTATTACTTTACAATAGTGTAAAATTGTTGTTGGTAATTTACACTAAAAAATCGGATACAACTTAATTTGCTGTGCTTTTTAAATGTTGTATTGTATATCATAACATATCAGTCTCAAGTGAATGCCACTTTTTTCACTTTCACCTTTATTTTGCATTTTATTTTTATTTTTTCTTCTTGTTTCTATAAATTTATAAATTTTTTTTTAATTTTCTTCTTTACTATTTGACGTTTTACAACATGAAAATACAACTGACTGTTCACAACAAAATATTTGTATAATGTATTTCAATACAACATACAAAATACAATACCGGCTGTGAATTGCCCAAATATAATGTATAAGCCATGTCGCATATATTACTGTAACCAATTTGCCATATTTAACCATAATATAAAATTTGAGTCAATATTAGGGCTTGTAACATTACTGTCACATAGCCCGATAAAGGGTTAAGCTAATTTGTTAATATTTTTGCGTATGAGTTATATATTTAGAATAATTCAACGAACATATTACTCATACGCCAGCGCGTACCGTATATTGAGTGCGAACTATAGAAGTTGGAATATAAAGAGCTTTTGTTTGGAATCACCAATTGTTTTGCTCGAAAATTGTTTTTTGTATGATTTTTTTACGTAATTTTATTTTGCTTAAATTTCATTGTTCTGAATTGTTAAAAAACTGGGTTTTTATATAACAGCTGGGGCACAAAGTATCACCCTATTGGAAAGTGCTGTCATTTTTGCAAATGACATCGTTGGCCAGTTTAGTGTTGATATTCGTAAAGTAAACACGTGCGAAGTTTATAGTGAATAACAATGAATCGCTTTTTTTGGATTTTTGATCGCAGTTTTGGAACTTAACGACCAAATAGATGATTTTCAATCAAAATTGATCATGAGCAGCGAAGTTTAATTTTATCTCAGAGGTCACGTCAATTAGCTAAATTCTCGGGGGATTGAAAATCCAAGCATAATTCATGTAGTACCAATACACCCTCTCAAAGGCACCTTGTGGTGTGCAGTTACTTTAGAAAAGGTAAATGGACTTTATTTTTTCGAAGCAGCCGACGGTACATACTGACTTAATTTTTCTTATCAGTATTTGACGCTGGTACCAACAGGACGAAGCACCGCGTATTTCGAAGGGTGCCTTCCCAGCGCGTATAATCCGGACTTCTTTCTCTGGGGATATTTGAAGTCGTTTAAGGAGTGAGAGAACAACATTAGAGTTGAAATTGACAACGTGACACCATAAATGTTACATACAGTTATGCAAAATGTAATAAAAAAAGAGGCCAAATTTACTTCAACGCCAACGGCGACTATTTGAATTTAAAAATGTGTTTATTTAAAGAGATGTTAATTCAAAAATTTTATAATAATTGATTTAAGAATGTGTCGCAAAGAAAATAAAATCACGATATCTTGAAATCCCTTTGAGCGATTCAAACAATATTTTCATGTTGTTGTTGAGCATAGTAAATTTTAGTAGAAATTATGTGTCACAAATTTTTAACATATTCACCCTTATTCTAGTTGTCGTTATCAATGTCGTCGTCGTTTTTGAGTCAACATCACTTTGCTTCGACGTCGACATCACTTCGACACCAAATTGGTATTCTAAAACAGTGTTGTAACGACGTCGACAGTTTATCGATTTAAACAAAAACACATCTCTAAAAATTGATTCGGCGGATTTATTTTGTTTATTATTTTTGCGAAAAATGTTTTTTATGTGTAATTTAAATTCTGATACCAGTGATGAAGAAAATAAAGAAAATCTAGTATTAAAAAGAAGACTTCTCACACAAAAATCCAATATCTTTAATCTGCCGGATAACAAGTGAGTAGCAAAATCAAAGTCTGTTACTTTAAAGAATGTTAATCTTCTAATTTTTTTAAAAGGTTTGAAAGTTACTTTCGGCTGAATAAAACAGCCTTCAAAGATGTGCTGGAAACAATAGCACCTAATTTGAAAACCGGAATCAAGTCCACATTTATTTCCAAAACAATAAAGTTGGCAGCTACATTAAGATTTTTAGCCCAGGGGTCGTACCAGCTCAGTGTTGGAAACGACTTTAACTTAGGGTTCAGCTGTTTCTGAAACTGTAGAAGATTTGCCACAGCTTCCTCCAGCGGCCTCAATATAAATTGCTTGAATCTTCCGCCACCTGTAGCATTACACTCGGCTTTGTTGGCTACCATTTTGTTTTTAACTTGAAATTTTAAGTCTCGCCAAACCTATAAATAAATTTTGTTATATTTTTATAATGCACTTTAATGATCATGCTTTCTTTACCTTCTGCCATCCATCTCACATTACTCTCGGTGGGCCAAGTGCATTTAATAAATTTAATATTTCTTCCCATTTTTTCCGTTTTTTTTTTCAGTCATTACTTTTCCTCAAGTCGTTACTAAAAATTGTGTCGACAAAATCAGAGTCGTTTCAAGACAATATCGTCGTCACATTTTCTTACAGAATACCAAATACTTGCCGACAGCTATCAATTACACTAGGCAACAGCCATTTTGTTATTTGGTTCTAGCATACTTTTTCTCATGGATTTGGACCTACTGAACACGAAAATGAATTTTAAAAATTTTTCTGTCGATTGGTTTGCGAGATACAAATTTTTTAATTTTTTTTTTTAATTTTTGGAGGTACACTTACTATTTTGAGCATATCTTTAGTCTTCTTTGACCTATTTTATCCTACTACTACTCAAATTAAAGACAATTGAGCCGTCTACAACTTATTCTCAGAAAATTTTCAAATCGGGTTAGTAGTTTTGATGTTGGCGTCTTAAAAAGGTTAAAAAACTGCGTTTTTTTAGTAAAAATGTGGCTGAAAAATTCATATAAAAATTCATATAAAATGTAAAACGCGATGTTAACAGCGATTTTAATTTTTTTACGTATAGCTGACACTTTTCCAAAGAAAATAAGCCCTTACTTAACAAAATCTGATGACAAATGGCCGACTTATTATTTTTTTGGTAAACGACCGAAATTCCGCTATTTCACGATTTTTTGATTTTCATTATTTGCACAGCTTACCTACCCAACGCAAACGAATAAATACATTTGAACTTAATTTAAAATAAACAAATTAGTCTTCGTATATTATTTTTTAATTTATTTACAGCACTACATGCTCAATGTATCGCACAATTAGCTAAACTAACGAAATTAAACTAACTAATTAAATTAAGCAAATCAACGCACAAAAAAATGAGTAAAAACAAAGATATAAGTGTACATTTTATGCCATGTGGAAAAACTGCTGACTTCTTCTTTGTTTTTTGTATTCGCTGCAATCGGTCTCACGTATTAGGGTCCAAATATAGTCACCCATCATAGCCGTGTCATAGTTGCCCTGATAGCGTCGTTCCATAGCCTTCAATTCCTGATGAAAGCGCTCGCCGTGTTCGTCGCTCACGTCTCCTAAATTCTCAGGGAAAAAATCCAAATGAGAATCCAGAAAGTGTATTTTAAGTGACATGTGCACTCCCATGGCTTCATAGTTCTTTACCAGATCCTCAACTATGTCCTTATAATTCGGGCTTTTGTTGTTTCCTAAAAAGTTTTCCACAACAAGCCTGAAGGAATTCCATGCTGCGGCTTCGATGGGTGATAACAGCTTTGGGAATTTTTCATCTTTCAACATTTTTTTTATCTCGGGTCCTGCGAAGACTCCTTCTTTAATTTTTGCCAGCGAAAGGTAAGGGAAAATTGACCGTAAATAGGCAAAAGCTTCACCTTCTTTGTCTAATTTTTTGGCAAAATTTTTAATCAAACCCAATTTTATGTGCAGCGGCGGAAGTATTATATTTTCACGGTTCTCTATTAGTGGTTTGCGCTGAACATTCGCTTCTCCAACTACAGGTTTCGTTCGTACCGGCCATTTTTTTTTTATATAATGCTGATCATCAGCGCGGCTATTCCAAAGGCACAGAAAACAGCAATGTCGCGTATAGCCTCCTTGGAGTCCACACAGAATGGCCACAACTTTAAGGTCGGCGCATATTTTCCAATTGTATTTCCTATACTCTATGCATTTCAGCAAAATGTCCATAGTTTCATAGTTCTCCTTTGAATGAACCGCATGAGCAATAGGAACAGATGGCTTTTCATTCCCATTATGTAAGAGAACTGCCTTCAAGCTCTCTTTGTTGCTGTCAATAAACAACCTCCATTCGTTGGGGTTGTGAATTTGGTGAAGCTCTTGGAACAAGCCTGAAATGTCGCTGCAAAAACATATTTGGTCTTTCTTTGTATAAAATTTTGCATACTCCTTGTGACGGTTTCTGTACGCTGATACTTTCACTTCTGAAGCCGCAAATCCACACTGTATCATCCGAGACGCAAAAAGTTCGGATTTCTCCTTAGTGAGACCAAAATCGCGCACCCAATCGTTTAGTTCGGCCTGTGACAGTAATTTTCGCTTTGCACCCGGCTCAAATTCGCTTGCATTTGACTCAGACTCTTCTTCTGACGATTCTGCTTTTTGAAGAGATGCACCAGGGCACACTGGATATGGCACATCATGCGAATGTGGTACTGGAAGCGCAAACGATCCCACTTGAGCGTAGTTCCATTTAAAAAATCTTCCTACCCCACTGTTTGTGGTGAGGCAAAAATAACAGTCTGTGGAATGGCATAGCGGCTTTTTCCACATCATTGGTGTATCGAATTTCATATGGCGGCTAAAATTAAAATATATTACTATATTCGCTATGTATAATGTGTTTAAATAAAAATTCTTACCTTCCGCCAGCTGCCCAGTTGGTTAAGATTATATAGCAAAGATCACACAGCGACTTAGGTGTCCATGGTTCTGTGATATTTGGTGAAATACCAAAATAATTCAAATAGTGCAATTGTACTGCTGGAGTAAACTTGTGTGCGTGATTTTTTTTTATAAACTGGCCACAAACATTGCAGAAATTGTCTGGATCGTTCAAACACTCGACACACGTAGTCTTTTACTCATTGTCTTCCTTGCGTTTTCTAAATATTAACTTCTTTACACTTTCACAGACAGTTTTGAAATGCAATTGATAACCGTGTCTCCTTATGTTTAAATATGTATGAGCATGTAGTGCTGTAAATAAATTAAAAAATAATATACGAAGACTACTTTGTTTATTTTAAATTAAGTTCAAATGTATTTATTCGTTTGCGTTGGGTAGGTAAGCTGTGCAAATAATGAAAATCAAAAAATCGTGAAATAGCGGAATTTCGGTCGTTTACCAAAAAAATAATAAGTCGGCCATTTGTCATCAGATTTTGTTAAGTAAGGGCTTATTTTCTTTGGAAAAGTGTCAGCTATACGTAAAAAAATTAAAATCGCTGTTAACATCGCGTTTTACATTTTATATGAATTTTTATATGAATTTTTCAGCCACATTTTTACTAAAAAAACGCAGTTTTTTAACCTTTTTAAGCCGCCAACATCAAAACTACTAACCCGATTTGAAAATTTTCTGAGAATAAGTTGTAGACGGCTCAATTGTCTTTAATTTGAGTAGTAGTAGGATAAAATAGGTCAAAGAAGACTAAAGATATGCTCAAAATAGTAAGTGTACCTCCAAAAATTAAAAAAAAAAAATTAAAAAATTTGTATCTCGCAAACCAATCGACAGAAAAATTTTTAAAATTCATTTTCGTGTTCAGTAGGTCCAAATCCATGAGAAAAAGTATGCTAGAAACAAATAACAGACAAAAGTTTGTTATTTGTGACCTAGTGTTATTTTCGATAACGACAACGGGAATACCAATTTCAAAAAAAAAAAAAATCCCAAGACGACATTGTCTTGTGTCGATGACGACAACTAGAATAAGGGTGATTAATTTTAGACTGTGACATGTCATAAGCGTCACGGGCATTATAGAAATTTCTGATTTGGGGGGTTATAATGTTAAATAACAAAATGTCTAATATTATTTTGCTTATAATCCCCAGTTAATAATGAACATATTCCATAAAGGGGTGAAATATCAGGTGACATAACTAACATAACTCCAACGAACATTATCTCAATTTTCGGTTTTGGAGTTTTGTTCAATAATGTTTCGGATATAAACCACTCAATAGAAGTTGGGACTATGACCGAAAAATTTTCAGTCATAATTCCCAGAAGAAAAAGTATATTAATCCCAGAATTAGTGTCATAATCCCCATAATATTTTTAAATTCTGTATTAGGTTTACCGGCTACTTTGCTAAATAAAGATTTTGTGGATGGTACACTCACCAAAAAAAGTCTGTAATGGCAACTGAAAAGTTTGCTGTTATAACCGAAAATTTTGCTTATTTGAGCCCAGCGATATTTTTTGCTAATCTTAGCAGCACATGTCTGCAGACGTGTAGTACAATGAAATTTGTAGAAAAAATTAGCTGCCGCTACTAAATTTTAGTAAACTTTTAATAAAGTGGAATTTGAAATCTGTTTGCTAACATTCTTAATATTAGTACAAAATTTCAAATTTATTTTTTTTTTTATCAAGCATCAACATTTTTTTAATTTATTTATTTTAAAAAAAAAAAAATATTTTAGACAAAATTAAAAAAAAAAATCAAAGGCTTATGTAAAAACAAACGAATTTATCATTTTGTTTTAATTCGGTAATTTCTGTTTTGAAAAATTTTTTAGTCAATATTTTTTTACTTTTAAGGTCAAATTTTGATTTTTTTAGGGCTTAATTTTTTAACTAAAAAAACTTTTTAGTGCTATTTTAAGTGGATGTCCTATTTTTAGGCATGAGTTGGTATCTTCACTTCCGATCCCTTTTTTAAACCCATGTAACATTTTAGAACAATTTAACATTTCCTTAAATATCCCCTTTTTTTAAATTACTAATTTTAGTTGCTAATTTTAGCAAATCGGTTTTCAAAAATTTGTAAAATGATTTCTTAAATTGGCAACAAAAATTTCTAAAAATTCTGTAATTTGTAAAATGTAAATGGCAAAAAGTACAAAAATAGTAAAGTAGGATTGAAACCGTTTACAAATTTTTCTACTAACTTTTTTTCGGAGTGTAGGCCTTTGGTTGTACTTAGGGATTTTGTTCCCTGGGGTATGTCTAACTCCGGTTTTGCTTAAAAACGTCACAATTTGGTCAGAATTGTGGTCAGTTTGAATTGCCATTTAATCATGAACAGACTGACGCCAAAACAACGCTTGCAAATTGTACGTATTTATTTCGAAAATCGTGGTTCAGTTCGACCGTTTTACGGTCGACATAATCGTCTATCGATCATTTTCTTACTCGCTGCTTAGTGTGTGTTTTTTTTGAGCCGCTGGAATGATTGATCCTTACTTTTTTTAAAATGAGAGCGGTGACAACGTCGACGTCAACGGCGAGCGCTAGAAGGACATGACTGCCGATTATTTCGTGATCCAAATGAATGGTATTTGAAATAAATTCATGTTTTTTTTTGTCAACAGGACAACACCGCATGCCATCTAGCGCGGCATGCGGAAAACTTTAATAATCGCATTATTTTCAAAAATGGTCCAGCCGGCTGCTCATCGAGATCGTTTGAATTATTTTCTCTGGGATAACATGAAGTCATTGATTTATGCGAACAAACCTAAAACTTTGGACGCCTTATAAAAACAATAGTGTGCGAACCATTGCCGAGATACGACCCCCATTGCTTGGAAAATTGGTCTAAAATTAGATCTGCAGATCTTTGCAAATTCAAATATTCATGACATGAAGCTTATGCTCTGTATTTTGTGGGACCAGCGCGGCGTGATTTACTACGAGCTTCTCAAATCGAATGAATCGATCACTGAATCAATCAATGAATTTCGCTACAGATTAATATGACCCCAGGGGCACAAAAGGGTTAATTTTCGAAAAATATAGCAGACATTTTAATGGTATCTAGAATAAGTCATTTCATTTATTTATTAATTTTTTAAAATATGCAAAAATTTAAATTTTGGTCCTGGCAAGAAATGGGTTAACGTTGTTCGATTTATTCCAAATTTTTAGCATGAAAGATTTTTCCCATTTACCTATTATAATTTAAGCATCATTTTTAAAAATTTAACAGTACTTTCAAAATATTTGCGTTTTTTTTTTTTAATAAATTGTCCTTTATTAGCTTGGGATCATATGTGACACCATGTCCGAAAGGGTTACTGAGGTCTTATTATTTTTTACTAAACTTCTAAGCTATTAAGATGAAATATAACATTTAAAAGCACAAAATTGATTCATTTTTGATACAAAGTACTTAAAAAGAGTAAATTTACTTATTTCTTTTATAAAAATCACACCTCTCGAAATCCACAAAAAATAAGAGCTTGTCACCGACAGGTCCATGGAGGGATTTACCTCAAAATTGGTATACTTCATCTCTAGGATGTATTTAACAAGCCATTGAAGTGCTAAATTCTTTTTTATAAAATTTGTTTAAGAAAATTTTTTTAAAAATCAAAAATAGAGTTTTGAAAATTATGCCAAAAAATGTATGCGTGACAGGTTAACGAACAGGTTATATAACAATATTTTATATCTGAGTTTTTAATCAATTTCTGAAAGTTTAAAAAAGTCCCATAAAGTTTCATGACCTAGTGTTTTCATGCATAAAATTGATCTGGATCTGTTGCTATTTCTTGGCGAGTTCTTAACCGATTTTCAAGTTATGTAGGTTTTTGTAACAAGTGAAAAAATTAAAATAAAGAAGGAAATTTTGTTGTGTATATGTACTCATATAGTGTACAATATGTCAATTTTCGTGTACACGCTGAAAAAAAAACGCCATGCTGGAAATATAATATGCTGGTAATATACATATATTTGAAAACGCTATATGTTATATTTGCCGTATTTATAATACAATATGCTTGCCTGCAATTATAATATGTTTGCTTGTAAACATATATATGTTTGGAGCCTTTGAAATGCATCTGCCGGCAAACATATATATGTTTGCCTGCAAATAATATATGTTTATCATTATTATGTTTGCATCCCACAAGTATAATAATGAAAAAATTACAATTGCAAATAACAGGTCAATTGAGAAGTCCCTGGCCTGACACATAGATGGCGCTACTAGTATGAATAAATTTGACAGCTGTCGGATCATTAGTTTGTGAATTATAGCATTTTGAGTGAAGCAACTTTTGTTATTGTGAAAAAAAAATGGATAAAAAGGAATTTCGCGTGTTGATAAAATATTGCTTTTTGAAAGGAAAAAATACAGTTGAAGCAAAAACTTGGCTTTATGATGAGTTTCCGGACACTGCCCCAGGAAAATCAAATATCAAGAATTGGTATGCTAAGTTTAGACGTGGTGAAATGAGCACCGAAGACGGTGAACGCAGTGGACGCCCAAAAGAGGTTTTTACGGACGAAAACATTAAAAAAATCCACAAAATGATTTCGAATGACCGTAAATTGAAATTGAATGAAATAGCAGGTACTTTAAAGATATCAACTGAACGTGTACATTCAATATTCACGAATATTTGGGTGCAAAAACAACGACGAGTTGATGATTCGGTGCAGTGTTTGGAGCTGTTAAAGTGTAATAAACCCGAGTTTTTGCGTCGATATGTGACAATGGATGAAACATGGCTCTACCATTTCACTCCGATGTCCAATCGACAGTCATCCGAGTGGATTGCACGTGATGAACCAACTCCAAAGCGTGGAAAGACGCAACAGTCAGCTGGCAAGATTATGGCGTCTGTATTTTGGGATGCGCATGGAATAATTTTCATTGACTACCTTGAAAAAGCAAGGACCATCAACAGCGACTATTACATAGCGTTATTGGACCATCTGAAGGTCGAAAGCGCCGGAAAGACAATGCACAGTGTCACAGGTCAATGAAAACGATGGCGAAAATCCAAGAATTGGGCTTCGAATTTCTTCCGCATCCACCGTATTCTTCAGATCTGGCCCCCAGCGACTATTTCCTGCTCTCAGATCTCAAAAAAAAATGCTCGCTGGGAAGAAATTTTCGTCGAATGAAGATGTGATCGCCTAAACTGAGGCCTATTTTGAAGCAAAGAACAAATCGTACTACAAAAATGGTATCGAAAAGTTAGAGGGTCGCTACAATCAGTGTATCACCCTTGAAGGGAACTATGTTAAATAAAAAAAAAAAAACGAATTTTGCCAAAAAAAAATGTGTGTTAATCTTGCCAGCCGGGGACTTTGGGAAAATACAAATATTGCAATGTTTGCCTGGATACATATGTATAATAACCATAAATATAAAATACTTGGAAATATACTTCAAATGTATGTATATATGGTAGCTTCTAAATAATATATATTTTTCTGTAAACAAATTCAAAGATGTCTTTTTCCTGCATGTGGTGTTGTAGGGTATAAATAGTATAAATAGTATCAATAAGTGTGCAGTAATATTGTAAACTAGTGTTATTGTACACAAAAATTTATAGTAAGTGGTTTTAAAAGTAGTTTTTCAAAACAATAACCACAAATTTTCACTAAAGCGCGCATTCAATCCACCACCGGGAAATGCTTTTCTCAACATAGCGACTTCTCTTTAATCTCATTTCCGGTAACGGTTACATTTTTTAAACAAAAACGTAGTTTAGTTTCCATTTACAAAAAGTAGGTGTGATCTCGAACATGATTTAATCATTTTCGGTTATAAGTCACAAGTAGTGGGTCAGGATATCAGTTAGGTTTTCTTGTTATTATTAATAAATATATAAAAATAAATTGTTTTTTTTGCCATATTTATAAAGAAAAAATTATTGACCATCACGTTTGTTCAATTTTGTTGTAAAACGTATTCTTTTTTTGTAATAGCTACCAGTTTGTCGACATTGTTTTGTATTTGTTGTGAATAAACATTGTATAAACAAGAAATAACTTATATAATTTGTTTTATTATTTATGATAATGGTGGTGATGGTGATGGTAATGATGATGGTGGTATACAATTTAATGCTGATTATAGACAAGTAAGCATTGAGCGTTTATTTACAGTGGCAGCTTGTGAAGGCAAAATATACAATATCGATTGAAAGATATAAAATTAGTTTAAAACAGTTTTTATGTACGTATGGGTAATATTAAAATATTGCAATTAATATTAATCATACGCATCGTTAATTTTTTTTATTTATTTTGCTTAAACTGTATTTACTTTATTAAATAACTTAAAAATCGGAATTTTTTTCTTCACAAATTTTAAAAAATATGCTTTAGGAATTTATAGAAGGGTTTAAAAATAGACTTCAGTTTTTTTTTTCTTCTTTTAAGGGCCGATGTTGATTTTGAATACACTCTAAAAAATGATTGTAAATTTGCTACTATAAAATGGGTAAATTTTAATGTAATGTAATAACGCATAGTGAGTAAATATAAACACTTAATGCGTAAGATAAATTTGTGCACACTTTAATATACAAAAACACGCATTCAATATAAAAATAGCCACTATGTGTTTGAAATTGAACACTTTGTGCCTAAAATTAGTATTTTGTTGGTAAATTGAAATTTTACGCACAAAATATGTGAATGTACTAACTATTAATAGTAATAAAAATATTGACATTTATACAATTAAAATAATTTAAGAAAAAAAAATATTTTAAAAAATATAAAAATATAAAGAAAAATATAAAATAAAATCAAAATTGAATGCAATAAAGACATATGCTGCTACATTTCCGGGTGAGTTATTAAGATCATACAATTGGACAAAGAAATTGGTATCCTAATGAAAAATGTTTTCTATAAATTATCTAGAAAAGGGCACCGATATCGACGCCAATCTGTGAATTGTTTTTATCACCATTAAACGGCAAATAGTTTCTAGTGTCTTAAGTTGCTGAAACTTTACTTGATTTAACTAATCTCTTTGATATACGATGGGTGGGGCAACACATAGCCTAATAGGAAAGCTATATAGAATTCTTTAAGTGAAGGTCATTTTCCTTGATGAAAGGAATTATGTGCATTTTTTATAGTAACAAAAACAAAATACCTACAATACCTCTGGAGAAATTACTGCATTTTGGATATTAATGCATATCATTTTATTCCATTATTTATAGAAACATACATGATTAAAAAAATTCTTTTACTTTTTTGAATTTTTTACTATAAATTTGAAAAAAAAATGAAGAAGATGTAGAGTAAGATTTTTTATAATTTATTATATTTTATAAACAAATTGTTTAAAATATTGCTTGATTTTATTTTTTTACATAATTCATTATGAATCATACACATACTTAAAATAATTTTTTTTTTTTTTGCAAATACATTTTTTTGCCGTTTAATTTTAACATCGTGGTGGGAAATAAACGCATTTTTGAGGGATTTTTACGTATTTACAATCGATTTTTACGCATTTTATGCGTAAAAGTTAAGGTTTATTTTTGTAAATGTACTGTTTATTGTGGTAAAGTTACTATTTATTTTCAAAATTTCTTTTAATTTTTACGCATTTTCAAAGTAATTTTACCCATTTTGTGTTTACCAACTTACGCATAATGTGTGTCCTTTTTTCAATTACGCACACAGAGTAAATTTACCCAACTTATAAGTTGGGTAAATTTCAACAGAAATTAATTAGAGTGTAGAACACAAATTATTTAGGAAAATATTGTCATTTTTTTTTATTATGATAATATGGTATGGTTCAAATATATGGAACAAAATATAGGTCAAATGACCGCCGCGACCTCGGCGGCACACCTCCATCCAATTGTCCAAATTTTCCATGATAATTGAGATCCTATGCCGTTAATATGCCGAATTATCTCATCCTTTTGCTCTTGAATTGTTAATGGCTTATCGACGTACACCTTTTCTTTCAAATAACCCCAAAGAAAGAAGCCCAACGGTGTCAAATCACATGATCTTGGCGGCCAATTGACATCGCCACCACGCACGCAAAGAAAAAACATAGTTGGGTCAATCATATTCGAAGAGCATCATATATTTTTGGGTTTATGGTTGTGCCAACCATAATATTATGATAATAAAATAACCATATTTTTAACATAATATGGTCCCTACAGTTATATTATGATTCGAAAATTACCATATTATAATCCTAAATAAACACGTTATAATGAATTTATCATAATATGATCGCACGTAATCATAGTATGCTCAAAATTTTATCGTATTATGGTCCCTCATAACAATATTATGATTCTTGGATTATCATTATATGATCCATAATCTTAGAAAATTTCTTAAAGGAAAAGTTCTTAGATACTATGAAAAAGCTCTTTAAATTTAAGAATATTTCCTTTAGAAATGTTTTTTCTAACAAAAAAACTTAATATTAAGGACTTTTTGAAGAAAAATTGTTAAGGAAAAAATCATAGACTTTGAGAACTTTTCTTTGTTTGATTGTATAATTATTTATTGATTGTTGCCAGCATTTTATCGTTGTATAATTATCATATTTTTTTTCATAGTCAGAATTTTTGTTACCACAGTATGATTACAGCCAATCATGATATAAAATAGAAGGTGCTTATCATAAAATAGTAAAATATGTACTAAATTATGATGGTAGCGACCATATTGATGGTTAGAAAACCAATAACTTGGTTGTGACAACCATACCCGATTGCAGCAAGCACAATATAGTAGCAGTGATCATATTGCAACCATGTTTTTTCTCTGCGTGCGTGAGATAACACGGCCATTGAATTTGTCGCGCAAAAGAGCCATTGTTTCGTTAGCTGTGTGGCAAGCGACACCGTCCTGTTGAAATCACATATCCAATGCGGGCCATAAAAAGTTCATTATCATCCCACAAAAGCGAACACCATTCACAGTAACCGCCTGACTGGCCTCATTTTGAAATAAATACGGCCCGATGATGCCGCCAGCCCATAAACTGCACCAAACAGTCACTCTTTGTATGTGCATTGATTTTTCGACAATCACTCTTGGATTATCATTCGCCCAAATGCGGCAATTCTGCTTATTGACGAATCCACTGAGTCGAAAATGTGCCTCATCACTCACTCACTATCGTGAACAGCAGCAATATTTTCTGCAGTACGAGCTGTACGAGCATGCACTGGTGTTTTTACATCTCCTACAGAACCGGTTTGCTCAAATTTTTGCACGATTTTTCCAATTGTACACACATTTGGACGATTAAATAGACCGAAAAAATCACGAAGTGCACGATATGCATTTTGATTTAAACGCCCATTTTCATAATAAGCCTGAATAACTTTAACGCCTTGCTCGATTGTGTATCTGTCCATGGTTCAAATTGAGTTAGTCTGAAATTGAAAAATGTCAAATGAAATGCAGAAAAAAACTTTACGTTTAGGTGTGGTTTACATTCAATATCGGCCCTTAAAATTTAACCACCCTTTATAATTTTCTAGCTGCAGCTACAAGTATTAATTTGTTCTTTAAACCCCAATTATTATTCCTAAATATTTTAAAATAAAAACAAAATGAAAGACATTTTTACAAGATTTTTTTTTTTTTATTTCAGATACACTTTATTGTTAAGAATAAATTGAATTTATTTTTATGTTAAATATGCATTTTTTTTTGTTTTGTTTTTTTTTTCTTTTGTTGTATTATGAAGTATGAATAATATAAATTGATTTACCTAAAAAACAATTTATAAATATAGTAAAAAAAAAAATTAATTCATCTAGTAAAAAACAAGACTATGTTTTTTTTTTTATTATTATGCAAAGCATGGGCATGTATGTGTTTGGTGTGAGTGTGTAAATGTAGATGTATGGGTTTGTGTGTTTTCAATGTAGGACTTAATTATGTGTATGTTAATGTAGTGGTTAGTATAGTTTTAAAAGTAAATTAAATAAGTGAACCTAAAAAAAGGATTAATATTTTAATTTTTTAGTTTTTTTAGTTTAAAACAGACACTCTCTTTTTTTATACCCATACAAATGCATAGTTAGGAGGATAACAATGAAATTATTACAAAGAAAAACCTATAAAATTACTTTAAAAATAAAAACACTAAACAATAGTTATAAATTATCCTTTAAGGCATAAATCTTTAGTACATGTGTGTATGTATGTTGTAGTAGTAGTAGTAGTGATAAAGGAAGAAGAAAAAATAAAACAAACAAGAAAACGGAAACAAGTGTAAACCTACTCGTATTAATGTAGATACAGGAAATAGTAGTTAGCACAGTAGTTTGAAAGGCGATAATTTTTGAGAAAAATTTTTTAATGGGTTTGCAGAAATTGTAATGAATTTTGTTACACTTAATACCCAGTTTAGAACGGTAAATGATGTGTATCATTATTTTTTGGACTACCAGTAATGATATCAACTTACTTTCTGCATTACTTTAAGACATATAATAATTATATACTAACAACGGGTTAATTTTGCATAATTTTATATACAAAGTAATGTCCTAGATTTTTTTTGTAAATTTAGAGTTAGACTTAATATTTTTTCAACTCTGGTAAGGATATATATAACCACATATTTTTCGTTTGGTTATATAACTTTATGTCTGGTAATGATTTTCTACACTGCGAACTTAAGGGATCTGTACATTTTACATGACTTTTTTATAGCAGAAGTCAAACCTTGTGACATGTCTGAGGACTAAGATAGGGCTTGTCACTAAATTCTTGCCAAAAAAACACAGTTTGGTGATATGTCACTGGACTGTGTTTTTTTCAGAAGAAAGGAGGTTATTTCTCCTTTATGTAACAAAACCATGCAACAATTACAGGTGCCCCTTTTATATGAGAAGATTGATTTTGTGGAAATTTGTATAAGGTTTCCCGATATTAATAAATTAAGAGTGGTCTGTGTTTATTTTCAAACTTAAGTGTTACTTTGAGAGAATTTTATTTTATTAAATCAATCAATCATTGATAACAATGTTTTGTTTATAGTCTGATAGTTGGAAAAATTTCCTTTAAATTCAGATCTTGTTTTTTGTTTAATCACACACAGTTTACACTAAAATCGTTATTCAATTAAAATATTTGTTCATTCAATTACAAATTTTTTTGAATTTATACCAATTGGCGAATTTAATTTATAATAATTTCAAATAAATTTTGTAATAAATATGAATAAAATTGTAATACAAATTTTTAATTAAATTTTTAATTGATAGGATTAAAAGTTTAATTGAAAAAGTGTCAATATTTCTCAAAAAGAAAAAAAAAGCTTAAAAGATACGATATAGCTTTTTTCGGGAAAATTAATTGATACAATTATGAAAAATTGTATGCTTTAAAAAAGCATTAGTTAAGATTTACATTTTTAATTGATACAATTAAATATTTAATTGAAATTTTCTGTTTGCAATAATTGTTTCTGTGTAGTGTGACCAAATTTTAAGCTAAAAAAAATGTTGATTCAATCAAAAGTTTAATCAATAAATGCATAAAATTGTACGAGGGCGGATCAATAAGTCCGTGACTTTTCGATCTTCCCTCGTAGTTATATGAAATACAACACTGCTCCCATCAAGTACCACCTGTTAATATACTACTGTCAAATTTTGAGCAAGTTCCGTCATTTACTTTGCGTTTAACAGCTGTTCAAAAGATACAACCTCGTGGATTTTTTTTAAAAATGAAAAAAAGTGAATTTCGACTGCTCATTAAACATTATTTTTTGTGAAAAAAACCGTCAATCAAACCAAGGAAATGCTTGGTAAATACTATGGGGCCTCTGCACTATCGATTTCAATGGTAAAAAAAAGTGGTTTACTGACTTAAGTTAAGGCCTTACAAGCACGGAAGATGCCAAACCTTCTGGACGCCCAGTTGAGGTCTCTACACCCAAAACAATTGAAAAAATTCACGATATGGTGTTGACCGATCGGAGACTGAATGTGAGATAGATTGTAGAAGACATAGGCATCTCACATGGCTTAGTGGTTTCATTTTTGAACGATCACTTGGATATGAGAAAGCTTTCCTCAAGATGGCTGCCGCGTTTGCTCACAATCAACCACCAACGGAATCGTGGACAGCTTAGTTTCCATGGCAAAAGTCCATGAAGTAGACTACGAATTGCCCCCTCATTCGTAAAGAAATCGCTCGGTGGAAAGAGATTTAGCTCCAATAATGAAATTATTGATTAAACAGATGCATATTTTATGGACCTCAAAAAATCGTGCTGTTAAACGCAAAGTAAATGACGGAACTTGCTCAAAATTTGACAGTAGTCTAATCACGCAGAGAAAAAACATGGTTGGGACAATCATATTCGAAGAGCATCATATATTTTTGGGTTTATGGTTGTACCCACCATAATCGTACTATAGTATGGTTATCATATTATGATAATACAATAACCATAATTTTACCATAATATGATCCCTACAGTCATATGATGATTCAAAAATCACCATATTATGATTCTAAATCATAGTATGCTCAAAATGTTAATATATTATGGTCCCCACAACTATGTATATTATGATTTTATAACCATATTATGATTCTATAATTAATTAATTTATAATAAATATAAAATCCCAGCATTAAACGATATATGATTGATTTTTAAGACATAAACAAACTGACTGAACTGATAAAATGTTGGTTTTTATGAAAACAAGACAATATTGTGACTGTAAAAATGTCAAAGTTATATTTTATTTAATGTATAATTATTTATTGATTGTTGCCAGCATTTCGTTGTTGCATAATTATCATATTTTTGTCATAGTCAGAGTTTTTGTTACCACAGTATGGTTATAGCCAATCATGTTATAAAATAGTAAAATATTTACTATAATAATGATGGTAGCGACAATGTTGATGGTTAGACAGCTAATAATATGGTTGTGACAACCATACCCGATTGCAGCAAGCACAATATATAAGCAGTGATCATATTACAACCATGTTTTTTCTCTGCGTGTTAAAAGGTGGTACTTGATGGGAGCAGTGTTGCATTTCATATAACTACGAGGGAAGTTCAAAAAGTCACGGACTTATTAATCCGTCCTGGTAGTTTGCAACTATTTAACTGATTTATTTTCTATTCACGTTTTATCAAATTAAATTTTTAATATAATCTAACTCTCTAATCCTCTTTCTTCTAATATCAATAATATTATCAGCAAAATTTGATATTACCAGATAATGGAAAATGCAATATAAAAACAAATCTTGTAAGTATGTACATACACTTGGGTCAAATAACATTCCGTTTGTAACATGTCGAAATATAGATCTCAGACCTCATAAAATACACACATTCTAAGCTAATCTAGCGATGTCCATCCATCTGTCTCTTTAAATAGCGATCACGGCGCACAAATGCCAGCGAGGTTGCTCATTTTAACCTAGATTAATGGACATCCTGAAAATTAGGCGAATCGTTCCAGCGGTTAAAAAGTAATGAGTGAAAATGTGAAGGTACTTCTTAATATTCCATATTATTGTACAATTTTTTAAGCCCATATGACACTTCTATTTTTTTTTTTTTTTGCCATCAATGCAAATCATTTTAAGGGCACTGCCTTATGGACTTTATTTTGGCAGACTGCTATTTTCTCTATGGCTGAATTCTTCATACTCATGACACTGGTCAACAAATAGAAAAGAATTGTTTGTGTCCGGTGATTTTTTTTTTGTTTCCATCTCAAATTGACGCGTATTTTTTAATTTTCTCTAACAGCTTTTGTTTTTGAGTTACAGCTAACTAACATCATTTACAATTTTTACTTATATTTCCGTTTTTTATTGGACACTGAAATATATTTTGTTGTTGTTTTCGACATGGCTTCGTCAAGAAAATGTTGTATGCTTAATCACGATTTTTGTTGTTATATTTGTGGTGAATGTGTATTTGCAAAATATCGAAAACCTTTATCGGACTTTGTAAAAACTGCGTATCATCAATAACTTAAAATAAAATTGTGTAATGTGTGGTATGTCTACGGCTATGGTCCAGTGGAAAAAAGAGATGCAGTAATGTTCGTAACACCCATGATTTGGCGAGAACTTCGATAGCTCATGACGATTGCTACCTCTGAATTGTGAAAATAAACGGATTTAACCCTGGAAATCGAAATATGTGGTCATATTTTAACTTTTCTTCTGCTCAATGACCTCAATTGAAATCACAAGAGGTACAACCCAGCACATCTAAATCTTCTGATTATCCAAATCCCTGTGACCACGAACAAAATACACCAAGTGAAGACTCTGATTCAAATTTAGCCATTTAATCAGAAAGAACTAAATGATTTAGTAAGAGATCTGAACTAAACGAAACAAGCTTCTGAAATTTTAGCATCTCGCTTAAAAGAAAAAAAGTTGCTTACTTCGGAAACCAATATTACATTTTATCATGCCCGAGAAAAATATCTGTTATTGCACATTCGGTGACTTTCAAAGAAGAATACGCAAATGTTTCTAAGGTTATGGAAAAAATTAAGTATCAAGATCACAAATGGGTCATTTGTGTTGATCTGAAAATGGTTAACTTTCTTTTAGGCCAACAAGGGGGGATACATGAAGTTCCCTTGTTTCATTTGTCTCTGGGACAGTCGTGACAAACAACACTGTTGATCAAAAAAAAAAAAAAAAATGGCCAGTGCGGGAAAAGCTAAAAGTTTATACCAAAGTATTATAAACGTGCCTTAAGCTAGGGTGCAACATGAGCATACGATAAATATCCACTTCCTGCATTCGCATTTAGACCAATATCCACAAAATATGGGTGATTGTGCTGGAGTTTGCAACGAGATCTGTCTAAAGACATCCATTCAAGGAAATCTTATAAAACATCATTTGATAGTGTTCAATAGAAATTTTGTTAACATAATGTATTAATTTTCTGTACTTTTTTTTGTCAAAATAATAAAACTGTTAGCAATCTCCCAGTATTTTCTTCATAGTCGGGACCATACTGAAACTAGTAGGTGTCATATAGGCTTGAGGAGCGTCTGGTGACTAAATTATTTTCTCAGATTTTTTTTACTTAACACTTAGAGATGAATAATGTTTTTTATTCACCACAAAAAAATTTTTCACCTCATAAAATTTTTTTCACCTCAGTATGTTATTTACCTCAGTATTTTTTTTTTAAATTTCTTAAAAAAAATTCAAAAAATTTTTTTCATCTCAGTATGTTTTTTACCTCAGTATTTTTTTTTTTTTTAATTTCTTAGTAGCGTCTGTTGAATAAATTATGTTGTCTTAATATTCTTACCAAACGCTTTGAGGTGAATAATATTTTGTATTCACCTCAAAAAAATTTTTCACCACAAACATTTTTTTTCACCTCGATATTTTTTTTCCAGCCAAAAAAATTTAAGTGAATTTTTTTAAAGCAAAAACAGAATACGGGATTTCATTTTAAAAATGGCGAATGGGACTGATTTTTACAAACCCCAGGTTTCGGGATTTTGAAAATTAAAAAAAATTCCGGGATTCCGATAAATCCCCATAATTTTTTCGGGATCGGCGGTTTCGCTTATAACAAACTACTGTGTTAACTACTATTTATTTACTGACATTTTTTTTTTGTTTTCTTCTTTTGATTTTGTTGTAAATAATGTTTAATAAAGCTTAGAACACAAATAAAAACAAATTTTATAAAGAGTCGACAATAAACAACAAAATATGTACACCTGTATTGTATTTAATTAAACTGTATTTTAAACAGTTTTTTCCTTAAACCGGAAACAGGAAATCAAACAATTTTCATTTAACAAAATCTTGTAAAGATAATTGGTTAGTTGTTTGTGTTTTATTTCTTTTTTGGTTTTTTCATTATTTATATATTTGACTTTGGTTGGGATAATTGGGTATTTTTTTCTTCAATTTGTTGCTGTTGTTGTTGATGTTGCTTAGTTTTGTATTAAATGATGTATGTTAAGTATGTATTTAATGTAGAGACAATGTGGGTAGATCTTGTTATTTGAAGTTTAAATATTATTTGTTTGTTTGTTTTTTATTATTTATGTTTCAAAGATTTTCTTTTTGTAATGGTGTGTGTGGGTGTGTGTGTTTGGTATGAAAGTTTTGTTTTTTTTGCGGCTTTTCTGCTATTATTTTTATTTTTTTCGTTTTTCTGTAATAATAAAAGGCAAAATATTGTTTTTTCTTTTATTTGTTTATGATTTCTTTTTTTTTTTTGAAATATTATTGAAAAATGTTCATTGTTGGTTTTTAATGATTTTTTTGTTGTTGTTGTTGTTTAAAGCTGAATAATTGTATTCAGCGTGCAATTGGTTTTGTATTATTATTATTATTTATCTTGGTTTATATCTTCAACTCCTACTTCCTACTGCTACTACCTTTTTATCTTTTTGTTTTCTTTTTCTTTTCTTACATATGTAACATAATATTCTTCTTCTTCTTCATTTTTTCTTTTGTTTTTTGTTTAATAAATCTTTTTTGTTTGTTGGTTTTTTTTTATTTGTTTATTTTTGTTTTGTTGGTTTCTGTTTTTTGTTGTATGTATAATAATAATAATAATTGTAGTATAATAATAATAATAATAATGCTAATTAAAAAAGTATTAACCATTTTCTCATATTAATTTTTACTAAAAACTTAAAAATAGATTTTTAACAATAATATATATATATTTGTTTTGTTTTTTGTTTTTTTTTCTTAATAATTTTTCTTTCTTTTTGTTTAATAATAATAACATATGTGTGAATGTATATGGTGTGTACAAAAACATATATACAAAAAAAAATAATACAGTGTAAGCCATTAATAGCTGAACATTTTTTTTTTTTTGGATTATTATTTTTAAAAAGTCTTTGTTTATTACCCATATTCAATTTATAATACACCCAGCTTTAAATCTGTTTAAACCCCTCCCCCCCCCCTTCATAGAACAATTTCTTATGTCTGTTTTGTTTTTTTTTTTTAATTCATCACCAATAAATTTTTTGTTTAAATTGGCGCCAAGAGAATTCGTTTTGTTTACTGTAAACCGGCAACAATCGTTCACAAATAAAACTAATTTTTTTTTATTTAATTAAAAATTTAATTGAATTTCAACCAATTAACCAATTTGTTACATAAATTATACTTTTTTGTAAATATTTAGTTCGATTTTTTTCAATTAAATTTTTATCATATCCATTAAAAATTTTCAAAAAATTTTCAAAAAATTTTAATTAAAATTTTCAAAAAATTTCAATTAAAATTTTCAAAAAATTTCAATTAAAATTTTCAAAAAATTTCAATTAAAATTTTCAAAAAATTTCAATTAAAATTTTTAAAAAATTTCAATTAAAATTTTTAAAAAATTTCAATTAAAATTTTCAAAAAATTTCAATTAAAATTTTAAAAAAATTTCAATTAAAATTTTCAAAAAATTTCAATTAAAATTTTTAAAAAATTTCAATTAAAATTTTCAAAAAATTTCAATTAAAATTTTCAAAAAATTTCAATTAAAATTTTTCAAAAAATTTCAATTAAAATTTTTCAAAAAATTTCAATTAAAATTTTCAAAAAATTTCAATTAAAATTTTCAAAAAATTTCAATTAAAATTTTCAAAAAATTTCAATTAAAATTTTCAAAAAATTTCAATTAAAATTTTCAAAAAATTTAAATTAAAATTTTCAAAAAATTTCAATTAAAATTTTCAAAAAATTTCAATTAAAATTTTTCAAAAAATTTCAATTAAAATTTTAAAAAAATTTCAATTAAAATTTCCAAAAAATTTCAATTAAAATTTCCAAAAAATTTCAATTAAATATTTTCAAAAAATTCAATTAAAATTTTCAAAAACAATTCAAATAAAATTTTATTTATAACGAATAGACATTAAAACACTTAAATAAAATTTTGAAAATTTTTTCTTAAATTAAAAAAAAAAATGAGAAAAAAATTACTTATGTAATCCCGATAAAAAAAGTACCGATATGATTATATATAGTCATATATAATCCCACATAACATTATATCTTATTTGATCCGCAACATTGTATACATCATCTGATTTCATGGAATACCGGGAGGTCTAATCTCATATAATTTGATTCGAAAATTTAATTTATCTTATTTGATCCAGTTTAAATTAAAAAAAAATTATTTAAGATATCCCAGATGCTAAGCTTAGAATTTTTTTCAATTTTGTACACTTTTTTTCAAATTTGGAATTAAATATTTAATTGAAATAAAATTTTATTTAAAAAAACTCTTTAATCGAAACAAGTAAAATAGGGCTAAATTCGGCTGTGCCGAATCTTTGAATACCCTCCACCATAGGGGCTGAAGATGATATACGTATATACAAAATTTTGCATGAACTGTAATATGAATATGTTTTGTCAATTTATGTAACGAACTTTTGTTATTTAGTTTAAGTAATGTTATTTATTTAGTTTTAGCAATGTTATTTACAGAGGTCTGCTCTGTTAGCGACTTTAACATTGTTGATTTTTACGTTAACTTAGTTATTAGAGTAACACACATATAGTTCTAAGAATGTTATTACTCTCATAGTATGTAAGACAATAAATGTAATCGAACAATAAGAAGACTTAATAACATTTTAACTTACTTAACAGAAAAAAAAATAGATACAGAAAAATTGTACAAATTTGTGTGGAAAATTTAGAGGTACCTTAACATTTTCACTCATAACTTTTGAACCGCTGAACCGATTTTGCTCATTTTATATACCAAACTGCTCGGGAGGATGTTCAATAATCTGGGTAAAAATAGGCATCCCCGCTTGCGTCTTCGCGTCGTGATCACCATTTCAACAGACAGACAGACGGACTAAATCGACTTAAAATTGCATAAGGATCACGAATATATATACTTTATGGGGTCTTAAACTTATATTTCACCATGTTACAAACGGAATGACAAACTGATATATACCCTCACCATTTATAGTGGAGGGTATAAAAATTGGGTCAATATTTTTTCTCTTTCTACAATGCAATTGGATCTAGTAGAATAAGTTTTCATTAAAAAAGTTTCATTAAAATTTAGGCTTCCATGTAAAAATCGAAATACATTGGCTGGTATAGGAGCATACATTGGCATGCATGATCATATACTTCCGTGCATAATTTATGATATGACCATATATGATTTAATATATTTTCATATATTTTTGGATCCGAAATGATATTATATGACTTTACTTGAATCATGTATGTATGAAAGTATACGCTTATATATATATATAGATCCGAAGATATATGGTCATACATGAGATCAGTTATGGTCATATATTTAACTGTACATGGTCGTAAATGATCATATACCAAAAAAATTAACTTTTGTCTATCTTGGTGGCACTACAAAATATGAGATTACACTTTGATTTGGATTCTGTATTACATATGTGAGTTTCATACAAATCGGCATGTTCGAAGTGGGGGATTCCCCTTTTAGTCCTGACTATTAAACCCAATCTTTTTTTAATTTATTGAATTAAACAAAAATTAAATGAATTACATTTAGTAGGATTTTACATCATATAATCGTATTCATTTTATTAATGCAAAGACATATAAACATTTTTAAATCAAATTTTCATTAGGAATTAATTTTTACAAATAGTAAATATCTCATCACGATGTTTGGTGCGATTTTGGAGTTACAAGAATTAGGTTGTACCACGAAATTTGATTAGGAAAAACTTTGAATTCTGAAATTTTTTACCTTTTGTAGAAAGAAATCTCTTTACATGAATCTATCTTTTTAAATCGTCTATCTTATAGTGCAGGAGGGTGTACTTTGGGTGTAAAATTACTGCTTTTAAAAACTTGGTATAATCCTGAAGTTTGAAAAACTAAGGCAAAATGGAGGAAGCATTAAATTGCCATTTTTTTTTAATGTCAAAGGTTAAATTTCAGATGATTTTAATGTTTTTTCCATTTAAATATTAACACAATAGACATTTCTGAACGTATTAACCCTTTAACCACTAAGACCGTCTACAGAAGGTCATCACTAAAGTCCAATTATATCAAAACAATATTTTTGGTGCACTAATCGCCAACGACATTTTTGTCGGTTTGAATTTACATATCGAACAGTGCCGGTTTGAACGCGCTCAGTTGAATAGTTTGATTTCTGTCAATATGTTTGTCAAAACAGACACGAAAATTATTTATGATTTTGGTGCAAAATTAAAATTAAAAAAAAAACATACTTTCCAACAGGTCAATCGACTCGGAATTTCTTTTGGTAAGTAGCTTCAAGTTGTATTTTGATAATTTGTTGCGGTCTTTAAATGATACTAGAACCAAAATTTCATAAGAAAATACCTCGTATTTCGACTTCAGTGGTTAAAGGGTTAGGATGAAACTACTTGATCATATTTTGCTAAGTTTGAAATAATGTTTCCAATTTAATTCCAGAACATTAACCCTAAAGTGATGTTAGTCTATATGACCTTATTATGAAATAAAATTTTATATTTTTAATTTTCCATTTTTACACTAAGAGCACTTAAAAATTCCATCATCTGTGAACTGAGCGTTTCTTTTTTTTAATTAGAATGGAGTTAAATTTTTCAAATAAAAAAGATAACATTCTAATCAAACACATTATTTTATTATTAAAGTGTAGCTTTTATTTATTTTTTATTATAATTTTTCTTATTTAAAAAAGAAAACTCACTTTTTTTGTAAATAAAATTTGTTTACTTCAAAAAAAAAAAAAAAAAAAAAAAAAAACAAAAAATCCACTCGCATGTTAATGAAAGTGCTGCCAAATATAATTTATAAATAGTGTTTGCCTTACAGAAAAGAAGTAAGCCGTACACCTTCGATTATAATGTATTTCTGCAAGGTAATTTCGATTTTTTTAAACTCGTTGATATAAATACGGTGTTGGAGGGTATCCAAAGATTTGGCACAGCAGAATGAAATCTTTTTTATTTGCTTTGAATAGAAAAATCTTTACTAGACAGGAGAAGCAGGAAAGATTTCCGAATTCGACTTTTTAACAAGTTACCCCATTATCCTGCTGTTAATATTCAACAAAATTTTTATTAGCGAAAACTGTGTAAACGTAAAATTATTTTCACTTTAAATTTTTAATTTTTCGTCTTAAAATGTCGTTGGGCGCCATATAGGTTAAGGAGAAAATGCGAATTTTTTTAATTAGGGAAAAAAGTATTATTTTATAATTAATTTGTAAAAAAAAAAAAATAATAAATTAGCGAAAACTGTAAATGGTCGATAATCTAAATCTGCAAAGTTCCGAATCAATATTTGTTTGAAAAGTTTTATCAATCCGTTTTTTTAAACCCGATTTTGATTTTTCTATTAAGTGTTATTTTTAAAATTAACGATCGTTTTTGTAATGAAAATTTATTATTTTAATTAAAATTTTTTGAAATAGAAATAATATAGAATTCTAAGATCAAAGTTTAACATCTGCTCAATAGATGAAAAATCTTATAGATTTAAAAGCTTGGGTAAATCATCAACAAACTGAACACACTTTTGGCGGTGTATCTAACTGTAACTTTATAATATACATGAATAAACCTTTATTTGAAAGGAATAAAGATAGGATATATAATAACTTTTTTTTTTTTTTTTTTTTGATATTTTACACATTTTTTGATTTTCAAATAAAAATATGTAAAATATAAACAAAAATTATTACAATATATAAATATTTTATTTTTTAAATTTTGGCATCCATTGTAAAATTTGACTGAAAAACTACAAAAAATTTGTTCATCTATTAATGGTTTTCACTGTACAAAACACTGATACAAAAAGCTTTATTGTATATGGAAAAAAGCATGTAACGAAATTTTGTCTAATAAAATATTTCATTGATAGGATTAAAAGTTTTATTGGATAAAATTTGTTAAAGCTTTTCCTAATTATCATAAAGCTTTTTTTTTTTTGTGTTATCAGTGAATATATGATCCCTATGTATGTGTATGTGGATGTTTGTTTTGTTGTTGTTGTAATGTATGCATGTATATGTAATAATCATGATCATATATAATTATCATCATTATCATTATCATCATCATCATTCTTTCATTCATTCAGTAATTAATATTAAACGATAACATTAATAATAATGCAAATTTTTGTTTGTTTTGTTTTTTGTTTTCTTTCAGTTTTTACATATACATTGTAAATGTAAATATATGTATTGTATATATATAATATTAATTTAAATATGTATATCATTAATAAATTTGATTTAAACTAATTTTTTCTTGTTGTTGCATTAAGGCCAAAAATTTAATAATAATAATAATAATAAAAAAACGTTATAAAAAAAAAACAAAAAAGAAAATTATAAAAATAAAAAAAAAAGTTTTTTTTTTGTAATAAAAAAATTTATAATTTTTTAAATCTAAATTTTAAATTGTTTATATATATATATATTTTTTTTTTGTTTTGTTTGTATCCCTTTTACAATTTACTTAAACTTGTAAATAAATTTATGTGTATTGTTTTTTTATATGTTTAAATGTATGTGTGTAAGTGTGTGTGAGTTTTTATGTATGTATGTATATGAATGTGTGTTATTGTTGTTGTTGTGTAGTTATTGAGTCTTCTCAGCGTCAGTAGAATAGAATTTCACACATTGATATTTGTAATTCGATCCTTAAATAAATATATATGTATATATAAGATAATAGACAAAGGATGATTAAGAATATGTATGTATGTGTGTGTGTGTGTAAACACTTTTGACAAAAGCTTATTTATATTTGTGAAAAGCTTTATCAACAGTTGTTGCCAATTAAGTGAATTGTCAGATTTATCAAATTTTGTATTAATATAATAAAATATTTAATTGGTTTATAAAGCTTTTTCAATAATGTTATAAAGCTTTTTTTATTTGGGCTATTTTGTGTTTATTAAAAAGCTTTTAAAGTTATAGAAATTTGAAGAACTATAAAGAGTTTAAGAAAGAAAACAAAAATCTTACATATTCAAATTTTGTCATGTATAAAATGGATTCAAAATCGCGTTGTATTTTAAGCTTTTATTACAATATACAGATTTTTTAATAAAAAAAATTAAATATTTAAAAGCAACACTCTCACTTATAAATACAATATTGAATTTCTTCTTGCTAACGTTAGTATCATGTTCTAATGATTATGATAACGAAAGCGGAAAAGTGATGTCTTATTTTGTAACTCCTAGTAAGCGAAAGAGAAGCTAGTTTTCATTCAGTAACATATAAAGAAAAGTAATCAGTTAAATCTATGAAATGTATAAAAAGCAGTTAATCCCCTTTTTTATCAAAAAATTTCATTAAGCGATTCAGTCTTTCTGGTAGAAAATTAATTATTTACTAAAACAATTTTTGATTTTAAAATAAGAAATTTTGATTTTATGACGGGGAATGTTACATTAGTGAGATGTGCTTACATAGAACTCAAATGTTTTTAGTTAAACTGTTTTTTATGTATATTTTTGTTTTATTAAAATTTTCGATTTAAGGTTACGAAATTTTTAATTTTTCGCTCTCCAAAACCATGAAGATTTTTATTTTTTTTAACAATTTATGAAAACAATTTTATAAAATCAGATAATTCACTTTTTAAGGTCCATTTTTTAGGTATAAACTATTTGAATCTATGTGGATGTTTGAAATCTGGAAGCAAATACTGTTTTTACAATTGTAAAGTCATATTTTGTGAAATAATAAGCCGGTTTGTTCACATGCTACTTTTTACTATTTTTACTATTTTTTTTATAAAATTTTTCTTTTAAATGCATGTTTGACGTGAAATTTGCAAATATTTCAATAACAGTTGTTTCTATTTGCTACTTTTGATATCATTTTATTGCATTCCACTGAAAAAGAAAAATAATTTTTGGCAATTTTTTCGTTCTTTCTAAGTTTACTATTTTTTTTTACTATTTTTTACTATAAATGTAAACAAACAGACCCAATAATTGTCATATTAAGGACTGCGAACATAAGACAACTTGTGTTGTATGACCTAAGAAAAAATAGAATTTTTTTAGTGTTTTATTTTCAGTCGCTTAGACAAAAGTTGCCTAGCGAATGAAAAGCTCTGTGGATTTAAGTACATAATTAAAAATATTTCAATAATGGCCACAATATTTTCATACATTATCTCAATTATCCTTTTTTTACAATGTCTATTATCTTAAAGTCTTATCAGTATAGTCTTAGGCAAAAAATCGAAAGCAACTTTAGTTGCTCGCTCGCTCGTCGGTGATGTGTTATTAAAAAAAAAAAAATATTATAAAATTTGGCAATTTAAAATACCCCATTTTAAGCTTAAAGCTAAATACTGGCGCTTTTAAATGCTGAAGGCAAATTTGCAGTTTTGTAGCTTAATGAAATTTTTATTTTAAAGACCACGGTAACATTTTTAAAGAATAATTTGTTTTAAACGGTTATTTTAACAAAAATATTGTAGGTAACCTGGCAAATCCTAAAACAATTTAGTGTATATTGAATTTCAATTAAAATATTTGTTCATGTAATTGAGATTTTTATTGAGTTTAATTAAATCAAGGAATTTGTTATTTCAATTAAAATTTTTTTTGAAAGGATTTAATTAAATTTTTTTTTTCTAAATTAAACTTTTAATCATATCAAATAAAATTTTATTTAAAAATTTAATTATATCAACTAAAAAAAAAATTAATTCAAATTTTTTAAATATTTGTTCAAAAATTAAAAATAAAAATTGAAATTGATTTTAAATATTTGTTCAATATTTAAAAAAAAAATTGAAATTTTTTTAAGATATTTTAAAATAATTTTTAAGAAAAAAATATTAAAAGAATTATGTATCTTAAAAAATTTATCAAAATTTTAATTTAAATAATTAAATATTTAATTATTTTTTTTTTTAATATTTAATCACATCAATTCAAATTTTATTTCAAACAATGTTTTAATTAATAATCTTTGGGCAAAAATTTTTCTGTGCAGTCTCATAATTAATATGTTATTATTAACAGTGATGCCAAGTTAGTGCTTTTGGTACGATAAAAAGTGCTTTTAACTAATAATGCCATTAAATTTCAATAAATTAATTAATGAAAAGTGTGTTTATGTAAAAATTCATTAATAAATAATAATTTTCTTAGGCCCGATAACATAATGATCCAACAGTTAATTTTAAATTTTATAAAAGATATAATAACAAATGTGCCAGTTTAAGTTCCAGTTAGTAGCGAATGGAGCATTGTGAGGTCAGGGCAGAATAGCAATAACTTGGAAACATTCCCAGGTCAAAACTGCGATTTCCTTAAATCTGATATGTTGTATCTAAAGAAATTCTACAATCGATCTGTCTCGGCTTTTGGATCAAATCGGGGATTTAAGGAGTAGAAATGTGTTCGAAAACAACATTTGCAAAATTTTTTTAATTTTGACAAAACCTTTTGGAGAGTTATGGCTAAAAATAAGTTTGATGCTAGTTTTGGCGTTGTGACACTAAATCAAAAATTTTAATGGTCTATCGCTTCGGAATGGGTAAAAATTTTTGTATTTTGTCTTAAGCTATGCTCAATTCCAAAAGAATAACCATTTTAGTATCAAATCTGAATTTTTAAAGTTAAAAAAATAAAAAAAACAAAAATTTTAATACAGTAGAATCTCAAAAATTAGAACTCTCATAAATTTGAACCGTCCAGACATTAGAACCAGCCATTTTTTATGTAATGGTTCTAATTTCTGGAAGTTTTTTTTTTTTAAATAAAGGAAAAATTTAATTAAATTACAACCTGTGGTTTATTTAACCACAAAGCTTTGCCTTTTCGGTTTTGCCAATTGAAGTAAATATAAAACGGGGAATCACCAAGTTATTCATGGTGCATACAATTCAGTCATAGGCATATGAAATTTGATACTCTAGTACTAATTTGGGTCAGTTGATGACTGAAGATCAAAATGAAAGTTGTTTATTCGGGTGAAAGCTTTTAAAAGAAATGTCAAATATACGTCAAAAAATAAGGCTTTGAACGCTAAACTTAATTAAATGTTAATAAATACAAATTCTTTTGTGTTAAATAGAGCTAGCGTAATTAGTTTTATTATTATTGTGAAAAAAAATTCCAGAAATTGGAATTTTTCAGAAATTTGAACAAACCGAGGAACAAAGTGGTTCTACTTTGTGAGATTCAACTGTAATTGATTTTGGAATGATCTTGTAAGGCTCCGAGATTACCAGGTTATAACTTATAGGTATTCCTAAAAATCTACACCTTTTTACTTTTGATTGCATCAAGTCTTGTAAGCTTTCCTAAAAGAGCAAAAAGTACAAATGGTTCATATATCAATCATTGGTCGTCAAAGGGTTAATTCCCAAAAAATGCAGCATGTTTCAATTATTTTCTCTATCACATATCCATATTTTACACAAATCAAAAAGTTTAGCGTAAAATATTTCCCTTATAATTTATTGTTTTTTTATTTTTCGTTTGTGCTTTTAGAGCTTTTTTAGACATTTGTGCTTTTAACACGGAACAAATAGGTTAGCTTTATTTAGGCTCAAAATTAATTTTTTAAAGCTTGTCAATGATCAACTAAAGCCGATTTAAAGAAATTGATGAATATTTTTATATTATTTTAAAAGTTATATTTTTCGTTATTAAAAAATATTAATATTCATTAATTTTTGAAATTTTTTTACAACTTTTTTTTTTTTCAATATTCTTTTAAAACTAGAAAAAATTGCCTGGTGCTATTTTGTGCGACTTGCTTTTGAAAAAAAACTACTCTTTTTATCTATTTGTAATTTTTTGTTGGCTGTCAAAAATTTGGCATCACTGATTTTTAACTGTTATTTCAACGAAAATATCTAGCAACTTTCTAAGCAACATTATGTTGCTAGAAGTGGTCAACATTGTCACTCTGCAGTAAGACAACCAATATCTTATATTTTTTCTATAACAATTGAAACTTTTTATTATTAAAGCTTATATTGCCAGCATTATAGTCAGAAAAAATTTCCTACTTAAGTAAATTTTTTTTAAATGCGTGTACTAAGTGCTGACTATAATGCTGGTGCTTAGTCTTAATTACCCTGGCAACTTAGTTGCTTGTCATTATGACACCAAAAAAGGCAACACGAAGGGTGAATTTTTATTGTTCACTAAAAATATTGACAAATTCATGTAATGGTATTTAAATTAAAGCTTTAAGCTTTATGGCAACTTAAACTACTTGTCATTTTATATAAAAAGAAAAACAATAAAATTGTTACTTGAAGTAAGTTTTGTAATCTTACATTTTAAGCTCTTATCAACAAATTCACACAATGCTAGAACTTTAAGCTCTAGGTTATATATAACTTTAAAAGCTTGTACTTAAAACTCTCAATTTGGCTATATTTAAGTTTTTTTTTTTTTAAAGACAGTTTTAATAGAAAATTAAATATTGTAATTTTTTTTCAACAAATTACTGTTAAACAAAAAAAAAAAAAAAGACGCCCAACATTTCTACTAAATTTTCGTTGAAATAACAGAATATTCAGACATATTTTTAGCTCTTTAACTAAAAAGAGTTTGTTAAAAATTTAACAACAAATTTTAATAATGAAATACTTAATTCCTTTTTTTGTTATAAAATTGCTATCAGTGGTCGTCACCTTAATGGGCGTTTACCATCATTACTTGAACTAAATTTTTCATTGAAATAACATAATTTTCGTTAAAAAGAAAACCGTTAACAGGTTTAAAGTAGTCCTTGTCTATTCGAGTCTTTTGTAAGGGATTAAATTCGTAAAATGTTTAAGGTCCTTTAACAAAAATCTTTTCTAGTACCACAATTAATGTGGGAAATTTTTCGGAAAAAAATTACACCTAAGACTAAATTATTATTCTCGTTTTCGTTTTTTTTTTGTCGCTAAAACTTGGTCTGTCTTATATGTATGAAACATATTTAATTTTTTTCTTTTATAATGTAATCTGAAGTTTACATTTGCCATTTTGTTTAAAAGAGATTGTTTAACTGTATTATAGTGATTGTATGTAATTTATAATTAATATATTTATATATTCATAAGTCTTAACCACTCTGAAGGATAAATATGTAGTGAGTGAAATTCATTTGATAAAGGATTTGTTTTTCTTTGTTAACAAAAACAAACAAAAAAACACAAAAATGAAATGCTACCCGATCTCTTTGTTCTTAGAAAAATGGAGCACTTGATAGTGGTTGATTAATGACGTTTATGTTGTTATTGCTCTGCTGCTGCTGCTGCTGCGTTTCTTGTTGCCAGGATCTATGATATTAAGGATGCATTAATGGTAGTTGTAGATGTGTGGTGTTCTAATGATGACGTCTGAGGGACTTGTACAATAGCTGTAGTTACAGCTGCTGTTGCTGATGATGCTGTTGTTGCAGTTTCGCCTGCTAGGTTGGTTGTTGTTGTGGTTGTGGTGGTATCATCATACACCTGTTGCTGTTATGTGAGATCCTGGGGTGAGTCTATGGAAAAGAGTTCCTTATACAGGGCAGGGAATACCACATTCGGATGTTGCAGTTTAAATTTACTCAACGACTCCATATGCATTATGGAGATGTCACTGTATGGGGTAAAAGTCATCATGAATGAAGAATTTTTGCAAAATTTAAAAAAAAAAACTTACCGGAAGTTGGGAATATTATTGAGTAGTGTATCGAGTACCGTCACATCGCCCTTTAATGGTGCATGATTGGCCTCAAGTTCCTGCCTTATTGCATTCATACTTAAGTTGAAAAGCCTCTGGATTTCCGTATTGCCACGTACACCATTACGCTCTGTAATAAATGGAAAATTTAATAAATACACATAACTCGCAAAGGATTTAATGAATATGTTTTAAAAGCCCTTAGCAGAGCTTCATAGATTGAACTCTATTTAAATGTATTCCCTTAAAATCAAATTAGATTTACTTTTTAAGCGAATGAATTCCCTTTTAAACATTCGTGAGAATTAATTCTTTGCAATTCATTCGATCGAATTCAAATTTAAAATATCAAGCAACTCAAGCAATTCATCTCATTGGTAAAATCATTGAATTCAATCATTAGTAATTCATTAGATTTTTTACTCATTCGATTTACAATTTGGGAATTCACTCGATTTTTACTCAATCAATTTACAAACTTCGGATTTAGTGTTTATTCGATTTTGTTTCATATAATTGAGCAATTTGGGAATGACATTTGATTTTCTTCATTCGATTAAAAAAATCGCCAAAATTAAAAAAAAAACGCCAAAACTTAAAAAAATTTCAAAATTTATAAATCGCTAAAATTGGAAAAAAGCTCTCAAATTGAAAAATCGTTCAAATAAAAAAAACACAAAATTGAGAAGAGGCTTAAATTGGAAAAAACGTGTCAATTTAAAAAACAAATCGCCTAAATAAAAAATCGCCAAAATTGAGCAAATAATCGCTGAAATTAAAAAAAAAATCGCCGATTTAAAAAAAAATATATATATAAAATATAGCCCTCTCTCTTTCTCTCTCTCTCTCTCTCTCTGCAATGAAGAGTTCTCGACATAAACGCGATCTAAAATATTGCAAAGTATCTCAAACTTGAGAACTTTGGTGCAAAAAGTTTTTCTTTAGTTTTTAGTTTTCTAGATATTGATGATAAAACTGTAGTTTAGCGATGCAATTCGATTGTTTTTTTTTATTTTGGTGATTTTTTAACTTTGAAATATTAGCGATTTTTTAAATTTTGGCGATTTCTTTAGCAATTCTTAAATTTTGGGTTTTTTTTTAAATTTAACTGATTTTTTTTTCAATTTGGCAAGTTTTACAATTTTTAGAGATTTTTTCTATTTTAACAATTTTTATTTTATTTTTTCTATTTTAACAATTTTTAATTTTATTTTTGGCGATTTTTTTTTAGTTTGAGAGAGTTTTTCTAATTTTAGCATTTTTTAATTTGGATAATCTTTAAGTTGGGCGACCTTTTTCAATTTTTGGCGATTTTTATAATTTAAGCAATTTTTTCTATTTTGGGGATTCTTTAATTTTGGCGATTTTTTTCAAAATTTGGATTTTTTTTTTTGCAATTCTTTGATATTGGTGTTTTTTTTTATTTTTGACTTTTAAGCTTTTATAAAATTACCCTAATCTCTCTTACCCTTCTTAAGACCTAAATATAAGATTGGGCGGAAAAGAAAACATGAATGAATTTGTCTCCTCTATCAAATTAAAATTTTTGCGCAATCGGAACTTACATTTTCTTGCAAGCTTTTAAGGATATTTAATAAAAAAAAAAACTGAAAGCTGTTAAACCAAAACTGTTCAACGAGATTTAAACAAGCTTTGCGAATCTATTAAATTATTTTACATAAAAGTATGAAAATCACTTAAAAATTCAGTCTATATTTTAAAGCTTTGAAAAGCAAAATGTCTGAAAATATTTGTTATGCAAGAGTTTTTTAAATTCTATTTTATTTACAATCAAATGAAATTACTTTAAGATTTATTTTAAATTTTAATGCAGCCTACAAAGTCAGTTTAAGATGTGTGTCTAACATCGATGACATATATAAAAAATATATAAAAAATTAAAAAAAAAAAAATAATAACTATGCACAAACTCTGTTTTAATGACAGATTTTTTTAAAGCAATATAAAGCTTTTGAAAGCTTTCAAACTAAATTGAAAACTATTTTGTTAAATTAAGATTTATAGTAGAGAACTTATGCAAGTAAAAGCTTATTTCAATTAGTGATTTCTTTTGCTTTTAATAAACCTTAATTGATTTTGTTAAAGAAACTGATGCTTTTTTAATAAGAATAAAATTTTAAAAAATTTAAAATAGATAAAAAAAAATATTACGTTATAGAAAATGTTTTGAATTAAAGGCAAAATATATAGTGATAGACATTTATTTGAAAAGCTCTAAGGGCTTTCAGGACTTCTTATCGATAAAAAAATAAAATAATTTCATTTAATTTAAGTATTCATATAAAAATTGTTAAAAGCTCTTTGAATCTTACAACTTTAAAAGAAATCTGTATCGACGGGTTTCCTTAGATTTTAATTAATGTGTCTGCGTAAGAGAGTGGACACAATTGAAAAACTTTTGTTAAAAAACATATTGGCCGAGTTTACAAATCTTTATTTAGAAACCTTTTATAGTTATTTTTGTAACTTCTTTCTTTTTATACCCAATTTGTACACTCAGAATATTATGTAGTTAACTGTTTGTAGTTTAATAAAAAAGTTTTCCGTTCCATTTAAAAATATAGGAATATACATTTATTTTTCAAAGAAATATCTATATTAACTTTTTTATACATTTATTCGAAATAATTTACTATCATTTACCGATTTTTTTCAGTTTCATTTATTTTTTTCATTTGTTTGAAATTTAATAAAAATTTACCCACAAAACGGAAACTTGTGGTTTCTTTGTGTCCGTAACAGTTATTACAAATTTATATTTTGTTTGCTGTCTGTTTCAAAAAAAATATTCAAAAAATTTCAATTTGTTTTTTTATTTAAATTGGTTGTATATAGAGCAATTCCATATGAAAACGATCAAAATTGGCAAATTTTTGGACGACCCCTCCGATTTTAAAATAAATAGTCTCAATCGATTGCCCAGCAAAAAATAATGTACCTACATACTTTTTTTTTTATAGTGACTGGTTTAGTGGTGGTGTACACCACTGTCATGTGACAAAATTGAAGAATTCTTCATAAGGGACCTCATTGAAAGTTGTTTTACTAAAGCGATCGCAACGAGTGATAGCTCGTTGGAAAGGTATTGAATCAGGCTTTAATTGAAAAATAAAATTTTCCTAATTTTTCTCAGAAATTTACCTTTTTTCCCATGAAAATTAAATTTTCCCATGAGAATTAAATTTTCCGATTTTCCACAGAAGCTCCTAAATTTTCCGGCTAATTTTATTTTTTTTTGGATTCCTCATAATTTTTGCTTTAAGAATCAGCAATAAAAAAATGGGCCCCGACTCCTTGTTTGGACAGGAGAAGAGCATTTAAGAGACCACCTTGTTCTCATTGTTTTTATATTTTTTATAATTGAATTATTTTTAATTATTTAACATTATTTTATTTTATTATTAAAAATACATTTTAAAAATTATTTTACAGTTAAAAATACATTTATGAAGAAAAAATCTTTCTTATTTTGCTGCTTATACTTAATTACAATATTTATTAAAAATTTCAATTGTCTTGGCATCATTATAAAATTAAAGTAACTTTAAATTTAGCACGTCGGCAGACGAAGAGTACCGCTTTACATTAATTGACATATCAGAAATATTTGGTATGAAGCAATGAAACTTTTGCGTTCCAGTTATAGTTTTGACATTATTATATCTGTTTTGAAGTCGTCGCTCCATGGCATCGTGTTCTTTTTGAGTGCATAAAACTGTGTTAATGGCAATTTCCTTGCTTTGAATCCACGAAAACAAATGTTGTACATTTAAGATCTGGTCAGTATATGGCCTTTGCAAACTTGCCTTAGTCGCCATGCGTTTTAGGGTTCCCTCTAACGCATCGCATGGGCCCTTACCGTGGGACGTCGCAAAAAAGTGCCACTCGACCTTGCAGTTTTGTTCTTCTTCAATTATGCAAAGATTGTAAAATTTTTTTTTATTTTTATACTGAGAAGCCGCGCCGTCTGAGAAAAACGTTAATTTGTCGATTGCATCGAATTTTGATCTTAAGAATTCAAACAGTTTCATTTGAAATAAATAAACGGACACATAATTATGAGGTAAACTCTCCGCGACAACAACAAGGCTTACGGTCTGTAGTTCGTTATCTTCGTTTTTGAAATAAATGCAAAAAGGATGCACCGTGCACTGGTCGTTTGCCTGATAAGCCTGAATTTCATCCTGAACGAGAAAAGTGTAATTCTCGGCAAAGTCGCTTATCACAATGAATTCATTTTGGGCTAATTTCTCCTTACTTTCCTTTAGAAATTTCGATTGCATCTCGGATATGAAATGGTGCGCCTTCAGTTCATTCAACTTGAATCCGAATTCCTCGATGAATTCCGGAATCTGCTTTACCACGGTCTCAAGGGAACAGCTGCCGCTGCTAATTATCCACTGTTTGAAATGCACCTCCTGAATTAACAGCTGTTCAAACTTTTCCGCCAAATATTGCTCTAGCTCGTCAATCTTCGGACAATTGTCGCATTTGGACAGATGACAATTTTCCGTGGGGTATGCGCACTTGCGTATAGACCATGATTGAGGCAGCACAGATAAAATGAGATATTTCTCCGGAAAAGTGGTCGCTAAATTGAATTTTCTCTTCAACTGCTCAATCATTTGTTTGCCGTCATCAACGTTATCTGCTTGACTGCATTCGTTATCAGAGCCTTCATCAAATATTGTCGCGATTGCACTCATAACCTTGCCTTTTTTATCTTTCCTGTATTTTTCACTTCGCAACTTTCTTTTTCTAATAGGCGTTTCACCTAAAGTGGTAATAGCCTCATTCAAAGGACTCAAAGACATATTGACCATCGGAATGTCTGCCTCACTATCAGATGAAACATTTTGTTCAATTGTCATTTCACTCTCGGATTGTGGTTGCATTTGTTTCAATGCATTTGCTTGTTGAGACAAATCGATTTTACACTTGGGGCAAATGAATTGTGCTTCTTCACCGTATTGTATATCTAATTCATTCATGTATCGCTTCGAAACACCAGTTAATTTTAATACTTTTATCTTTTTCGAACGATGTCCACTCTTGTTAAACGGATTGCAGCAAAATTTATTCATTTTACTTTAAATTGTCTTTACAGCTTCACTCTTTACTTTACAAAAAAAACACTTTAACACTTTCACGTTTAGTATTCAACTGAAATTTGACTCAGAGTGTGTGAAGTATTTATATTTATTTTTTGGTAAAAAATAGGTAAAAAAAAACCAGCGATATTTGCTTTTCTTTAATAGGAAAATTTGCGTGAACTACTGGTCATAAAATGTTTTTTAAAGAGGGACTTAATTGGTTACTGCCAATAAGCCGACCACAGGTCATAAAATGTTTTGTAAATTTTTTAAATTACCAGGTAATAAATATTTCGCCATATTTATGGAAAATCCGTGTTTTATGACTTGTTTCTGCACGTGTCATTTTAGGCGAAATATTTATAACCTGGTAATTTAAAAAATTTACAAAACATTTTATGACCTGTAGCCTCAGTCGGGTTTGGTGTGCCATTACATGCCACTGCTGCTATTATCCATGGATTTATGGCCGATCTTGTGAAGGCAGGCAGACCATATTCACTACACACTCAACTTGGGGCTCTTAAAAAAAAATTGATTTTTTCTTCATAAATGTATTTTTAACTGTAAAATAATTTTTAAAATGTATTTTTAATAATAAAATAATGTTCAATAATTAAAAATAATTCAATTATAGAAAATATAAAAACAATGAGAACAAGGTGGTCTCTTAAATGCTCTTCTCCTGTCCAAACAAGGAGTCGGGGCCCATTTTTTTATTGCTGATTCTTAAAGCAAAAATTATGAGAAATCCAAAAAAAAATAAAATTAGCCGGAAAATTTAGGAGCTTCTATGGAAAATCAGAAAATTTAATTCTCATGGGAAAATTTAATTTTCATGGGAAAAAAGGTAAATTTCTGAGAAAAATTAGGAAAATTTTATTTTTCAATTAAAGCCTGATTCAATACCTTTCCAACGAGCTATCACTCGTTGCGATCGCTTTAGTAGTTTTTTTTAAAACAACTTTCAATGAGGTCCCTTATGAAGAATTCTTCAATTTTGTCACATGACAGTGGTGTACACCACCACTAAACCAGTCACTATAAAAAAAAAAAATATGTAGGTACATTATTTTTTCCTGGGCAATCGATTGAGACTATTTATTTTAAAATCGGAGAGGGGTCGTCCAAAAGGTGATCGTTTTCATATGGAATTGCTATATATACAAAATTTTTCAATACAATTTACAAGAACTTCATAAACACACATACATATACAAACACATTCACACAAAAAGTGTTTATAGCTTCATATGCATACATACATTTTGTATTGTACGAGTATATTAAAAAAAAAAACAAAAAATACAAAAACGGAAATAATTTCAAATAAATGAAAAAAACATTTATTTTTTAAGGATTGGTGGGTAACATTTTGACATTTATTTTAACTGATTATATCAGTTGTTTCTTACGGATGTGTCAGTTGATTAATCAACATTTAAAAATAAATAACAAATGGCATTTAATTTAAATGAAAATTAAGTAGACCGGTTTTTAAATGAAATATCATTTCTTTTAAATTATATTTTCAGTTATTTTAACTTACAAACTTTTTTAAGTGTATATATTGCTTTGGAGCCAACATACAGAAATTTAAAACCCTACAAACGTGGTAGTTTTTAATTCCACTTTTTAACCCTTAAATGTGAGATTGGCCCTCCAAAGAGGTAAACATTATTTTGTTCTATCCCCTCTATAGTAAATCCTTGGGATTCGAGGAAACCTCTCAATATATATTCCTTGCCAGTAAATAAATTTTTCTTGTCTTGAAAGAGTCTAAATAAATTTACCTGGCCATAGCAGGACCAAACTTTGATACAGAGCCAATTCAGTTTCAGTCAATTTAAGTTCAGCTATTGATTTAGCCGTTTGGAAAATACGTGACACCAGTCGCATTTCTTCCGAGTCAGATGTATAAAATGCTTCCTGCGGCAGCATAACATCACCATACAGCACCGCATTCTGCGAGAGATCCAACAAACGTGACATTCGTACAATCGCCAGCTCAAATGAACCGGTCTTCAGCAGTAGAATCTAAAGCAAACAATTTAAGAAAAAAAAGAATTAAATTTAATTTTTTAAAAAGCAAGCATAGTGGCCTGCATCCATATTATTTCTTATAAGAGTGAATTTAACCTGATCATCCTGACTTAGACGCATAAAGCCTGGTATTAATTTGGCAAATTCGATTATATTTTGTATCATTTGAGTTAACTTTTCCGCACAGTCCAGCCACAGTTCTTGCTGGCCTAAATTCTTATAATAAAGTATTCTTGAGATGTCCTGCAAAAGAAATGGAAAATTTTGAGTTAAAAACAGAAAAACGTAATCACTTCCAGTGTTTTAAAATTAACCTGGGGTTTTCTAAACATTTCATGCACAACTTCCAGTTTTGTATTGGTATTTGCATGTGCTTCCGCCAAGGTCTTTATGAGAACGTCATTAATGTCACCATCTGCTGTTTATAGAGTAAAATTTCCAAATATTTTTTTTAGTACAAAACATCTTAGTTTTTTTAAAATGAATTTTGCAATAAATTGTCATAAATACTATTTATACCATATTAATATAACGTAATGATATGATTTGTTCACAATTCTGATTTGAATTGATTTGAATTGTATTGATGATGACAATAAGAGGGGGGTCATTTAAGTCATATAAGTAGTAACCAAAATAATATTTAAACAAATTAAAAGAAATCAAATAAAATGAAATGAAAATTAAATTAAATTAAATGAATGTGATACAAATACTGTGATTGATAGTTTTTGGTAATGATATGGTTTGGATGGTTGGATAATACTACCATGACTGATAAATTCGGGATCCATCATTGTACTTCGCGGCTCATATGTGGTACTGTCCACATAGTCGGCTGATATATCATAGGCCATTGTCTGTTGCGGGGTCACGGATGCTGAATAACCATATGGACTACCATAACTGACTTCATTACTTGAGTAGCCATAACTGCTGAGAAATTAAAATAGAAATTAATACATTTTTAAAGTTAAGAAGGGAATTTAAAAAATGATTTCATAAATTTATTATGAAATTTTAGAAATAAAAACACTAAACAAATTTTTCAATTTAAAAGCTTTTATAAAAAAAGCTTTTTAATACTGAATAGAATTGTAATTATTGATTAAAAATGATATGATATTTATTTTGAAATTTTTCAAATAATATTTTAAACTAATTTTTCTATATAAAAACTTTTAAAAGCTTTCGGTATTGAAAAGGTTTTATAAAAAAAGCTTTTAAATACTGAATAGAAATGTAAATATTAATTAAAAATTATATGATAAATTTATTTTGAAATTATTTTATTCCTTCAAATCGAGTTCGAGATCTTTTTACAAAAAATAATAATGATTATTTATTATTTCCTTCCAATATTTCGTCTCCACATTGGGTGACTTATTCGTTGGGTGACTTCTTCTTCATAATTTCCCTGAAGAAGTCACCCAATGTGGAGACGAAATATTGGAAGGAAATAATAAATAATCATTATTATTTTTTGTAAAAAGATCTTGGACTCGATTTGAAGGAATAATATAATATTGAAGATCGAATAAAGGAAGATAAATTATTTTGAAATTTTTAAAATAATAACACTAAACAAATTTTTCAATTTAAAAGCTTTCGGTATTGAAAAGCTTTTATAAAAAAAGCTTTTAAATACTGAATAGAATTATAAATTATAAATTCTTGAAATAATAGCAATAATTTTTCAATATAAAAGCTTTCAGTATTGAAAAGCTTTTATAAAAAAAGCTTTTATACAAAATTTCCAAAAATCTTTTAGAAAAGGCAAATAAAAGTCAAAATTTTTATTTTTAAATGCTTTTAACTAGTTATCATTTTAAAGCTTTCAGAATTTATAAGCTTTTTAAAAATGTTTTTGATAAAAGCTTTGAATTTTTTTACTAAGTTTTCATTACTTTAAACTTTAAGATAACATTAAGATTTAGCTTAAATCCAACGAAATCTTATGTATTTTGTTTTTTTTTAAGCAACAACCAAATACCCGCACAATACGGAATTTCGTGTTTGTGGATCGCTATGTCAATATGTAAGCTTTTGTGAATTTTTATTAAAAAGCCTATTTGAAAGCTTTCATAGTCAGAAAAATTTTATAAAAACTTTTGAAAAACCTTTTGAATTAGGTAAAGAAATTCTTTAACTCTTTTTTCTATTGAAATAATTTTAACATGAATAAAGCATTTTTGATTTATAATGTTTTCAGTTTTGAATATTAAAAACTATACTTTAATTAAGATTGCATTTAAAAGCTTTCGAAATTTATAAACTTCTATTAAAAGCACTTTAAAATTTTTTTTCAATTAAAAGTTTAAACTTTTTAATAAGCTTTCATTAATTTTAACTTTAAGATAATAAAAAACTTTAGCTCCAAATGTACAAAAGCTTATGCGTTTTGTTTTTGTAAACAACAACAAAATACACGCATAATACGGAAATTATTTCGGTTTATTTGAATGGCTTTCTATTCACACTTAGAATATTCAAGCTTTTGTGTATTATGATCTAAAGCTTATTGTAATATTAAATAGCTTTGAAATTTTAAGACCTTTCATTTTCATTTCTTTTTCATCTTATAAATATATTTGTCCAACACTCGAGCTTACACTGATTTGTTTTCTTGAGCTTTGTGCAGAAAACTAATCTTAACAAAAGTTCTTGTTATTAATGTCAAGAGCTTTTGTTATAGTATTTCATTAAATTTAAAAATTAAACAAAATCAAAGCTCTTGTAAATTTAATTCTCACAAAGCTGCAAAGTTTTCCTGAGCTTTGTGTAGAAAACGTACCTTGACAAAAGCTCTTGTTATTAATCTCAAGAGCTTTTGTTGTAGTGTTTTATTAAATTTTAAAAATTAAAAATGCTGAAAGCTCTTGTAAATTTAATTCTCACAAAGCTGCAAATCAAATATAAATTTTGTTCTAAATTTTTCCAAAAGCTTTTTAATTTCATACTTTTTTTTCTCTCTTAAATGCCTTGACACTTACCCATTATAACTATGATGCAGTTGATCACTACTCGACGGTGTTTGTGTATCAAACACCGAACTATCTGGTGCAGCATCACTTTGAGCTCTCATTTGAGCTCTATGATATCTCACCTCATCTTCAACTTTTTCTCTTTGTTTTTTAGACATTCTACCAAATTTTACAGCTATAAAATAAATACAAACACACATTTTCGTTTAGAATAATTTTGAATTTTTAGGCCAAAAAGTTTTCAGTTTATATCAAACAAAAAAAAAAAAGAAAGGAGTAAGTGTAAAAAAAGTGCAACTCACCATCTCGGCTCATTCCCAATTTGAGGCACTTTTGCAGTCTACAATATTGACACCGATTACGGTTAACACGATCGACAACGCATTGCTTGTTACGAGGACACTGATAATTAACAACAGAACTTTGTGAACGTCGAAAGAAACCTTTGCAGCCTTCACAAGTTATAACACCATAATGAACACCCGATGATTTATCACCACAAACTTTGCATGGTATTATTTCAATTTGAGCTAAAATTAAAAGAGAACATTTAAATATTTATTAATAAATTTATATATGAGATAAATGTGTCTTCTAAATATATAGATAAAAAATATATTCAAAGAATATTGTTAAACCAAAAAATTATAAAAATGATTTTCTGGTATGTGAAGAAAATCGATGGATTTCAAATTGATCGTTTTTGAAAATTCAATCCTTAATATTTCCTATTTGTTTTAATTAATAAATGTAAAAATGGTTTAAGTTGATATACTTGATTTATCTGCCACAGAAAAAATTATTTATAATTGTTGTCGCATTTTTAATTAAAATTTTAATAAAATCTTGGGTGTATAACTTAAAAATGCGTAATTTTTGTAAAATTTTGCACATTTATTGTGAAATATTGGTACAATATAAATTTATACAAAGTATTGGCCATCGTTAGCTATGAACTTTTCCCAGGCAATATAAATATTCCGCGCCAAAAGAATTGCTAATTTTTTGAGGCCATGAACGAATCGAGCTAATTTCGGATACCCTGTTCTGAAGTAAAGCGTATTCAAGTGAGTGGCAAGGGCTGAACACCGGCGAGTGAGGCAAAACTTCCCAACCACTGTTTTCTCAATAGTTTTTAACAGGTCTTGCAACATGTGGAATATTACGGCTTTATGTCGGCGTTCTGAAAGATCACATCGGAATTTTTTTTTAGGGGGCGGGATTAAAATTTCCCCTCTTTGGGCTGTTCGTGCAGCATATCCGTATATGAAACTATGTGTTCTTTACATCTGAGTTGTAGAGTATATTCAGCAACTTTGTAGAAAATATTAGCGCAAATATTTTTGTGTAACATATTAACCCTCTAACTACCCCACATATGGATAATTTTTTGAATGTATGGATAGTGTTTTACCGAAGGTGGGACATTTTGTCGATAAATTTAGTTTTTATTTTCTTTATATGACACTGTCCAGAAAAAAAAAAAATTTCCTAAATAAACAAGAGCTCCCTTCAAAAAAGTTCAGTAAGAAATTCTTAAAAAATATGGTATAACTAGTTTTTGCGAAATTTGATAGAACTGCCACTATTCGCTGACTCTTTCAATACCTGATTTAAGCTTTAGAGTTAAAAAGGTTATCAGAAAATATGTAAAAATCTCCCATATTCCCGACAAGTCCTCAGCGATTTTTCTCTGTTTTTGCAAAATAAGCGAATTCTTAAATTTTTTTGACTAAACAACTTAATTCTACTGAAGTTCCTACTTCATCAAAATTTGTTGATAAATCCAATTAGAAACAAAATTCCATATTATTTTTTAGTTTTTATAAATTTTTTCATAGAATTTAAATAAAACTGTTTTTTATAGAAAATATTATTATTATTATTTTATAGAGCTGATAGCCTATGTAGCTAGTGCTCCTTAAATTATATTAGATTTATAATTAATTATGAATTTAATAAATAATAATAATATTATTATTTTATTTAAAGCAATTTTATATTATTATTATTCTATAACATAAGTAACGTCATAGTGCTTATTTGCAATATACCTAGACACGTGTTTCATTGCTAAGGAGAAAAATATATATTTAATAGTTTTTTTGTCAAAGCTCTGCTCTGTTTTAGAAAAGCTAGAGCCTTTAAGCTTTTTTAAAACTTCGCGTTCTGATGAGATCTTTTGTCAGCTGACATGAAAATATAATTTTAGATTATTTAAAATTTATTTTTTAATGAAATTGAAACAAAAATAAAAATTGTCTATCCTATTTCCTAAAGCCTATATAATATTAGCTTCGATTCAGTCGATTTGAAAAGAATTTGATTGTATTTTAGTTGATGTTTTTAAGAAAATTAGGAAGTTGTAAGAAAAATAACAGAAATATTCATATTAAAAATTGAACCGGTAAATGAATTATTCGGGTCAAATATATATTTGAGTTTTAAATTATTTGTTTCGACATTAACCGAAATAGAAGCGATTAATCGAGGAATCGGTTAATCGATTAATTGAATTGGAAACACAAGTCAAAACACACCAAAACCCCTAAACTTAACACAAACCTCAAAAACCAGTCAAATTCAAGATTTAATATAAAAATCAATTTTGGAAAGACTTTTTTTGTACTAACTTTTAAATATTAACTAAATGAACCCTTAAGCTGAAAGTCCATACCACGCATGCTGCGCTTCTTCGCGTCATACGCGGTTGCCAAAAAAGTAGAATCAGTGTAATTGTATGCTGCAAGTACATAGTACCAAAGCGTAGAATGCCTTGACGAGTATGACGCGTAAAGTAGGTCAACTTTCTACTTTTGTAAGCGTCATAAGCAGCGTATGAACAGATCAGATGATTTTGATAGGTTATTTTTATTTTAAAAACTACACAATGGAGGAAAAACTAATTGAAGCTGTAAAAAAACACTAAGTTCTTTATTTTAAATTTATACGCTAAAGTTGATCAAAACAAAAGCGTAAAAAGCGTCGTATGTAACTTGAATTTCAGTAAAGCGTTTAAAGCATTGACGCGTACAAAGCGTTGACGCGAAAACGCGTGGTATGGACTTTCAGCTTTATTAAGCAATCTGGAATTTTAATTATATTATATAATTATTTGATTTGCTTTCTTAATTATAAATTTGAAATAATATATCTAAACAAAGTGAACACTGTTACACTTTTGTTCCACACTGTACCTAAAGTACATACATATTCTATACATCATTAATATTAAATAAAAAATTTTAAAGAAAATACGTCGTAGATGTTTTATTTTTTCTTCTTACAATCTCAGCCAAATAAGTAATGAAGCAGAAATAATAAATAAATAAAAATATTTCGTACAAAAAAAGAATTTTGTTTCTGTATTATTTTTTTCTTTTTTTTTTTTTTTTGGTGTAAACGTGACAGATGACGAGTGTGCAAGTGTCAATGAACTTTTTACTCGGAATAATAATATCCATATCATCGCTAAATGAACAAAATATAAATTTCATTCTTGTTGTTGGCGAGAAGGAAAAAAAAAACCTGAACAAAACAAAAACTAAAAGAATATTTTATTTTCTTTACACTACTCTGTTACATTTACATGGGATTTTAGTTTTGTACCCATAATGAAAAGAAATTACTCTTAATTATAGAAAAAATTACTCTTAACCAACATTTTACTCTTTCATTATAAAATAAGAGTTGTATTTTGTAAAGAGTATTTCTTAAATAAGTGTTACTCTTTGTAATGTTTTTTTTTAACTCTTAAATTAATTAACACATTTTTTTTATGATTAAATGAAATATATGAGTTTAACGTGAAAATCCATAAGAAAAATTTATGTTTTTTAAATTTGTAGATAGATTTGTATGGATGATTGATTACGTCGTTGTCATTGTGCTTATAATATAAAAGATTTTTCATTTTTCTTATTTTTGGCATGGATGCCACATCATTATTATGTCATGTGTTATAGTCATTTGTCTACAGTTAATTTACAGCAAAAAAAAAAAAAAAAAAAAGTATAAATATATTTTTTTAAAAAAATTATTTACCGCTAAAGAAATTTTAATTTGTAGCTTTTAAATCTATTAGAAACATCTTTTGTGTGATTAATGTATTCTTTTCTAATTTTTTTTTTGACTTATTTTTTTATGGTTTCTTGTAAATATACAGCCAGTTTTTTTAGACTTAACTGCATATTTTTTTTTACTGTTGCTTATATCTTTCTCTATTGGCTAGTAGGTTAATTTTAATTTAGCAATTATAAGTTGTGTGTATAATTATTTCCTCATTGATGTGTTGCTATGTTATGTTTACCGATTAGATTCTAAAAGGAAACTTTCCTTTCCTGCTTGCAAAAATTTCTCTGTTTAACATTTCGTATGCTAAATGTTAATAGATTTTAATGCCCTTTTAATGCCTGTCAACTTTATTGCTATAAATAGTTTCTTGACGTCTTCTATAATCTAAAAGTTCATGTACTGTTTCCAACAGTGAAGAGCGACTTTGCTTAGACGTCATTATATTCTGTAAAATACTGTCAATGTCCTTCCAGCTGAGCAGATGGCATACAAAAAGGTTAAATTTTCAAATAAAACATGAAAATATAAACAGTACTCTATTACAAACCGATTAAACAAAACAAGTGCAGAGATGAACCTGGTAATTCATATACTTATTGTTATAATTGACAGTAAAGATATCTGCGCGGGATCCATCTTTTTAGGAAGATTAAAAAATGTTTATATAAAGTTGCCAAACGTTCTCTTCTTTGTATTCTATCTTAAGTGGAACAAACTCGGTGCCACCCGCCGTGTGCTTGAAGGGATGTTCAGTGGAGAAGTTCATAAAGGACAGTTAGCACATGGAGAGATCTTTCGATCTACATATGAATTCTATTGCATAGAGGAAGCATTTAATAATGTATTGACCGACGCTTATACGGTAGACCAATTTTACATAGACCGAGCTCTTGTAGAATGGATCGGTTTTATGCCAGAGAAATTTTATAAAACTGGGCTAGCCCGCGATGGCTTAATCTGAACCTAAACAAAACTAAGATACGCTTTTTCACTCTGAAGACAAGTAGCTTTGATAAGCCTCATTTTCTAGACAATACTATAAGTGTCTGCGAAGCGATGAAGTATCTATGAGAAATTCTTGACAAGAAATTATGCTGAAAAGAACGTATTGAAATCAGGATTACTAACAGGTTAACTGAGAAGTCCCCGGGCTGACACATAGATGGCGCTACTAGACTTAAATCGATATGATTTTTAGTTAGCCCTAACCTTCAAAGACACGTGTATAAATTTGACAGCTGTCGGATCATTAGTTTGTGAATTATAGCATTTTGAGTGAAGCAACTTTTGTTAATGTGAAAAAAATGGTTAAAAAGGAATTTCGTGTGTTTATAAAAGATTCCTTTTTGAATGGAAAAAGTACAGTTGAAGCAAAAACTTGGCTTGATGACGAGTTTCCGGAGTCTGCCCCAGGAAAATCAACCATCAAGGATTGGTATGCTAATTTTAGACGTGGTAAAATGAGCACCGAAGACGGTGAACGCAGTGGACGCCCAAATGAGGTTGTTACGGACGAAAGCATCAACAAAATCCACAAAATGATTTCGAATGACCGTAAATTGAAATTGAATGAAATAGCAGGTACTCTAAAGATATCAACTGAACGTGTACATCATATCATTCACGAATATTTGGGTATGAGAAAGCTCTGTGCAAAGTGGGTGCCGCGCGAGCTCACTTTTGACCAAAAACAAGTAAGTGAAAACGAAGATGAAAATTTATGAATTGGGCTTCCAATTGCTTCCGCATCTACCGTCTTCTCCAGATCTGGCGACTATTTCCTGTTCTCAGATCTCAAAAAAATGCTCGCTGGAAATAAATTTTCGTCGAATGAAGAGGTGATCGGCGAAACTGAGGCCTATTTTGAAGCAAAGGACAAATCGTACTACAAAAATGGTATCGAAAAGTTGGAGGGTCGCTATAATCAGTGTATCACCCTTGAAGGGAACTATTTTAAATAAAAAAAAAGAATTTTGCCAAAAAATGTGTTTTAGTATGGTAGGCCGGGGACTTTTCAATAGACCTGTTAAGACCAATCAAGTGTGGACCTTGTTTAAAAGAGATGTAGGCTACAAATGGTGAGTAAATCGGAGAATGATACACTGGCTCTACACAAACAAAGTCAGACCCATCTTAAATTATGCAGCAATAGTATTAAACCACTTCAGAAGATACAACGCCTATGTTACTTAATGATCAACGATGCCACCAGAACCACATACACGACGGCATTTAAGACAATTTTGTCGGTAGAATCTAATAAAATTAGGCTAAATGCAACTGGTGAATAGATTTGCGGCAATCGGCAATTGCCGATTGTGAATCTCCGAGAGCTCTAAGCACTGCAAAGTTCAATATACGAACCTCAAACAAGATATCTAGTTGGAGGAACCATTCAGACGAATTGTTGGAAAATGGGTGGAAGGACTGGGTGTGGCTTCTGTAGCTGCGACCTCTGTGTTAGAAAATTTTTCTGTGTTCCGCATCATAATACTGTATTTAAGGTGGGGATCTCTAAAAGAACTCTATAAGATCAGTTATTATCCTCGAGTACAAGGATTTCCGGGGCATTGTAACATCGCATGGAACAAGATACCTAACGAAACTTCTTCTCTTGGCACAGATAACTTGGAGAACATTCAGAATTACGTGGCTACTTTTGCTGTTACCCATGAAAACAGATTCATTGCGACAACCGAATTTCTCGCCAACTGAATTGTTTGGTTGCAGCCAAAGAATCATTTGGTTGTCGCCCAAATCTGTTCCTGATGCGATTGAAATATATAGTTTCAACCGAAATTCTGTTGTATTAAACGAATTTTTGTCGCCACACACAAATATGTCGGTGGCTTCAACCGAAACATTCGGTTGGCAAGAAATTCTGTTGTCGTAATGAATCAGTTTTCTCTATGTAAGAAAATGTAGAATACCGCGGAAGTAGTTGAGAATTGGGACCTGTCCCGGGATAGGTGAAAACTGAACCGGTTCCTAAAGTACCTATCACGTGACCGGTTTAAAAGTCAAGACTTATCCTTTGAGACCAGTCCTGTGACGTGTCACAGAGGGCAACTGACCCCCCCTAGGACAAGCCCATGTTAAAGTGATCGGTCCCGTGACTGGTCCCCATCACAATGAACCGGTCATGTGACGTGTCCTGGGATAGGTCCTTTTCCCTAAGGGTATATATGTACAACCAATTTAAATAAAAAAACAAATTGAAATTTTTTTAAATATTTTTTTTTTTTTTTTTTGAAACAGACAAACAAAATTTAAATTTTTAATAATTGTAACGGACACAAATAAACCACAAGTTTCCGTTTTGTGGTTAAATTTTTATTAAATTTCAAACAAATGAATAAAATAAATGAATCTGAAAAAATTCGGTAAATGATTGAAAATTATTTCGAATAAATGTATAAAAATGTTAATATAGTGTGTTATTTTATTTTTAAATGGAACGGAAAACTTTTTATTAAACTACAAAAAGTAAACTACATAATATTCTGAGTGTACTTTAAAGGAATTTGAACCGATGTAGCACCATCTTTCTCATCTATCATATTAAATATTTCGATTCGGTACCAATTTCGATTCGGTCAGATTAGTCCGAATATGTGCTGGTGGATTTGTCGAGAATTTCCAAAAAAAAAAAAAAAATTACACTGATCAGCTGAGATCAAGGTAGTACATCCTGTGAACTGGCTCTTCATGATCTTCTTTTCAAGATCGGTGAGGGTCTAGAGAAAAAAGAATACATGCTGGGTGTTTTTTTTTTTTGTTGACATTGAAGAGTTTTTTTGGCAATGCTATTTTAGACTCGATGAGGTCTTCAGGGGATGTACTCTCTCCTCTGTTGTGGTGTTGCGTGGTGACCTCACTTTTAGTGGAAATTTAGTCTTCAGTTTTGCATATACAGGCTTATGCGTATGATGTTTGCTCTTTGGTGTCTGGGAGATCACTAGGAACTGTCTGTAGGATAATGCAAGCTATTGCGGACCTGATGAACAACTCGTTAAATAGGAATGGCTTATCTTTTAATCCGAATAAGTCTACACTTGTGTAATATCACACATACGGATCTTCGACATCCGGTATTAAAGAGTGTTATGCTGTGAAGACAGAACAAAACATTTTGTCTGTTACTGTCTATCTTTCTCTATAGACAGACGTAGTATTTTGTTTTGTGACGTCTTGTTTATGGATTCAGTTCATAAACTACCTCTGCCTTATTTTGTTTATGGATTCTGTTCATAAACTAGCCCTTCCTCATTTTCTTAGGTTTATAAGGAAGGCTGGGATTCCTCTTATCTGATTCTCTAATTTCAATCACATTTCTCTTTGTTTTTCCCTTTCTTTATCTAACTTTGTTTTTTCTCTCTAGGGTATGGCTCAATAAACGAATTTTAGTCTGAGCTCCATAGACTTGCCTCTGTTTTGGAGAAACCCAACCCACACCAATTATACTCAACCATTCGAAATTACCACTTGAAACGCTTTTGCCATCCTCAATTAGGTGAGATTCCTGTTTGTTACCAATAAAGCCTCAGTTGCCTGGAAATCAGATTACTCTAAAACATATGTTGTTCGTTAAAAAAAAAAAAATTGCCTTTAAAAAAGATTTAATTATGGAGTCCAATAAAAATTTCCTTCAACGCCAATTGGATTATTACAGAAATTAACATATTCTTGGAAAGTTTAAGATATTGATTCTTTTAAATCAAGGCTGGCAATAAACTGCGATTAAAATAAATCTTCCTATTAGTTTTTAACTTTTGACAACTTCATATTCAACTTCAAAATTTTCTTATGTACATTGTAAAGATGCATAACTACGACATAGATAAATTGTTATTATCTTCTTCCAAATTATTTATTAGTTTTAAAACTATTTAATCTTATCGATAAAGTTTAAAAAAAAAAAAAACAAATTAATATTCACTCTGGGCAGCCTTGAACAATTTACAGTTTATTTTATGGAAAATAAATGATGATTACAATTAAACTAAATCGTGACACAATTTATATGACCAAAATAATGAAATGCATTTAAATATATTTTCTCCTCATTTAGCCCAAAGATAGATATTGCAGTGTTTTGTGTGTTTTGAGTGCTTTTTTTTTTTTTGTTAGTGTACTTTTTTTGTTTTTGTTAATAGTAACCCAGAGTACTAACTAAAAATATGGGTCAAATTGTCTAAGAACTTTACTTTGGAAATGAAGCCACAACAAGTCTAAAGTACTTATCCATTCATGCAACGAACCAACCAACCAACCGAACTAATAACGAAACCAACACACACATTCACTTACACTCGAACAATATTAACCAATACATACAAACACCACGCACATTTTCTTATAGAATACAACAACAACAATTAAATGTTGTTGTTTTTTTTGTGTATAGATTGCAATTTCTATGCAGGCAGGTCTTTATGTACCGTTGGATTATTTTTATTTTTTTTTTTGTATTTCAACCATAAACATTGCAATTCAAAGAGTAGAGAGAAGAGTTAAAGATTGAAAGGCGAAGACATTAACCAGCAAATACAATCAAATGAAAATTGGCAGCGAAAATGTAATAAAAACAAAAACCCAAAGAAGTATACTCGTAGAAAAAAAAAAACAACGCACAAAAAATTGCAGACGGACGGACGGATGAGTGTGAATTGAAAAAAAAAATAAAAAACAACAAATATTAAGAATACTTGTTCATTGTAACACACTTATGCATGCAAGTATCTATGTATAATTGCATCTGTGTGCAAGCAAACCAGAGATGATAAGTTTAATATGTGGTAAAAGTACTTTTTGTCGACAATCGAGGTACTAAAACTTAAACAAATGCATATAAATGCTAAAACTTAACAGTAGTAGTAGAAAATGTGAGAACCACGTTCAATAAACTTTTGGATATGATCTTTAAGCAACCCATAATAGCTGCTTTGAATTTATTTTTGCAATGCTACAACTGATACATGTTCTATGGAACTTAAATGTAAGACCTAACAGACTTACAAGGAAGCTCTTCTTACCAGAACTTTCAGATTTTGGTGAAACTTGGATATGAGGTGAAGGGCAAACAATTAAGATACACATATTTTTTAGGTTTTTCAAGCTTTAAAAAGAGAGGTCAGAAATTATATACTTTTATACAAGGTGCGCAATTTTTTATGTCGGTTTATGAATATTGAATAACATAAAAAAAACACAATCGATTTCCATATGTGTGATATTTTTATTTAGTTTGGTCCTTTTCAATTCATTTGAACTACTTTTTGAATACAACAGCAATCAAAGCGTCGCCTCTATTTGCTGTATTTTCCCTAACCTTTTCAAGCATCTCGGGCGTTATGACGATGATTTCAGCACCAATGTTTGCTTGAGTTCGTCAATGGTCTGAGACTTGTTGGCATTCACGTTGCTTTTTAAATAACCAAAAAAAGAAACACCGGAGTGGTGAGATCTGGGCGTCAATCAATTTCTGTTGCAGTGTGATTAGTGTACCACCTTATTAAATTAGACCTTTTATACGCAGACATAATGAGTCAACATCCATATCTGATATTGTTTCGCATCGACAGTTTCGCCTGAAAAAAAAATGGCCCAATGTTTTTTCTAGCGCAAACGCCAGCCCAAACAGCCACTTTTTGATCATGCAATGGTATTTCCTGAATCTCGCGTGGATTCAATTTTGCTTGTTAACGCCGCCACAATATGTGAAAGGGTTCAATATTAACCATTCGAGCGACTGTTTGTCTTTATTAAAAGCGACGTGGCCGATCTGCCAGCAAGATTCTTTGAGACAATTGCACTGTATACGAAAGCAAACAAATTCGAAATGCGCAGCGAAGTGGTTCCACCGCCGCCAATATGCTGAACGCAGTTGTGATACGACTCAACTTGTTCCGTGGAACGTCTTGGGCGTTGGTGAACGCCATGTGGATGACTTTCCACTGTCCAGTGCTCAACAAAATTTAAAACTAAATGGCGAATAGTTTTGTCACACGGTGCTTCTTGGCCACGATATTGATTTTCAATGTACAGCGTCACTTTACCGGTGCGGTGTTTTAATGTAAAACGATATATGGTGAAAATTTTACAGAATTGACGATTTAAAAACATGTTCTTAAGTCAATCGGTTTGGAGGAAATCCAAGGACATTGATTGCTGGAAAGCTACCATTGACCAGCGCCAAGCAAAGAGATTCATCGTCCCATCTAGTGGAAAATCCAGGAGACTTCTTTCTCTCAACAGGAAGGGCCTTAACAGGATTTTTCACTGGACACTGTAATCTCAAATACCATTTGAGGATCAGAGGTCTGTCTGACTCAGATACTTGTAGGTTCTGTGAATTGGACGCTGAGACAGCGGACCATATACTCTCATTAGGCTTTGCGGCAAAAGACTTCAACTCCTTGGTGGATATATATATTATCCCTTTTGGAAATATGGAAATATGTGCCTAGTAAGGTGACTGTCTTCATTGGAAGCCTCAATATTTGGCTGCACAAAAGATCAACATCTTCTGGTCGCGGTGCATAGGGCCTTTCAAATCTAATCTAAAAAGTCAATCGATTGACAAATCGTCAGCTTATTATTGGTTCGACCCACTGACCATTTTGGAAAAAATTGCCTTGAGGGTGGATAGTAACACATCGGCTGAAAAATCTGTAGGATGACACATAGGTGGCGCCACTAATGAAAATCCATATTAATTTTTGGAAATACCAACCTTTAGATGATACCTGTCAAAATTTAATGTCAATTCGTTCATTAGCTGTTTTAGTGACGCCACTTTTGCGATTCAAAGCAATTTCGTGTGTTAATTTATCATTGATTTTTAATGATGAAAAACACCGTTCAACCCAAAGCTTGGCTTGATAAGCAAAAAAGTTCACAAAATCGTTTTGTCAGACCGTAAAGTGAAGTTGCAGGAGAAAGCTGATATCAAAGATATCAAAGGAACGTGTCTGCTTTATTTTGCATGAATATTTGTCCATGAGAAAGCTGTTTTCGAAATGGGTGCCGCGTTTGCTCTTCACCCAGACAATGCACCGTGTCACAAGCCGTTGATACCATGGCACTTTCAGTAGCTTTCGCACCCACCATATTCCCCAGAGTTTTGGATCCAATGAAAAGGTAATTGCCGAAAAAGAGGTCTTATTTAAGGTTATCGAAATGTAAGAAAGGCCTTGGAGTGATTGTATCGCTCTTGAAGGAGACTATGTTGATGAATAAAGCGGAATTTTGCCAAAAAGAAAATCTTGTTTGTTTTTGGTTATCCTAGGGACTTTTCAGTTATATAATGTAAATATCTCCTATCTGATTCCAAAAACTGATTTCCTGATATCTTGTATCATATCTGAGATATCCAGTGTCGAATTTGATCAGTTGTGCACATAAAAATTAAAAAATGTAAACCTTTTTTTTTATCAGTTTTCTTGATAACGACTTTTTGGCATATGGGTATAAGCAATAAGAAAAATGACGAAACGTCAAAGTTGTTAAAATGCTGCCATAAAAACTAACGAGTTGGATGACACTTAGTTGGCAACACTTTCCACTTTAGCGACTTTGGTTTTTCTTGTTTGCCCTTCATCTTACAGCAGCTTTCATCCCTCCTCTAGCTTCTTTGCAAAAGAAGCAACACAGTAATTAAATAAAAAAAGAAAAAAATTCTTTTAACAATTTTCATGAGACTATTTAAAATTTATCGATATACAGAACGCACGGAAATTTACACTTTCATTTTACGAAAACCTCAATACTTTTTTTTTATACAGAGAATTAAGCGGAATTTCGGTTGGGGGCAATAAGTTTAAAAAATTCTTAAGAAACCAAATTTTTCGATTTCCACAACGAATTGGTTTTCTTTAGATAGAACATTTTTTTCTCCTAATATACATACGTATTTGAACTATTCGGCCTTTATAAGATTTTTATTTAGACTTCCGGAAGCCACTTAAAAACCCAACGATTGAGATTCTAGATTAACACTTTATTTATTTTTACTACTCCTCAAAACATCTGTGTTTTAATTTTAATAATCACAGTTGGTTTAATTAATGGGTTTTGAGAATTGGAATTCAGAAAAAAACCCCTTCTCAGTAAATTTAAATTTTACAACAGTTTAAATATTTTCCAATTCCGATAAGTTTGAAACAGAGTCAACACAAACAGAATGTACTAAAAAATGTTTATATATCAAAAACCAAATCATATCTGATACAGACGTTAACGACCAGTTTAGTTGACTGTAATGTAATTGTGCGACCGTTTATGAGTTACAGAGTTGTGTTCTACGACTATAATACACGATTGCACAAACAAGTAGTAGTATTCGTGTACGTACTGATGTATAGCAGTATTAAAAAGCAACTACAAACAGCCAGCACTGTGAGCACACCGATTCATCAAACTCACATCGGTAATATTCGCAAAAACAACATCGTAAGTGGGTCAACGCGAAGTGGGGTCATTGCACCTACCAAGCAACCAACAACTAACTAAAATAAAAAACAAATACAAAAATGAGCAAAGCAATCACGTAAGTTAGCAGCACAGCAAACGAAGCACTAATACGAGTACTACTTGACTGCCAACTAGTCATTCTGGCAGTCAGGCGGGCCTGCTGCTGCTGTTTAGTTGGATTTTTCACTTTATGTTTTTTGCAAATCGCATTCGTTAAAAAAAACATATGAAAACAAAATCGTATACACGCTGGCTGCTGCTGAGTAAATAATTTGTGGTGAGATTTAAAATATAGTTGCCATATGCTCTTAACTGCATAATGAGCTCTAACAGTTGGCACTCTTAGATTTTTTTTTTTTTTTGCATTCAACACTTGTGCTCTTTTGTGTCTTTTTTTTCTTTTAACGGCATATTGTTGTAGTTTTTCGCATATGATAAACACGTCTGTTCTAATATTATCAAACACATTAACTGGGGTATTCTATGCCAATACAAAAGAATACAACTAAATATTTCATTTATGTCTTAACTGTTTAAATTTTTTAACATACTTATTTGAAAATCCAACGGTAGACATTATGAAAATGATAGGGTTACCTAATGTATAGATTTCAAAATTTAATCAAAAGCACATAGAATCGTAATATGTAAGTTAAATTTGGGAAGTTAAATAAAAAAAGTTAATTCATTCAAGGAATTAAAAGAAAAAGCTAATTCCTTTAGGGTATTGAACGAAAAAATTATGAAACTTTTACTTCCTTCTCGTTGTACAATTGTATAAATTCATACTTTGATTAGGAAATCAATTCCTTGATCATTAGTTGAATTCCTTGATACAGTTGAATGAATGCGTCCGTTAGTGAGAAAGTTTATTATCTTAATTTTTTGAATTCGTTCAAAGGAATTAATTCCTGTTATTTTCTTCTTAATAAATTCATTCCATGAATAACATTTTTGAAAAACATGATTTTTCAAGCTCTGCTCGCAGGGAAACAAAATTATTTGTACATATAACCACCACGGACATTATCCCAATTTCCACTTTTGGGATTATGTCCGAAAATGTTTTGGACTATGAATAAAGTATTCTCGGTCATACTCAAACGGACATTAAGTCTAGAATTTGAATCATAACTCCCAAAATATTTCAGTTTCCTTTATTATGTTCACCGGTTATTTTTCTAAATAAAGGTTTTGTGGAGGGCCGGATTTTGGTCGGACTTAGGGGTTTTTTGCTTTGTAATTTAACATATCTTGAAATTTAGCATATCTTCTCAGATACGAGCAGATCTGGCACCAGATATGAAAATATATAACCAGGTCTTCTTCTATCGGGCCCTAAAAATCGCACAATTTTCCACATCCCTTTAGATGTGAACAGATTTGACACTAGATCTGATTAGATCTGATTAGATCTCGGCCACATTCGCCATATCTTATCATATTGGGACCTTAAATTAATAATGAGCGTTTCACACAAGGGGCCGGCACTAGTATATAAACCAATATTCCAGTTTTTAGTGTCTTGCCGCTTAAACCTGTTTTGAACAAGCTGCCAAGATTGTGTTGTTTTGTTGAAACTCAAACAAAAATACTAAATATTGCCTCCAACATGTAGAATGTTGTACTAGATAAAGTGTTTTTGCTGGGAGTTCTTCTTCATTACTTTAGTATAAAAAAAAGGTCGACCGAGGGTCATCGAATGTTAGTGGAAGTTTACGTTTAGCATGCTCTTACTGAACAATCGTGTCAGAGGAGGTTTGGACGCTTTAAAAGTGGTCATTTTGAGCTCGAAGACAAGGAACTGGTCGCGTCAACCCAAAAAGTTTGAAGACGAAGTATGGGAATCATTGCTCTATGTGGACGAATTCCAAACGCTTTAGGAGTTGTCAAAATCATTGGGAGTGGGCGAGTCGACAGTCAGCAAACTCCTGAAAGCTATGCGATTGATTCAAAAGCAAGAAAACTGGGTGCCATACGAGTTGAAGACCGTCGAAAGGCGATTTTTCGCTTTTAAACAGCTCTTCAAATGTCAAAAAAGGAAAGCTATCAGACTTAACTCATGCTTTTAAGCCGCATACTGAAGCAAAAAAAAAAAAAAACGGCAGCAATTCGAAGAAAGGCACGACAAAGTAATTTTGCAGCATGGCAACGATAGGACACATGTTGCAAGACCGTTCAAGACTTACTTGGAAATGCTGAAATTGGAAGTCCTATACCACCCGCCGTATCCTCCAGACTTCGCTGCTTCCGACTACTACTGTTTCGGTCGATGAACAATGCAAAAAATGGCTAGATGATAGTCGGTCTTCAGAGCTGGTATCCGAAAAAAAACTCTCATTATTAATTTAAGGTTCCAAAGCTAATTAACCATTTTTAGCTAGACTGATACATGTATTTCGATCCGATCGCTTTAGAATCCGATGAACCTTCAGAAGAAGGCAGAGCTTAAACATATTTGTCTTCTAAGCAATGAAACACGTGTTTAAGTTAATTTTTTAATAGGCACAATGATGATACTAAAATTTGAAGACCAAAGATTTTCTATTTATATAAAATAAATTTTAGTTTTAATTGTATTCTGGTTTAAGTACTATTTTTTATAGTTTTCTTTTGTTTTCAAGTACATCGGAACTATTTTTTTTTGTTAATTTATAAAAAAAAATTTTTTTTTGCTAGGCCGATAAATTTATTTCAATCCGACAAAAGATCTCTCTCTATATATTTTTATATTTTATATTCATAATTATATTTAGACCTTTTGATGATGAATTTTAACAAATTAAAATTATAAAATAAAGATAAAATTGTGCTAGTTCTGATAGAATTCCAACCAAATTATTTCCTGGCTGTAGGTTAGTTCCATGACTTACTTGTAAGATGTCAGTTTTCCCTTCCTATGACAACACCATGTAACACTGACAAATCCCTTTCATATAAATAAAACGGTTTTGTTGCAGTTTCAACGATTAGCGAATTATAAATTTGCCGGTAATTGTATTTTCCTTAAAAATCCAACTTCAGTAATCGCATCTTCATTAATTTCTTAACAAGAATTAATAAATCACATCTAGATTAAACCTATAAATTTCTTTCGCACAATTCAAATCCACTAATTCAACAGAATATGATTGCAATTCGCAGATCACTTTAAAATTCAATCCCAAATTTAATTATCCTCTTTTAATACAACAATGTCACAGAATTAAGAAAAAAAGAACCTGCAAATATTCACCTGTATTAACTGGTATTGAAGTTATATTGTCCATTCTTTGCCTGATTAAAGACCACAAACAAATTTGTAAACGAACAATAACATCACAAGAAAGAAAAAAAGTTAATCTTGATCACTTAAAATATCCCGCCAACTGATACAAGGTTTATTAGTTAATAGAGATTGCGCAAGAAAACAGAAATTTCATAATAACACAAGAATTGTGTGTTTTACACCACACGTACATGTGTGTGTGTGTGTGTGTCTGTACGATCCAAACACACAATGTAATAAATGCAGTGCGAATGTGGTTGGATTGTGGTAGTCGTAAAAATTGCAAGCATTAAAAAAAAACATACAAACATACATTTGCACCAGCAAGCAAACAAACAAACAAATGAACGAAATGACTGACTGACATGCATTACCATCAATGACAAGCGGTTCAAAGACAACGACTCTAAAAAGTATTCAACCATAGATGTCTGTCTGTATAACCAAACTTAAATATCTATCTGTTTCAGTAAGCTTGTATGCATGTATGACCAAGTATATTAATGCATTTTAAAAAATTAGTTTTTATTTCGTATTTTAATGTTTTATTACAAAGTTACTACTTTAACAAAACCAAAAAAACACACACAAAAAAAAATCAAAAATTGCAGCAAAAAATTATATTTATTGTTAAAAAAAAAAAGAACCATAGAGGAGCTTTGCAAGTTCGAGGTACGATTTGATTAATAGCTAGCAACATGAACACACAAAAACAAATCACCAACAAAAGCCTCCACTTTAGTTACACACACATACACTGACAAAACTCTAAGCAAGAATTAAGTTTGAAATTTAAGTTGCTATTGGTTGCAATTGGTGGAAATTTTGTAAAAAAAAAAACGATATAAAATAAAACTTGTTTTTCCATCAAAAGAGCTCTATTGACTACAACAAACTACTTGATAGAGTTTCAGGGTTGTATTTGTTAATATTTTGTTGTTGTTGTTGTTATTATTTATTTAATTTTTTTTGCAGTTGTGATACCATGGAAATTTGTGGAAATTCTAAGAAAACAACAAATTTTTAGAATTAACTCTTACAGCTTAATAATATAATATCTTTAACACTTATAGTTTTGAAGGTGTTCAAATTACCCAATTTGGTGAAATGACTAACACTGGAAAAAGAATTATTTGAAGACCATAAATTTCATATCCTATTGAGTTTACCCCGCTAAAGTGTGTTCGTAAGCATTTTCAATTTGAGATTCTAAGGTTGGGTTATGTTAACCACAGACACGAAGAGAAAAAACATGATCACTGCTTCTATATTGTGCTTGCTGCAATCGGATATGGTTGTCACAACCAAGTAATTGGTTTTCTAACCATCAACGTGGTCGCTACTATTGTTATTTAGTAAATATTTTACTATTTTATGATTGGCACATTCCATTTTTTATCATGATTGGCTTTAACCATACTGTGGTAACAAAAATTCTGACTATGAAAAAAATATGATAATTATACAACGATAAAATGCTGGCAACAATCAATAAATAATTATAGCATCAAAGAAAAAAAGTTCTCAAAGTCTATGATGTTTTCCTTAACAATTTTTCTTCAAAAAGTCCTTAATATTAAGTTTTTTTTTAGAAAAACATTTCTAAAGAAAATATTCTTAAATTTAAAGAGCTTTTTATAGTTTCTAAGAACTTTTCCTTTAAGAAATTTTCTTAGTTATGAGGGACTATAATATGATAACATTTTAAGCATACTTTGATTACGTGCGATCATATTATGATATATTCAATATAAAATGTTTATTTAAGACCGTAATATGGTAATTTTTGAATCATAATATAACTGTAGGGACGATATTATGGTAAAAATATGGTTATTTTATTATCATAATATAATAACCATAATATAGTACGATTATGGTTGGCACAAACATAAACCCAAAAATATATGATGCTCTTCGAATATGATTGACCCAACTATGTTTTTTCTTTGCGTGTAGAGTTACCAGATGGAATATCAGCCAGATGCGATGGCACGCAGGATGTCCCATACTCTCTTAGCAAAGACAGAATTATTAGAATTCTGATTCTAGTGACTTCCTCTAGATATCGGAATAGATAATCTACCAACCAACTTGCCGTGGAGCCGGATAGTGTCACATGTTCACTGTCTAGCTATCCCCAGGAACCTTACAATACCTAGCTGTCCTTTCGCAATCTTGGCAAGAACTGCAGTCTAGCGGCGACCATTCAGTACAATCTACAAGTGAAGGTTAACATAACTTCTGTCGCTTTAGGGTCGTAGGATGCCCACATAATTTTCAGTACTTTTTGGCATTCCTCCTAACAACCTCAGCCCTGTCTATTGTAGTAGAGTATACATCCTGTTTCAATACCTGAAGTGGTATAAAAATGTTCCTTGCCTTTTCGCCTGGCAACTTGACCCCGTTTCGCCAGTTCGTCCGCAATTTCGTTACCCTCAATGCATCGGTGTCCATGAGCCCAACAGATGCATTAATAGTAATCCTTGCATAAAGATACGAAATTAATGTCGAAACCATAAAAAATTTCGTAAAATAAACAAAATTTTCGTTTATTTTACGAAAGTTTTTGTTATTTCGACATTTTGTCATAGTTTTTTATTCATGGATTATTATGAGTGGATTTTTTGGTGAACTGTCACAAAATCGTTTCTTTATATGAAAGCGATCTATCTCCTCTACATGGGGAACTATCGCAGAACTTGTTTACAAGAAAAGTATCTTGAACTTGAATACTTCGCTTTTTAATGAAATTTAGATCTAAGATCGAACTGTTTCGACTTTTGGGCCTTCTTGAAATTTTAAGGGATCAAAAATGGGTTTTATTTTGTTTTGTTTTTTTTTTACCTTTTTAAGGTATGTAAACTAACGGAAGCAAGTGATATCGTTGGAAAGGAATTTTTATTTAATTTTGTCGTTCCATACACAAAACTTAGAGTCGTATACTTTTGAGGACTTTTTACTGGTACCTTTTTCTTGATACTTTCTTGCTTTTTAGAAGTGCATTTGTGCTGTTTTCGCAAACCCCTTTTTTGTTACTTTTTGGAACCACTTGACAACCCTATGCATTATACAAAAAAGTAAGTAAAATAAAAATTTAATTTTCTCCTTTGTAATTTTTCTTGATCCTTTTAAGTTATTTTATGTTCGACTTAAAATCAGATCTAAATTTAAATTTTAAAATTTTTTGTATTTTTTTTTTTTATTATAATTGGAATTTTATTTAATTAAAATTTAGATTGATTTTTAAATTTAAATTTAGATTGATTTTTTAAATTTAAATTTATGTTATCTAATTTTTGATGTAAATGTCTAAATTTTAATTGAATTGTTTTTGCGGTTTCTGCATTTTAAAAATGTTTTCTTAATTTAAAAACAATTTTTCATTTCAATTTACATTTCGTTTCTCCTTTATTAGCCAAATTATGAGTCAATTTAACTCGAAGGGCCTACCCTTTGATCGGTCTCTCGATGTCGTATCACTAAATTGGTGAAAACATTTTTTTGTGGTGTTTTTCCCATTTAAATTTTTTTATTGTCTTGTAATCTTCTATTCTAAGCGAAAACTCCAGGTTTTTATAGATTAGTCTTGTGACAGGTTCTTTTGCTTTAGTTCTATGACAGGTTCTTTTGCGTCAGTCCTGTGACATATTCTAAAGCTTAATTCACCCACTCCTATGGAAAGTCAATTTTAAAGCGACCAATTCTTGTTATATCCCAGTCACGTGACGTGTCCCGGAAAATTACTGAAAAATAATTTTTGGCTTTCCAGGTTAAAAAAGGATATGATCATATATGGATATATCTCATCATATAAAATTCAATACATGACCATATATGGTCTCATATATGGTCTCATATATGACCACATACGTTTGGATGGAATTAAGTCATTCGAACTCACGTAATTCCAATGAGGAATAAATATTTAAATATAAATAAATATAAATATTTTGAGTCATAAAAAAAAATTATGTTTTATTCATTGGTCTAAAATCTTATACGCGTTATTTTAAAAATATTATTTTAATTAATTAAAATTCAAATCATTTTAATTTATGATACATTGTATCTGTTAATACGAGTACTTGGTGGAATATTCCTTTTGGCGTATTGATTCGGCTGATCTCCTCGTCATTGTTTTGACAATTCAACAACACTGAAGAGGGGTGTTATTACACCACTTTCCTTTAATCATCTCTCACAGGTAGGATTTCTTGCTGAAACAGCCTGTTTATGATTCCCCACTCGCGAACCTTAATGTGATTCCGCTTCAGCCAAGACGTGACGACCAGAGGCTTAGAAATAGCAAGAAATAGCAAATGCCCCAGACCAGTTCTGTACCGAAAAAATACTAGGTAATGAAATTTGATGGCACTTTTTTAAACTTTCAGAAATTGATTAAAGCCATAGTTGTTTTTTGCTCTCTATACTTATAAATACTCAGATATGAAATATTGTTTTATAACCTGTCTGTTAACCTGGCATAATTTTCAAAACTGCACTTTCGATTTTTAAAAAAGTTTCTTGAAGAAATTTAAAAAATGGTTTTTGCTCTTCAAGGGCTTATTGAAAACATCCTAGAGATAAAGTATGCCAATTTTGAGCTAAATCCCTCCATGGACCTGTCGGAGAAAAGCTCATATTTTTGGGTGGATTTCGAGAAAAGTGTGATTTTTATAAAAAGTTGTACTTTTAAAGGTAATATCGTATTTCATCTTAATACCTTAGCGGTTTGGAAAAAAGTATTATGACCTTATTAACCCTTTTGTACATGGGGTCACATATGACTCCAATCTAATAAAAGACAATTAATTCAAAAAAACGCAAATATTTTCTAACAACTGTTAAATTTTTAGATGTGATACTTAAAATATAATAGCCAAATCTGCAGATTTTCCATGCTAAAAATTAAGAATAAATCGAACAACGTTAACCAATTTTTTGCCAGGGCCAAGCTTTGAGGTTAATTTTCAAGGGCAGATGTTGATTTTTAATAAAACCACCACTCTTACCACCACTGTTATCTCACGGCCATTGAATTTGTAGCGCAAAAGAGCCATTGATTCGTTAGCTGTGTGGCAAGTGGCACCGTCCTTTTGAAACCACATATCGTGCACATCCATATCTTACAATTCGGGCCATAAAAAGTTCGTTATCATCTCACGATAGCGAACACCATTCACAGTAACTGCCTGACCGGCCTCATTTTGGAAAACTGCATCAAACAGTCACTCTTTGTATGTATGTGCATTGATTTTTCGACAATCACTCTTGGATTGTCATTCGCCCAAATGCGGCAATTCTGCTTCTTGACGAATCCACTGAGGTGAAATTGTGCCTCATCACTGAAGATGATTTTCGTCGAAAATTGATCATCCACTGATGCCATTTCTTGCCACCATTCTGACCATTGACGACATTTGGAATGGTCAAGAGGCTTTAGTTCTTGAATCAATTGCACCCTGTAAGCGTGTAAATGCAAGTCTTTATGCATAATGCTCATCAACGACGAGCGTGAGAGGTGCAATTGTTAGGCACTACGACGAGTTGAGGTGGACGGCTCTTCAGCCACACTATCGCGAACAGCAGCAATATTTTCTGCAATGCGAGCTGTACGAGCATGCACTGGTGTTTTTACATCTCCTACAGAACCGGTTTGCTCAAATTTTTGCACGATTTTTCCGATTATACACACATTTGGACGATTAAATAGACCGAAAAAATCACGAAGTGCACGATATGCATTTTGATTTAAATGCCCATTTTTATAATAAGCGTGAATAACTTTAACGCATTGCTCGATTGTTTATCTTTCCATGGTTCAAATTGAGTTAGTCTGAAATTGAGAAATGTCAAATGAAATGCAGAAAAGAAATTGACGTTTGGGAGTGGTTTACATTCAGCATCGGTCCTTAAAAATTAACCACCCTTTATAAAAAAAAAATACATAAATAAAATGAGTTATTCGATTTAAGCGAATTTGTCTCTCAGAAAACTAAACTTTTTTTCTGCAGAATTCATAACTAAAACTTAAAAAAGACATATTTGAAATTTTCAATAAATTTCCGCCTCGACTTTCCTTTATCTGATTACCCCTAAACTTCATACTTATAAGTTTTACATAAAAAGGAAACAATCCAAAATACCATATAGCAATCAAACTGCAATACAACTTGAGAATAAGCTTATATTAATAGTGTGTTTTAAGCTTTTCTTAATTTCGCTTATTATAATATTTATAAAATGTGAATTCACAAGCAGTATTTAACAATGCTAGAGAAAAGATTATTATACATAACTTTTTCTCAAGTATGCTTATGAATTACATACAACAACAACAACGCAATATGACGATTGAAATGGAAATATTTTTCAATACATTCTAGTCTTGTTGTCTTTGTTCTACGCTTATAATGCATACAACAAGTGCCATTACTTTTTCTTTAAATTTGTCAAACGTGTTTTGCGTGTACATTTAGTTGTAAATTTTATATAGTGAACGTGCAATTGCATATTAAATTTAATTATTTTTATTTATGGTTAAAATTAATTATTATTATTAATATTTTAAGTGAATTGTTATTTTTTATATTTAAAATGAGTTATTATTATTTATTTTTAAAATTAAAATAAAAAATAAATTTAATTAAAGAAAATAATTATGATTTCTCTTTTTCAACTATTAATAATATATTATTTTTGTAAGCTCATTCTACAATTGCAAGAATAAGCTTATAATAATCAGACACACACGCGGTTCCGTTTTGATTTTTCTACAATTGTTACGATAGCATTTTTCAATATATTCTCAAGTCTTTTTCAAGCTTAAGGCTTGTGTTTGTAAGCTTATAATAATATTTTTCTCAAGTCATTTCGTATGTTGGGAAATTTGACCCCGACTCTCTTTAAAATTTCAAATTTCATTTGATTGGACACCCTTTATGTACATATAACGTTGTAGTATATACAATGCCATTTATTATAATATACGCTCATATATGATCCCATTTTCGACTTGAGTTGCTCGTAATTTTGTTTTTTTTTTATACAGAGATTTCGTAAAACGAAACGTTTCAAAAATTTGTATGGAAAGAATTCCAAATTCCCAGCATTTTTTTCATACAAACTTTTTAAACGTTTAAACCTTTTCGTTGTACTAAATGACCCCATTAATAATATATAAAAAAATGTGTTCCTTTTTCCATAATAGGATTAAAACTAACACCTTAAAATAAAAGGGTTAAAGAAAAAAAAAAAAAAAACATAAAAAACTTTAAACAAAAATGTTTATTTAAAAAAAAAAAAAAGATATGTATAGAAAAAATTAAATTTTAAAATTAACTTATACACAGACAAAAAGACAGACGCATTTTGCAAACAAACAAAAAAAAAAACTTAAATCAACAACTAAAAAAGTAACATCAACAACATCTATCCACACAAACAATTGTACATACAGAACTAGCCGCCACATAGCACAGGCAACAAAACTGCATCAACAACAACAACAACAACGACATCAACACACAAAAAAAAAAAAATAGCAACAAAGTACATTATTTTCCATTTTGTTGTTGTTTGGTTATTTTTTTATTTTATTTATTTTTTTTTTTTGTTGCTGTTTTCTATCTAATATCCGTCCTTGGCTCGTCTGTTCAACTTTGTCCTACTTTTTCATTAGTTGGCTCTAACAAATTTACAACGACACATTCACACACACACACACACACACAAAACAAACATACACACTTGCATGCAGGTTTTACTTGCTTGCTTGCCTGCCTGGCTGTTTTGCTGCATGCATTTACACACACACCCATACACACACACCCATATACACAAATACACAATTTTTAAACGAATACGAACATCATAGTCGTTTAAAAACGTAATACTTATAGAAACAAATAACAACAACAGCAACTGCCACAACAAGAACAAAAACAACAACGTACAAATGAATTGAATGCATTCCGCTCAGACATGGAAATTTGCAATTTAGAAGTTTTTATTTTTTTGTTTTTAGAATTTACAGGAATATCTAGAAATATTCTTTAGAACTACATACATATGTACGTATATTAAATTCAATTGGAAAATCATAGAATTTTCAATTCAAATGAAAATTTGTTTTTTTTTTTTTACTGCAGATGGGTTATTTATTATAACCAGGCCTGGGATTTTCATGTACTTAACCCTTTAACCACTGGAGTCGAAATACAAGGTATTTTGTTATGAAATTTTGGTTCTAGTATCATTTTGGACTAAAAAGCACGAATGTGAAGTCCATCACAAATCAAACACGCAACAAATTATCAAAATACAGCTTGAAGCTACTTTCCAAAAAAATTTCGAGTCGATTGAGCTGTTGGAAAGTAAGTTTTTTTTTAGTTTTTATTTTGCACCGAAATCTTAAATAATTTTCGTGTCTGTTTTGACAAAAATCTTGACAGAAATGGGTGTATCTATCAAACTATTCAACTGAGCGTGTTCAAACCGGCACTGTTCGAAAGGTAAATTCAAACAGGCAAAAATGTCGTTGGCGATTATTGCACCAAAAATATTGCTTTAGATATAATTGGACTTTAGTGATGACCTTCTGTAGACAGTCTTAAGGGTTAAAGGGTTAAGTAAAAGTCCACAAAATCTAAAAATGATTTTATTAGAAAAATTTCTAAAAATCTAGTATTTTGTATAAGAAATCTTTTCGTAAAAAACAGACTTTTTCTTATAAAAAATTATTTTATTAATATTCTAAGTACTTTTTGCACTAGATAGTCATTATTTTACAAGAAATCAATTTATAAAGATATTTAAAAAAAAAAGTTATTATTTTTATTGAAAAGAATTAAAAAATAAAAATTTTTGTATATAATCTTTTTGGCAATGAATTTTTTCGACAATGAATAAGGTATTTTTGAAAATAAAATTTCCCAGGTAAAAATTATCAAATTTCTCATATTTACATGGGTAAGGGAACTGATACAATTTTATTTTATAAAAACAAGACAGTATTATGACTGTAAATGTCATAGTCGTGTTTTATTTGATTTATAATTGTTAATTGATTCCGGTCAGCATTTTATTGTACTATAATTATCAGTCAGAATTGTTGTTACCACAGTATGGTTACAGCCAATCATGTTATAAAATAGAAAGTGACAAACATGAAATAATAAAATATTTACTATAATAATGTTGGTAGCGACCATATTGATGGTTAAAACCTATTTATAAACTAATAACTTGATTGTGACAACCATACTCGAATGCAGCAAGTATAATATAGTAGTAGTGATCATGTTGCAATTATGTTTATCTCTGCGTGTAGACTGCTATTTCCATTCAACTAAATTTAACATAAATGTGACTAAATTTTTGTAAAGGTTACCTGGTCTTTCTGTGTTTTGTCTACTTATATTCAGAAATTTTTTTTGCTGAGTTTAAATTATCATTTGCAATCAACTGTATATTTTTGCAGTTCTTTTCTTGCTAATATAGTTTGGATGAATTTTAACGAAACTTCATCAAATCAAAGGCTTAAATATAGTTAAAACATAAACGATTTTACTTTTTTTAATTTGGTAATTTTTGTTTTGAAAAATATTTTTAATACATTTTTTGGATTTTAATGTCAAATTTTAATTGTGCTGATTTTTAGAACTGAAAATGTTTTTAGTGCTTTTTTAAGTGGATGTCCTATTTTTGGACATGAGTCGGTTATAAAAGGTATTTTACACTTCTTATCCCATTTTTCAGCCTATGTAGCATTTTAAGGCAATTTAAGTTTATACACTCACCAAAAAAGTCTGTATTGGCAACTGAAAATTTTGCTGTTATGACGGGAAATTTTGCTAATTTGAGCCCAGCGGTATGTTTTGATAATCTTGGCAACACATGTCTGCTGACGTGTAGTACAATGAAATTAGTAGAAAAATTAGTAGCCGCTACTAAATTTTAGTAAACTTTTTGTAAAGTGAAATTTAAAATATTTTTACTAAAATCAGCAAAAAATTACTAAATATTATTAATATTTGTACAAAATTTTAAATTAGGTTTTTTTTAAAAAATATTTTATACAAAATTAAAAAAAAATGAAAGGCTTAAAAATCTTAAAAATTGTTAAAACATAAACGAATTCATCATTTTGTTTTAATTTTGTAATTTCTGCTTTGAAAAATATTTTAGTCAAATTTTTTTTACTTTTAAGATAAAATTTTAATTATTTTTAGGGCTGATTTTTAGAACTAAAAAAACTTTTTAGTGCTATTCTAAGTGGATGTCCTATTTTCAGACATGAGTCGGTATAATCACTTCCGATGCGTTTTTTTAATCTATGTAACATTTTAAGGCAATTTAAGTTTGTAGGTGTAAGTTTTAATTAGAAAAGACATTTCCTTCAATATACATTTTTTTTAAATTAGTATTTTTTTTTTTTTTGTAAATTTTAGAAAATCGGTTTTCAAAAATTTGTAAAATGGTTTCTGAAATTAGCAACAAAAATTTGTAAATATCCTTAATTTGTAAAATGTAAATAGCAAAAAGATTTGCTAAATAATAATTTATTTACTAAAAGTCACTACAAAAATAGTAAAGTGGGATTGAAAACTGTTTACAAATTTTTCTACTAACTTTTTTTCTGAGTATATAAATTTAAATTATTAGAAATACAATTTTCTTTAATATTTTTACTAATTTAAGCAAATCGGTGTTCAAAAATTTGTAAATTGATTTCTGAAGTTAGCAACAAAAAAATTAGAATCATAAACGACAACAAATTAACTGTTATTTAAACCATAAAACTCCCAAAAATACTACAAATCTGCACTAAATAAATTAACCTTCATAATATTAATAAATAGAACTTTTTTCGTAGAAAAATAAAATTGTAACTTCTTGTTTTACTAGTTCTTAATAAATATTTTAAAATGTATTTATTAAATAAATCCCAACTCTGTCTTAAATTTTATATATAGACGCCACAAAATAGACGTACAATCTTAGATGCATACATTGAAGCAAAACAGTGAGGTTAGATTAATGATGTGTTAGTTTTGCAAAAGGGGGTTAGGGTAGGGGTTAAGCAATTGCCAAAACTTCTCTTGTTGCCCGTTTTATCAACACTTTAAAAATAAAAATTGTATGTGACTCTATTGCTCATTTAAAGTATTTTGCTGCACATTACCCCACGTTCGACAAAAAATAAAAAAAAAAAATATGAAAAAATAATATACAATATTGCAATAACACATAAATACTCGTATATATTTATATTTGTTGTATTTTTGCGCGCAAAATAAACATGCAATGCGTGGTTATTTTCCAAGTCCGTATCTATACTTGGACACTTCAATAATTTGCATCAACCCCACCCCCTTCTTTATAAAAATGTTTGATTTCAAATGCGTATGCGAAATCCATTTAATTTTTTTTTGTAAATTTTTTTTATGATGGACATTTGCCAGATTTTCTGCACATAAATATATAAATATGTTTAAATTGTTGTATGCGTTTACGACTAAAAACATGTTTGTAATTTTTGGAATTACATACCAAGAAAGAAAGAAAAAAAACAACCATTTAAAAATCTTATAGCAACATCATTTTGTTTTTTTTTTTTCATAATTATTACTTTAACAATGTTAATTAAAGAGATATACATGTTTAAAAACTGAGATTTTTAAGAATGTTCTGTAATAGAAACATTCTTAAAACCGGTTTTATTTTTTTTTGTTTTTTACATTTAAAGGCAGAAACATAATTGTCTTAAGTGACTTATGGTTTGTTTTGGTATTAAAAAAAAAATACTAGAAATACAAATTTTTAATTGTAAAATATTTTCAACTTTGTTTTTATACTTTGATACTTAGCTTAGTTATTCACTTAAGCTAATTATGTTTCTATCTTAAATCTGTAATGCTTGAAAAACATTTTAAATTGAAAGATTTCTCAGAAGTTTGGTCGAATATTCGGGTTCTTTGCTTTTTGACAAATACTGAAAGTTTTTGTGTTGTGCTTGTGAAATTATTAAAACAAATATTAGTCATACGCACCTATAGAAAGTTTATCTTGGCGTATTAGTAATATATGTATTAATATTAATCATACGCTTAAAAATAAAATTGTGGTGGGAACTAACAGCTTAGTAGCTATACAGTAGAGTGGGTCGCACTCCATACAAAAAAAAAAAAGTTGTACCGGTCAACCCCTAGAATTGAAGATAATGTGAAGACGATCTCAAAAAAAGTTTTTTTTTGCCACGCCCCGTGACCCCGCGCTTTTCATTTTTTTGTTTATTGTGCCTCTATTTATAGTCCGATCGTAACGAGTGATATATCATTGTTCTTAGAATGACAACAGCTACATTTTCTGCTATGATCACTTTTGACTCCAACGTCAAGTTCTGGAAGTGACTTCTGGAATCTCGGTTTCTACCCTTTTTATTTCCATATTTTTCCTAAACGATAAAAAAGTTTTTTAAATTCCATGAAATTTTGTCTTTTACAGTATATATTTTTATTCATAAACAATAAATTAATTTTTTTGAGATCGTCTTCACATTATCTTTAATTCTAGGGGGTGACCTTTGCAAGTTTTGTTTTTCGACCCACCCTACTATACAGCCCCCATATTAATAAAAAAAATTTATTGTATCAAATAAAAATTTCAACTGTTTCCTAAAATTTTGGCTACATTTTTTTTTTGGTTACATGTTATATACGGCATGGACATTAATTACCCCCTTTTTCGATTTGGGATTATGTCTGAAAATTGATCACAAATAATCGGATGTAACAAATTTGCATATTTTGTATTTTTTTTTTTTTTAATTTTTTATTCAGTTTAGCTTATTTTTTTTTTTTAATTTACCAGTTTTGGAGCTTCAAATTGCTTTTTTCTCATTATTTTACCTTAGGTCGACTAACCTATCCAAAATTTGAGCTCAATTTAACACTATCCCCATTGTTTTTATACAAATTTTACACTTGGTAAAGTTAACGAAGGTTGTCTTTATTCTTAACCATGCGTAAAATTTGCATAAAAGTATCTCCAGATAGTGTTAAATGGAGCATACTTTTAAAGTGCTTTTTTTTTAATAAAAAAAAATATTTTTTCTGTTAGTTTTGTTCTTTTATTTAAAAAAAAATTGTTTTCTCCAGCTTTTTAACTTTTTCCAATATTTTTTTTTTACTTTTTTTGTTTTGCTTCTCTGGTCTTAAACCACTCACAAACAATAACAGGGGCTATGACCAACATGATTTTGGTCATAATCATCAATTAAAAATGTACATATTTCCCTGGGCATTAAGTCTGATTTTTAAGAGGACATAGTCCCCATTATGGGGATAGTCATAATCCTAGTAAAGGTATTTTATGGGTTTAGGGGTTTTTACTCTGGCTGAGGACGGCTTCGTTGCGTAACAGGTCTTGGAATTTTACTCCTTTGTGAAATATCTAAAGCCGACTTTGCTGAAGCAAGCTTTTTTGAGTATCAGCCCTCGGCTGGAAAATGACAGTAAAGACCGATAAGAATTATTCATAATTCCCATAGAAAATTGATCCTAACTTCATGGGGACAATGAACGTTTTGTACCGTCTGTTTAGGCATTATCAAAGAACAGATTGTTTGAAGATGCATCTACACTGATAAAATTTTGTGCGTAGTACAAGGTGGGGCAAAAAATATCACTTTATTGGAAAGTGCTGCCATTTTTCCAAATGGTGTCGTATGTTTGTTTGGTTTTGACAATCGAGAAGTAGACACGTGCTAATTTTTTAGTGAATAACAATGAATTCCTTTTTTGGATTTGAATCGCGATTTTTGGAACTCAACGATGAAGTGAATCATTTTCCATTAAAATTAATCATGAGCGCCAGGGCTTATTTTTATCCCAGCATCAAAAAATATTATCCGTAAATTTGTTTTTAAATACAAAGAAATATATTTTTCCTTTCATAAATACAAATTTTCTATTACAGTCAATATTTTCATTTACAATGTTTTAAAAAAAAAATTGTTTAAATTTGTTTTTATAATTAATTGGCCGATAGTTAAAATAAACAAAATATTTAAATAAAAAGTTCTTTATTAATACAGACATTATATATAATTCATATAACATTTAAAGGAATTAAGTAAATGAAATGTCATTTATTTTTACGGATTTTGTAGTTAATTATGTTGACAGTTAAAAGAAATAAAGTAAATATAATTTCTTTTTACGGATTTCTGGTTTGATTGTTACAAATTAGGTTTATTTATTAACATTCAAAAATAAATTAAAACTTCTTTTGATTTAAATTGAAAGTTAGTATATACTGGTTTTAAGTGATTTTTTTTTATTTATTTTAAATGACATTTTCAGTTAAATTAAACTACCAACTATTTTAAGTACACTCTTCGTCGGAAGAGGTAATTTTCCTTCTTTTTTTTTAAACGAGCTGACGGAAACGCTATTATGGTGAACGGCGATCGCTTTAGAGACATTCTGACTGGCGAAACACGTGTAATCTCGCGTTTCGGTGATTTGGCTAGATTTCCCGACTTGACCGTTCCGATCTTCTCCCCTGCTAATATTTGAAGCCGATGGTGTACGCGAAAAAATCCCCCACCTTAAAGAACAACATAAATTAACAACATGACACCACAAATGCTACTCAAAATTATGCAAAATATAATAAAAAAAGAGTCAAAAGTTGCATCAACCGCCGATGGCGGCCAATTGCCGGACATATTTTAGCACTTTAAACAAAACTTATAGCGAATAAAAATCAGATGATGGTTTTTGATGATGGTTTGTTTATTAGTTATATATTAGTTTTTATCAGTTTTTTATTAGTAATTTAGAAATTTTATTAGTGTTTTCCTGTATCATTAAATTAATTTTAATCTAATGAATATTTCATTAAATGTAACAAATTTTTTCATTCATTTTAACATTAACGGTTTCATACAAATAATGAATTTTTTTCTGTAACTATATACAAATTTTACCACTGAATTATACGACATTAAACTGACTATTTAAAACTTCTGAACGGATTAAGATTTAGCAAAATTTTATTTTCATTTTTCTAAATAAATTATATTAAAAAAAAGTAAACATTCCAATATTTCTTTAATTTCAGGATGATTTTGATCGCAACCAGCTGCCTTGAGATGGTTAATATTTTGTCATGTAAGTGCAAATATTTATTATACAGTTATTTAAATAGTATGGAGTCATTAAATTAGTAGCAAAGGATAATTTACCCTTAGATTAAAAGCTGAAATTAAAAAAACACTAATAATGATATGCTAATGATAATGATAAAAATTCTACGTCATTTCCACTTTATATGTATTCAACATTAAAATGTACTATTTTGTAAGGAAAGTTTTTAGGTGTCCTTACATTTTTCTTCATAATTTTGCAAATGACGGATCGATTTTGATCATTTTAAACATGAATTTGTCAGGGACAACAATCTTTGTAAAATTAAACAACCTGTCTTATGCTTTCTAGCTGGGATCGCCATTGCAACAGGTAAACATTTAATAAAAGTTCCAGCTAACTTTGCAAAACGATTTTTGGTGACTTATTTGCAAAGTTGGCTTGAATTTTCGGGAAATCTAGTATAACCAAGAGAAGGAACATTTTTTAAGTTTTCTTTCAAGCTATTTCTTAAGCTAGGGAGTTTCAAAACAAGTAAAAACTTTTTTAAAAAGACCAAAGTCTATTCTTTTTAAATCTAGTAAAAAAATTTAATCTTTATAGCAGCTTTAAAAACTTCGGGCGCGAATATTTAGTAATAGCATGTTGATCAAAATAATTTAAAAAAAAAGATTTTTACAAAAAATAGTAGTTGTAAAAAATACGACAGATGGAATGTAAGAATTTTCAGAATTTAAGAGATTTACCAGAAAAAAATTTGGAAGAATTTTTCAATTAAATTACCCTAGAAATACTTATAAACTCTTGGATTTTGAGGGGTTTTCTCTAAAAAGATTCTTAGTATCTGTGATTTTTTAATAAGAAAAATTGATTCTTTAATACATTCTGATAATTTTTTCGCATCACATAAAAAATTATTGTGTATTCGATTAAACAAAAAAATTGCCATTATTACCTTCTTATTTTTAAATTTTTTTCCGAACTCTTCCCGGACCCCTTTGATTGCAGCTACAGACCCCAAGGGGGTCGCGACCCCCGTTTGGGAACCGTTGCTCTACATAAAAAAAAAGTCAGCCGACATTATTATGTAAATAATAAAGTTTTTTTTTTAATTTTTATTTTTGTGTTTTGAAACTATTTGAGTAAAAAAAATCCAAAGGTTAAGAGAATTACAAAGAGCAGGGATTTTCAATCGAAATAAATTAGTTGTTTTTTTTTTATTAATTTTCCAAACAATATTTTTAAATCATTTTATGAAATGATGAAGATTTATAAAACATTTGTCATCAAATTTCTATGAAATACTTCATCATATTAATGAAGCCTTCATAAATATGAATTATGAGAACTCCAAGTCTGGCCTTCGCAAAATGTCTGGATCAAATTTCAAAACGCCTTGTATTTGGGACTCTTATTAATGGACAAAAATTAATAATATCAAAGGAAGTTAAGTGTCTCTATTTGCAAACTAAGTTACTTTTTTTGCTCTATTACAAACAGGAACAAATCAGGACATGTTTTACAAACATCCCTCTAACTCAAAAACCAGTTAACATATTTTTTTTTTTTTTATTTCAACACAGCTAATACACTTAGACTTTGAAGTAAGCGGAATCGATTTCGGTAAAATTTAATAATGTTTAGTGTGAATTTAAATATTAAATAGAATTTTAAATAAGCGAATCAAAAAATAAGAGCATTTGCGCGAATTATTAGCAAATCAAAATTTTTTGTTATGATTCGCGAATTATTGTAAGTCATTTTTTTTAATTCGTTGAGAAGTCTCTATTTCAATTTAAAGTATTGATTTATTAGGAGAAATTTTTATTTTATAACTCAAAGAGTTTAGTAGATCAGTTATTTCAAGGAAAGTTAATTTGTTACAGTCATAGTTAAGATAATTAATTCGCAAATTAATAACAATTTTAAAATAATAAAAAATAATAAAAGATTGGAGAATAAGAAAAAATTAAAAGATAAAAAATTATTTCGCTAATTATTAGCAATTTTAATTTGCGAATACAAATTTAAAAAAGAGAATTCGAGCGAATTAAAAAAATAAGAGATAATTCCCCAATCAAAAATAATTTTTATTAATTACTTTTTAAAATTAAAATATTACTGATGATTGAATTGTTTTTTTTTTCAAAGATCGGATTGTGTAAATGTTAAAATTCAATAAATTAATTAAAATAATTTTTTTTAGAAAATTTCAGAAATTTTAAGTAACTTTTTTAATGGATTTGAAAAATATTTTAGTTGTCGTTTTCTAAAATATTTCAGAATTTAATGAAATTATCAGTTTTAAGAAATATGATTAAGAATAGAATTTTCTTTTGGTTGTTAAAAAAAAAAATTGTCGAATTAAAGATTTAGTTAGCAGCAGCTTAAGTATTTAAATTTTTAAAAAGTTTTATATTTACTAAATATCGATTATTTCAAATAAGAACCTAGCGCCCTCTCATGCTCTTTTTTTTTTTTGCCTGCTATTAAATATTTAACTTTAACCATTATCAACAAAAATGAAAAAAGAACTTTTTTGTAAATCAATTTGTTTAATTCTTTTGTAGATTCTCACGCGTACAAAGAACCAAACAAATGAAGAAAAAAAAACATCAACCGAGCTGCAGCGCCAGCCGCAGTAGCGGTAGTTAGCTATAATCGTAGCGATTACGTTGCGCCCATACGATGGGTTGAATGACCGCCGAAAAAAGTACAAATTGTATATTTTTTTTTTTGTCGATTTTAGACTTTTACTATGTGTTGACGACGACTACGGTGACTAAAGAAAGAACTGTGTATTGTATAGAGAGATACATACAAACATACATATGCATAGATGTTTGTTTGTAAATACTAAAGAAATTTCATTTTATTTGTTCACGTTGTTTAATTATGTGCTTTACGCCAGTGATGTCGTGTTAGTGCTTTTGGCAATATTTTAATCATAAAAAACCACCACTTAGAGGTGAAGAAATGTGCTGATTTTAATCGTATGTTGTGGAATCCCATTACGCAAAAAATAAAATTAATTCAAATTTTTTGGTTTTTTTATTAATTAAATTCGCCAGATGGCATACGAAATGAGTTAGTATGTGTTTATTTTTTTGTTATTAAACGCATGTTGTGAGACGAAAAAACACTCGGATTATATAATTTGTAATTATTATTCTATAAATTTCATTTAAACATTTATTAACACTAAAAATGTGTTTTTAAAAAACACCTTAAATATAATTTTTTTTTGTGGCAAAAGTTTACTTGCTGTAAGACAGCCCTCGGGAATTCCCTTCTCGGGAATTAAAAAAGAAAAACATTTTTTATATGGTGTTAAGGGTCCCTGGGACCCGGTAGGTGCAAAAAATCGAAACACACCCAAAATGGTAAGTGTGATGTCTTACAGGAAATTTTTTCAAGATTCCAAATAAACATTTCCGGGAAATAGAATACGCTTGAAGTCTATTTTAGTAATTTTTAGATAGTAAAAAAATGAAAAAGGTGATTTTTCGCTCAAAAAAAATAAACTAGAATTTATTGTTCGTATTAAACTGAGTGGAATTTTGTAAAAACAATAGTTTTGTTTTTCGAATTAGTTATTAATTTCAGAACATGAACGTATATTTTAGCACAAAATTTAATAACGAAACTGCTTTATGATAAAATTGGGTTCATTTAAATAAGATAAAAATTAAATTTTTTTGAAAATAAGATAGTTATTTACACATAATTTCAGAATACAAAAAAAAAAATACTAATGTGAAACATTGCGAATATTTTAGCTGTTTTCTAATCCACACCCACAAAAATTTTTGTGGAATATTCCGTGTAGGAAATAATTTTGAAACAATAAAAACACATTTATGAATCAAAGTTTAAAATGTTTTCTTTTCATTTTTACTTAAATGTTGAAATTTAAAAAACATTTTATACATAAATAATTTTATTTTAAAAAATATCTATATATTTTAACATTTTCTTTCGGAACCTTTAAAAAGACAAACAATCAATAACAACTAATTTAATTTATGCAGATTCGGACATTGTCCTAAGATCTGATGCCTCCCTCAACACCGAAGTTTAAAATAACTCAAAACGAATGCTTTAGTAATTTTTTTTTTACTATTTTCGAAATTTCGTTATGTTTAACAACTTAAAAAACAATTCAAATGATTTTTTTGTGCATTTGGCATTTCGAAAAAAAAATTTCGAATACAACGTCAAATAAAAAAAAATATGTAAATCACGAAACAGTAAATTTCCAAAAATGTATTTGAATTCCATGAGTTTTTAAAAATCCATTCCTAATTTAAAGCCTCTTAATTTAGAACAGCGCTAAATATTACTCATGTTTTATTTGGTAGCTTAAAAAACAAAGTTAATACACAATAATATTTGATTTAATATTGTGAATTAAAATTTAAAAATTTTCATTTAAGCAATAAAATATATTAATAAATTTATTTGTACGCATTTTTAAACAAAAAAATAAGCTTTCTCTATACTTTATAAACTTTTTCTTAATTTTTTTTTAAGTTGGCATCACTATTTTGCACTTCGATTCCCAATTCCGTTGCTGTTGTTTTAATTTTATTCCTGGTTTCTCGTAATCATTATCATTTAAATTTCATAAAATGTTTGTAGTGCTCCTCCCCCCCCCTTTCTTTTTTCTATATTTATTTCATTATTATGATTTTGGATTAGAAACAATAAAGAATAGTGTTGTTTGTATAGAAGTAGTCCAAACAAACATTCGCATGAATGTGTTAAATAATATAATAGTTGAGGAGAGTGTACGTATAGAAAATAATAGTTTTCCTTTTAGTTGATAATATAGTGGGTTGTTGTTGTGTTGTTGTTGTTGTTGTTTTTGTTGTTGCTAAATCGTTTTGAATTTATTGTTGTTGATGTAATAGTGTTGTAGTGCTTTTTGTCGCCATAGTTATACACATTAGTTTTGGAACCCTCATATATTGTATACATTGCTTTTCATACAACCGCTCTCCCGTACCATTGAAAGCCCCTTCCCTTCCCTTTCCTTTCTCTTTTTCGTTTTTTTTTTTTTGCCATTGCTTCTTCAATACATTCGCGAGTTTTAATAATGACACGTGTGTGCGTGCGCGTGTGTGTGATTGTGTGCTTATGCGTGTTTTTAAGTATGGGTGTGCGTTTTGTGTACATACGTCTAAAAACGCAGAACGCAACATAACAACAACAAAAATATCATCAAGAAGCAGAATTTAAAAGAATCAATTGTTAATAAAGATTTTCTTTTTATTTACACTAAATATAAAGCATCATGTTGGAGCCAAAATTTTCAAATTTATGGTCACCACATTGTCGACGCTATTTTGAATTTGTACATTCTGATTCCAGTAACTGTTTAAAAGCCCTTAAAGATTCTTTTTAGATTTTAATCTTAAATATTTTAGTTATGGTAAAATTTTAAGCATGTCGGCTTTTATTGCCTTTGGTATCTTTATTTATTTATATATATATTTATATTAATCATATAATTACACTAGCAACAAAGGCCATCGGCTCGTTGTAGCGAAAACAGACCGGAGCCTCTGGTGGGAATCGAACCCACGACCCCCGCACTGATAAGCTAGCACGCTACCAACTAGCCTCCCGGGGCTAGTCAAGTGGTAATTTCATCATCAGTTGAGAATTGTCAATTTATGACAAATCGACAGCTTATTATTGATTTGACCCACCGACCATTTTTTAAAAAAATTGAGTTAGCGATGAATTATATATAAAGTAAATATCATCTTTCTGATTCGGAAACCCCTTTCTCCACATCTTGTATCTTAGCTGATATATCCAGTATGAACTTTGATCTGTCTCCCAATTTTTCATACAAAAATCCAAAAACTTAAACTTTCTGTATCGTTTTTCTCGCTAATGACTCTTTGGCGTATGGGTTAAAACAACAATAAGCTATCGATATAGCGTTTTATTAAAAAAAAAAGTTTTCATAAAAAACATACTACGGCAAATCAATAAGTCTTTACAAAAACATAGCAAAACACATTTTTTCCAACATAGTTCTCTTTTAGCTCGATATACTTCATCCAACGATTCTTCAAATTTTTAAGCTCTGTTTAAGAGATCACCTACTCATTCGACCCGAATAGTTTTTCGCCGAGGCATTTCTTAAAAGAAGGAAGAAGTCACTGGGAGCCAAACGTGGACAATAAGTTGGATGCGACAACAAATCGAACCTCAACTCATGTTTTTGTGCCATTGAAACTGCATAAATGAACAACAAAAAATGGTAAAAAGGTATAGAAAAGGAATGTTGATGATTAACAGGGGTAGATTTAGGTGTTAGTGCCCCCTGGTCTCTACCCTCCTTACCCACTTTAGGGTATATTTTAGTCGACCCTATGATGGAAGATGATCTTTTTGGCAGGCGTTTTTTTCTTAATTTCTTCGCTTAATTGGCCCAATAATGATGAATACAATTTTCCATTTATTGGTTTTCCCTTTTCCAAGTACTCAATGCAGATAATCTTACCAGCAGATTTCACTGTCTTTGCGCTTTCTTCATTTCTGGTCTATAGTGGTGAATACATGTTTCAAAAAATTTGTATATCGGTGAAGAAATTCATCAAGGTCGCGCCGAAAAAGCTTTAAACGAACTCTTCCGCCACTCAAAACTATGCCGTGGATTTTTTCGATTATTTACGAAGTAACTGCCTGAACTGGACGTCTTGAACGAAGTTTATCATTTGTGCCTCTACGTAAATAGCCCTAAGCACTGGTGCAGGCAAAAAATGGGTCAAATAACTAATTGTTAAAAAAAACTGAATGACGTATTTTCTTTAAAATTTTCCAGTCGTCTTTAGCAACTTGTCATTTTCAAAAAACTACTTTATTTTAAGATCTTATAGTTCCTTATACGATTTTGTACAAACACTAAAAACTTTAGATATTAATATAGATATTAATAACACAAGCAGACATTTTTAAGGCCCTAATACCTTCCTTAACTATTTAGATTTTTTTCTACACACTAGGTTTTGGAGAAATATTAACCTAAGAAAAAAGTTTTTTGTGATTTTGGAACTTTTTTTTACAAGGTTAGGTAGCTTTTCAGTTTTCAAACAACACTTGTTCTATCATATTGAAATGTAACCCGATATGAAGATTTTTAAACCACAATTAACTGTCTTCACATTTTAACATTTAAATACAAATTATATTTAATATTAGAATTTTCCAAATTTGAATAAAAACTGAAATTATATTTGGATATTTTAAAAATATTTTGATCCTTCCACATTATTGAAATTAAAAATTATTTTTAGAGACAATTATATTATTTTTATGGAAAACAATTTTTATCTTTTAACAAACTAAAATTTTTGTCAGTTTTAGGCTTGTTTTTTGGCCTGAGAAAACACTAGTTTAGATTTTGAATAAAATAAAATTCCCCTATGGGGATTTGGATCGATTTGAAATGTGAATTATGACCGAAGATATTTCTTTTTTTTACGAAGGTAATTTAAATTCAAATTAAATGTAAAAGTAAAAGTAATTTTCAAAATACTACAAATCAACATTTTGTATCCATGGGGGGTCCACCGATGTTGATAAATTTTGGATATGTATTTTCCGTTACCAACTTTGGTTTATTTAAAAAGTAATACGTAGAGTTTCAGTAGGGGTTGATATTTTGTACTAAATTTTAAATTTTATCTTGTCTGTTATTAAAAATATAAATTCGAATTATTTGTTTTTTTTTTATCAAAATAGTTTGTTTATATACAAAATTATTTTAATAAAAATTATTCAAATATTGATACACACATAGAAAATACAAATATATACATCTGTGTGTGTTTCGTTTTGTAATTATATAAAAAAAAAAATTAATTTGCAAAACTAATCACTGAAATGTTTTTTTTTTCTAACGTTTTTTCAATTAAAAATTAATGGTTATTTTAAACGACTTTCTATTGTTTTTACTACTTTCGTCGATTATTAAACAATGATTGAAAAAAAAAACCAACAAAATTGGCTGAACAAAATTAAAAATGAGTTGTCCTCTTTTTTGATTAATTTAATGAATACATTTTCAGCAGCCCAATCTAAATTCTAGGAGGTAAAAATGGTATGCAAAAACGTTCCAGACTTTTATTTATAACTTCATAATTCTTAGAGCATAAGGATGATTATTTTATATAAAAATAAAGCTCCAAACTTTTTTGCTCCTGGATTTTTCTTAACAATTCTTAACACTTCTCTCAAATACATTTCGTTGGATGACCAATTTACCTATTATTAATTTTGGCAAGTATAAAATGCCCTTTTTACACCCTTAATAAAAAATAGTAATGAAAAATAGTAAAAAAAAGTTTCCCTGGGGAAATTTTCGATGTTAGCGAAGCAGACTTTGGACTTATCACAGATTAGAAAATCTGTTCGCTTAATGGTAGTTAAAACTGTAATTTTATTTCTTTAACATTTTTAAAGACTAAACTTAAAATTTCTTCTAATTTAAAATAATAGAAAATATCATTTACAAGAAATAATATTTCATTTAAAAATCGGTCTACATAATTTTCATTTGAATTAAATGCCTTTTGTTATCTATTTTAAAATGTTGATTAAATAACTGACACATCCGAAAGAAACAAATTATAGAATTAGTTAAAATAAATGTCAAAATCTTACCTAGCAATTTCTTGAAAAATAAATGATTTTTTCATTTATTTAAAATTGTTTCCTTTTTTTTTTTGTACAATACAAAATGTATGTATGCATAGCTATAGACACTTTTTGTGTGAATGTATTTGTGTATGCATGTGTGTTTATAAAGTTCTTGTAATTTGAATTGAAATAATTTTGTATGTTTACAATTTAAATAAAAAAACAAATTTAAATTTTTTGAATATTTTTTTTTTTTTTTGAAACAGACAGCAAACGAAATTTAAATTTGTAATAACTGTTACGGACACAAATAAACCACAATTTTCCGTTTTTTGGCTAAATTTTACTAAATTTCAAACAAATGAAAAAAATAAATAAATTGAAAAAAATCGGTAAATGATAGTAAACCATAAAAAAGTTAATATAAATATTTTTTTAAAAAATAAATGTATGTTACTTTATTTTTTAATGGAACGGAAAACTTTTTTTTATTAAACTACATAATATTCTGAGTGTAATGCTTTACATATAAATTAGAGTATTAAAAAAACCGGTTTTCGGTTTAAGCGAAAAATATTTTTTTATTAAACGGCTTTCGGAAACATTTGTGCAAAATTAAGAAAACATCTTTAAAAAAACCAGTTAATCGACACCGAAAACCCGGGTTTCGGCAAATTCCAATTTAGAAAAAACCGAAACCGGTCGGTTATTTAAAAATGAAAAACCCGGTTAACCGGTTTTTGGTTATTATAATATTCGAATATAAATAAAAAATTAATTAATTTAAAGCTCTGTCATCAACACAACATTTCATATTAACCATACTTGACAAATTTCTTTCTTTACGCAGATTCAACAAAATAAAATTTAATGTTTTTTATTTATTTTTTTTTTACTCTCCGACATTCCCTCTTTATTGAATGCTCGTTTGAAGCGGGTATAATCGCGGGAATTGTATACGGAAAAAGACCTTTTTTATAGTGTGTCGTATTTTGTTTTTGTATATTTTGTGTACATACAATATATTGTATTTTTTTTTTTTTCCTTTTTTCTGAGCAGTGTTTGCCCAGATTCACAATCAGCATTTTTTTTTCATTTTTGGTATGATTGTATTGGTTTATTGTCGAAAAAAAAAACTTTTTGTTTAAGTTTTTTTTTTAGTTTTTGATATTTTTTTTGTGTTTTTTGTGCGTACCCCTCATTTCTTTTTTGAATTTCTTTTCCTTACATTTGCTATCGCCGCTCACAACTAATGTTGACGCTTTAGTTCGTTCAAAATATGACATCAAATGCGTGAATGGCAAATAACTGTATATCATGTATTGTTACTATACAAACGAGTACGTACGTGTCTGGCATTAAGAAAACTTTTTCAAATAATTTAAAGCTTTTAATTAGAATATTTCTTAAACTCAATGAGAATTATAAAGAAATTTAATATATGTTGCAAACATTTTAGAATATTCACATCAGGGATGGAAAACATGGTACAATTGTACTATTTTTGGTACATTTATACCTTGGTTGGTACCGTGGTACTAACGCGGCTCATTTAGTACAATTTGAAATTTTTTCAAATTTTCAATTTATAACTTGATAATACAACATAACATAAAGTCGACTTTTTTTAAAAGCAACTTTAAATTAAAACCTGTTTTTATTTATTCAGCTACTATAGTAAAAACTAAAGTCGGTTTTAAGTTGAACCGGCTCTAAATTGGTGTCACATCACATGTACCAAATGTTTGCATACACATGGTACTAAAATATTCGGAAGTGGCAACATTGAACAGCTGATTTTAAATTACCTCTCAAAACAAAAAAAAAAAAAAATAAGAAAAAGTGTATTATTGTTAAAAAGCAATTAAATGACTTTAAATTTTTTAATAGCAAATCCTGAAAAAGTTAAATTGCCCACAAAGTTTTGTGGTAATTATACGAATACATAAAATTAAAGATAAATTTTGTTTCACCCCATCAAATCTCACTCAATACGATAAAATTGTTTAAAAAATTGTTTAAAAAAATTCTGGTACCGTGAGGATCGAAAAAGTACAATTTGTTTGTCTGGTTGGTACAATAACAGAAAACATATTTTCCTTCCCTGATTTACATAACATGAGAATTGTTTTAATGTATGTTCTGAAATTGTAAAGGCATCTTTAAGATTTTATTTTAAACTTTTTGAGTTTAATAAACCAGTATAATTTTAACTTCCGAATTTTGTTGTTCATTAATTTGGCTTTAGCAAATATTTGCGATTTAAATTCCTTTTACGCGTCTTCTTCTTCTTATTATTCGTATTCATTTATTATATTTTCGATTACAAAACATTTCTTTATTTGGCACTAAAGTAAGATCATTTTTTATTTTTTTTTAAATTTCCCTATTTAAAAAAAAAAAAGAAATGACTGATATGGTGTTACTGATACATACATGTGTTTGTTTTTGTATACAGTTGCGAAAATTAATATAAGAGCAATGCAGCTTACTTTTAACTAAATAATTTTCTTGAAAATTATCTGTCTGTTTGTAGACATGGTTGTGATTAATCTATAATTGATAACCGAGTTTGTGACTGTCGAATTTTTGTTGAGGTAACATAATATCTGTTGCCTTAGTCAAAGATCCATTGACGTATCAAGAACATTTTCTAATAACAAGAGTTGGGTTAACCTATTGCTTGTGTTGGCAAAATTTTTTTGCAGAAACCCTCAACTTTTGGCCTAAAAAATCGCCAAAAAAAAAAAATAATAAAAACGCTAGAAAATCTCTAGATTTCAAAAATCTTAAAAAGATTAGATTTCCTGATTAATTTTTTGTAAAAAAAAATTAAGCTATTTTTTAGTATTTTCTTTTTACAAAATTATTTTTTCAAAAAATGATTTATTCGGTAATATTAAAGAAACAAAAAAAAATTCCCAAGAACCGCCGATCTTTTTGTTCTAAAACTGTTGCATTTTCTTTTGTATAAAATTTTCTAGTACATACTTAAGTAAAAAGAGAAATTTCAGCTTATAAAAAAATGTCAAAAGAATTTCAATTAGTTCAAGATAATATTTAAAATTAATTTAAATTTGTTGGTTTTTGATATCTAATGATCCATGTCTTGCAAAAAAACACTGCAATCGACTTAAAAAAATCGCAAGATCTAGCGGAAAACCCGTTCTGGCAACACTACATAACACATAGCGAGTGAAATATAAACACCAAATGCGTAAAATTATATTGTGCACATTTAATAGTTATATCTGCATACGGTTTATTGACAACTCCATTACTCAGGTCCTTAGTGACGGTGATGCCATATTTGCTGACTAAATATTGACAACTAGATGATCAATTTCAGAATTTGTAAGTTTTTCTATGAAAAAATTCCTCAGAATTTGAGAGTTTTCCTATAGAAAAAAGATTTCGTACTCTTTAGAAAAAGGTTTTTACGGAATCTAGGGGTTTTTCTTTTTATGAAAAAGTAGTTAAAAACTGTGTTTTTTTATAGAAAACAGTCCCAGACTCTGAGTGCTTTTCTAAGGAAAATGTTTTTCAGCATTTGAGTTTTTCCATAAAAAAAATAAAAATTCTCAGAATCTAAAAGCTTTTCTATATTCACATCAACTTGAAAATTGCAAATTTTCTATAGGAAAAAGTACTTCGATAATTGTGGATTTTTCTAAATAAAAATCCTAGGTGTTTTCTATAGGGGAAAATCCTTAGAATTTGAGATATTTTTTATAGAAAAAAATTTTGAATCGTTTTGTATAGAACAATTACCCAGAATCTAAGGAGTTTTCTATTAAAAAAGGTCCATATAATATGATGGTTTTTCTACAGAAAATAGATTTTATATAGGAGAAAGTCCGAAAAAAGTGTAGCGAAAATAGTACCCAAAATCTGAAGAAAGTAGAAAGTCCTCGAAATCTTAGGGTTCTTCTGTTGAAATAAATCTTTTGTGCGTAACCGACTTACGGATATGGTCAGGAATTTTTTACTCTGAGCTATGTTCGAAGCCGTCTTCGATAAGAAAAGGTTTTCTAATTAGTGGACTTCGGCTATGCTTAAGGGGTTTCTCCTCTGTGGAAGGTATGAAGTCAACTTCGCTGAGGCAAGCATTTTTACATAAAGGGCTTCAGTTGGAAAATGGTGATAACGATCAAAAAATTTTTGGTCATAATTCCCACAACCAACCGGTCCACAACTAACCAACCCCATGATCAGAATGATCAGAAACCCAACTTTTTGTTTGGTTTAGTTTTGCAACATAAATGTACTCCAAGAGAAAATATCCGATTTGCTTCGGCTTTTGGTCAATTTCTGTAATATATAGGAAATATTTAAATTCCATTAAAATTGCAAATTTTTATTTGACTTTCAATACATTAATCTACACTAGGAGAATTACCTGCATGTTGTAATGAATTATTTCACAAAGGTAATGAAGTTTTTTTTTTCCAATTGTAGATTATTTACATTTCCACTTATGAATAGTTCGTGGGGTGAACAATAAAATAACAATTTTTTTAACGTCTTGCGAACATTTCAATCACTTTAACGCCTGTCTAACATTTCGATACCTTTTTTTATAAAATGATTTATCGTTGGCCTCAAAATACGTGCAATTTGGCCATCATTTGGAATCATTTACATTTTGTTGATTTTGGTTTGATTTTGTTACACTTTTTGGATTTTTTGTAGGTTGGAAGTTCCAAAAAATCATATGGTTCATTAGTGACGCCACCTATGTGTCATACTACGGATTTTTCAGCCGATATGTTACTATCAGATTATAATTTCAACATTTTCTATAATCTGCATTGTCTACAACAGCTATTTTGTTATTTTGAAAGATTATAATTATTTGAAAGATTATGTTTGACAACTATAAATGATATTTAGAGGCAAAAATACTGAATCAATAAGAATTTAACAATTTTTTTCTTCTTAACCTTTAATTATGGGGGTGTAATTTTGGGACATAATTAGTGACGTGGGGTAAATTTTACTCCTTTTAATTTTACTAAAAAATTTTAATAACACACATTTCCTGAAAATTATATTTAAAAAAAAAACTAAAAATATTAAATATTTTTATATAAATTTTGTATATTATTCGATCTGTCTGTCTTAATTATATATTTTTAATTTTTAATTTATTTACTATTTGTTAGTAACATTAAAAATTATGATCTCGAGCCTGATAAAATTAAAAAAATATATAATGAAATATTTTTATTTTTCAATAAAAAAAATAAAACTATTAAATATTTTTAGGGTAAATTTTACACCCTTTAATTTTACTAAAAAATTGTAATAAGACACATTTCTAGATAATTATATTTTTTTTTTAATAAAAAAAATTTTTATTTTTTCAATGAAAAAAAAAATAAGTAAAACTTTTAAATATTTTTTTATTCACTTCAACTAAACAGGCCTTTTTTAATTACATATAAATTTAAAGAGAGGGTAAAATTTACCACCACCTCCAAAGTTAAAGGTTAAGTTAGCAAACTTTAAAGAAGATATGTTACCTGACGTCTAAATGAGACATAAAATTAATGTTAAAACATTGATTTTATGTCTGGTTAAAAATTTAAACTATAAAGCACAACTCTAGATTTTTAACAAAAAAATCGAAGATTTGAAATAAAATTTGTTAAACAATTAAAATTTTTTTAATTCAACAGTAGTAAATCTCTTCAAATTTTATTGATTATAATTTTAACTGCACATCAGAAGCAACTTGTAATAAATTGCATTGCAACTTATATCAGTGTCATCGTTTAGCACACTAACCTTTTGTTAGTTTGAGATAATTTTAAAAGTCAAAAATAGAATATAAATTAAATTTTTATATACTATTCCCATATTATGCACCCTAAACCCTATTTAAATTCCCTAAAGTGTTTTATACATTGAAATGTGTATGTGGAAGTTAAATATATACAGAGAAATTATTATGACTTTCACTACTTTTATTTTATATATATATATATATTTTTTTGTGTTACCAACAAAAATAATATTCAACAACACATTTAAATTTTGTTGTTTTTGTGTATTTATACAGTACAACAAACGAAGTGATTTACGAAAAAAAACTTGGCAATAATTATAATGTATAAAAATGTTGGCATATTATTACAAGCAAAAAAAATACAAAATAAACTGCCAACGTTGTATCGAAAAATAAATGGACAACCCTTAACCAGATATACATTTTATAAGCAACTAAATATATATGTATTCCTATATCATTATTTTATACTTTAGATTTTTTTAGTAATGTTCTGAAAATTTAAGTCTTTAAAGAGAATTCTTACAAAGTTTTTATTTTTTAATTTTACCAAGTTTTATTGTAGTTTTTAGGATTCTTTAAATTCTCATCATTCACCAGACATTTAGTGTACAAAAATATTTTTAAGACTTACAAAATATCTAAATATTTTAAAGTTCTAAAGGGGGATTATTTCAACATTTTATTAGATTTTAACCAAGTTTAGCAAGTAGTGTGTTTTAAATATGTTCAATTTATTCAGCATTTACACTGAAAAATTTCCAATTAACTATTTTTAAAATCTTCGCCGTTTATATTTATAAGTATTTGTTTGAAGTTAAAATTTTTCCGTAAAAATAGATAGGAAAATTAAAAATATTAAAATTAGAAAGTTTTACATTTTTAGGGGAATTTTAATCATAAATAAATTGTAAAAATTAATATTTTTTTTTTTCATAAAAAAGACACAATCACAATAAACCCCAAATAACACGATTTCATTTTAAAAATATTAGTTTTTTATATTAAATTTTAAAATTACTCCAAAACTTAGACATTTTTATAATTTAAAAAAATATTTTTTCTATCGATTTTTTTCTTCTAAAAGTTCCTTCTATAACAAAGGAAATTTGGAAAATTTTCCTTCCTTAAATGTCTATAAATTTCGGAGAAAAGAATTAATTAAAGAATAAAAAAATTCATTAATTTAAAAAAACTCCAAAATAACAATGTCTCAAGTGCCAGAGGTTTTTTATGTTTACAATAACACGATTTTGAAAGCGAGAAGTTTTCTGGCAAAAAATGCCTGGAAATATAGGAATTCTTTCTTATTCTTAATCTACTCTGTGAGTAAATTTTTCTATGAAATGGTTCAGAATTTATAATTTTTCTTTTTAATAAAACCAGTTTTTTTTTTTTTAATTTATAAGTACATATATAATTTGATTTTTTGTATGAAAAATAAATTATGAACCCAAAGAAAAAGGTTTCTATAAAATCATATATCATATGGATATATGTAACGATATATATTTATATCCCGTACTTGTCATAAATTTTCGTCCAATGTAACACTTCATAAATATGATGAATCTGTTTCGTAAAATTGTATATTGATGACATGTTTCTCTTATGTTTATGAAAACTTTCCTAAACTTCGTAATAAATTTTAAAAAAATATTAAGTAAGATTTATGAAATACTTCTTCATATTTATGAAAAAGTTTCATCAACATAATGAAACTGTTTTTTCTTATACCCCATTCATACTAAGCCGCAAAATATGCATTTTCGTAATTTTTAAGTTTTCGATTTAATATTTGTATGAAATTTAAAAGTTGAAAACTTGAAAAAAAAACAAGTAAAAAAGGGCTAAATTCGGCTGTGCCGAATCTTTGAATACCCTCCACCAAAGGGGATGAAGATGATATACGTATATACTAAATTTTGCATGAACTGTAATATGTTTTGTCAATTTATGTAACGAACTTTTGTTATTTAGTTTTAGCAATGTTATTTACAGAGGTCTGCTCTGTTAGCGACTTTAACATTGTTAATTTTTACGTTAACTTAGTTATCATAGTATGTAAGACAATAAATGTAATCGAACAATAAGAAGACTTAATAACATTTTTACTTACTTAACAGAAAAAAAAATAGATACAGAAAAATTGTACAAATTTGTATGGAAAATTTAGAGGTACCTTCACATTTTCACTCATAACTTTTAAACCTTTCGACCGATTTTGCTCATTTTAAATACCAAACTGCTCGGGAGGATGTTCAAAAATCTGAGTAAAAATAGGCACCCCCGCTTGCGTCTTCGCGTCGTGATCGTGATTTCAACAGACAGACAGACAGACAGACGGACGGAATATATATACTTTATGGGGTCTTAAACCTGTATTTCGACATATTACAAACGGAATGACAAACTGATATATACCCTCACCATATATGGTGGAGGGTATAAAAACGAAAATACATATTTTGGGGAATATTTATGAAACACTTCATCACATTTATGAAAACTTCATGAATATAATGACAAACGATTTATAATATATTATCTCCAAGATGATAAAACATTTTTCCTTGCATGTATACAATTATTAAAGTCGGGCATGCCAATACTATAATTTCCCTACAATAAGAATTATGTGGGTTAAATTTCAGGAAGTTCCGGGAAAGGTCTTGATTCCTTTTTTATAAACAGGGCGGAAAATGTACAGATAAATCTGAACAAAATTGCCATAAAAGTTAATTTAAGCAAATAAAGGGAAGGCGTATTTATAAAGGGACTTGGTGAAAATATGGTCTGATTTTCAAAAGGACCATTCTAAATATGGAACGACTCTAAAAAAATTCAATAGAGGTTCGTCCTTGGGCCAATAGAAAACTATGTATAATTGTTCATCCAAATATCTTTAAATTTGCGACCAGTAATTTGATTAAAGCTCATTTAAGCAAATACAAAAAATGTGGACTTGGTTCAAATTTGATCGGATTTTCTTTAAATTTGGAGGCAAGCTTTATGAGCCTATATAACGTTTACGACCCACGGTTTTGTGTGGCTGAATACTATTTAAACCCAATTAGGTAGTTGTAATGGTTAGAGCGTTGAGCTGCTACTAAGAAGGTTACGAGTTCGATTCCCAGCGACGCGAAGAGTTTTTTATTCCTTATAAATATCGCACACAGAAAAAACAGATTCATTGTGATGAATCAATCGAATTTTTTGCCAACTGAATGTTTTGGTTGTAGCAACGGATTATTTTAATTGTTGTTATCAAATATATTCACGGGTCAATTGAATTTTTATATTACAAAATTTTTCTATAAAATATTCAAAATTGTACCGTGCTAAAACATTTCAACAGCTAGTTGTATTTTCGCTATATATCAAAGATTTTGTGGTAAATTTTGCATAAATTTGTATTTGCATATATTTGCGTGTACTAGCGTTTAAAAAATGTTGTATCATTTTCACTACCAGTACTTAAAGGAATAAATCTGTTATATTTTCTATTTATAATTAAAATTTTGTACTTTTATTATGCAGATATTTGAATGAAACTGTGTTTTTAACGTTAAAAAGTATTGAGTCTTTTTTGCCCCCCAAAAACATAAAAGAGTTAATTTCGATATTTATTTAAATATTAACAATTACAGAAAATAGTTCAGTTAACTTTCATCAAAACATAAAGATACGTCATGATATTTCATTATCAATATTCTGAAATATTCAAAATTTTAAACAAAAAAAAAAATGACCTCTTTGATCTGTTCCATTAGCATATCGGCATATGAAACTATGTGTTCTTTACATTAGAGATGTAGGATATGTTCAGCAACTTTGTAGAAAATATTAACGCAAATATTTTTGTGGAACATATTAACCCTCTAACTCCCCCACATAATGGTAATTTTTGGCTCTATTCTAACAATTTGTAAAAATACCCCTAAGAAGGAGCAAGACGGGAATTAAATAATCTACAAAATTACACACCATAGTCCAAAACTTAACACAAACCCACTTTATCAAGATCCATTGTCAGAACCCCGTAAATTTGGAAAAAGTTCGAAATTGTTGTACAGTGTTATTGGCCTGGGCAATTTGAAAGAACTTGGATATTTTTCATCAGATTTCATCCATTTGTTAAACGTTTTAAGTGCAAAAAAAAAATGTCTTTAGTATCAAATTTTTATAAAAAAGTGATTTTTTCCCCTTGCATTCACTATTTAAATTTTTAATCGATTACAAAGGAACCAAATTAGCCCATTCCTGAACTTGAGAATTAATTTTTTTTTTGGAACACTTCTAAATATATCGAGGTACTATGTGGAAATTATGAGGGCGAATCAATAAGTCTGTGACTTTTTGAATGAAACACAGTTTTTTTTGCAAAAAAAAAAAAAATTTTTTCAAGATAATCTCCTTTTAGCTCAATACACTTAGTTCAACGTTTCTCCAATTTTTGTATCCCTTCCAAAAAATAAGATTTTTCTAAGTCCACAAAATAGGCATTTGTTTGATCAATAATTTATTCGTTGGAGCTAAATCTCTTTCCACCGAGCCATTTCTTTAGGTTTGGAAATAGGAAATAATCATTGGGGGCTAAATCCGGAGAATAAGGCAAATGTGACGAAATTCGTAGTCTACTCCATGCATTTTTGCCATGGAAATTAAGCTGTCACACGATTCCGTTGGTGGTCGATTGTGAGCAAACGCGGCAGCCATCTTGCGGAAAGCTTTCTCATACCCAAGTGATCTTTCAAAATTGAAATCACTGTGCCATGTGAGATGACTATGTCTTCCACAATCCATCGCACATTCAATATCCGATCGGCTAACACCATATAGTGAATTTTTTCAATTATTTTGAGTGTAGAGACCTCAACTGGGCGTCCAGCACTTTCGGCATCTTTCGTGCTTGTAAGGCCACAATGAAAGTCAGTAAACCACTTTTTTACCATTAAAATCGATGGTGCAGAGTCCCCATAGTATTTATCACTTTTTCCATTTTTAAAAAAATCCACGAGGTTGTATGTTTTGAACAGCTGTTAAACGCAAAGTAAATGACGGAACTTGCTCAAAACTTGACAGTAGTCTATTAAAAGGTGGTACTTGATGGGAGCAGTGTTGCATTTCATATATATACGAGGGAAGTTCAAGAAGTCACGGACTTATTGAGCCGCCTCGTACCTTGATTTACACGAGAAATACAAAATAATCGCTTTAAAGTGAAATCGTGTAAAAAGGTGTCGTAAATATAGAGGAATAGGTTATTCTGTTTTCTTACGACAATAAAACGAAGATAAAATGAATAAAACGCTCTCATTAGAAATATTAAAACAAAAAACAAAATTTGTGTGTTTCTTTTTGGACTTCTAATGCTTTTTTTATTCCATTTTTTATTACCAAGTTTACTTGGTAAATTTATTTTTTTATTTTTGTTAGACTTTTGATTATTAGAATAGCAATTCTCAATGATAAATTACTCCTTTCAGAATCGCTGCCCAGAAGTTATAATAAAAAGAAATAATATTTTAATGCTGTTAAAGTAAACAAAGTTTTGTTTTAAGTTTTAACCAAGTTTACTTAGTAAAACTTTGATTTTATTTTTATACAATATATTTGTTGATTTCAAGTGATTTTTTTTTTTTTTTTTTTAAATTTTGTTATTTTTTATTTGTTGTTTTTACCTTTTATCGATCCGCTTGAATTATTTTGTCCTGGCGATTGTACATTACTTTGACCTAATGTGTTGGCGTGTGCTTCCAATTTGGATGTTACGCTGTTCCACATATCAAACATGCGTTGCGTATACATTATACTTGTTTAAATATAATTTTACAAAGTTTTTCGTTTTTGTGTGTGTGTTTTTTTTAGAATTACAAACAATATAAATATGTTTTTTTAAGTGTAGTATTAATGAAATTTGTTTATAATTATTGTTTTTAATTATTAATATTTTGTTTTTTTTTAATAATATTAAATATTAAATTGTTTTTGTTTATTTTTTTTATTCACAATATATTTTAAGGCATATTTTTTGTAAAAAATTTTTTATAATTTTTTTAATTTTTATTTTATATTATAGTTTTAACAAATCGTATTTGTTTTTTTTTGTATAAAATAAATAAATGCTAAATACTACTTTATAATTTGTTTTTTTTTTTATTTAATAATTTTATATTTTTAATAAAACATTTGATGTTTTTTTTATAATTTTTATTTTTATTAATTTTTTTTTTATAGATTTTTCTTTAGGCCCTTTTTAAGGGGGGGCTAACATTGCACTTGGTTTAATAGGGGTTATATAATATTATAAATTTGTTTTATAAATGCCAATTTTGTTGTAACTTGTTAATAAATTGTTGCGTTTTTTGTTTTTAAATAAATATTTTTTGTTGTTGTTGTTTTAACTTGAATTTGATGTGAAATACTAGTATCACAGTCCACTATTATTTTTTGTTTATTATTTAATTATTATTATTTTTTATTTATTGTTGTATATATAATTTTTTAGCTAATTTTTTTTTTTTATGTAGTGATAGGTACAAATTTGGTTTAAATTTATTATTATTTTTTTTTTTTATAATTTATGTATATAATTTTGTTGTTTTTAAGGTTTTATTTACTAATTATTATTATTTTTTGTAATTAAGACACTTGTTCTGATTTCTTTAATTATTTTTATTTTTAAATTTATTATATTTTTTTTTATAATTTGTTTTAATATTTTATAAATTTTGTTTAAAGCCTTTTGTTTTGGGGGTTTAATTAAGGAATTTACAAAAAAAAAGTTTGAAAGTTGAATTAAAGTTTGCCAAAAAGAAATTTTGAAATTAATACCAGTATTTTTAAGAAAAAATTTCAAATTCAAGCTATTTTTTTTTGTTAAAGTTTTACATCTTCTACCTCTTGCAGAGGTTCACGCTTCATCAAAAACGTTTTTCTTTTTTTATTTTAATAAAAAAACAGTTAAGATTAATTTTTTGTTTAAGAAAAGAAAAGAAAAAATACAACAGAAATCTGTTTTTAATGTTTTGTCTATCTTTTCCGTACTTTCTTTGATAGATTCATTCAAAATCGACTTAGAAAGTTTCAGCTAAACTTATGTAAAATTTCAATTTGATTTTCAGTTTTCATCAAATTAAATTGTTGTTGTTGTTGTTGCTGTGGTGTATTTGTAACAGTTGTTGTAGTATTGCTTTTTAAATTGTTATTTTTATTACTATTGTTTTTATTGTTGTTGTTGTTGTTGCTTTTGTTGCTATTATTTAATTTTTTAATAGTTTTATTTGAATTTTTGCACTTTATCACTTTCACTTGTGTTGTTGTTGTAGATGAGTTTGCTGTTACTGGCGCTGCTGCAGCTAATGATGTTGATGATGATTTTTGTAAATTTTTATTCAATTGAATGTTTTTTTGTTTATTGGGTTGTTGGCTAGTATTTGTTGTTGCTGTAGACGAACTACTAATGCTAGTATTGTTTTTGTTATTGCTGCCGCTGCTGCTGCTGCTGCTACTTGTATTTGTTGTTATATTGTGCTCGTAGTTATTTTTGTTGTTGTTGCTGTTATTATTATTATTGTTATTATCATTATTTTGTCGATTTCTCCGCTTTGTCTGATTCCAAATCAAAATATCCAAAAACACGAAAATTTCACGACAATTTATTCCGGAAGACATTTGGTGGAATTCGTTTGTTATTAAACAAAAAAATTTTAATATTTTTTTTTCTTTTCTCGTCTAAAAAAATCACCCCCTTATCGAATATTATCCTTTTGAATTTATTTTTAGACTTTTTTTTTTGTTTTTTTCTAAGGCCTCATTTAAAGGCCGGCCCTTAATTGGTACCCATTATTATAACAATTAGTTGTTAATCTTAATTTCTTTTTAATTGTTTTCTTTATTTTGTTTAGTATAAAAAACATTTTTGCAAAATTAATTTACAACATAAATAAAATAAAAATTGGTTTAATTTTCTTTTGCAGCTTTTCCTAAAATAAATATAAAAAAAATCATTGATGTTTAGGTTTTCGTTAAAACTTCAATAAATCCAATTTTCTTCTCATTCAAATAAAAAAAAAAAATTTTTCACGCAAAACCTTAAAATGTTTCTATGAATCTCTTACACACCGGTTTTACCCTACATAGAGTCAATAAAACTTTTTCATTATTTTAATTGAATTTTTTTTTATAAATCAAACTTTAACATTAAAATCATTTTAAATACATTTTATTTATTTCATTAGCTGATTTTCAACTATATTATAAATATAATTCTATCAGTGTATTTTAATAATCGCACATACTTTATTTTAAGATTCAATATCAGCTAATATCTGATTTATATGTATTACATGTATCACATATTTAATGGAGCTCATTAAACACAGCTAAAGTTCGTAGGTAAATTTCATTTTAATTCATTTAATCAATGTTGATAATTTTTTATGTAGCTTTTTCTTTTAAAATTGTCAGTTAAATATCACTAATTTACATTTAACACTAAGAGACGCCAAGAATTTTGATAAAGATCGTTGCAGAAAATGCATTTTATTCGGTTGGTGTTTAATAACTTTTTCTATGTATTCTTTATTATTACAAATATTTTTTTATTTAGAAAAATGTTCGAAAATTTTCTTTTTTTTTAAGATATTTTAAAATGACCAATTTGAATTCATACAGTGAAAGAAATTTCTTCCGTTAGATTTAAGCGTAAAAACTCAAAAACCTTTTTTGGAAATTTTTAAAAATCAGAAATTTACTATAAACAAATAGATTATTCGCTTGAATAGTGCTTGTTCAGTTTCGTCTATAATTTAACCATGAATCGACTTACAAACGAACAACACTTCCGAATCATTGAATTTTATTATCAAAATTTTTGCTGTGTGAGAAATGTGTTTCTGCACTGTTTGGTGTGGATTATAGGCCAGTGGTATCATTGGGCCGTACTATTTTAAAGACGACGAAGGCAGGAACGTTACTGTGAATGGCGTGCGCTACCGTGCGATAATTACAAACTTTTTTTTTGGCCCGAAATAGAAGAGCTGGACTTGGCTGACATGAGGTTTTGGCAAGACGGTGCCACATGCTTCACAGCACGCGAAGCAATGGCCCAATTGAGAGGCGATTTCGGTGAACAGTTTATTTCACGTTTGGGGCCGGTCAATTGGCCGCCTAGATTGTGCGATTTTACGTCTTTAGATTATTTTTTGTGGGGGTATGTTAAGCTTCATGTCTATAGGAACAATATTGCCGAATTTATTTGTGAGATACCGGCCGATATTCCAAAATTAGGGCCAGCGTTTGAACAATTTAAGGCGCAGTCACGGTCAACATTCACAAGAAATCATCTTTGAACATTCAATTATATAGACCGTTCTATCGACTCGAATAAATATTTCATACATTTCTCTAAATTTAATGTGTTTCTTTTAATCAAATCCGAAAGCTCTTAAAAAATCACCCTTTACAAGATGAAAACAATAAAAAGCAATTATGGAATTCATAGTTAAAAAAATTAATTTTTATAAATAAATCGCCAAAAGTGAAAAAAAAACGACAAAATTAAAAAAAAAAAAAATGTGAAATTAAAAAAAAATATATAAAAAATTTAAAATCGCCAAATATAGACTTCTCTCTCTGCAATGAAAAAATCTCGAAATAAATGCGATATAAAATATTGTATAAGTAACTCAAAACTTAAGAGCTCTCTTGCAAAAAGTTTTTCTTTATCGCGTTTAGTTTTCGACGATTAAAAAAGTTTTGGACGATTAAAAATGTATCTAAGCAATTCTATTCGATAAATTTTTTTAATAGGCGATTTTTTTTTAAATATTTTTCAGTTAGGGATTTTTTTTTATTTTTGGCAACTTTTTTTTAACTTTTGGCGATTTTTAAAATTCCAGCGTTTTTTTCGGTATTGACGACTTTTTTTAATTTGATCTTTTTTTCGAATTGTAGCAATTTTTTACTTTTGTCTTTTTTCCAATTTGCCGAGTTTTAAAATTTTTAACGATTTTTGCATTATTTACGATTTTTTTCAATTTGAGCTATTTTTGCAATTTTAGCGATTTTTTTATTTTAAGAATTCTTTAATTTTCGTGATATTTTCCAATCTTAGGGGAATTTTTCAATTTTAGAGATATTTCGATTTAGGTGATTTATTTTTGATTTTTGAATTTTCTTATTTTCTTTTTTTGTATTTCTAAAAAAAATCTTCAATTTCCTTTAATAAAAACTAATAACGTAGATATACTTATTTTCTACATTTTAAAATCGAACGAAGAAAGTCTTTCGTCATTCCCATACTACTCAATCGAATGAAACAAAATCGAATAAATAATAAATCCCAAATTTGAATTCCTAACAACTGAATTCCTAAAGACTGAATTTATAACAACTTAATTCCTAAAGACTGAATTCCTAACGTTGAATTCCTATCTATTGAATTCAGTGATTGACAAATCGAATGATGAAAAATGGATGAAGTGTTTTAAAATTAAATCGATTGACACCATTTAAGAATTCATTCCCATTCAAAAATTGTAGTTTGAGAATTCAATCATTTCATAGTCAATCAGTATTGAAAATCGAATGAAGGATTGAATTTTTTAGAAACCATAATAACCATAATGGCCATAATAGCTTTATTTGGACAGCGAAATTATCTATTTGATTAAATTTAAGTCATAAAAATTCTATTTTTGAAAACGGGTAATATGTACACTACACTGAGATAATTATCTGCATGATATTAATGAAGTTTCGTTTCAAGTTTTTTAAAAAAATTTAAATTTATTTATTAAAAATTTCATGCTTTCAATTAAAAAGATTCATTAACACAAATTTCATAAAAATTATCAGGCTTTTGTTATAAAATTTATGAAACTAAATTTTATTCTCTTTGTAAAGAAAACTTGTTTAGTTTACTAATGAATTTAAAACTCGTTCAAGAAAATTCTTTAAAGTATTTCGATATATTCGTTTACATAGGCTTTGCTCTTCTGAATTAACTAAAATTAGAAAAAAATTATAATTAACTCGATTCAAATTTTATAAACTTTCAAAATAATTATGTAGTTAAAATTCAAATACTTCATCTTAAAATTCTTTAAAGTTTATAGAAATCTCTTAAAAATTGAATTCTCAAGCATTCATTAATTTATAATTTATTTCCTCAAAACTTTCTTTTTGATTTGTTTTTATTTGAAAAATCGATATTTAAAAAACAGCATAACACTACATATTGTCAGTTTTATATTAAACACAAAAAAAGGGGTTGGTTACTGGGTGTCTCGGTCCCACAACGCGCCGCACCTTATCACCGCACCACTATCATCCCCAATCAAATGAATGAAAAACAAGCATGTTTTGTTGCAATAGGGAGGAGAACAAAAAAAGTTCTATGACCCAGTGGCTTCACATCGTCTCTTTTGTATAAAAATGATTATGCCACAAAGGACAGTGTAATGGATATGACATAAAATTGGATAAATATGAATTCTTAACGAAATGAATGAAGAATTTTTGTATAATATTTAGGAAAATCTTTAAATCATTTAAAGAACATTTGTATGGAAACTTTTTTGTCAAAATATTTGTTAAATTTTTAAAAATGTATTGTCTATTATACCTACATGTAATGGATTATATTATTTTTGTGCAACATAAAATATGTGCATATATTTCTTTTTTTCTGAAACTTTGACCTCGTAACACTGTGAACCGCATTGCATACCGGTATCCACATTCACATGTTAGTATACAACAAAATCATTAAAAAAAAAAGAAAAAACTAAAATAAACGGCATGTTTTATTTTTGAATCGCATGGTAAGGAAATATATAAAAGTATTTGCCCCACAACGCATGCATAACTACGTCATCATTGATTTTCATGTAGCACACAAAACAAAATAGAAACCCAACAAAAAACATGGCACAAACCACCAACTAGTAAGAGAGAGATAGAGAGAGAGTATAAAGCACACAGGAACATGTAGTGTTATCCGTTAAAAGAGTAATGAAAACTACAAGCTAACTGGAAAAGCTAAGCAACCCCAAAAGTGTTGTTATTATAAGAGTACAGTATTGTGGTGCACAGAAAGAAATTTTGGGGATTTGACAAAAAATTTTCATTAAATTATGAAATGCATTTTCTGGACCTGAATCAATATTTATCGCGTCCTTAAAGCTAATCAAAGCTAACCCACATTGATTTATTGAGTTAAGATGAAATTTATTTATAAACTCTAGCTATGTTTAGTAATCTCCATTATTAGTTTATGTCCAAATCAGCTGTCAGCTTATATTTTCAGATAAATATTTTCAAAGTGACAAAATTTATTTCAAAATCTTCAGAAGTTACTGTAAAAATACACTTAGTATTTTTTGTTCAAAGCAAATGTATTTTATCGTTTATTTTTAATTGTTAAAAAAATAACGGACAAAATTAGTAAAAATAATTGATTTGTTCGTTTATTTTAATACTCAGTATTTTTAAAATTGTTTACTGAATATTTTAAGGAATACGAAAAGTCCGTATTTTTATTTATTGAGTTACTGTGGAAAAAGTAAAATTATATATTTATTAAAACAACTTTACTTTTAAAATAACCATTAAACTTTTACTGTAAATATATTCTCAGTGTAGTTTTTAATAAAACTTTTTCATTAAGTTTTTGAAACTTAATAAAAAAAATGAAATTTCTCATAACATTTTTGTGAAAAACTGCATTTATTTTGTAATAAATATTTCCAAGGAAAAGTTCCCATGGACGAGGTCTAGCAAATCTTGATTGATTTTATGCAAAATTCATTAATATTATTATAGATAATTCTCTCTGTGTATGTATATGAGGATAACATTTTAAAACGTGTGTGTAAGGGTCTTTTTCCATATAAAAATATGGCAATTGAATGAAGAAAAGTCACGGCAGACTTACAAGGAAGGTATCTCCGGGGTCACCCATATTTGACAAAGGAAAAAAAAATTAATTTTATTATAGTAAAATTCAGAAATGTTTCCATAAGCCCAAAACGAAGCCAACACGCATAAACTTTTTCTATCGATAGAAGAACTTCTGATTTTTTTATATATATTAAAAACATTTGAACGATTTTTAGAGAAATTGTGTTATCTGAATAAATAAAATATATTTATAGCAAATTATCTGTATAAAATTTATTGGCGTAGTCAAATTTATATCATTTCCAAATTCCATTGAATTAAAAATAATATCAGTTTGGCATTGCTGCGATATACAGTAAAACCCGATTTGGACTAATATCCCATTCATACTGAACCCCAAAATAGGTATTTTCGTTTGTATGAAATTTGAGTCGAAAACTTAAAAAAAAATTAACGAATATACTCCGAAAACTGTTTCTTTTATAAAAAGATGATCATATTAATCGGGGTAAAATTTATTAAAACCAATTTTAATTATCCACAAAATATTTCAAGTTTCTGAAAACTGTTTCAAAAATTGTGTAAATTCTTTCATGGGATTTCTTAATCTTAATTAAACTGTTTGCGATACATTTTCGAAACAAATTCAGATTGGTTTCAAATTTGTTGAAAAACGAGCGCAAGTCAATAAGTCATTGGGTTAATTTATTTTTATTTTTCAACATAATCCCCAATACAATTCTTTCAGCGAATCCCCAACTTTTTAAGGCTTCAGTAGCAGAGATGACCTCCTCTTTCGATTGGAATCATTTTTCGCCGAACCATTCCTTAAAATTTGGATACAGTTAAAAGCCGATGGGAGCCAAATCTGGAGAATAAGGCGCATGCGGCAGCAATTCAAACCACAACATGTGTATTTTTGCCATAAAAAGTCAATTTTTTGTTCTCGGTTTCTTCGTTTAATAAACCCAATAATGATAATACAAGGGCAGATCAATAAGTCCGAGACTTTTCGAACTTACCTCGAAGGTATATGAAATGCAACACTGCTGCCATCAAGTGCCACCTGTTAATATACTACTGTCAAATTTTAAGTAAGTTCCGTCATTAACTTTGCGTTTAACAGCCGGATTTTTCTAAGTCCATTTTTTATCAATTATTTCATCGTTGGAGCTAAATCTCTTTCCACCGAGCCATTTCTTAAGGTTTGAAAATAGGAAATAGTCACTGGGGGCTAAATACGAAGAATAAGGCGAATGGGGGGGGGGGGGGGGGGGGCAATTCGTAGTCTACTTCATGGATTTTTGCCATGGAAACTAAGCTGTCACACAATTCCGTTGGTGGTCGATTGTGAGCAAACGCGGCAGCCATCTCGCGGAAACCTTTCTCATACTCAAGTGATTGTTCAAAATTGAAACCACTGAGCCATGTGAGATGCCTATGTCTTCCACAATCCATCGCACATTCAATCTCCGATCGGCTAACACCATATCGTGAATTTTTTTTAATTGTTTTGGGAGCAGAGACCTCAACTGGGCGTCCAGAACGTTCGGCATCTTCCGTGCTTGTAAGGATACAAAGAAAGTCAGTAAACCACTTTTTTACCATTGAAATCGATGGTGCAGCGTCAACATAGTATTTATCAAGCTTTTCCTTGGTTTGATTGACGGTTTTTTTTGTCGCAAAAATAATGTTTAATGAACACCTAAAATTCACATTTTTCCATTTTTAAAAAAATCCACGAGGTTGTATGTTTTGAACAGCTGTTAAACGCAAAGTAAAAGATGGAACTTGCTCAAAATTTGACAGTAGTCTATTAAAAGGTGGTACTTGATGGGAGCAGTGTTGGATTTCATATAACTACGAGGGAAGTTCGAAAAGTCACGGACTTATTGAGCCGCCCTCGCATCAATTCATTTTGTTATTATAATAAATGCATTTTCAAGCAAAAAAAACCGACATTATTATCTTGTTTATCCAATAGTTTAAACACTTTAAATCGTCGGTCACTCAAAACTATATCGTGGATTTTATCGATGATTTCCGAAGTAACTGCCTCAACTGGAAGTTCGAAACGATATTCATCATTTGTGATTGGAGGGTTACGTTTACATTTTCCAAAAACTTAGTTTTAAATTTGTAGTGCTCCTTATGTGATTTTCTAAAGACTTATTGATTTGAAAAAATTCAAAATTTTTGAGAAGTGGAAAGTTATGTATATGAACTTTTATTTCTGATCCTTTTCAAGGAGGGTTCGTCTTAAGTAAACTCGTATTAACAGATGTTTTTTTTTTATATAAAAACTGTTGCCAAAACGACCGAATTTTCAAATCAGTTTTTTGTTAACCAAGAATTCATCTTATCCTTGTTACACTGTACTTCATTCTTTTAAGATGAACAGTTTGTATGGAAAGTCTCATATAACGAAAAAGTCTGTGTATATAATGTTTAAGTTGTTTTATTTTCAGTAATGGTAGAATCAAATAGACTTCCTTTTCAAAAAGAAAACTATTCTCAACCATATGACCAAGTTATAATGAAAAGCTTTTTTCTTTATCTTAAAGTAATACAGGACGTATGATGAATAACAATGCAAAAATGTTGCATGTTGCTGATTTTCTTCATTTATTTTGTTTTTGTACAACAAATTATTATGGTTGTTGTTAAATTTACAGAGAAATTTGGTCATTGGATAAGTTGTGGGGTTTTTGTTGTTTAGAGAAAATCTCATAAAAATGTAAGACTTAACAAATTTATACACAAACAACAGCAACAACACTTTGCTCTACTGAACTTTATGATGGCATGTGGAAAAATGTAATAGTTATAACAGCAACTATACAACAAAAAAAAAAAAAAAAGAAAAAAAATAGCATTCTCCCGTTAGGAAATGCGCTTGCGCTTTACAACTAGTTTTCTTGTAGTTTGGTTAGTTGTTGTTGTAGTTGTTGTTGGATGTTTGCATTTGTAAATTATTATTACAAAGCGCCCACGTAGACAATGACAGAGAGCGTTATTAGTCTATCCAATAGAGGTGGCGACGGCAGTGGCGGCGTTTACAGCACTGCTAAAGCTTCCATTTTTAATGAATTGTAATGTAAGCATGAATGTTTGTTTGTTTATTTGTTCGTTTGTATGTATGTTTTGGTACGGTACTAAAGTTGAGTACCGATAGTCGTTCGTTGACGCCGAAAAAGACCAATGACCTATGCTGAGTTAAGGTACTTGTTCTACTAACAAAAGTATAGAACATTTTTAACACACCACAGCAAACGAATGAACAACCGAACGAACAAACGAACCCAAGCAACGAACAAGTATGGGGAAAGAGCAGATAGGGAAACAGTTCTACTTATGCGACTACTAAACTAAAACTGCTTAATGTTTGCTTAAATGTAGGAGACCGTTTAAAGAGGGGTTGGGAGGGAGGGTGGGTGGTTGGTAACCCATGCAGATATGGTATTCTTCTTTGTAGGTAGGGGGCAAGGGGGGAGGACAATTTTTTTTGTTTCTATCCAATAACCGCTATCACAAAAAAAAAAAAAAAACTATTAAATAGAAATTTGTTTGACTGGCATAAAAATAAACAAAAATTTCTTTTTACAACAAAAAAGGAAAAAAAAAACAGATCTATTAAAGTTTGTATTTAAGTGAAAATTTAAGCTTCAACTAGAAGAAAGTGGGTGAAATTTTATTGTAGTTTTAGTAGAATGATTAATATCTTTGCAACCACTAATCTATAGTTAGAAGCTATTGTTCTTTTTTTTTTGATGAAATCCATACAAAGTAGAAAATAAAATTACATTTTCGATAAGAAAACCCACTATTACTTTATCAATAGTTCATTGTCCTTTGATTTTTTTTTTCTTTGTTTTCATACAAATTTTTGGTGTTTAATGATTCTAATTCTAATAAAAACATTGATGTCAACAATCTAAAGGTTTTTGCCTTTTTTCATGATATTCTTACTATTTAAAAGTATTAAGTCTATCCATCAAGGAAGGTATTTCAAGTCGAATACACAGAAAGAAAGTATCCACACTGATATATTGAGTAGGTAGAAACCAAAATTTTTCTTAAGTGCCATAGTTTGGAGGGCGCTCTAATCAGTATTGTTCTCTCTTATTTATATCTAAGCTTCATTAAAGCCCGTATGACTCTACATTAAAGCTCGTATGACTCTACAAATGAGAGCTCTACGTTATCGCCTTCAATTTGACAAATACTCATTTATTCTCTATAGTTGAACTCCTCACACTCATTATTTATTATTTATTTTCCCATAAGAAACTTCATAAATTTTTTGTAATATAAAATCAATAGGAAATCTAGCAAGCGTCATACGGGCTTAAGATAGAAGTGTTTACCCAAAAAGATACCTTCTTTGTCAGATCTTAATGAAAATTGATAATTTTGTAGAGAAGAAATAGAGTTTTTCGCTTTCTGAAAATTGCGAAATTTAGCGAAATTGACGCTAAACATTATTAAATTTTACCGAAATTGATTCCTCCTACTACAAAGTCTGACTGTTTTAGCTGTGCTTAATTTGAAAAAAAAAAAAAACTCTTAGCTGAATTTTGAGTTAGAGGAATGTTCGTAAAACGTATTGTGACGGTGTCCTGTGAGTCCTAACTTCCTTTGTTATTATGTATGACAGAACGTAAATGAATTTTTTTTTGGCAATTTTTTTAAATATTTTTCTCTACTTTAAAAAGTGCATTCTTCAAATTTACGAAATTTTGACTTTACATCCCTATCGCTTGAAAATCGTTCGAATTTTCCACGGGAGTTGGAAAATTCGAAATTGTGGATTTAATTTGACGGTTTGAGTTTGTTAAATTTTAAACTAAAGGCAGATTTAGTAATAACAAAATGGCGGATCGAATATGGTGACCATAAAATTATTTATTATAGATTTTGAACCCTTATTGCCCTACACAACTACAAGAACTGATATATTCGGATCGGTAATTGATATAACAGCGCTGTAAAAAAATAAAAAAAATTATCATTCAAGGGTTGTCGGCAAATCGATTTAAAAATTTCAACGTCGGAATATTTTTTTTAAAAAGCTTTAAAATGATAGAAAAAAAAAATCTTGACAATTCGAGTTTAAATACTTTTAAAAAGAAAAATCCTACTTATTCGCGGATATTAGAATTTAGAGAATAAACTAAAAATTTAATTTTGAAAATATTGGCATCCGTTGAAGAGATTCAGTTAAGCAACCTTTCGACTTCGGATAAAAAGAAATTCATTAAAATCTTTTTTGGGCACAAGTCGTTGCAAAATTTGCACGATTTCAGATTCAGATAGTTAAAAATGGATGATATTGGACCAAAAAAGTGTTTGTACTTTAAAAGGCCTGTTTTTATATAACAAATGAAATAATTCCGCCAGGGGAATTGTGTTTATTTTGTAATTTTGACCAAAAACAAACACACACACACACAATTCCAAACAGGGGGTAAAACATAGTACAACTTTAAATTTAGTTTCAGTGACCTTTAATCCTCCTCCATTTTACAACTTTTAAATTTCAACGATCTCAAAACCAACTAATTTCCAAAAATCAACGATTACATTTCCACAATTTTTTCTTAGCCAACAAATCGGTTTACGTATAATTGCATATTAATAAACCGATTTGTTTATGGTGAAAAAACTATTTTAGTTTAATTATATTAAACATAATTTTCGGAACAAAAGGTAAAAAAAATACAAATTTTGCTTTGTCGTCTTGTCGACGAAATATTGAAAGATGCAACAATATATTTTAGTTATTAAATGCTCAAGATGTCTAGATCGTGAATATTAATTCAAATTTTCGCTTTACCTGAAACGTTCGTTTAACCGAAAATTAAAATTCTGGCTTATAGTGCACTTTTTAACCCCTAAAAATAAACGATCTCATGGGAAAAAATTGGTCACATGGAAAAAATTTACCAAAATAAATAACTTAAAGTTCGAATTGCTTCATCACACACCTTAATCGAAAAATTTAGCTCCCTCGTATTATTTCCAATTTCCAAACTTGTAAAAATGGATCAGTGGTAAAAGATTTGCGGTTGATGGTTATTTTAAGGAGCTAGACAGTTCTTACTATAAACGGAGTATCGAAGCTATTGAATATCGCTGAGAAATGAGTATCGAGCAATATAGTAAAGTTTTGTAATTAAATTTATTTAATTTGAAAATTTCAATCGAATCTTTAAAGTAAATGTGCCAGCCATTTCATAGAAAATTACCTTCTTCCAGGTTAATGCCCTTCTACGTTTTAATTTTTTTAATTTCTGAAGTTTATAGTTGACCTTTTTTCGAGATCATAGAAAAAGTTGTTTTTTTTTGCAAATGAAAATTTTTTTCTAATTTTTATTTAAGTAATTATGGAGAATACACAGAAAAAGTTATAAGACAATAACCGAATGAAATACATTTTCTGGTCAGCGACGACTTTCATCAACATTCTTCGTGCCGAAATGCCAATTGAAAATATATTTAACTCACAAATCAACGGAAAAAGCTATTTGTGCTAACATACATACACTTGATTTTTTATTATTGATTTGTGAGTAAAATTTTCAATTGGCATTTCGGCACGAAGAATGTTGATGAAAGACGTAGCTGACCAGAAAATGCATTACATTCGGCTAATGTCTAATAACTTTTTCTGTGTGTTTTCCATGATTACTAAAATAAGAAAAATAAGAAAAAAATTTTCATTTGAAAAAAAAACTTTTTCTATGATCTCGAACCAAACTAAAAATACATTTTCATCCTACAAAATGTTTATTAAATCCCGGTATTTTTATATTTAGGGTGGTTGTGAAGTGTCTAAATAAAATCTAAACTTAATTCAGGTTTCCAAATTTCTGTGAAATTTTAAAATATTTTTCAAATAAATTTTAAACCCTTTGGTGAATTTGTATTTAGTTTAGAATTTATTAAGTCACCTCGCGCAGGGCCTTTATACTTATCCTACTTACACTTAAAATAATAAGTTGGTAATTTATAGAAATGTTTCTAATCTTCGACTAAGAACCAAATTTGTTAAAATTAAATGTTGTAAAAAATTAGTAGATTTGCTAATTTTTAAAACAAAATAATTAATTTTAGTAAAAAATTTGTAGATTTACTAATTTTTAACACAAAATATTGGTAAATTTAACAAATTTGATTCTATCATGAAAATCAAAAACATTTCTGTAAAATTTCAAATGCATTATTTAAGGTTATATTTTTCTTGCTTTACATCCTTTGAATTTATTGAAAAATACTGTTAGAGTTTCATAGAAAATCATTTTGGTTAAAAACCACTATTTTTGTAAAATATTTTTTTTTTTTTTTTTGAATTTTAAAATTATATGTTTTTCTTTAATTTGAATGTTGAAAATTAATTGTTTTTCTTTAATTTGAATGTTGAAAATTGGATTTATAATAGATTTTTATTTAATTTATACACAGTCGATTTATTATTTTAAATAAATATATTCAAAACACAATTTTTTGGAAACCACTAATATTTATTTTATTTCTTGTCTATTGAATTTTTTAGATATTATATTAATTATTTTTATATTTTATAGTCTTTACCAATATTTTTATTTTTTAACCCACAGTTAGTCCTGAATTATTTTTGGTTAACTTTCTTCAAATAGTGTTTACTGGTTTTATTATTTATTTCGGTTGCAAAATACGGTTTTTTGCGATTGCCATTCATTAAGTTTGCATTTTTTATAAACTTTAATAATTTCAAAAAAATCAAATTAAAGAACTTCATTCTCATGTAAAAATCGAAATATATATGAGCATACATGATCATTCGTGGGCCTGTATATGATCATACATGGGCATAAATGGTCATATACGTCCATACATTGTTCAATATATGACCATACATGATCTCATATATGATCATATATCTTCGGATCTGAAATTTCAGGGTATATGGACGTATATGAGCATACATGAATAAAATATGAGCATGTATGATAATATATGCACATATATAACCACATACCCTCAAATTTCGGATCCGAAGATATATGGTCATATATGAGATCATGTATGGACGTATATGACCATGTATGCCCATGTATGATCATATACAAGCGGATGTATGATCATGTATGTTCATATATATTTCGATTTTTACAAGGGTTATTAAAAAAACTTTATTATATTGATGAAATTTCTTCATAAATATGATGCAATTTCTTCAAAAGTGTTGATGAAACTTTTTTATAAATAAGAAGAAGCATTTTATAAATCTTATTTAATATTTTTTTAAATATCCTTCATCATATTAAATATGATTTCCTTAATATGCACAAACTTTTCATCAATTTGAATTTTTATGAAACAGCTTTCATCATATTTATGAACTGTTACATTTGATAAAAATCTGTGAAGTTTTTCTTTATAATTTTTAAGATCTTAATAAAGAGTTTTGTAAAAATAATGAAACTTATTCACTGAATGTAGTATCATTAAAATTAAAAAGCTTTTTCATTAATTTAAAGGAACTTTAATTTTCAAGGAAGGTATCCCAATGGGTTCTGTTCGATCTTAATGAAATTCCGATATGTGGTAGAGGAGATAAGTATTAAAAACACTTATTTTTACCAACCCAATCAGGAGTTAAGAAGTGAAATCAAAAATTACTCGGTTTTTGTATGGAATCATAAAAATTTTAGGAATTTCGATTTTTTGTACACACCGTTATAGCACTCAAGGAAACGAAATTTTTGTATGCCGATATTGCTTCAAAATGTTTCACAAATCGTTTGCCATCAATCATAAAAATGTATGACAAATCTTTCATTAATGTTCATAATTTCATAAAAAAATAATCAGACTCTTTCTAATAATTTATTTCGATTGCAAAACTGTGCTGTTTGCAATTCTCAATAAGTTTTTTTTTATTAAAAATATTTAAAAAATAATTTAAAAAAATAAAATTTAAATCAAAAAACTTTGTCATATTAATGAAAATTCTTCATAAATATCAAGAAGAAATTTAAAAATTTTAAAAAAAAAATTCCTTATCATATTTAAGAGAGGTTTCATAAATATAAAGAAACATGTCATTAATTTGCAGCATATGAAACAGCTCCTCATATTTATGAAGTGTTACAATAGAGGAAAATCTAAAAAGTTTTTTTTTATAGATATCATGAAATTTCTTTCCTAAATGTATGATTGAGCCCCGAGGCTGCCAAATAATTGAAATTTTTTGCATGTAGTTAAAAAAAATATCTTCTTTTTGATCTCACTTCTTAACATATCCGAATTTCATTTAGACCGGGGGAACTCATTGGGATACTTTCCTTGTTGGAGAAGAAAACGTCATAAGTTAACTAAAAATTGTCATTAAAACTCGTCCAAGAAAATTCTCTCTGGAACGGAAAGTTCAAGTGCCGTTGTAAAAATCGAAATATATATGAACATATGTAATCATACATGGGTTTGTATATGATCATACATAGGAATACATGGTCATATACATCCATACATGCTTCAGTATATACATCCATACATGCTTCAGTATATGAACATGTATGATCATACATGGGCATACATGATCATATACGTCCATACATGGTTCAATATATGACCATATCTTCGAATACGAAATTTAAGTTTATGTGGCCGTAAATGGTCATATATGAATAATATATGAGCATATATAATAATAAATGACCGTATAAGGCCATATACACTCAAATTTCGTATTCGAAGATATATGGTCATATTGTATTCGAAGATATATGGTCATATATTGAATCATGTATGGACGTATATGCCCATGTATGATCATACATGTTCATATATATTAAAAATTTTTACATGGGCGTTTTAATTTTTATGGAAAATTTTAAAACTCCGTATTACAAAATTTGTGTATAAATTCTGTTTTTTTTTATTAATAGCTTTGTAAAATTTAAATAATTTTGTAAAATATTTATATTTTTTTAAAAATATTTTTGTTTAAAATATTTAAATTTGCTCAAATTAAACAAAAAAAAAAAAAAAACTATTAAAAATATTATTACAAAAAATATTAAAAATATTATTACAAAAAACACTGGTTTTGAAGTAACTTTAATAGTCCTCTTTATGTTTTATTAAAAATTAATGTCATTTTCTTTATAATAAAGAAATTTTATGTATTACAGTTTTCAAGGGAAAAACACTATTTTTTTATAAAACCACTATTTCTTTATTTTTTTTGTTTAATTTTATTTAATTTTTCAATAAATTTTATTTTATAATGAATTTAATTTCTATGTATTGCAGAAAACCAGTATTTTATTTTTTCTTATTTTTACAGTCAAATCAGTCAAAATTAAAATAAAAAAAATAATCACAATTGTAAACTCCTTGATTCAAAATTTTAATATTTAGGTTTCTGTCAGTAGCCACTTTTTTTTATCAATACATTTTTAATAAAACCAGTATTTTTTCTTCTTATTTTTACAGTCAAATCAGTCAAAATTAAAAAAAGAATTTAATCACAATTATAAACTCCTTGATTGAAAATTTTAATATTTGGGTTCTGTTAATAGCAAATTTTTTCTAAATACATTTTTAATAAAACCTGTATTTTTGTAGTTTTTTGTGATTTATTTAAATTTTCTTTGTTATTCTTGTAAATTCATAAATATTCTTGGAGTTTATTTTAAAAAATATATGTATATACATATATATTTTTTTTTTTAAATTGTTTGTCACTATTATCCCTTATTGAATAACTAATTTCAAATAATTTTCAATTTACACTTTAAATAATTCAAATATTTTCTATTATGTTTCCTTTTTTTATATAAAACTTTTTGTATGTTTTCAGATTTTTCTTTGTTTTTTTTTCAGTATTATGATTTTTTTCTAATTCGCTTAGGGGGAAGGAAAAATTACGTCACTTCCGTTATGCACTCCATACATTTTTTTTTTGTATTTTCTAAATTTTTCTAATGCACTTGCATTTTATGTGTGTTTTGAATATATATGTATAAATTTTATTTCTTCTAAATCCCACGGTTTTCAAATAACACTTTAATTAAGATTTTACACTAACCGATATTTATTTTTAGTCTGTTAACCGACTTTTTATCCGATAATGTTAGAAATTTTAGATTTTCTTTATGAATTTGATTAGTTTTTCTTTTATAATTTTATTTTTTATTGTTGTAAGTTTTCAATGCAGCACTATTAAAAACGCTCGCTCATTTTTTAATGATTATAGTGTGGTTGCTGTTGTTGCTATTAATGTTGTTTAATATGCTGAATGATGATGGTGATAGTGGTGGTGGTAGTAGTGGCCCAACGACGAGTAACTATAACGCGCGGTACAAACGATACGCAAAACAACATACCCGCGATACGCTCAATTCGAAGTGTAGCCAAAGACTGCCTCAAAATGTTATCGAGTTTGCTGTATTCCATCCATCTATCTAGCTAGTCAGCCACAGTCATTCATCCATCCTCAACGTTGTTGGCTAGTAGTAGTTGTTTTGCTGCCGGTTCTGTCTGCAGCTGCTGCTGCTGCTGTTGCTGTTAATACTTGGACTGCCTAGCAAACTGACTAAAACAAAACTTTTTGTGGCGTCGAACGAAAGCTGACGTCTTACTTCTCCGTAGCTTAACTTACGCTCGCGGGCTCCCCAATATGACATAAAAGCCTTCACTCTTTAACTATTAAGCGTTCGATTGTAAAGTCCAGAGTAAATGATGAGAGTTATGATTTGCCGTTTATAAAAATAATCGTTATTTATTTGTACTCCCTTCGTTAAAGAAGTATCAAACAAAACTAACAATTGTTTTACAAAATTAAAGCTCCTCTAGCTGATTTTTGTGTGCCTTAGATAGAAATGGTGGTGATGATGATGATGATAATGATAATGATGTGGTATGTGGCACTGTGGAGTAAAGTGTAAAACATTTTACATACTACAACATGCTTGCCTGCCTTCGAAACAACAACGAAACCAACATTAAACGAATGATTAACGAACGAAGAACATAACAACGGTACTGCTTCAAAATATTATTACACCATACATACCATATTTCATCCAATACAATACAATACTCCAATCATCAAAATAAAAACTCTTTTTATTACTCTTTATACAATCTTTTGTAAGTTTATGTACATACTCTTAAGTTTATAAAAGAGTAAACAAAATATAAATCATATCACTAACTTGTCTAAACTCTCTTATTATATTTTGTGGCGTTTTAGACTCTTTGACCGAATTGCAAAGACAAACGCTGTTGCTGCTCTGTTCCGTTAAACGAGCCCCAACTGTAAACTTTACTGTAAGTGTTCGTTCACAGACCGCTCCATACATTACATTATGTAGTACAAAATATTCATGTATGTAAAAATGTCTGTTTGAGTAACTGTGTATGTGTGCGCGAGTGAGTGTTTGATTTTGTGCCTCTATGTCAGAGATGGACAAGTGTGGCCCTCGGACATTTTTTTTATAATTAATTACATTTTTTTTAATAATTGTACCCAGCAACAAAAACATTGTAATTATGCCTTACCAACCATTTCCTTCATTGATTCCAAAATATCCGTTACTGCTTTAAAAAAGTATTTTTGAATAACGTATCCGAGAAGTATATTTTTACATCTTGCTTAGAAATAATTCTGAACAACCTTCAAACAACAAAGTGATTCTATCACAGAAAACAAACTAAAATCAAGTTTCAGTTAAAATATTTGTAAATACAATTAAAATTTTTATTGAATTTCGACCAGCAAAAGAATTAATTTTTTTTTTTTTTGCGTAAAAATTAATTTAAATTTTTAACTATATTTTTAATCATATCAATTAAATTTTTAATCAAAAATCTTCAACATTTTTATTTTAATTAAAGTTTTAATATATCAATTAGAACTTTTATTAAAGTTCCAACCAAAAATCAATTAAAATTTTAATCAAATTTTTAATTGAAATTTCAGCATCAAAGCAAATAAAATTTTAATCAAATTTTTAATTGAAATTCCAGATTCAAATCAATTAGAATTTTAATCAAATTTTCAATAGTTTTTTTTTTTATCAAATATACATACGTATGTTTGTGTGTAATTCATCACCGCCTAAAAATATCTAAATACTTTAAACCAAACAGTTCAGAGGAGTACCATAGTACTTTTGAGGTTTCAATAGCACCACAAAAAATACTATGGCACCAACTATATCATTATATGAGCATAAATTTTGTTCATTGTTTGAAGAATTTTGTACTTTATTCAATTTATATCAAATTCAGAAAATCAATTTGATTTTTGTTGATTCTTAAATTTTAACAAATCAAATAACCAAAGTCGTTCCCGAACAGAATCGCAAAACAAATAATTCAATCGAGTCAATATCAAATCATTGATATGAAGTGATTATAATTTATTCAAAGATTCATAAAATTAATAATATGAAATACAATGAATTATCAAGCTCTGCATTAAACCAATACGTCATTAATTTAGCAGAAATGGCTTTCGATTATCGATCTGAAAAATCTATCAAAATTGAATTTTTTTTATCAATAAAATTTCAAATCTGAAGCCAAATCCCCTTATCTGGCAACACTGATGTGTATACAAACACTACATAGACAATGTTGTTTTTGTAAATTTAAACAATGAGTGCGCGGTTCTATTAAAAAAAAAATTAAGTTATGACGCTTTTATTAATACGCGTAATATTAAAAATATTTTTAATAATTTTTTTTTAGGGATTTAAGATGCAATTTTGCAATTTAAATAACGTTATATTTATATGTTGTACATCAAGTTCATTATCAATTAAAAATTTAATTGATATGATTAATTTTTTAATTGAACAAAAAATAAAAAAAAATTAATTGCAATTTTTTGGCAATAATTTTTTCTGGGCCATGATTTTTACATAGGGTTGTCACAGGGTGGAAATTTACTTTGATGACCCTGTTTCATTGCATCTAAAGCAGTTCGTATAGTTTTGTGAAAAATAAGATATGTTGATGTTCTCAAATGAATTTTGAATTTTTATGGGGTGGGCCATTTAAAATTTAAATTTGAATCGGCTTTAAAAAAAATTGTACTGATTACTTTTTTCAAATTTCTGGTTTTATTGGAAAGGTTTAACTTTGTCATTTAAGAATTAAATGGGCCATTTTTCTTCGAAAATGAGCATGGAGCCACCGTTGCCGTCAACGGTCAGTGTTACCGTGCCATGCTCAACGAATATTTGTTTCCAAAAATTCAAGAGAATGACATGGACGACATTTGGTTTCAACAAGACGGGACCATATGTCACACAGTCAACGCAACCATCGATATTTTACGGACAAAATTGAATAATCAGCTGAAAATGTGATTTCAATTGGCCGCTTCGGAGCTGTGATTTGAGCCTTTTGGACTATTTTCTGTGGGTAACATCTAAGGGTAAATGTTACGCAAACCATCCAGAGGCAATTGAACATGAAATCGAAGTTGCCATTGAAGAGATTTGAGCCGAAACAATCGAAAATGTACTGAAAAATTGGGTTGATTGGATGTGGTGGCAGTACCAGTCGTGGTAGTCATATGAATGATATTGTGTTACATTCTAAAATGACAGAGTTCAACTTTTTTAGTAAAACCAGAAATTTGAAATAATAATAAGTACTTTTTTTACAGCCGACTCAAATTTAAAATTTTAAATAGCCCACCCTGTAATTGAAATTTAACAAGACATCACTAATTAGGGCCCTAGCCTCATGTTCACATTGTCCCGTTAGCTTCTACCGGGCAATTTAACTGACACGTTTGTTGTTTTATCCCATACCTCGTTTTAGTTGGAGTGTTGGTTAAATTATAACGGGACAATTACTAATCGGGCATTATTTATTAAAGTACTTTGTCCGAAATTTTATTCGCATTCTAAGTTACAAATTCAAAATTTATTTGGGAACATCAAAAGAACTAATTTTTCACTAAACCATAAGAAAGGCTTTAAATGGAAAGGAATCATGAAAGAAAACTTCCAGCCTATGACACCCCTATAAAAATCATTGGTTCCGATTTAAATTTTCACAACACCGGGATCAAAATCACTGCTTCTTTTTCTTTTCATAAAAAAAAAATCATTATTTTACTAGTTAGCTTTTGATATGTTTACAAGGTATCGTTAAAAAGCGCTTCATATCGTTTCTGGGTTTAATAGCGGTTTAAGATCTTATGCTAAAGGCAAAATTTGGTGAAAACCAAATTCCGCTCGGTTTTTTTTTAGGGAACGTTGAGCATTAAAAACGTTAAATGAGATTGTCAGTCTGTGAAGGCAGACTTAACAAAAATTAAATTAAAGATTTATTAACAAATATTGATTTGAATTAGAAAATTTGGACACCATTTTTTAAATCCCAAAAATGAGGTTAGACAGGTAAAAAATTTCGCATCCCTAATTTTGCGAGACTTTAATACTTTAAAATTTCATACATTTCGAAAGCATCCCACCTCTAGATATGTGATTGTGTCGCTATAAAAGTGGACAAAGATGTTCTTTAGTGTTGTGTTCTTAAGGCATTTGTCCGGGAGTAGTGTCATTGGACCTAAGGCATGCCCATGCCTGTTCTATGATAACCAAAGTTTTGTGTTTGTTGTTTGATGATGATGGTAAAATAACATGAATTTTTTTTGGAAAGATACACACTGTAGATGTGTTGTTTCTTTTTGTATTTTTATTATTTTTTGCCTCCTTTTGTGGTGTTGTTCGTTCGTTTCCATCCATCGTTCATCGTTGATGGTTCGTTCATAAGTTGCTGACTGGGTATGTGTGTCTCTGTGCCGATTTTTTTACTTCTGTTCCGTTTTACTATTTTCATTCGTAAGTTTTGTTGTAACGTTAATGTTCATATTGTGTCTCTCCACCTCTGCAGTCGCAGTTCGTTCACTGTTTTAAGTTGTCGAACTTTTTTTTTTTTTGTAAATTTTTCTTTTGCCCATATTTTTTTAATTCTCTTTGCCGCAGTGAATATGGCTGTTGTTGTTGTTGCCGAAAACAGCTGTTTTTATTTTGGGGATAAGAGCATAAATCTTTTGTGTATATTTACCTTTTTCGTTTTTTGTCGTGTAAGGTGAATAACTTTATATCAAATTTCTTTGTGTGTTACTCTCTTATCAACTCTTTAACCTGAAAATTGAAATTCACTCTCTTAAACTGACACATTTTGTCCCATAATTATCCACTGCACTTGTGGTGTTGTACGTTTAAGATGTTTTTTTTTTTAATCAAGTAATAAATAATTCACAAACTCTTTTGGCTGCACATTGGGTCAAACATGATATTTTTTAAATCAATATTTATAAGGAATGAGAAAAGTTTCCCACTTGACTTCTTGTAGTCCACAAAGTTTATTTAAAAGTTTGCTTTATGCAAGAGACACAAAGTGTTAAGCAAAATTGGGACCTGAAATGATGAAATAAGGGTCAACTTATTTTCCTACTTTTTCGTTACACTGCCAATAAATGGACGAGTTTGTTCTTGTGGTGAATGGGACAATCGACAATCGAGGGAGCCTATTAATCAGCCTACTTCTAAGAATTTTTAACTTTGCAACTTTTGCTGGGTTTTGTAAACTATAATTTTGGCTTCTAACAAACAGTTAAGTTTAACAATTGGGCGCCATATTGTAACATGACTTTAACAACTCTAAGATGAATATATCAAATTAGTTTGCTATATACAATTTGTATTTTGAATTTAATGCAGTCCTAAAATTGTATATTAGTATGGACCTTTAAAGGAATTCGCTTAGGACGGAAATATACAAGTTGAAATTAAAAATTTCAGTTCTAAAAAGTATAAGTCATATCAATTCCGCTTTTGCTGAAACTTTCAATAAAAAAATATGTTTGGATAGATATCCATAATTTCTTTTTCCCTGCCCTAAGCTTAAAAATAGTGTTTGAAGCCCCTGCCACATATGAGAGCGATATTATACCTTCGGTCGGATGTAGGTGATAAAAATAGTAAGGAAATCGAAAGGGTTGGAGTATTTTTTAGACCTTTGTAGGAAACCAAGGCACTTGAATTATTTTTTGACACTTCAGATACTTATTCCAACGGTCAGCACACTGAATTCTCATAGCCAGAACATCAAGAGCATCCGATTCCTCTATACTGATACCACCCACAGTACTTGATTACATTGAACACTCTTAGATTTAGTGTGCCATTCATAATTTGCCTTTTGTCCCCAAACACCAAGAGGCTTTTCCTACAGCTGAACGCAAATGAGTGACAAATATTGCTGACATCAGCGAAAGAGTAGATAGGGTTCAGAGTTTAATCAAGGAGATCATTAACCTTCCGGTGCCCCCGAATTAAATTGAAATTTGTTGGATGAGATACCATCTTTAACAACAAGTAAAATGCGATTCCTGAGAAAGCTCGAAATAATTTGAGAGAAGTTATTACCGACATATAAAGCGATAAGCTTTGATACAAACTGGTGAATGGACCGACTACAATGCTCCGAAAAGAACGCTAACAAGTCTCCCGTAGAACGACTTCTACGAAAATCATGCTGCCGATCGCTTGAAAGTGAACTGAACTCTAGATAAATAATAAAATGGTTATTAACCATGCTCTCCATCACCTTCAAGAGCGCAGAGCATATTGCGGTTGGATGGAAGTTTTCAGGGTTATTGGCCGCACTCTTCTTAGGGATTGGCTAAATATTAGGAGCCTTCCATCAAAAGGGGACGATTCAAGCACAGAATACAGGGCTACAGAGGTTAGCCAATGGGCGATTTAGCACCGAAGGTCAATGTTTCAACACCAGATCCGCAGTAGCTTGAAAAAATGTCTTAGGCATAGTACACAATACTCTTTCGAGTTCAACGGTTGTACTTTTCTGCATTACATTACATTAGCTCTTACCTTTTTAACAAACAACCAAAAGCTCTTACTGCCACGAGAAACAGAAAGAACTTTAGAACGAACACTCTGATCTCGCCTGTTTGTATATCAGCATAGAAGTAGCGTTTTAATAATTGCGTCAAGTAGCGTTTTAATAATTGCGTCATCTCGAAACTGTTTAGAGCAGATAAAAGTATCCTACAGTGCAGATACGAGGGCGGATCAATAAGTCCGTCACTTTGCCCCAACTTCAGGTTCCCAAGTCCGGTTGGTCCACATGCTCCTATCAAAAGACATAGCGTCGAAGTATCTGACCAAAACCACCTCTTAATAGACTACTGTCAAATTTTGAGCAAGTTCCGTCATTTATTTTGCGTTTAACAGCTGTTTAAAACATACAACCTCGTGGATTTTTTTAAAAATTGAAAAAAGTAAATTTCGATTGCTAATTAAACATTATTTTTGCGAAAAAAACCGTCAATCAATCCAAGGAAAAGCTTGATAAATACTATGGGGACTCTGCACCATCGATTTCAATGGTAAAAAAGTGGTTTACTGACTATCGTTATGGTCGCAGAAATACAAATGACGCTTAACGTTCTGGACGGCCAATCGAGGTCAATACAAAAAATGTAGAAAAAATCCACTATATATTGGCCGATCGAAGAGTAAATTATCAGTTAGATTTAAGAAAGCTGTCTGCAAGATGGGTGCGGCACTTTCAATGCTCTCAATTGCACGGTGTGTAGTCTTAATGGCAAAATTCCATAAATTGGGCTACGATTTGGTACCTCATCCGCCATATTCTATTTTCTATTTCCAAAACTAAAGAAATGGCTCGGTGGAAAGAGATTTAGCTCCAAAAATGAAATTATTAATCAAACAAATGCCTATTTTATGGACCTCGAAAAAATCTATTTTTTGGAAGGGATACAAAAATTGGAGAAACGTTGGACTAAGTGTATTTAACTAAAAGGAGGTTATGTTAAAAAATATATTTTTTTTTTTTGCAAAAAGAACTGTGTTTCATTCAAAAAGTCACGGACTTATTGATCCGCTCTCGTATATAAATTTTAGGATTTTGTAGAAAATAAAAAAGGACTGGCAGAAAGCCGGACTGGTTGACTAAGCCTTTTGAAGCAGATTCATTTGGAAGGAAATAAGGGAATAACAACCACTTTTCTCGCATTAAGAAAGCGTAAGGTGTTTTCAAAACCACAGAAAGTTTACTAAATCCATTTAAGATCCCTTACGACATCACTTTTATTGTTTTTTTTTAATGATGCTGCTATTGATAAAGACCTTGAATAAAAGCAGACTAGCAGGCAGGTTTTTCAATTAATTCTGCTGATGCATATTGGTGTTAACTTTCATGCATATAATTTAAGTACACAGAGAAAATAGATTCATTGTAACAACCAAATTTCTTGCCAACCTAATTGTTTAGTTGAAGCCACCGATATATTTGTTTGTTGCAAACTAAATTCGGTACATGCAACAGAATTTCGGTTAAAACTAAATATTTCAACTGTATCAGGAAAACCTTTGTTTCGGACAACTAAATAAATCGATTGTTACAACCGAAATATTCAGTTGGCAAGAAATTCGGTTGTCAGGATGAATCTGTTTTATCTGTGTATGTGTGTGTGCGTGTGTTTAAATCAATTTTTTGCAACATTGAAACTTTAACTAAAATTATGTTTTCTAATATTTATCAACTCAATATTGGCCATCAACATCAACGACATCAGTGCCATCATTATATGCAACAGTCCAGTTGTTATTGTTGTTGTTGTAGTCAAACAACAATAATAACAACACTCACATAACATCAGCAATAAAATATCCCAACATACCACATATTGAAATGTTTAAAAATCTATAATATTTATGTATAATACATATTATCTAATTTTATTTTTAACTAACAATATTTTATAAAATATTTATGAAATCATAGACAATTATCTATGGACTTTTGCTAAAATTATGTATGTAGATGTGCTAAGTGTGTGTTAGTGTGTATGTTCGCATGTTTGTAATGTGTGGATAGAGATGATGATGGAGTTTGCAAATTTTGTTTCTTTTTTTGAATTAATTTTGCATATTTAATATTATGAAATCTTTTAAAACAGATTACTATAGTCCATTGGAAACTTTCAGATATTGTCTGTCTGTCTGTCTGTTAATTTGTTTGTTTGTCTGTCTGTCTGTATCAGCGAAAATAATACAATACAACACAACCAACAATAACAATAAAACGGAAAGACATTTTATAATAAAGGTGATAGTGCAAAAAATACAAAAACAACAACATGGCAACATCGACAATAACAGCAACAACATTAAAAAATATAAAAAAAACAACCAAGAAAATAACTTTTGTAATAACCCAAAAATTGTGAAATGTTTAAAAAAGAAATAATAAAAAACAAAACAACACAAAATATTCGCCAAGTCCAACGACCACGTTCAGGGCCAAATGAACAAATAACCAAATCATCCATTGCAAACTGTTTAACAATATTTTTGGGTGAAAATTTGAATGTATTTAATAGATTTTTACAAATGTTTCATTAGTAAATAGTTGTTATAAATTAATTTTGGTGGTCCATTAGTTGGTGTGTTGCTGTGTAAACTCATACAACAAAAATTAATTTAATATTGCAAGCAATTTTTTATTGTATAAACTCTTACTCATACCAACAGGTCAAACATAGTATGGATTTATGGATTATTTTTAAATCAAATTAGATTTCACTTATGCTATGAGCATAAGTCACCCCAGCTCTGAGCAGAGTTAAGGTCTTTAGGTAATCCTGCCTCTCGGAAAGTGTACCTGGTTTGAAGGATCGTTACATAATTTTTGGCGCCCACCGTGGGATATAAATCCACAAGCCCTCAGATTAACAGTTTCATGCTCTACCTACTGGGCCTATTTATTGAAAATCAAAATAGAAATACAATACAAAAACCTGATGCTTTCAGCCCCAGTTTGGAATCCAATAAAATAAAAAAATTTATCATTTCTGCTGCGGATTCTTACGAAACCATGGTAGCAGGAACCAGAGATGGAAGATAGAGATAAAAGATCTGGTAATCGATTGTTGAATCTAAACTCAATTCTCACCGAATTTCACTTATGCCACACTTAGAGAAAAAAGCTTCATTTAATTTATAAAAGAGCTACATTGGATGAAAGTTTATGAAGAATTATCATATTTATCAAAAATTCATAAATATTATGAAACTTTTCAAGAAATTTTATGCAACTTATTTCATAAATTCTTCATAATTTTATAGAAAATATAATTGTTTTTGCTTTTTAGAAAATGTTCCATATCTTGAAAACTGGTTCTGCTCCAGTGTAATTCCGAACCAGATCATATCAAGATTTAATTTATAAAACAATTTCATAAACATTTATAAAACGTTTTATTGGGCTAAAAACGAAGGCCAACTGCAGTTTTATTCGACATACATTTTGATTACTTGTAGCTTAACTATGGGCTTGATTAGGTTGTTAGGTATCAACTACTTACCAGGCTATTTACTCGCTTAATTACTTTTGTTCGCGATGTCCCAAAAGTAATGAGTGGTCATTATCTTCTCACTTACAAAAAACACAAAGTAATGAGTGGTCATTACCCTCTCGCTTACAAACAGCCAACAAATAATGAGTACCCATTACTTTTTGGACATCGCGAACAAAAGTAATTAAGCAAGTAAATAGCCTGGTAAGTAGTTCATGCCATGTTTTTGCTGGGTACATACGGATATAGTAGAAAATGTGACCTAAAACCGTCCGAATAACCTCAAAAGATCTACGCGGCCGGATATTGCATAGACTGACCAAATTTTATAAGTTTATGTTTTCCAGATATCTGAGTAGTTGTCTTTTCAGTCCTGAGCACTAACAGAGTAGATGCTGATCTATATATGTAGGTCCCTACAGTAACCCCAACACGCAGCCAACCGGCCTATAGTGCGTTGCACAGTAAGAATCCCTATTATCATGTTGATCGTCGGTTGGACAAAAGCAAAAATAATAATAATTCTTCATGGGTTAAGCTACTGCATTCGATTCGAAGTTGCATCACAGGTAGTTAAGGACGTCCACCTTGATATCGATTCTGCATCCGATATATCTAATCACAGCGAAAAATAGCTTCACCGAAAGGTAAATCTAACTCGTTTATCAATTGTCCTAGGTCTGATGCCAGTAATTTAATTAAGTTCCACACACAATTCGATCTTATCATTTATTTTTGTTGTCAATATATTTTTTGTGTGCATATATTTCTGAGGACACTACCGCAGAGTTTTAGCATGACAAAATATGCCCGTCCGCCAATCATTAAAAATGTGCGAGAGAAAAAAATACACAATGAAAAATATTTATAAAAACTAAAAATTTAAAAAAATTAAAAATTTACTGCTAATTTAATGGAAGCGTGGATCTGAATTCATCAGAATACAATTTTGGGTCTTGCACTACTTATAACTCAAATATGGAATCTCTTTAACAAATGAGAGTCATACGTTTATTAATGTATGATATCCAATCCAAGTAAATTTTCTTTATAGATATTGAAGAGGTTTAGAAAATATAAAATATTAAGAAAAACTTCTTGACGTTTCGATTTTATTACGAAAAAGTTGTGTACCTGAACTTATGGAAGTACTAGATGTAATTCGCACGGTCTTAACTAGAGGTGGACACGTGATACGAAATTTAAGCCAAAATTTAAATTACTCACGTGATTGTGCGTGAGCGGTAAAAAAAATTGTGTGTGAATATGCGTGAGTCAATTTTTCATGATTATTTCTTTCATTTGGTTTTTTATTTTTATGTTTAATTTGTAGAAATATTCTGAATTTTTGAAGCGGGAGTATATCGTGAGCGTGAGCAAAAATTTAAATTACTTATGTGATCTTGAATGAGCGTGAGTAGAAAAAAATCTTTGTGCGTGATTGTAATTTTTGGTTGGTGATCGTGTGTCCATCGTGACAATCGCATAAAATCCAATAAATCGATCGAAGATACATCCTCCCTTAGGACAGTTCACTCGCTCGGAAGTTGCATGGAAACTCTACACTCACTAAAAAAAGTATGTTATGGCAACTGAAAATTTTCCTGTTATTACGGGAAATTTTGCTAATTTGAGCCCAGCGGTATTTTTTGCTAATCTTAGCAACACATGTCTTATGACGTGTAGTACAATGAAATTTGTAGAAAAATTAGCTAAATTTTAGTAAACTTTTTGCAAAGTGGAATTTAAAATCTGTTTACTAAAATCAGCAAAAAAAAAATTACTTAATATTATTATTACCCATCTAAAAATCGAAATATATATGAGCATACATAATCATACATGGGTCTGTATATGATCATACATGGGCATACATGGTTATATATGTCCATACATTGTTCAATATATGACCATACATGATCTCATATATGATCATTTGAGGGTATATGGACGTATATGATCATATACGAGCATACATGAATAATATATGAGCATGTATGATAATATATGCACATATATCACCATATACCCTCAAATTTCGGATCCGAAGATATATGGTCATAATGAGATCATGTATGGACGTATATGACCATGTATGCCCATGTATGATCATATACAGGCCCATGTATGATCATGTATGCTCATATATATTTCGATTTTTAGATGGGTAGTACAAAATTTCAAATTTCTTTTTTTTAACGAGCATCAAAATTCCAGGTAATAAGTGTTCAAGCATCAAAATTTTTTTATTTTTGACAAAATTAAAAAAAAAAAACAAAGGCTTAAAAATTGTAAAAACAAACGAATTTATCATTTTATTATAATTTCTCTTTGAAAAATATATATGTCAATCTTTTTACTTTTAAGGTCTAATTTTAATTGTTTAAGGGATGATTTTTAGAACCAAAAAAACTTTTTGTGCTATTTTAAGTGGATGTCCTATTTTTAGGCATGAGTCGGTATATTCACTTCCGTTCCCTTTTTTAATGTATGTAACAGTTTAAGGAAATTAAAGTTTGTAGGTGTAAGTTTTAATTAGAAATAATATTTCCATCAATATCCACTTTTTTAAAATTAGTAAATTTTTTTTGCTAAATTTAGCAAATCGGTTTTTAAAAAAAGCAAAACGATTTGCGAAAAATTTTTTTATTAAAAATCAGTACAAAAATAGTTTAAAAATTTTTCTACTAACTTTTTTTTCTGAGTGTATATCTATGAAGTTTTTATCCGGCGTTTAACAAAATTTTAAGGTTACTCTGACATGTATTACTGTAAGAGCTGTGTAGAGTTCAAAAAGTCTGAGCAAAAACCAGTCCCGAACAGCCGGATATATCTTTGGAAGCATCTTTCATTGATTTCTTGAACTTGCTTAGGAATTTGAATAGTTTTATATTTAAGTCTTCATGTAATTGAGGCAGAAACTATATTGAATGGAATTTGATTAATGACCTCATAGTGTCTTCGTCTTTTGACAGGCTCCAGTCCAACCTAACCAGAGTACGGCTTTACTAGCGCGCTATGCACTACAAGAGAACTCTCCCAGGCAAGAATTCCGATTGCGCTGAAATAGGGATGTTTTAGGATATAAATCTATTCAGACCATATTTTTTCTTTTTGGTCCAATGTCATATTTGGGAGGTAAAAAGTTCAGAGAAAAAGGGAGAACAATTTTTTTTTGTATATGTATTGTGTATCAAATGAAATATATCTTAAAGAGTTACTTTAATGCTTTAAAGGCTCCATCAGCTTGGTAGTGTCGTAAAGTATCGTGTCAGCTGTTCAATTTTAACTACTGATAGTATACACAACTACTCAACTCAGTTTGGAAGTAGATTTGAGGAAAAAAAAAAATATACTGAAATAATTTGTGTTAAATACTACATATAGACTGAGCAAAAACTACTGAGTTTTTGTACAAAACTAGTTTTTGTTTGTCAAAATGCAAAGATATACAAAAAAAGTATATCTATGCGTTTTGACAAGTAAAAACTAGATAGTTTTTGCTCAGTCTAAATATACCAGTATAAATCCAAAACATTTTTTTTTATAACTGTCATAAATATAGCTGTAACTTTTTATGCCAAAAAAAAATCAATTTATTATTTAGACAATAAGACGACAAATTAAAAAAAAATTCTTAGACATTCATTAGTCAAACGGTTCCCTACTGAAAATATTACAATTAGATATAAACACCTTCGGTATGGCACAACAATTGTTAAGAGAAACAACACAAATAAAGAAATCCATCTAATACAACCAAGAAGAATCTATAGTCAATATGAGTAACGACTTGTTAATGTTCTTGACAACGTCAGAGCCCGCAAAAGAAACAGCAACAACAATAATTAGAAGAAAAAATCGCAACTAACTATAAACCGCTTTACTGGCACTACAACTATTTGTAGGCTATTCACCTTTGCACAGTATTCTTTCAAACGTCCCACTTTCCACCAAAACAAGAAAAAAGAACAAGCAAAAATATAAATAGAAAGAAAAAAAAAACAGCAAAAAAATCCAAACATAACTGACTTAAAGTAACAGAAACATGTTCCGACACACTAACTACACAAAAGGAATATTATATCTAATAATATTGGTAAGACCATCATCATCATCATCATTAACAGCAACAGCAGCAACAACAAGAACATAAAACTCGTCCCGTACCGTTTCTTGAACCGAATTTGTCTAGGTTTCTAAAACTACGTCAAAAAATTTATTCACATACACTTACAACTGAACGCTTACATACATATATGTACATAAATATATTTGTATTAACAAATAATTCTTAACAAACAATTCTTCTTACCATTAGAATTTAGTTATTTAGTAACAGAGTTTTAAATAATGAATTATTTTTATGTTGAAATTTTAATAGATTAAAAATAATGCATACACTATCTAAAATCTTGGAATTACTTGGGCTTTAAATACATACAAGGGCGAACTCTATTGAGACGTTTTTACTGGCTGACGGACCCCCAAATTTTTAAAATTTTTTATATTTAAATAAACAAAATTATTCCACAGTTTTTTAGAAAAAATAGTAGTAAGAAAAAAATACGAAAGATGGAAAAACGTTGTTATTGTTGTAGAATTTACATAATTTAAAAGATTTACCGGATAAAATTTTTCAAAGAATCTTTCAATTAAATTATATAAGAAAAACTTAAAAACTCTAGGATTTTCTATAAAAAAGCTCTGTGATTTTTTAATAAAAAAAAATTATTCTTTAACACACTCCGATGATTTTTTCGAATCTGAGAACGTTTTCTATAGGATAAACAAAACATAATAATTACTCAATTAAACGAAAAATTGTCGGAGTCTGAAAAGTCTTAAGAATTGGAATATCCCAACTTAAAAATTAAAAAAAAAAAATTCAATATTTTTAAATACAATTATGGCAACTGACATTGGAAAATTATTTATTATTACATTCTTATTTTTGAAGATTATTTTTCCGAACTCTTCTCAGAATTTATAAATGAGTTTCACAGTTATTCGAAACTTTTGTTTCAAAACTTTTTCACATTTGTAGAACTCCACTGGATCTTCCAAGTACACTTACTTTTAATACCTAATTTGTATATTATTATTCAGAACAAACATGAAAAATCTAAAAACGAAACTAGCATCATTAAATGTGAGATTTGACATTCACAAAGTATTTTAAAAAATATTTTTTTCATTGCGCCGTTTGTGGACCAAGACCACATATGAACATTTTCTTCCAAATAGATTTTTACAATTATGTGACCAGACTTGATAAAATTAAAAAGTTTTTATAAAATATTTATTCTAATTAATAAAGGAAAAAATTAGACGAACAAATTTTGTACCACAGGAAAAATTTGGATCAATGTCTCAACATTTACAAGGCATGGCCTAAGATTTTGGCTGGGTATCGTAATAGTGGGCTCGATTTTGTCTGATTTTAGGTGTACTTATAAGAATATCGGATATTTAGTTCATGTAAAAGTACTGGGTCCAAGGATTGAACGACACGGATTTCCACATCGATGTTTTTCTACATCCAATGTTTTTTTTTTATAATATTTCTGGTCAGCCAGCTTCAATCTGAGGGGAAAAACTAGGATACCAGACCATTTTTAGGGGCTTTTGATGGGACTATAATGAGTGAAAACGTGTTTTAGAGAATCTAGAATAGCTTGTTAAATAACTGGCCACCAAACCGCAAAGATTTGAAAGTATTTTGCTACTAATAATCACTTTACCCTGCATAGTTACTCTAGTAAAAGTGGATTTACTGCTAATGGTTGTACTGAAATTAAACAATTAATTCACTTTTAACTGCATTAGCTTTCCAGTTCAGCTTTCCAGCATAAAACCGAATCTGAAGTAAAAAACCATCACATCAATTTTACGTATATTTTGAAATCCTTTTTTTAATCCCCAACTCTATATTGCGGAGAAGTATTTTGAATATTGTTTCGATTAAACTTTTTTAAAGTATTTTTGACTTGTTAAAAGTGCTAATCAAATCCCCATTACGTGATCCTTATGTAATTTTAAGTCGATTTAGCAATGTCCGTCTGTCTGTTTGTCTATCTGTTGAAATGGCGATCACGGCGCGAAGATGAGATGCAAGCTGAAGTGCCTATTTTTACCCAGATTATTGGACATCCTCCCGAGCAGTTTGCTATTGAAAATGAGCAAAATCGGTCCAGCGGTTAAAAAGTTATGAGTGAAAATGTAAAGGTACCTCTAATTTTTCCATACAAATATTAGTGACTAGTACATAATATATTTTCTCATATTTGTTCACCAGTCGCTTAGAAGTGAATAATATTTTGTGCTCACCTCAAATATTTTTCACCTCAAAAATTTTTTTCACCTCAAAAATTTTTTTCACCACAAACAATTTTTTTCACCTCAAATTTTTTTTTCACCTCAAAATTTTTTTCCACCACAAAATTTGTTTTCGCATTCAAAAAAGTTTATCACCTCAAAAAATTTTTTTCACCACCATAATTATACCCTCCACCATTTATGGTGAGGGTATATATCAGTTTGTCATTCCGTTTGTAATATGTCGAAATATAGGTTTAAGACCCCATAAATTATATATATTCGTGATCCTTATGCAATTTTAAGTCGATTTAGCGATGTCCGTCTGTCTGTCCGTCTGTCTGTCTGTCTCTTGAAATCACGATCACGACGCGAAGACGCAAGCGGGGGTGCCTATTTTTACCAAGATTATTGAACATCCTCCCGAGCAGTTTGGTATTTAAAATGAGCAAAATCGGTCAAGCGGTTCAAAAGTTATGAGTGAAAATGTGAAGGTACCTCGAAATTTTCCATACAAATTTGTACAATTTTTCTGTATCTATTTTTTTTTTTCTGTTAAGTAAGTAAAAATGTTATTAAGTCTTCTTATTGTTCGATTACATTTATTGTCTTACATACTATGATAACTAAGTTAACGTAAAAATGAACAATGTTAAAGTCGCTAACAGAGCAGACCTCTGTAAATAACATTGCTAAAACTAAATAACAAAAGTTCGTTACATAAATTGACAAAACATATTCATATTACAGTTCATGCAAAATTTAGTATATACGTATATCATCTTCATCCCCTTTGGTGGAGGGTATTCAAAGATTCGGCACAGCCGAATTTAGCCCTTTTTTACTTGTTTTACTTTAAAAGTTTTTTACATTATTTGTATCAAAAACATTAGAGAACATTTTTTAGATATTGGTGGAGGGTATTCAAAGATTTGGCACAGTTGAATTTTAGCCTTTTCTGCTTGTTTTTTTTAATTTTAATCTATTTATATCTACAACGCTCTGTGGTACAGAGTACAGAGTGGGGAACGTGAGCAATTTTTTTTCACGATCACGAATCAAAAATTACAATCACGCACGAAGATTTTTTTCTACTCATGATCACGCAAGATATGAGTAGTTTAAAATTCGCTCACGAAATACGAATTGAAAAAATATTTTAAAAAATTTAACATAAAGGAATTTCAAAAACAAAAAATTGAAAAAATAAAAACAAACTAATTAAAGGAATAATCACGACAAAAAATCGACTCGCGCGCAAATATTTTTTACCGCTCATGCTCACTCACGATCATGAGTTATTTAAATTATGGTTCACGCGTGATTAACGTGAATCACGAAATTTCGTGTCACGTATAGAACCTCTTAGTTTTTTCTCTATCACATTTCCAAATTTCATTAAGATCAGTAAGAACCCATTAGGAGACCTTTCTTGTAAGTCGATTTTTGGTTTTACAAGGAAACTATCATGATGTGTTTTCGATGAAATTTGGATATGTGATAGAAAGGACATAATTATATAATTTTCGGTTACAAAGTTGATATTTACGAAGTAAAATTAAGTTGGAAAGTTATTCGAAACTATTTTATTAAAAAACTTTTTAATATTTTTATTACACCATTGGATATATACCTTTCATTTGATAACCAATTTTAATATATTTATTTGGATCACATATAGATCGTATACGATTGCAGTATAAGGTCTTTTATATCCTGTTTTTTGTACAGTTTTCTCGTCATATTTGCGAACTGTCTCCGAAGAGAAAATCCCAAAGAATCCCTATTTATTAAAAACGCGACCCAACAATAAAGAGTACGGATTGAGTACCTAAGAGAAGCATAGAAGCAGTCTAATTTAATCATATTACTTGAATGCTTATTTTTCTGTCCTTTCTATCATTTTATGGAATATTTCATTAAGGTGGACGTTGTGGTGTTATGATTAGCGCGTTGCACCGTTACACACAACGTTGAGGGTTCGATTCCTTGCGAAGGCAAACATTTTTTTAGAAAAAAATATGTGTAATTTTTCTCTTCCTCATACATACGGCAACGTCCTCCTTCGGTGTTTTAATAGAGCTTAAATCCACCAAAGTAAAATAACAAAACATGGCTATTAACTAAAAAAGCTTCAACAATTTTCGCGCAATTACAGTGTTGCCATATTTGAAGTCTTTCATCTTTCATTAACTTTAATTTTTCCTCTATCCCCTTTCCAAAGAAAGCAACACATTACGGGTTACAAGTAGGAAGGATTTCCTGAGTGTTGTTTCTCTTAAAAAAAGGTGGTTCCCATAGGGAGGAACCCATATGGAGTATTTCCTTGTAATTGGTGTTTGTGTCTTCATATTGTTGTTAACAATTAAAATTTTTAGCAAAGAATGTATTCTTTAAAATCATTTGTAAATAGTTGGTAGAATTGTTGTTGTTGCTGTTGTGCTATTTTGGCTTTTACCAATTTATACGCTACACAGCTTTTCGTGTGCAAGTGTGTGTTTGTGTGTGTTTTTTTTTTTTGTATAAATGTATATGTCTTATTTAAGCCAATCGTTCGGTTGGTGGTGGTAAGTCAGGCTTGTCATACTCAGAATATTAAGACTTGTTGCTGCTGCTGTTGGTTTTTTTTTATCAGCCATTGTTGCTGTTCTTATTCTTGTTCTTGCTGTGCTATTCTGTGTTGTTGCAGTTAATGTTTCTTTATTTTTTTTTACCGTATTACGAACCATAGCGGTAAAAACGTCAACTACAAATTATACAGTTATATTTTGAAGAGAATAGTTTGTTTGGTTGTTGTTTTTGGTGTATATGTTGGTGTGTGTTGTGCACAAGAATGTTGTGCAAGAACAAGGTAAGACAAGAAAAAACATGGCCAAAAGAATGAAGAACAAATACAGTATAAGAAGCAGTAAAAGAAAAAACGAATGAATAAAAAAACCAGTAGAACAAAACATATGTACATATACTGACAACATACGTAGATGTACGACTATTACGTTGTTTTTTTTTTTTGTAGAATAAGAATTAACAGCACTACAAACTTAAAGCTCCGTTTAAAAACTCGATAACAGTACTTCTTCCATAGAACAATAACCAAAACCAAAGACTAGCTCTTGTAGCTGCTGGTTCGTAGTCGATGTTGTAAAAGAAGATTTGTTTTTTTTTTATATTTCCAATGAACATTGACGAGTAAAACTATGTTGGTTGGTAGTTACATACATATGTTACATACATACATACATAAAATGTTAGTAGATAAATTTTATGGGATTTTAATAAAAAGCTACTTTATTATTCTTTATCATTATTGTTAGTAGTCTTAAAATTGATTTTATAGTTGTTCTGGTCATTTGTTTTTGAAAATTTTAATGTGCTGCTATTCAGGTGTTATTTCTATTAATTTTGCAAAACATACAAATTGACCTTGATTGAGTATTTGCTGTTTTGAATTAATAAAAATGTTAAAAGTTTGGTATCATGTAATTTATAAAGGAAAATCAATGCGACCTGAATTTTTTTCAAAAACTTTAAGGAAATGAACCGAGGATTGATTTACCTTTTGAATGGTAAACTTCCTAAAATCTTGAATTCATTTTAAGCTTCTCATTTGGAAGCTACTGGTCCTTAAAACATCCTAAAACATTTAGAAAATATTCAGTTCTTTTTATATATACACAGGGAAAACAGATTCGTGTTGATAACCGAATTTTTAGCCAATCGAATGGTTCGCTTGTGGTAACCGAATTTTTCGGTTATGACAAATGAAAATCAATTGAAACATGATTAATTTGACTGTGACAATAGTATTTCGGTTGCCTCAATAGCATTCTATTGGCAAGAAATTAGATTGTCAGCACCAATCTGTTTTCTGGGTGTAATTTCCATATTATCAGAAATCATAAATAAACAGAAACAACCTTTTTTGTATTGTAAACTCAGGGAAATTCTGGGTTAATATAGCGTCTCAGTTAAAAAATAATAATTAGTTAAAATCGGCCATACCGGCTTTATACTACCACAGTCTGGTTAAAAGTCAACTGGAGCTTGGAACCGAAATTTTAATGGGTTGAAAAGAACTTGTGTCAGATAGAAATTTTGATTTTGCTTCTAGATATATTTATGAGAAAATCAGGAATAAGAAACCAATTGAGTACCTAACGTTACCCGATAACGATAAACCCGTCAGATGTGGTGGCACCCAGGGTGCCCACACTCTCCTAGTAAATACTAGAATTCTGATTTTAGAGACTTCCTCCAGATCGCTGAATAGATAATATCCCAAGCTAGTTGCATATAATATGATCCGTCATCTCTTTATCCCCCGGTACCCAACGAAACATACAATTATCACTTGTCAGCTTTCCCGCACTCTGGGCAAGAACCGCAGTCCAGCAGTGACACATCAGTACCCCCACCAGAATTCTGCAATCGCTTCTGGTTAAGGATAACTGAAAACCCGTTGCTTTAGGATCGTAAGACTTCCACATAATCATTGACAGCCTGCACGTTGCGGTATTCCACCATTACTGTGGAGTCTCCGCCCTTTCGACAGGCAACTGAAAAAAGGTGGTCTTGTGCGTAATGCAGATACTAATGAATTTGACAGCTATAATCGCATTAGAATTTATTTTGGGTGACACTTTTTTTAATAAAGAGAAGCAATACTCAGGAAATTCTTTGGAGCGGGGATAGAGGAGAGGTTAAAGGTGGTGAACGATGAAACACTTCAAATATGGTAGAAGAAATATAAATATGTACCGATTTACATCAAAAACAATAGAGTTCATTGGGCTTGTGAAAATATCTTTAAATATGCGACATTAAGCTCGCGAACTAGCAAACGAGTCAAATTCTGGAAAGCCATTTAAATAATGACCCATTCTTTTGTCCTTGGCTCATATCTTTGTCCTTGGGCTCATATGCTACACAGATCAAATTTCATGAAAATATCTTTATATTAGCGACCTGTGGCGTGACAGGAATCTTATTTTACCAATTTTTTAGAAGATCTTTATGTGGGCACTTGATCTAAACACGGACCGATTTTAATCGAAATCATAACCCTTGTCCTAGCATCCATACGAGTCAGTGTAACGCATTTTATTAAAATATCTTTTCATTTAAGATCTGTTGCATACGAATAATCGAATTTTCTATAACGGTTATTAGGAATGCCTTACAAATGTTACCGATTTTGACAAACACTTGAGATCAGGGTTATGACTAGAAAGGACTGGCCCATTATAAGTTCTTAGAGACGCCTCTAATAAGTAGATGGGAAATATGTCGGCAACTTGTTTAGAGTAACTAGACATACAATTTCTATATGCGGAACGACAATAGCGTTTTCCAGGCAAACAATTGTAAAAATGTAAACAGCGAAGCCGCACGTTTAAAAATGGAAGTCTAATAGGGATCCATTACCGTTTAGTATCGTCTAACATGCCTAGTTCAGCTATGTGGAATCCAAAATATAGATGGTTATAAGTTAAGAATTCGTAACTGATTTTTTAATTCCAACTTGGCGTTAGGATGCCGAATAACTTCAGTATGATGAAGAAATCGTTTGGCATGCATAACTAAATTTGTAATGTAATTTTCAGTTACGAGGTAACTGACTATAATTATGTCGACCATCAATATGTCGATAAATTTGCGAACTGTTCCCGAAGAGAAAACCTCATAAAAACAGTCTGCCAGGGCACAATTAGGTGATGGGGAACGAGCTTGCTGATTATTGTTAGAGGAATGGCACAAAGTCAATTTGAGACACGTTACAAATAAATGCTTTTGGTTTATTTTCCTTGTGTTGTTTAGCACGATCGGAGAAATAATGGGAGGAAAGATGGGGGAAATGTGACAATCCTTGACAGCCTATTAAAAAAAAAACTACCCAGCATTTAATCAAAAAATTGGCTTAAGTGACTTAAGGTTTGTTTTAATATGAAATAAAATTTTAGAAATACAAGCTTTTTAATTTTAAAAAATTTTTAAATTTCGTTTGATACCAACACCTAGTCCTTAAGTAGATTCTGTTTCTGCCTTAATGCAGTTTGTCATAAAATTTTCCTGTAACTTTTAGTGGGGATTATTAAACACAAAACAGTTCGTAAGTAAATTTCATCTTAAATAAGAGAAAATCAACGTGAGGTTAGCTTTTCCTTCTAGAAGTTCCATTTGGCTAGTATCTAAAAACTTTTTATGTGTATTCCCCATTATTACAAAAATTAAAAATTTCCTGTTAGCAAAATAATAATGTTCATGATCTTTACCGTATCAGGAACGTCTTAAAATTAATTTTATTTATAAAAACTTTTTACTCTTGAATAAATTTCATTAAAAGCTAGTTTTATTTAAATTATGAAGCTTTTTCAATTAACTTAAGAATATTTTTCATTTACTTTAACCTTTTTCCACTGAGCTACATCTTTTATCAATTTGCAAAGATGTTAAGATCTTCCCATAAGAATTATACGGGCCAAAAATTCTAAATCTGCAAAAGATGATCCTTTCTCATTTTTTTCCATCTTACATCTTTCGTTATTTTTGGTGTCATCACTTAAAAAAATGACAAACAAATCGATTTTCTTTGTGCCATCACTAGCAAACTGACATTGCAGAAAATAAACAAACAAAATTTATTCAACAGGAATGAGCGGCACATGTAAGAATTTTATACTTATGTCTACCAAAAATTTTTCTTCATCATCATCTTCCAGAATGGCCTTTAATATTTCAATGTACTGCATTAAAATTCGGGTTTGTTCTTGCAAAGCAACAGCTAATCCAATGATTAATTCTTTCTCTAAATCCATTTTTTATTTTTAAAAAATTATGCGTCATTTTCTTTTATTTTTTTGACAGCTGAATAAATAACAGATAAAAGATATTGCCAATGTAAACACATGTTTCACGTTTCAACATCTTCACAAAGATGTTGTTCAGTGTAAAAAACCTATTAGCAAAGAAAACTTCATTATTATATGGTGTTTGTCCTGTTAGCAAAACTAGAAGAAATTGCTTTAGCACAAGTTTTGGAAACAGCTCCTTCCCAGGAAGCAGTTGTATAACATTTTTACGGAACCGGTGATAAAAGGAAGTATTCTAGAATAGATTCAGAGTTGACCGAAATATAATTATGTCCGATTTCTTGTCCAATAAAACCAAAATCTACTCTTGGTCACAGGAATTCTCATAGGTCACATGGCTATGAAACTATTGGAGGGATTAGCAGGAAAAGTTAGAGGACTGAAAAAACGACGACTTACCAGGGAGGTCCCCTGACGTAGACCAGCAGATCTTAACGATTTTTGGATATGTTTTAGAGGAGAAAAAATTTTTTTCTCCCAACAAATGGCCCCATTTTTGGGTTTCTTTTGTTGAAGACGCATTTTTGTTTTTCGAAAAAAGAAATGTGTTATGGATGACAACAAAATATTATGTCTCTCAGCATTTCCGATATTTGTGATAATTCGACTTTTATGCGACTTTTCCCTAACAGCTTTTTTTTCAGCTATATATCAAATAAGTTGCAGCTCTGGATCCACGACATAGGCAATATGGGAGGTGTTGGCATTAAAAGTTTTATTTTCTCGGATACTTATTGCTGTATATGCAAATAATTTTAATTTCGTAAATTTTAAACACGTTTCCATACATAAACGGGTTCATATTTGACTTCACGTTTTAACCCTTAAACGTGGGATTGAGCTGTTAAAAATACACTTGTCTTTTGATTTCTTCTCTACAGCATACATATCTAAAGTTCATTAAAATCTGTGGGTTCGTGTCGGGAGATTTCCTTTGTTAAACAACTGGGAAGTAAATTCTTCGTAAAGCTGAATAGTCCGAAATAGAGCTGTAAAAGTACTGAAAATTTGGGTATTGAGTACCCAATACCGACAATTTTTTCTTGTACTTAATACTTAAAAGTATCTACTTATTACTTTCAGAGTTGTATTTTTCTATATATAAGCGTTATTTTGCCATAAAAAGTACTATAAAAAACCCCCAGTGTTTGTGGTGAAAATACAACCCTGTTTTTGAATCCAAAAAGTAACGACAACAAAAGTCTTCTCGAATAATTTAAATTAAGTGACAGCAAACTGTCAACATTTTTTGGAAACAAAATACGAAGTTTTGCAGCTCTGACAATTAATTAGATTCTTTTATGAGGACAAATGACTGGAAGACATGCTTCTCATACAAAATATATTAAGAAACCTTTATCGCGCTCATTATCGACCACATTGTGTTTTATCGCTCATTGATGAATTAACAAAATTTAAACAACCAGCTGGTCTTCTTGGATTTTTAAATGAAATTTGATAACTTTGTTTGGTTTGCCGTTTCAACAATAAATTACATTTGTGCATCAATGTACTAAATCAATTTTCAAATAATCATTAATTCGATACAATTTAAAGCAAAATAAATTTTATTCACACCCTATCTAACATAATTTTGATTATATTAACACTAGAGGAAAATATGTCTACGTTAATTTGTATTACATATATTTTGCCTCCAGCAATTGATTTATTTCAAACAACACAAATACTAACCTGTCATAGCACCACTAGTACTAGGTCCCGTATATTGTTCCCTTGACGTTGACCCCGCTGCTGATGTAACTGTTGCTACGGCTTTGGTTGAAGTCGTTGCTGAAGCCGTTGCCAACATCGAAGACTGTGTAGTTTTGTTAATATGTTGTCGTTTAATCACAATTTCTGTTGGTATATCGACGGTCATTGATTCTGCCGTTGATGTTGATGTATTGGATGTTAGAGTGGCGACCGGTTCAAAACAAACATCCAATAGTGTGGTACCCGAGGAGGTTTGTAGACCAGCTATATCCTTAAGATCAATCCAACTAGCACCCACCTTATCGCTATCGGTAAGTGGTAAACTTAAGACGCGAGTATCGTTTTCATCTACAATATGAAAAGCTTGTGTTGGTTCAATTTTCACAATTATCGGTTGATTGGATATAATGTGAGATTGTTGTTGCTGCTGATGCTGTTGCTGGTTATGATGGTGACGTTGCTGTTGTTGTTGCTGTGATGCTTCTTCAAGTTCTTCTAGATCTTGACTATCAATATGTACAGCATTACTGGGAATCACAAGGGTGGTTTCTGAAGAAGAGGGAGATGAAGAGGCTGCTACCAGAGCATTTGAAGTCACTGACGACGACGACGATGATGATGATGATAAAAAAGAAGAAGTCGATGTTGATGAGGTTTTACGTACCACATCAAATTTTAATATTGTACACTTATCGGTCTGCTGATATTGATGTTGTTGCTGTGGGCGTTGCTGTTGTAGCACCAAACTGGGAACACTTCTTACCAGAGTGGCAGTTTTTCCACCTGCTGTTGTTGTAATAAAGGTGAGCGGTGGTGAAGTAGCCTTATTTGCTGTGGAAATTGTGCGTAACGTTGTATTCGAGGGCAACGGAAATATTGAAATTGAGGGAACTTTAGTATTTATAATGCCACCCGCATTAACTGCCGTTGATAGGGTTTCGCAATTAGCAGCCGTTGTAACGGTAGTCGTTACGTGACTATCATCTCCACCACCACTAGACGTCGACGTCGACGTTGTCGTTGTCTTAAGCGGCCCTACAGGCTGCTGAATCAATACTAAATTCGTTTTCTCCGTCGTGGTGTTGTCGTTTAGGTAACCTGGATCGGTAACCCTTGATTCGTTTAAAAATATGCACTCAACCTTAGTGGATGAGTTGTTTGTTGAATTATCCTTAATAATACGCTTCAAGCTTTTAATAGATGTACTAGAGTTGGAAAATTGAAAAGTTGTAGGCGAAAAAGTTGACGGTAATGAAGCTAAAGCTGACGACGATGAAGAAGAACTTAATGAATGTTCACTTTCAGTGTTTGATGACTCCACTTTGTAGTTGTTGTTTAAAACATTGAGTCTTAAAAATTTGTGCGTTAATTTAATTTTTGTCCCTTTCGTTTGGGATTTTTGTTGTTATTTTTTTTTTTTTTTGGATTTTAGATATTTTCAAAGTTTTTACGATTATTTGTTATTTATTAAAAAAAATCGCCAATTTGTAACGATTGTAAGATATCCAGGAATATATAATATTCAAATAGAAACACGAATATAACGAAGATATTGACGATTCTATTAATGTTAAATAATGTTTTTTATACACTTTAATATTTTATTAGTATGCATTAATGTAAACAATAACCCAGCAAACCAAATATGACATTGTTTGTTATATGTAATTTACATTTGGATTAATCAAACCTCAGATAGTTCCTTCTTATAGAATGGACTTAAGGATAATGTTCATTTAAATGTACATACATTTAAAAAATAGCTTCATCATATCTATGAAATGTTTCATAGATTTTTTACCAATGTATTCCGAAAATGCTAAATATAATTTTTATATTTTTTTTAACAATTTTCTTTTATTAATAACTTATATATTCTTTGAGCTTGAGGTTTGTTTTTTTATAAAAAATATTATTTTTTTTAATTCATTTTGTTTATAATTTGTCATTATTATTATTTCCTAAAGATGCTACACAATGCATTTGCGAAATATTAATAAAAAAAAAATAAATAATGCCAACACTGTAATTGCGCGAGATGGTAAATTTTAGAACAGTTATGTGAGAATATTGGAAGGTATCTCTAAATTTTCCATACTAATTTAGGTATTTTAGTATAATTTCATAGTAGCGTGTGGTTCTCATATATTTTACCATACGCTTAGAGGTGAATAATATTTTTATTCACCTGAAATTTTTTTACTCCAAAATTTTTTTTCACAATTTTTTTTTTTTACCACATGAATTTGCTTTCACCACACAAATTGTTTTCTTTACCTAAAAAAAAGTTTTTCATCACTAAATTGTTTTTAAATCCACAAAAAATTATTACATCTTTTTTCACCCCAACATTTTTTTCACCTCAATTTTTTTTCACCACAAAAATTTTTTTTCACCACAAAATTATTTTTACATCCACAAAAAAATGTTCACCTCAAAATTATTATCTTTCACCTCTGATAATGTTTTTATATCTACAGGTACGAAAAAGTTGGTACTATAGTACTTTTTGCGGTACCAAATATTACATTTGGTATATTATCATTTGGTATTACCCACATATGTCCCCCTTAGTATTAGTTTTTTATTTATCACAACTTTGTAAACAATTTTGTGGAAATGCTGTTTTGCTATAAAGTATTTTAATTTAACTTATCAAAACATATCGTTTCCAATACCATATTAAAGCTTTCGGAGATTTTTTGCAAGAAAATATTTTGTGCATTTTTGAATGAAAATACATATTTTGGTACTTTTTAAAACGAAAACATTGAGGCTAAAAGTTCTTCCAAGATTTAACAAAAAAGTACAAAAAAAAAAAAAAATATGCTAAATTTGATCAGAAATACGTCACAGCCGAATTAAAGCTTGTTTTTGTTGTTTTTGAAATCGGAGGAAAATAAATTGTTCTTTTATTAAAATTCGGAGTTATCTCGAAGAGAAATTTTGAAAAATGGGAATATTTGAAGCCAGAGTTTGTAATTTGATCCTAAATATGTCAGGCATGGTAGTCTCGTAAATGCTATCACCATTTCTGGGCTATTTCTCATGTACAAGACGTTCCGCAGTGAAATTACAAAAATTTCAGAAAAAGTACAAAAACAAGGGTATGCCATATTAATTTTTTTTGGTACTTTTTGCTTTTTGTTGTAAAAAATATATAAGCTTCTGGGTAATTTATATGGATAAATATTCTGCAATAATTTTCGAATTCACATATTTTATTTACTATTTACATCCAGAGGTCACGTATTTTTCTTTTTCTTATATTATAATGATTTTTTTCCGAAGTTATTCCGAAGTCCTGTTCCAAATAGTAGATAACCAAATGTACTATTTGGAACAATTCTGAGCTGAAATATTTTTTTGTGCAAGTGGCAACTCTGAAATTTAACAGCTGTCACATATGTTTATTCCGATTTTTAAAAATGAAGCGCTTTACGAAAGAACTTCTCACACTTTGAAGAATTTTTAGCCGATAAAGTGCACCTAATGTGTCAACCATTCGAAGATTGGTTAAAAAATTTGAAGCAACTGGTCAGTTATGGATAGTAAGACTCCTGTGCGTTGAGGTACCGATCGGTCTCTTGAAAACATTGCTGATGTAAACGAGATTGTCGCCGAAAACCCTAAAACATCAAGTCGGCATCGTTCTCAACAACTTAAAATTTCACCAGCCACTTCGCAGCGAATTTTGACAAAAGACTTCCACAAAGAGTAATGGCCAGTCATCAGAGCCGTAGGGGCCATTTCACGGATATTTTATGCCATATTTAATCGGAACATGTCTTCTCCCATAGAAAAAATCACAACTATTCTAAAAAATTCTTACTGAGACAACCTTTATGTTTATGCGGCAAGGAGTTAACTGGAACATTCCCTGTAAGCTGATAGCATCCATGTAAAAGAGATTGAGAATAACGTCAATAATTCTACGTCGTAACTTTTAACGTGAACTAATGTCATTTTTATATTTTCAAACAAATTTACCGTGCAAACACAGCTATTATTTATATTAAACTACTTTGAAAATGCATTTTTGTAATGCAGTTTATATTTCAAAATTCGTAAGTTCTTGGCATGACCCAAACACCTTACAAAAGTAGCCGATTTTTTCTCCTATTCACACTAAAAATCCCGTATAAATCGGAGAATAAAGCTCGAAGCACTTTTCTTGTACGGATTAGCCTCAAAAGAGTGAGTTATATATGAATAGTTATGAATTGATATCTCAATTTTTTTTGTTTGGTTTGTTGGGATAATGTTTGCAAAATACACATACACACACAAGTAAACATTAATACTACACCTTATATAGTGTAACACTTACATATATAATATTTTTATAAACACAGAATCACAACATTTTAATAATTTCAAGTAAAAAATATGAATCGCAATTTCAAAATATCATTAATTTTTTTTTTATTTTTAATGTAATAAGAAAAAATTTCGGTTTTTTGATAAATTGATTGATTTTTTGTTTTGGTTAGTTATTTTTTTTTTTTTTTTTGGAATTAATATATTGTTGTTGTCTTGAGTAAAACTTAATAATTAACCATTTATTTAAAAAAAAAATCAGCCTTTTAAGTGCACTTATAAAAAATGTTACAACATTAATTTAATCATGAAAAAATTGCTTTAAATAAACGCGAATTGCTTTTTTTTTTAATATTCACCAATTTTCCCCGTAACAACTTAACGAAAGTGAATCTTTTTTTATGTACGAGAAAAATATATGAAAACAACACGGAAATTGTTATAAAATTTTGGATATATTTTTAGGGATTTATTTATGATAATAAATTTTAAAATTCTGATTAAATACTTTAAGACATTTTTTTTTCTTATAGAATTGTTTGAATATTTTCACTAAACTTTTTCACTACACTTTTATTTTAATATAATTTTTTATTTTATTTTTTCTTCTTTTAAATGCAATCTTAACTTTTCTGTATTGCACAAACACTAACAGACTGGATGGATGGTGTATTTATTATTTTTTGGATGTAGATTTGTATCCTGGCTGCAACAATGCGAATGAAGCAGAATGCAGCAGCGTGTGCGCACTCTAGAAGCACAAGGGAGAGAGCAACGGCGGGGGTTCATTTGAAACGAATGAAAATAGTAGAAGAAAAGGAAACATGGGGTGCTGCTGCCACAAATAATGTCAAAGTAATTGGAAGTGTGTCGTTTGAAATTAACACACACTCTCACACGCGCTCAAACACACACTCGAAATCAAAAAAGAAAACACATCTCTATCAACCATCCACCATAAAATAATATTCCGTTAGATTAAAAACGGAAAATCAATATTTTGTTTACAGAGAGTTGCCATATTATAAAAAAATACGGATGCACACGGATATCACGGCTATTGCAATCGATTTATTTTCAATTTATTTAACGAATTTTTTTTATGTTTTAACACGTTGTTGTTATACTTCTTGCCGTTGTTTATATCTTCTTCCAGTTTAGCGTCGTACACTTCTCTACATCGAGAATACAAACAACAGAATGCAGCATGTTTGTAGTTTATTTTTTTTTTTGTGTTTGTTTCTTTTTTTTTTCAAACGGAATATCCAGCAAGGACACGAAAACTCTTCCAGTTTTTCATATAGTTCCAGGATTGCGTATAGAGTATAGTATAAATAAATATGCTTGTATGAGTGTATCTGTGTGTGTGTGTGTATGGATAAAAAAAAATACAAAACTTTCACAACAAATTTTCACTTTCCACTTAACCCCTATTTTAATTCTACTTCACACATACATCTGCCTTTGGTTTCAAGTACTGAAGAATATCCAAAATTTCTATGAAACAAATTTAATGACTACTGTTTTACGAAAAACCTGTTCAATATAATGTTTAAAACATTAATTTTATCCTTTTATGTTATTCATAGTATTTTCCTTGATTTCCTTTTAAGTTACAGTATGTGTGCAGAGAATGGGTGTGGGGCTATTAGTGTGGTTTATTTATGTGCATACTTGTGCATGCCTGCATGTTTGTATTATGTTTATAACGAGAACAACGACAAAAAAAAAAGACAACAACATGCAAAAATAGGACTTGTCACTGGAAAATAGGGTTAGTAGGCATAATGCCAAGTGCATTGACTGGAAGTCTATATGTAAACCATAATTTGTGTTATTTATTCATCCCTTAAAACCAGGTGCGTTACAAATATTTGTATTAAAATATAAACTTTGATTTTTAAATACAAACACAATTTTAACGCTTTAGCTAGAGGTATTTTTTGGCTGTGTTTCTTTTCAACCGAACTTTGTGGAAATTGAGATTTTGTACTAACAAGTAAATTCTCTTTGCGGGTACCCATAGATCTTAATGTATCTTGGGTATGACAGAGAGGACAAAATTACATGTTTTGTTTGTTACATAATCTTACGTTTAAGGGTTCAAAAGTGAAATCTAAAATTATAAAATTTTAGTATCTTCATTTTCATTTCAAAGGAAATATTTAAGGGGTTTTTTTTTACAGGTTGAGAACTTTTATTTAAAATAAAACACATCAAAACTTACGAAATGATTTATGCCGTTTTCTTTTCTGACAAAAAAATGTTGCATTTTTTCTGCCCTTTTTTACAAAATGTTTTTTTGTGCATAGTAATAAAAAGTAAATTAGGTATCAATTTAAAGGTATTTAAGAGACCTATTTAAATGTATATAAAATATGTTGCATCATGCCTTTAACTTCGCAAAATTTAACAAAATGTCTCATTTTGGATATTTTGATGTTTTATTAAAGAGGTTGTGCATGCTTGAACATGCCCTTTTTTACAAAATGTTTTTTTGTGCATAGTAATAAAAAGTAAATTAGGTATCAATTTAAAGGTATTTAAGAGACCTATTTAAATGTATATAAAATATGTTGCATCATGCCTTTAACTTCGCAAAATTTAACAAAATGTCTCATTTTGGATATTTTGATGTTTTATTAAAGAGGTTGTGCATGCTTGAACATGTTTTAAACATATTTAAATATCTCACTTAAATACTTTTAATTTGATACCTTATTTGCCCGCTTTTACTTTTTATTACTAAGCACAAAAAGACATTTTGTAAAAAAGGGGCAGAAAAAAAAGGCAAGATTTTTTCTCAGAAAAGAAAACGTCCTTATTTTATATTTTTATCAGAAAAGAAAACGTCCTTATTTTAAATTTTTAGTTGATGACTTATTATTTGGCATTTAGTATTAAAACAAGTAAAAAAGGGCTAAATTCGGCTGTGCCAAATCTTTGAATACCCTTCACCAAAGGGGAGGGGGATGATATACGTATATACTAAATTTTGCATGAACTGTAATATGAATATGTTTTGTCAATTTATGTAACGAACTTTTGTTATTTAGTTTTAGCAATGTTTTTTACAGAGGTCTGCTCTGTTAGCGACTTTAACATTGTTCATTTTTACGTTAACTTAGTTATCATAGTATGTAAGACAATAAATGTAATCGAACAATAAGAAGACTTAATAACATTTTTACTTACTTAACAGAAAAAAAAAAAAAAAAATAGATACAGAAAAATTGTACAAATTTGTATGGAAAATTTAGAGGTACCTTAACATTTTCACTCTATAACTTTTGAACCGCTGAACCGATTTTGCTCATTTTAAATACCAAACTGCTCGGGAGGAATCTGGGTAAAAATAATCTGGGTAAAAATAGGCACCCCCGCTTGCGTCTTCGCGTCGTGATCGTGATTTCAACAGACAGACAGACAGACAGACGGACATCGCTAAATCGACTTAAAATTGCATAAGGATCACGAATATATATACTTTATGGGGTCTTAAACCTATATTTCTACATATTACAAACGGAATGACAAACTGATATATACCCTCACCATATAAGTATGGTGGAGGGTATAAAAGAATTTTTAACACATGTGTAGCGCAGCCACATTTTTTAAAGCGCATTGGAAAGACCAATTGTCAATTTTTTTTAATTGGCAAAAGTGTCAGCTACAAATTTATTTTTCCATCATAATAAAATAACCTTTCACTAATGATTTTTCAGATAATCTTAAACAAAAAAAAAATTATCTTCATAAAAAATTACTTTCATTTGACAGTTTATTTGTATCGCAAATGTACGGCAGTAGAAAAAAATTACTCATAAATTAGTCCATGCAATAGAAAGAATTTTAATGATGAGACTTAATTATTTAAATAATTAATTGCCTTTAAAAATACTTTCAATTGAAATAAAAAGTTTTTATTTTTTAATTTTGTAAATTTGTGTTTTATTTTAAATAAAAATTCTCAACCTCTTAGAAAAACACCCTATACAAATTGGGTATCAAATGCTCGAATTTCGAATAACGATTAATACAAATAATTTTATACGATTAATTAAAATGTTTTAAAAATATGTTTGTTAAAGATTTTTTAAAGGTTGATATAACACAAAATCTTTCATAATATCCTATAGAAATGAATATTATCGATAGCCTTAAGATTCGAAGTTTTTTTAAATGCAGTTTAAAAAGTAAAAAAAAAAAAAATCTATCAGTTAGATCTCGAGTTCTACTTTTCAAATTGCTACGATTCTAACAATTTTATACCAAAAAAATTGGAAAAACCACGAAAAAGAAATAACATTTTTGTAAAAGTAAACGTACTTCTGACTTATCCAGACTTAACTTAATAAAATGTAAAACGAAAACGAAAGGTTTATTCCGATTTGGATAACGAATCAATTAAAACATATTCATTCATAAGAATTTTTAAGTTATTACAGAGCTTTTTTTATTTCCTTTTTTTAAAAAAATTTTATATTATTTTACATAATTATTTTTCGATTAATTTTAAAAATTTATTCGATTAACCGGTTAAGAAAAAACCCTTATAATTATTTGAACGAAGTATCGATTAATGCTGCAAAAAAATATTGAAAAGTTCTTAAATAGAGTCCGCGCATACACTTTAAATAGCTTGTAGCTTAAATTAACTGAAAATGTAGTTAAAAATAAATGAATAATCTCTTAAAACTGGTTTAGTAACTTTTTATTTTTTTGTAAGAGAAGAAACATTCAGGAAATTATCCCTACTAATTAATGTGTTGCTTTCTACTGAAAAGGGGATAAAGGATAGATAAAAGGTGGCATATGAAAGGCTTCAAATATGGCAACACTGTAATTAAGCGAGATGATAATTCTTAGAACAGTTGTTGCCTGCCATCTAATGAAAAGTTGACAAAATTATTGAAACTTTTTATTTTATTTCATAACCCTGTTATATGTATTATTTTACTTAAGTGGGGTTTATTGCTATGGGAACATAGCTGCCAGATAACTTTTATAAAAAAAACTTTAAAAAATTCGTCAAAATAAAAACCTCACGTTTTTAAATATTTATAAATTTTTTATTTAAATTTATAAATCAACAATTTAACATAAAAAACATAAAACAATTCATCTTTAAATAACATATAACATTTACATTTACGAATTCAAATAATATTTTACATTACTTAAGTAATTCAGTTTACGTATAAATACTAGAATTTAGTATTTTTAATAAGTCAGGTTTACCACCATAATCCCATAATCCCCTTTTGAAGAGAATTTCGAAATTTAAAGCCAATTTATACGAAGCAATTGATTGCATGCTTTTTTCTCAATTCCCTTTCCAAAGTTATGTCGATTTATACGGTGATGTTTTTTTACTATAAAACCGAATGTGAATGAAAGAAAAATAATAAAAACACGCGCGAAAAAAATCGTTACCCCGTTCGCTTCCAAACAAGAATTGCACGCAAAAAGTCACCTTCTCTTTGGAGCAAAAATCGTCAAATCGTCATGTGTCATTTTTTGGAAAAAAAAATCGTCAAAATGATGATAAATCGTCAAATTTGACAGCTATGTAAGGGAACACCGAAGGAGAATGTTGTTGTTGTTTAATTGGCTTCCGCTAAAATATACAAATTTCATTAAAATAGGTGTGAACTATTTCTCAGAGTTTTCTTGTAAAATTTATTAAAATCTAAGGGTCCGGCCTATGAAACCCCTTGTAAAGAATTGTTTTTTTATTGTCTTTGTAACTTATACGCTCCACTTAGCTCTCCGCTAATAAGGTGGGTCTCTGTGAGTTCTTTTTGATATCGATGAAATTGGGACATGTGATAAAGGAATAATAAAAATAATCATGTTCAGCATTTTAAGTGGTCCAATCTCTCGTTTAAGGGTTAAAATTGGGGTCAAAATTACCCCGTGGTTTTCTTATGTTCAAAGCAGAGATCGGCCAGGATCCCACTTACATTTTTCAATTATTCACTTGTGTAATTTTTCCATATCAATAATTCTATCAGACCTACGCTCACGTTTGTGGGATTAAACTTTTGCTTGGAAAATTTCAAAATATTTTAATACCTGACATGGGGAATATTAAATATTTTTGTGTTCTTAAATATCATGCAATTAAATTCAATTACTTCAATTACATGTAATGAATGTAATTGAGTATTTGCCCTGTAATTAAGAAAAAAAAATACTTTTTATTCCCCATGTCAGATATTAGAATGTTTTTAAATTTTCCGAGGAAAATTTTAATCCCACAAACGAGAGCGTAGTACTGATAGAATTGTTAATTTGAACAAATTACACAAGTGAAGAATTGCAAAATGTAATTGAGATCGCCAGGTATGGTTCAAAGAACAACAGAAGCTTAATCGATAAATGTTTTTTCTATCGAAACCCTCAGATTAAAGTGACTTCATTTCAATTAAAAAACTTCAAAATTTATTAAATTTTATCACAACAATGACAATTAAAGTTTTCAGAGGATTTTATTAGTGTTTATGAAAACTGTAGAAGTTTTAAAGTTAAAAAGCGCGTTCAGTCTTTAAAAATCGGGATATATCAGCCAAAAGCAGGATGGTTGCTCAGGTTACGTATGAGTAATATGTAGATATATAAAATATCAATCATACGCACTAGAGTACTTAATGCTTAAAAACATAATATGAAATAACAAAGTAAAAATAATCGATTGAAAATTTCGAGTAATAAATATACAACTCACAAACATTTTATCAAATCGGTATTAAACTGTAGGTTGCGATTATAGAGACATTTTATTTTAATAAGAAAAACTCTCAAGTCAAATCGAAAGGCTTTGATACTTGCAACAGACAGACATACGAGTACTCTGCTGGGAAAATTGAAAAACATTTAAATTACAATAGTCAAACGTAAATGTAGTTTAATCAAATATTCATAAACTTCTTTTTAAAGACGTTTTTAATCATTTCATCCTGCCTTTTTGTATGTAGTTTCTGATAACCACGAAAACGTGACTTCTCTATCGCACAGAAATCAGGCAGCATCCTTTTTTATAATTCATAAAACTTGGACAGTAAAGAGCACTAATTTATGATCCTCGCAATGAAACACTACTTCATGGCTTAAATGGGTAAAAAATTAAATACTTAAGAAAATTAGGTTGCACAAATTTATGTAAGATAGTAAACAAGAATGTTAACTTATTTAATTGCTAAATAATATTTTTTCTCACGAACTGTATAACAAAATGAATTTTAACAGTTAATTTAGAAAATTACATTACACATAATTTTATGTATATATTTTAAATATTTCAATAAACAAGAGAAATATTTAAAGAAAAATTCTTAAAAATTATGAACACTTAAAAAATACTACATGTATGATCATTAAACATTTTTGTAACACACTGTATGTATAGTGTATATTAGAGTGGACTAAAGATATACAAAAATTGTCTATTCATAAAAAATTATAATAAAGAAAAAAAAGAGGGAATTGTAGAAAGAAATGTTTACAATCGGGCAAACTCTATCCCATTTAGATCAAGTTGACATGTCACATTTCACATGGATTTTATACTCAAATTTTAACATACTGTTTAAAGAATTTTGATTTAATAATATATTAATATCTTGTACACATTTTTTATGAGGCTTTCCCAAGGTAACATGTCATAACCCCCATGGACGTTATACTCATTTACCAAACCAAATGGGTACTTTGACCAACATGATTTTGGAAATAGTCTCCAGTTAAAAATAACTGTATATTGGAGGGACTTTAAGACAGTTTTTCAAACAGACTTAATCTCCATTGTGGGGGTTAGTTATAATTACAGTAAAGTTTTTTTACGTAGCCGGCCTGCGGGGTTTTCTACTCTGAGCTACATCCGAAACTTTTTTGCGTAACAGTCCTACAGCCGGGCTTAGGAAGTAGTTTGGATATGGCAGCCAATGTTGTAGCTCTAATTCGCTTTCTCACTCTCTACGCAACGACATCTTTGCCAGATCGTTTGAATGTCCCAGAAACATTGCTCAAGTTCCCCCTTATCGTTCTTTTATCTGCAGTATTACCGGTGTGTTTGAACTGAGAAAGCTACCAGACCTGTTACCTGATATCATACCTGAAAGCCTGATCTGATTGTGTGAATCAGGTCATATAAAACATATAAAGGGTGCGCCATCTTTTATGTTGACATGTAAATATTAAATAACTTAAAAAATAACCGACTTCCACATGTGTGATATTTTTTATTTAAGCTGAGCTATTCGCCGTCCCTATTGACCACATGTGCCCTTATTGCTGCATTTTCTTTAAATTTTTCGATTATCTCGGGCGGTATAGCGATAATTTTGGTACGAATGTTTGTGTCTTCTCTGAATAAAAATGACTTAAAGATCATTTTGGAGCAAACGCCGGACCAAACAGTCACTTTTTGGTCATGCAATAGTATTTCTTGGATCGCGTGTGAATTCTTCTTTCCCTATGGGCCTCAGTTATATGCACGTTGAGTTAACACAACTGAATGACTATATTTAATGCACAGCGTCACTATTTCGGCACGTTGTTTTGGCGTAAAGCGATATTTGGTAAAAATTGTACTGAATTGACATTTCCAAAAATGTGTTCTTATAGTCAATACCGACATAAAAGACGGTGCACCCTGTAGATGTTTTCAAATTACGGGGCTTTGTTTATGAGAAAAATGTGAATATGTCCAAAGCCGATTTCGCTGAGGAAAGGTTTTCTGCATATCGTCGTTCAGCCGGACTTAGGCTGGAAAATGGGCATAATAACCAACAATTTTTTTTTTCGGTCATAATCCCAAATACCACCCGTGGGGACTACGACTGATTTATAAATGGGTTATGGGGACTAGCTCCGAAAAATTTCGGTCATAGTCGTCAAAATGGTAATCACCCTTTTCCAATATGTAGTTTCTGGTTTTAATATTAGATTCCTTTTTGTTTATGAATTTTTGATCTCATTGAAAAGTTTTATTTGCACAATTTGATAAATTTTTAAAAATCGTTTGCTATACTGTTCTAGTTTTTTAGAATAAACTATTTTTAATATTCGCTCCACTCTAATTTATACAAATGTAGTAAGTATTTGTATGTGAAGTTAGTATTGCCACAAAATGTACTTGCAGTATTTTGACTTGTTGTTGTTGTTGTTGGATCTTCTTCTTCGTCTTTATACATTTGTTACTGCTTTTTTCCATAACAAAAAAAAAAAGCAAACTTGTTTACAGAAAAATAATAAAAATAATAAAAGTCCCGTAATAAAGTCCCAGTTAAGTGAAATACAAACCTGTTATATGGATGTACTCGTTCGTACCACGAATAATACAAATAGTATACGAGTATAAATACATACATACATATATTGCTTGTATGTCAGTTTTGTATCTAATTCTATATTGCGCAACTGTGTTGCAATTTTACAAACCAACAACTACAACAACAGCAATAACAATGTGTACACATCACACACAACCTAGACTGGTTTGTGGCAAAATATGACTAGAGGTTGTAGTGTTTCCCATGTGTTATTCGAAAAATCAATTAAATTGATTTAAATGATTATTCGAATTAGTTACAAGTTAAAATTTACGATTAATCGTTTAATGCAAAAAATGTAATTCTTTCATCAAAAAGAACACATACACACCCAGAAAACAGTATCAGTTGTGGCCACCGAATTTGTTGCCAATTGAATTCTGGCGGTTATGACAACTATCTACATATTAAATTATATTTTTAATTGTCCAATTTAATATTTACATTCCACATACATATTATTACGGTCCACAAAAATTTTTTTTAGAAAAATTTTATTTTTAGATTTTACCGGTATCGAACCTTGGCATCCAGATTCATAATTCACACTCCTATTTACTGCACCACAATTTATTTTTTTTTAGTTATTTAAACATTTGAATATTTTATTTTAATTAAAAAAAATTAATATTTTTTTAAATATTTTCCTTCATTGGGATTTGACAAATAAATTTTGAACTTAAATAATCTTTAGGAAAATAAATATAGCAGACAATTCGTTTACAAATACCAATAGTTAGTGGCTTTCATAATCAATACAATCCACAATACGATTGGTTCAACTGAAACCCTAATTTAATGATACACTCAAAATATATTTTCCGTTACCGACTGTAGTTTATTTGAAAAGTAATACGTAAAGTTTGTTTTTAAACGAAGAATCAAATGAAATTCATAGAAATATATTTTTTAACTATTTGAATCAGTCATTTAAAAAACAAATTATAAAAATTTACAGACATTCAGTAGGAGTTGATATTTTCTGTTTTTCAAAATATAAATTCATATAATTCTTTATTGTTTTTTTACCAAAAAAATTTGTTTATATACAAAATTATTTTAATAAAAATTACAACAAATTATTGAAATATAGATACACACAGAAAATATGTTACATCTGTGTGTGTTGTGTTTTGTAAAATTGCATACAAATAAAAAAACTTTCAATTTGAAAAACAAACCACAAAAATCGTTTTTTTTCTACTTTTTGTCAGTTAAAAATTGGTGGTTATTTTAACTACTTTCGATTGCTTTTACTACTTATGTAGATTATTAAACAATGATTGAAAATAAACAACAAAATGGGCTGAATATGATGAAAAATCAGTAGTCCTCTTTTTGATTGTATTTTCGATTAATTTAATATGCATTTTAGATTATTTTTAACGAAATAATATTGTAAGTGTATATTTGATTAGGATAACCGTATTTGTAGTTACTTCTTTTGAATATTGACAATTTTTTTTAATAAATTTGATATATTGTACTAATTTTCTAGTACATTCACTAAATAAATGGTTGCTTCTACTGTACGCAATTTCTAAACGAATTGGATTCATAAAGTTGATTGAAAATATCAATAATTGGATAATAGTATCCTTTTTTGGTTCCTTTCTCCTTTTTCTAATTCCCAATGTCATATTTTTGGTATAATAATGGATTATAGGTTATTCCAAACAAAATAAAATCCTTACAAATAAATGTTAATGGTTTTGGCCGAATTGCAACCAATTTTTTCTCTGGGTGTAGAGCTGCTTTTTTGTTAACTATCAATTAATATCGATTTGCTTTGGGACATTTTAAAGAAAGATGCCTTTAAAATCTTGTGGTTTTTTAGGACATGTTCGGTTAAATGTAAATTTTATATGAGAAACAGCAACAAATGTGTCAGTTAAAGTCCTAGTTAGCAGCCAAGAGGACAGTGTAAAAATTTGGGTTAGAGTTCAGCCCGTATGGCAACAGATATATTTTGTATTAGGTTGATGTTAACGTAAAATTGATGAATTTTCTTGTGGGAAAATATAGCGTGTGAAAAGTTCAACTACGAGGGCGGATCAATAAGTCCGTGACTTTTTAAACTTCCCTAGCAGTTATATGAATAGCACAAGTACCACCTGTGGTCGCACAAGTACAAATGATGCAACACTGCTCACATCAAGTACCACCTGTTAATAGACAACTGTCAAATTTTGAGCAAGTTCAGTCATTTACTTTGCGTTTAGCAGCTGTTAAAAACATACAACCTTGTGGATTTTTTTCAAAAATGGAGAAAAGTGAATTCGAGTGCTCATTAAACATTATTTTTTGCGAAAAAAAAAACCGTCAGTCAAAAGGAAAAGCTTGATAAATACTATGGGGACTCTGCACCATCGATTTCAATGGTCAAAAAATAGTTTACTGACTTTCGTTGTGGTCGTACAAGTACAAATGACGCTGAACGTTCTGGACGGCCAATTGAGGTCAATTTACCCGAAAATGTCGAAAAAATCCACGATATGGTGTTCGCCGATAGAAGAGTAAAGGTGCGTGAGATTGTTGATGCCATAGGAATTTTATGTGGGGGTGTGGTTTCGGTCTTAAATGATCAGTTGGATTTAAGAAAGATGTCTGCAGGATGGATGTCGTGTTTGCTCTCAATTGTCCATAATTCACGGGTGCACACGTGTGTAGTCTCAAAATTGCATGAATTTGGCTACGAATTGGAACCTCATCCGCCATTTTCTCCGGATTTGGCCCCCAGTGATTATTTCCTATTTCCAAACCTAAAGAAATGGCTCGGTGAAAAAAGATTTAGCTCCAACGATGAAATTATTGATCAAACAAATGCCTGTTTTATGGACCTCAAAAAATCTTATTTTTTGGAAGGGATACAAAAATTGGAGAAACGCTGGACTAAGTGTATTGAGCTAAAAAGGGGATTATGTTGAACAATAATTTTTTTTGCAAAAAAAACTGTGTTTCATTCAAAAAGTCAATATTCAATATTTCTGGACAAATCAATTATGTAATTCAAAAAAGTTACAAAAATCCATTTTTTTTATTTTTTTGACAAAACAACTTATATAAAAAAAACACAATTTTCGAGTGAAAAGCAATTCTCTATTATTATTTTAAGAGATAAGTTTTTTTTAATTTGTTAGAAAATTGATACCGGTAATACCCCATTCACACTGAACCCCAAAATACGTATTTTGTGTTTTTTTTCAACTTTCAAATTCCATACAAATTTTAAATCGAGAACTTGAAAATAACGATAATACGTGTTTTGGGGTTCAGTATGAATAAAGGTGTTTTTTAGTTCTATAATCTGTGTTTTTAAAGTAAGTGCTTTTGTCAAAAGTCCACAAATATGTGTTTCTAACCGAAGTTATCAGCATGTTTTTTTTTCAGTATATACGCTTAATTTTAACATGAAAAACACTATAAAAATACAATTATGAAGGTTGTATGAAAATACAACCCTCTTTGGTATGAATTTAAAAAGTCTTAAGTATTATCGAGTCATGGAATGGATAATTTTTAGTCTGAAAACTAAACTGCTAGTCTAACCCAACTCAACATCGAGCCAACTCAACATCGAGCCAACTCAACATCGAGCCAATTCTTGAAAGGTATTGAGTAATAAATATCGAGTATTCAAATAATTAATATCGAGTATTTAAATAAATTAATATCAAGTATTCAAAAGTATCGACATTTTACAAATTTATTTTCTTTCCATTTTTAAGCCAAAAATTAAGAAAATTGGGAAGTTGAAAATAGAGTATTCAAAAAACCGGCCTTTTGAAAAAACCGGTTTCGGTTTTCTTCGAAATATCGAATTTTAAAAAAACCGGTCAACCGGTTTTTTCGGTTTTTTAATTTGAATAAAAAGCCTATATAATTTGTTGTTTTAATTACAAACAAAAAAAAGAAATTTAATATATAAAGTAACAAAAATATACATTCTTTGAAAAAAAATATACTTTTTAATTGTATTTCATTTCAACATTTTATTTATTGGTTTTAATGTTTTTTAATATAATATCTAAAAAATTAATATTATAAAACTATATTCATATCAAATGAATACAGATTATTAAGTTTGTAAATTGGGTAAAATTAGGTACGTTAGTAATTTAAACATTTGGCATTTAATAAGTTTTTTTAAGTGCAAATTTTGTATATTATTTGATCTATCTGTTTTAATTATATATTTCTAATTTTATCAGGCTCAAGATCATAATTTTTTAAATTTACTAACGAATAGTAAACACTAATTTATTTTATTAAATGGAAAAAATTGTAATCAGCGCTAGAGGGATTGTATACTTTCGATCCTTACAATTTTTTATATTTAATAAAATAAATAAGTGTTTACTATTTGTTAGTAACATTAAAAAAAATTATTATCTTGATCCTGATAAAATAAGTTTTTTTAATATTACATTTTGAATATGTAAAAAGAAAATCTATTTTTCAGTTCTAAAATAATATTTTAGAAATAATATGCAATTTAAATGTTTCGTTTTAAGACGATTTTTTGTTTGCTTTTGATAAAGCTAGAAGTGGAAAATACTCTTTCACTAATAGTAGATGTTGGACAAATAGTCAAAAGACAATTATATAAATTTTCCAACTTTTCAGTTCTTTGGTCGCATTTATCAAGAATACTGTTTATTGTGTTATTTAGATCAGAAATAAAACTATTTGAATTTGGAAGATCCAAAGTTAAGTCTTCATCGGAATCTATCAGACTTACATCTAAATCTTCATAACCAAACAAACGATTATAAGTGTTCGGAAAAAATAAAAGAGACCAAGTAACCCAGTTGGTGATGTAATTAAAAAACCGGTTAACCGAACAAAAAAGACCGGTTTTCGGTTTTCTTCGAATTTACAAAATATTCGAAACCGATCGGTTTTTAAAAATAAAGAAACCGGTTGACCGGTTTTCGGTTTCGGTTTTTGAATACTCTAGTTGAAAAGTATAATGCAAAAAACCCATATAAAAAATTTAACCAGTTAATTGGCCTATTTCAACCGATTATTCGCATCGAATTATTATTTGAGTTTTAAATTATTTGTTGTGACATTAGCCAAATTCGAGGCGATTAATCGAGAAATCGGTTAATCCATTACACGAATTGGATACACTATTAGGTTGTAAATACTTATTATAGATCTGTGGCTGGTTGGTTGACTGACTAGCGCTGACTATACAGATGAATGTATGTTGCATGTATGACGAAAATATAACAGTTATAGAACAGCGTATAAAATGTTTGCAACCTTAGTTGCTTGCTTTAAAATGTGAATAAAAATCACAACAATGTGTTGTGGTCAAGTTCAATTGTTTTTGTTTTTTTTTTTTTCACCAAAAAAGAAGGAGGGATATTGTGGAATAGTAAATCTTACTAAGATTGTGGTAGATAATTTGTAACTTACAAGGAATGTATGTGGGAGGGAGGGGGGTTAGTGTGATGTATGTAAATAGAAACATAAAAATACCAAAAACTGGTAATTTTCATTCCTTTTATTTTACTCCCATAATGTGAAATTGGGCCAATAAAAAAATTCGCAGGTACGTTTATTTTGTCTCTTCTATCACATATCCTGGCTATCGGTGGGTGACTCCTCGGATAGCTTCCTTCATAGCCCAAATGAAAATTACAATTGAACACAACAAAACTTACCCTACGGAAAATTAATGATAAACAAACTGGTTCAAGATAAATACCTTCATATAAATCTAAATTATATGACTTTCAATCGAAATCATATGACTTTCAATAAAATGTGTTAGAAATTCAATTGTCAGGTTTTTAAGAAAGCAGTATGATTCCAGTCGCTAGTCTTATACATATATACTCACAAGGAATGTATCCCGACATACCTTATAATAAATACTATTTTAATTTTGTCTAGACTTTGTATGATATTCGTAAAAGGTAAACACTTTTACAAAAAATTCAAATCCTGACGCGAAAATATAGGCAATATAAAAGTTCGTATATTTTCTGACATCTTCATTAAAAAATATTGATCAGGACCCTTCCCGGAATTTGGATCGCCTGCTGAAGTTTGACCCAAACTATATTTGGTGTAAGGTATTATACAGTTTGGTTGAAAAGTTCCTGCGCTCGAAATGAATGAATACTGTTTTTGTTACGAAATATATTTTTTTATTCAATATAATCTCCTACAACTGCTATGGCCTCTTCATTCGACGAAAAATGCTTTCCACGAAGGAATTGGTTGAGATTTCTGAAGAGATAGTAGTCACTGGGAGCCAAATCTGGTGAATACGGTGGATGTTCAAGCAATTCGTACTTTAATTCTATGAATTTAGCCATCGTCAATACACTTTTGTGAGCAGGTGCATTGTCTTGATGAAAAATGATTTTTTTCTTCTTTAAACCAGGTCTTTTCTCATGAATTTTTTCATCCAGCTGATCCAAAAGGCTGCAATAATATTCAGAGTTGATTGTTTTACCTTTCTGAAGATAATCAATCAACAAAACTCCTTTTGCATCCCAAAAAACTGATACCATAACCTTCTTTGCTGATCGTTGTGACTTCACCTGCTTTGGAGCTGAACAACCAGCTTCAGTCCACTGTAAACGTTCTTGTTTCAATTTAGGATCATGGTGGTAGATCCAAGTCTCATTCATAGTTATAAAACGACGGAAGAAGTCGGTTTTATTCGGCTTAAAACGCTTCAAATTACGCTGATAAATTTGTTTTCGATCCAGTTTTTGTTGAATTGTTAATGTGTGAGGCACTAACTTTCCAAACAGTTTTTTCATACGTAATTCTTCATGTAAAATATGGAGTACTCGTTCGTCTGGATCTTTACTAACCATATTATGTACCTGCTCAATGATTTCTGCTTTGGTTGCAGTTTTTGGTCGTCCTTCGCGTGGATCGTCTTCAAGGCTGGTACGACCACGTTTAAATTCACCAGCCCAAAATTCAATTTAAAGGCATGTCAACTTCAAATGGCTTGTGAACAAAGAAAGAATTGACAGAATGACTTGCAACTTTGCATGTGTTCTCAGGACTGTTATACCAACTTGAGAAAAAAAAAGTTTGAAGCTGGCAGTGCCATCTCTTGGTGAGCGCAGGAACTTTTTAACCAACCTGTATAGTCGGCATGGCCGACTTTAATCTTTTTACTAGTTTTTTTTCCAATTTGTGATAAAGTGGAAAATATAAATTCGATATGTATTCTTAGGGAAATCCTTACTGTAGAGGCAAAAGTCATTGAATGGAAATTATCGTTGTTTAATAAAATTCTCCTGTAGAAATGATCAGATCTTACTAGATATTATTAGGTCTGATTGTACCAGATCTAATCAGATCTGAGAATTTGAAACAAATTTTGCCCGTGACCCGATTTCATCAGGTCTGATTGTACTATAGGTCGAAGTACGGCATTTGTGATCAAATGAATTCGATCGAAAACTGTTTTTTTTAATATATAACTACAGTTATACTAATATAGAAAACACGAACTTTTATTTACAACCCAGCAAAACAGGGTTTCAACTACTTACCAGCCTATTTACTCGCTTAATTACTTTTGTGGGCGAAGACCCCAAAAGTAATGAATGGTCATTACCTTCTCACTTACAAAAAACACAAAGTAATCGATGGTCATTACCCTCTCGCTTACGAACATCACGAATGTCTTAATTTGACCTCAGACTTACTAAGATTTCAATATTGGGAACAAATTTATGATCTTATTAAATCCTATCAAACGAAGTTTATATTCCCTAAAGAAAAGATTTTATCTGATCAGATAGGCTTGGATCTAATTAGATAATACTGATCTGTTCATATGTTATCTAAAAAGATCTAGAAAATTTTGTGATTTTTATGGACAGATACGAGCAGAGCCGTTTTGAAATTTAGTATATCTTATAGATTTAGCATCAGATATTATCATATATGATTAGATCTGCTCCTATCCGGCCACATGACAAGATCTATTCATACCTGCCCAGATCCCTTTAGATATGAATAGATATGGCATTATATCTGATCAGAACAGGCCATAAAGTGCACGATATATGATCAGATCTGCCATTAGAATAAAAGGATGCGATCAGATTTGATACACGGATAGTTTGTTAAAAAGATAAATCTGGACCAGGTTAAAATATTGGACCAGAAATGAAATATTGTAATTTGCAAATGCGAATAACTTTTGTAAGCTTTGAAATAGTTTTGCCTTTCCGATGTGCCCTATTTTGGAACCTATGGGACTAAACTAAGGCTCAAAATTACTTTAGCTGTGGTTGTGTACAATTTCACGACAATCTTACTGGTTGTAAGAAGTGGCTGAATTATTTCTAAACTATTTTGATTCTCACCCACTGTGCGGTGTCCCAAATCATATTTTTAAAATAAAAGTGTCCCCTAATAACGGACCTTCTCTTCACCATATACGGGTAGGAATTTTAGTTTCTTCAAATTTATCAACACAAATCGAAAGTATAAATATCCTTCGAACACGCCATATGTATTTCACTCCTGGGCTAAGATAATAAATGTATGATAACATTGTAATTATGTATTCACACTTACCTCTTATAGTACTAGGCATTATATTATTTTGCAAATTATTGAAGACCAATGACAAATTTTATTTGTTTTGTTTGTTTGGGGTTTTTACAAATTGTCCACCTTAACACAATTGTTTTGATAGCATAAATAACTATTGTTGCACTAAAAATCATTAAATTTTCTCTTAATATATATTTTTTGTTGTTGTTATCAAATTCACTCATTTACACTTATTACTCTTATATTTAGAGCAGGAGTTTGTATGTGATATTTAAGCCTACTATGAGACACTATTGGCAACAACATTATAATCAACAAAAACATGTTAATGAAAACTCCTACAAACATGTTATAGTTTTTTGTTTGTTAAACAATTTCAAAGATTTTTGTATCACTGCTCGTTATTTTGTTGTTTGTTGTTGTTGTTGTTAAAGGGAATTCTTTTGTTTAAAAAAAGTTTTTGTTAAAACGTATTGTACAAAAATTGTTAAATTGACTTCAACGGCTGGACTAACGGTTACACACTGAAAAGCCTTTCTTTACAATTGATGGATAAGAGATGCCTGTTGCCTGCCTGCCTTCTTCGCCTTATTGAAAAATAAAAAATGATATTTTTTTGTTAAACCATCAAAAAGTTGCATTTCATGAGTTTGTTGGTTGTTTGGTTTAAAGCCAGAGTTTATTTTATTTATTATTTTTTTTTTTTTTGCGAGACAACAAAACACAAATAGCTAACGGTGTATTCATATAAAAGCAAAAAAACAAAACAGCAACAACCACCACCAGTCAGCAGCATCTTGATCTTGGCCTGTACAGATGCATTGCATTTTGTGTACATGTGAAATGCAGTTAAACGGTCTAACGCAGTTTCCCTTTAGCATTCATACGTGCATTATGTTGACCAGTCTTGTGTGTTAACCAAATAAAACAAAACACATTTGGGGATAATTTTTGTTTATACAGATTTCAAGGAACCATTTTTAACTTTTCAAAGAGATTAAGTTCAGACACAAAGTAAAGTTATTAACTTTTTAAAAATATTATTTATTTCTAAACTGGTACTTCAATTAGTTTAAATTTCTACACACTTTCTCCATTCAAATAAGAATTTATGTTTTGACGAATAAATCAGTGTTGTCCACATATTCTTAGTTAAAATTTAATATTTCGTAAAAAATACAACTTTTGTAGAGATTTTTACCCTACCTAGACATCGGTATTTATTTACTCTCAAAACATCGGAGATGGTACTAAACACATATGAGGATTCTCTATTACATATCCTAGTTTCATCCAAATCGGCTTGTAAGCATTGGTAGAATTCTCTGGTTAGTGATGACTATAAAACTGACCCTTAAACTTAACTTATTTTTGATTGATTCTCTCTGGTTTGCTAACTTGGCAACTACTTTAGTGCGAACTCTCAGCTATCATTGAAATTTGGACATGTATCTTAGTACTTTGATTTTGTATTTCTCGCATCGATAAAGTTTTCGCAAAAAACATGTAAAATGCAACCTTGTTCGAGCTTTCTGTAGGGTGAGTCACAGGCAGTTAATTATATATATATATTAATGTAAAAAAAAAAAATAACACGCTGTATTCATGTTATATCTCCATTTAATAAGAAATTTTACAAAATTAAATGTGTCCACAGCTTCAGTAAAAATGCAAGCAACTTTATTATCTGTTAAGTCACCCTGTATAAAGTAGGGTGACCATGAATTTTTCGATGCGAAAACTTCTCGCTTCAGATGCATAAACGGTTTGCTGGGCGATCACTAATCAATTATCTAATGCAATTATTCATTTGCGTAAATTGTTCATATTAGGGAGTTATGGGTTTTGAAAATTCGTCATAGTCAAGAGCAAGAGCAAAGGACTGCCCTGGATATTGTCATTGCAGCGGATTCTTTACTTTATGAAGCCGGAATCTATTATTCTATGTAAGTTTAATTTTTTTTTAAACTTTAATCGCGTTTTTCTCTAAACTCTATTTTTGAAGTCGTTAGTCATGATTTCCCTTAAAAGTTATGAACCGATCTTGTTAAAATTGTGCACACTTCTTCAGAATAACATTATCTAGTGCTTGAACGAAGGTTTGTTTTTTTACCACAAATTATTTTATGAGGCAAAATCTGGTAAAAATTTTACCAAAAATGAGACTTTTTTCGCCATTTCGCCTAAAATTCTAATTAAATTTTTTTTTAGAATTTTGATCCAGGCATGAGTTATCCTGACTACATCGAGAGAACATTTTTTTTGAGAGCTCAAGGGAAATGATTTTCAAATGACTGAATTTTCATAATTAAAAAAAAAAAATTACAAAGTTCTTGTTAAATATGTATCTTTGATATGCCAAATTGTTTGAATAAAATATTTTATTTGATATATCGTATTTGTCAACTTAATACCTTAATAATCAGACCTATTAGATGTTTAGAAATTTTTCTGATAGAAACATTTTTAGATTCTATGGAGTTTTCCTTAAAGTAAAATTCTCAGAATCTGCAAAAAGTTTCTTAGACAAAAATTCATATATTCTTTAAAAAAAACTTAAATTCTTAGGCCTTTTTTTGAATAAAACATTCTTAGATTCTGAGGACTTTTCATTATGAAAAATACTTAGATTCTAAGGACTATGCTAGTAGAAATATTCTTAGATTCTAAGGACTTTTTCTAAAAGACTGAGAAAAAAAATTAAAAATGTCTAGAATCTAAGAATTTTTCTATTGAAAAAAGTTTATAGAGTCTATGTTTTTTTATTAAAAAAAGTCCTTAAAATTTTAATTTTTTTAAGTATTTTTCTTTTAAAAAAGAGTCCATAGAATCAAAGAAAATTTCTTAAAAATGTCCTTAATATCAAATTTTTTCTTGAGCAAAAATATTTCTTAAAGAAATATTCTTAAGTTTAAAGAACTTGTTCATTAAACTTATGTTTCGAAACATAATGTAACTGTAGGGATCATATTATGGTTATTTTTTTTATCATATATGATAACTATATTAAGGTACGACTATGGTTGGCTCAAAAATATATGATGATCTTCGAATATAATTTTTCCAACCATGTTTTTTTCTCTGCCTGCTATTTACACATTTGAATATTTTATTTTAATTTAAAAAATATATTTTTTTTAATGTTTGCCCTTTCCGGGATTTGAACTAGGAAATTCCAAGTACTAGGCTAGGCTACCCACTGCACCACAAACACTTATAAATTTTGATGGTAATTTTAAATAATTTATTAAAAAAAAAACAGTATAAACTTCCTTTGCCAATATCAATCATTAGTGACGGGTATAATCAAACCAATCCACAATTTGATTGGTTCTGCTGAAACACTAATTTTATTATATATTTGATCAGGATAACCGCATTTGTGGTTACCACTTTTGAATATCACAAATTTTTGATTTTTAGTTCCTTTGCCCTCTTTTTTACACCCAATACAATACAGAAAAAAATATCACAAAATTAAAAGTAACTAAAAATATTTGTTAAAATTGAAACTCGATTTCTAACAATTTTTTTTTTTTAAATATTTGTAAATTGTCTCTTTTCATATAAAAATTCTTTGAAAATAAAAAATTGAAGTTACAAAAATTAACAAAAATTTTTTTTATTTACAAATACCATTGTTGGTGCCTTTTAAAAAAATATTTTTTTATTTTGTATTTACAAAAATGTTCTATAAAAGATGTTCAATATTACAAAAAGAATTTTGTAATTTTATTTTGTGAATATTTTTTTTTAAATCGCTTAAACAGTACGACGACAGCTAAATTAGCAACAATTGCTTTTAATAAATGTTATCACATTTTTTTGTATATTTGTTTTTTTTTTTCAAAGTATTGCAACACGGATGTGTTTTTATATATGCACATATTTAAGATTTAAAGAGTGTATTGTTCTCTTGCGTAATTGTTATATCATTTTAGAGTACAAAAACAACAAAAGAACAATACAATTAAAGGGATGTTTATATGTGTATCGGACAGGTTTTTGCTAATTTAAAGGAATCCTTAAGGTCCCTACAGTGAACAAATTGCTTAAGAAAAATGCAACAGGTTTATGCGGAACTTTTTGAATGATGATTTATGTACTAAAGAAAAAAAAAGGATTTCTTAATAATATTTTTAAGAAATTATTTAAAAATTCAGAACAATATAAGTTGACAATTTTAGCATCCCATATCTCTGTATTGTGGATAAGTAGTTTGGCGGGCTTGTCTATATAAAAAAAAATCAGTTCAGATTTGTTTATCATGGATATTGAATATTATGTAGTCATCGAAAACTTTTTAAAATGGAAAGAAATTTTCAAGATTTTGTGTTTATTTTAAAGAATTAAAAGAATCTTATCCACAAGACGAATAAGTGAATTCATGCATGTATTTTTGCTTTGGTATTGCATGTAATTTGGTAACTTATTTTCGTTCATCTGAAGCAAAACTTGATTAGAAAATATCACCTTTAAATACTGAAATATAATAATTTTTCGATTGCTCTTATTTTGGAGTCAAAGGTGTTGTTTACAGATAATGTTTTGCTTTAGACAAACAGAAATACAATAACAATATAGAAAATCAAAATACATGTATTCACTCTTAAGCTGAAAGTCCATACCAACGCGTTTTCGCGTCAACGCTTTAAACGCTTTACTGAAATTCGAATTACATACGACGCTTTTTACGCTTTTGTTTTGATCAGCTTAAGCGTAAATTTGTTGAATAAAATAAATTAAAAATAAAGAACTTCGTGTTTTTTACGGCTTCAATTAGTTTTTCCTCCATTGTGTAGTTTATAAAATAAAAATAACCTATCAAAATCGCTGCTTATGACGCTTACTTTACGCGTCATACGCGTCAAGACATCCTACGCAGCATACAATTACACTGATTCTATTTTTTGACAACCGCGTATGACGCAAAAAAGCGCAGCATGCGTGGTATGGACTTTCAGCTTTACGCCTCGTGACGAACGTCTTGTGGAAACCCTTATAACTATTGGGACAATTTTAAAAGAATTTTCAATCATTCATAAATGACTCAAATATGGCTCAGAGAGCTCTATTTTTTAAGGTTTATATTTAGCAAATGTTCAGCGGTGGACTTCATCGAGCAATCAAAACTCTTTTATAAAGCTAAGACTTTGGAAGGTTTCATTACTTTTTTATGAGACGTTTTAGTTTCTAAATCTACTAATTATATTCTAAGAATATTTACATATTTCTGATGTCATACAATATTTTTACAAAATTCTGATCTCATATTGTATTTTTGATTGAAGTACACATACATACATATATTAATCGACATGCGCAAATTTTTGGAACAATATTGATCATTAAACATATTTCGTAATATCGAATAAAATATTGCTATCTCACATCTTTAAATTCTACTCATGATTTTTTTTTTTTTTTTGAAAACTTTTTAAATATTTTTACAATAAAATTTACAAAAATGATTGCCTGAAAGTACTTATAAAAGTAAAAAAAAAAATTTATATATATATATATTAAGTACGTCTTGTAAGTATGTGCGTTGGAGTTTGGCGGCAAAAGTTATCTCCAAGTCAAGAAAACAAGTTTTTCGAAGTACCGCTATTCGACTGACTCAGCAATGTTTTAAATACAAGAACAACAGAAAAAAAATTGTTTTCTATAGATCCAAACTTATACACTGACATATCCCGAGAGGCACACACACAGATACAAAACCAACCATACACTATCATCATCATAATTTTTATTTATATATTTTTTGTTTGTTTCATTTTTCATTCTACGATCAATGTACTACCAACTTGGGGTCATCGAACGTTCTTAGTATGTTAAAGAATATGGGAATCAAAACAATAATACAGAAACGATACGAATAACGAGAAGTAAACAGAATGTGAAATAAAAAGAAAAGAACGGGAATGAGGCGGCTTAAATTTACAAAAAAATAAAAAATATATATATTTATATAAAATACACTCACTCCCATTCAAACATCATTCCGATATGGGTATTGAAAGAAATACACATAAGAATGTTAAGAATTGTCCAAGCATTAAGGTATGAAATATAAGTCAAGAGAAACGTATTGGATAGCAAGAGATTGTAATATCAATTATTTTCTCTTCTCTTATAGCATTATTATAAAAAAAAATCCCCAAAATTTAAGAGCATGAAGGTCTTTGGCATAATTTTGTGATTTTTTTTGTTTTCGAAAGCAAAAAAATTCATAATAAAACTAATAATAATTTTGATGTTATAAAATTAGCATCTTTAGCAGCTCCGTTAGTAAATACACGAAGAGTTCAGTTAACTGGGAATGTTTGTTAATGTCTTGTGTTAGACTCAGTTTATCGTAATAGCTGGATACTTCGTTACCGTTAATTTCAAGTATCGAAATATATTTGGAAGAAAATCAAATTCTTTTTTTTAAATAAATTTGTTTAACCTTTTTGTAGTAGTTGTTTTATTTCAAGTGTCAGATTTCTACCTGAACGTGTTTGAACACGTCGTTAAAGAGGGAAACTTTTCCATTTTTGAGCCTTTCTTTAAAAAATACCAAAAATTTCATCTTAATAGATGTCCATTGTGAAAGAACCTTCATGCCAAACTTTATGTTTCTAGTTAAATATGCCATCTTTCCTCTTTTAACCCCGGTTTTACTATATTCTTTTTGGAAATTCCCAACATTTTTTTCGTTAGTAAATTAGTCCATATCGCAGGGAATATATGTATTCTAAATTTTAAATTTCTAACGAAATGTGTTACGATCGGACGTTAAGGTGGGGATTTCCCCTTTTTGCCCCTCCCCGTAAAATGTTCAAATTTCCCATTTTAATGAATTTAATGCTAGAGTAACAACCTGCATGCCAAATTTCAAGATCCTAGCTCTAGCAGTTTAGGCTTAGTGATGAAGGGTTACTTTTTTATTTTTAACCCATTTACGAGGGCGGCTAAATAAGTCCGTGACTTTTCGAACTTTCCTCGTAGTTATATAAAATGTAACACTGCTCCCATCAAGTACCACCTTTTAATAGACTACTGTCCAATTTTAAGCAAGTTCCGTCATTTAATTGGCATTTAACAGCTCTTTAAAACATACAACCTCGTGTCTTAAAAATCGGAAAAAGTGAATTTCGAGTGCTCATTAAACATATTATTTTTTGCGAAAAAAAACCTTCAATCAAACCAAGGAAAAGCTTGATAAATACTATGAGGACTCTGCACCATCGATTTCAATGGTTAAAAAGTGGTTTACTGACTTTCGTTGTGGCCTTACAAGCACGGAAGATGCCGAACGTTCTAGACGCCCAGTTGAGGTCTCTACACCGAAAATAATTAAAAAATTCACGATCGGAGATTGAATGTACGATAGATTGTGGAAGACATAGGCATCTTACATGGCTGAGTGGTTTCTATTTTAAACGATCACTTGGGTATGAGGAAGCTTTCCGCAAGTTGGCTGCCGCGTTTGCTCACAAACGACCACCAACGGAATCGTGTGACAGCTTAGTTTCCATGGCAAAAATCCATGAAGTAGACTACGAATTGCACCCTTATTCGCCTTATTCTCCGGATTTCTATTTCCAAATCTAAAGAAATGGATCGGTGGAAAGAGATTTAGCTCCAACGATAAAATAAATTAGTGATCAAAAAAATGCCTATTTTATGGGCCTCGACATGTAAATGACGAAACTTGCTCCAAATTTAACAGTAGTCTATTAACAGGGAAGTTTGAAAAGTCACGGACTTATTGATCCACCCTCGTATAACAAGATTAAAAATTCTAAAAAGTATCTCTTCAGAAACCTACCTGTTTTTAAAATTTCTTGATACTTAAGCAAGCTAAAGGCTTTCTCTTGTATTGCCTGAAGTCAGCGGGTCACAAGCCCAGAAAAAATGGCGAGTGTTTGAGGTAGAGGAGTGGTAGCATCCTCAGTAAAATGCGATCCTTAATAAGAATTCATAAGAAGCCAGCTTTCGGGTTTCAGTGTGTGTCCTATTTTTGGACATGAGTTGGTTGTGAAGAATATGCTCGATTTCAAATTATCTGGTTCAACCTAACCATCTCTTCAGTGAATTAGCCCTTACTCCTCCAGGGAACATATGTTTTAAATTTCGAGTTTCTAGCCAAAGGTGATGAGTGGACGTTTAGCGAAGACTTTTTCCTTTTGACACTCCTTAAAAATATTTTTTAAAATTTCTTCTCTCTGGATGTTTACGCCGTAGGAGAAACCTTCATGCCAAATTTCAAGTTCCTATCTCCAACGTTCCATGCTCCAAGGAACACGTATTTGAAATTTAAGTTTTCTAGTAAAAATGGTATTGGCATTCCGTTGATGAAATCCCCATTTTAGCGCGTTTCCGGGATAAATTTCGAAAATTACCTTATCCAGTGATAAAGTACATACTCGAGGGAACATATCGCTCAGTTACAAGAAGACCAACAAATCCTAAAAACACGAATTTTGAGTTATTGAGGCAGAAATGTGGGTCACATTATAATCCAAAAAATATCAAAAAATGGTATTGATATATCTTTCCCTCAATAAATGGGTACCAAAAGTGTTTTGTATTTCACTCAGCAGTTAGGCTTAATTAAAAACTTTAAATGTAATTATCTCGAAATCGCTTGTTTTGAGTTATGCCGGTCTTCTCGCAAATGAGCGATATATTTAATATTCAAATTAAAAGTTTCTAGCTAAAGTTAAATTTTTTTTAACAATTTTTTTTGTTTTTGAAATTCAAAAAGTACACTCACCAAAAAAAGTCTGTAATGGAACTGAAAATTTTGCTGTTATTACGGGAAATTTTGCTAATTTGAGCCAATGGGTATTTTTTGCTAATCTTAGCAACACATGTCTGCTGACGTGTAGTACAATGCAATTTGTAGAAAAATAAGCTGTCGCTACTAAATTTTAGTAAACTTTTTGCAAAGTGGAATTTAAAATCTGTTTGCCAAAATCAGCAAAAAAAAATTTACTAAATAATTATTATTATTAGTACAAAATTTCATATTCATATTTATTTGTTTCTATTGAACATCAAAATTTTTTTTTGTTTTTTCTAAAAAATATTTTAGACAAAATTAAAAAAAAATCAAGGGCTTAAAAAATGTAAAAACAAACGAATTTATTATTTTGTTTTAATTTTTTTTTTTTTGAAAAATATTTAAGTAAATTTGTTTACTTTTAAGGTCAAATTTAAATTGTTTTGAGGGCTGATTTTTAGAACCAAAAAAACTTTTAAGTGCGATTTTAATTTTTAGACATGAGTCGGTATGTTCACTTTCGATCCCTTTTTTTAATCTATGCAACATTTTAAGGCAATTTAAGTTTGTAGGTTTAAGTTTTTATTAGAAATAACATTTCCTTCAATATCTATTTTTTTAAAAGTAGTAAATTTTTTTTTGCTAATTTTAGCAAATTGGTTTTCAAAAATTTGTAAAATGATTTCTGAAATGAGCAACAAAATTCTGAAATGAGCAACAAAATATTCTGTAATTTGTAAAATGTTAATAGCAAAAGATTTGCTTAGTAACAATTTTTTTACAAAAAATCAGTACATAAAAAGTAAAGTAGGATTGAAACCCGTTTATAAATTTTTCTACTATCTTTTTTTCTGAGTGTAATGAGGAATTTTAAATTCCAGGAAAAATTGTTTAAAAAAAATGTCACAAGTTTATTAAAAAATGTTTTTTTTTTTCCTCCTGAAAAGTACTAGTTTTTAAGATACAAGGTTGCTACAATAAACCCTCGATATATTTAAAATTTCAGGTTTCTTGCCGAAGGGATTTGGGCAGGCTGTGACTTTTCCTTTTCGCCTCTCCTCGTCTTAGCGGACATTTACGTCTAAAAAGAAACCTACACACATACCAAAATTTTAATCTTCTAGCTACATCAGTTTGGGCTGAGCGATGTTGAGTCAGTGAGACATGTATCTCTTCTATGTAAAGCGTGGACACGATAAAATTTTTACAAATTATGTAATTCCTGTAAGCACTAAAAAAATAATTTTAGACTTTTTGAATTCTCTGATGTCTAGACAACAAAAAACCAAGCTGGACTTAAGTTCTAAAAAATATAACGTATCAAATCCAACACAAAGAGAAACTAAGTCAGTGTTTATTTTTCACAGTTTTTTTTTTATTAAAACTTAGTCCTGTTTGATGTTATATAAAAGAAATATGCAGAAACTGGAAGATTGAGATGAAATGGCGTAAATTATTTGTGATGGATTATGTATTCCTCTAAAAAACTAATTTCTTATTGGAAAAGTGTTTATAAATTAATGATGGGAAATAAAACAATTCCCAAAATTAATGATGGGAAATAAGACAATTCCCAAATAAAAAATTTTTTCTTCGAAAGAGATATTGTCAAAACATCAAATCAAAACCATTAACAAAATAGTAACCGTTAAAATTTTTAAATATAAAATTCACTAGTTGTAAAGAAGACTTTTTTTATACATACATTAAGAATTTAATTATACCTTAAAATTCAAAAACAATTATATTTTAATTTGGTATGCTGAACAAGAATACGAGTATACAATATTTTTTAAATAGCTCGAACAGTTTTAAAGATATCGTGAAAATTAAACTGAAAATCAAGATTAAAAAAATCACGATGTGTCGAAAATCTTTTGAGCGATTTGAAAAATGTTTTCATATACGCGATCGGCATATTAAATTTTAGTACAAGTCATAAGTAAAAAATAATTATTTTGATTTCATCCGAATTTTCTAAACTTCAAAGGTGCATGTCTTAGGGCCAATATTATAACTTGCCTTTAAGGTGCGTGTTAGTTAAAGGTAACTTTAGCTTATGTGAGGAATAAAGTGACCTTTAACTTTTTTTGGTTATTACAACTTCCTTATAAAATAAAATTAAGTTTTTTGAAAATATGGCATTACCAGAGCAAACACCGATTACTTTTGACAAATTAAAATGGTTCTTTAAAATACGAAGTGGCAACGACGTACGTTTTTTTATTTATTTACTTACAACAAACAAAAAATACAAACGAAACACAAAATTTCTTCGAATTGTGTGAAAGATAAAAATGTTTGTTGTAAAAAATTTACATTGTCGACGCCGAACACAGAAATAAACCAAACATCAAAGATACGGTTAAAAAACTACACGGCAACTACACTGCAGAGTATAAAATGTGGCAGCTTCAAATGCTTAAACCTTACGTTAAAAGTTAAAGGTAAGATGAACTTACCTTTAGCTTATCGGTCACTTTTAGGTTAAAGTATACTTATAATAACGAAACACTAATAATCTGTCCGTTAACATCCTAACTTTAGCTATCGGCAAGTTATAATAATGGGCCTTAGAGTTATACGATCCAGCTTTAGATCAAATGATACAATCACCCTAATTCTAGTTGTCGTTATCAATGTCGTCGTCGTTTTTGAGTCAACATCACTTTGCTTCGACGTCGACATCACTTCGACACCAAATTGCTATTCTAAAACAGTGTTGTAACGACGTCGACAGTTTATCGATTTAAACAAAAACACATCTTTAAAAATTGAGTCGACAGATTTATTTTGTTTATTATTTTTGCGAAAAAATGTTTTTTATGTGCTATTTAAATTCTGATACCAGTGATGAAGAAAATAAAGGAAATCTAGTATTGAAAAGAAGACTTCTCATACAGAAATCCAATATCTTTAATCTGCCTGATAACAAGTGAGTAGCAAAATCAAAGTCTGTTACTTTAAAGAATGTTAATCTTCTAATTTTTTTAAAAGGTTTGAAAGTTACTTTCGGCTGAATAAAACAGCCTTCAAAGATGTGCTGGAAACAATAGCACCTAATTTGAAAACCGGAATCAAGTCCACATTTATTTCCAAAACAATAAAGTTGGCAGCTACATTAAGATTTGTATCCCAGGGGTCGTACCAGCTCAGTGTTGGAAACGACTTTAACTTAGGGTTCAGCTGTTTCTGAAACTGTAGAAGATTTGCCACAGCTTCCTCCAGCGGCCTCAATATAAATTGCTTGAATCTTCCGCCACCTGTAGCATTACACTCTGCTTTGTTGGCTACCATTTTCTTTTAAACTTTAAATTTTAAGTCTCGCCAAACCTATAAATAAATTTTATTATATTTTTATAATGCACTTTATATGATCATGCTTTCTTTACCTTCTGCCATCCATCTCACATTACTCTCGGTGGGCCAAGTGCATTTAATAAATTTGATATTTCTTCCCATTTTTTCCGTTTTTTTTTTCAGTCATTACTTTTCCTCAAGTCGATACTAAAAATTGTGTCGACAAAATCAGAGTCGTTTCAAGACAATATCGTCGTCACATTTTCTTACAGAATACCAAATACTTGTCGACAGTTATCAATTATTTTCGATAACGACAACGGGAATACCAATTTAAAAAAAAATCCCAAGACAACATTGTCTTGTGTCGATGACGACAACTAGAATAAGGGTGAATATTCCGTTCGGGTAGTAGCGAAAATCCAAAGTTTTCATTGCCACCCTAAGCGGCCAACATGAATGTATTCATGTTATTTTGATTATATTGATATGAAAAGCATTTTTATACGAAATGTATTAGTTTTTTTTTAAGCGCTATATAATTTTCACAATTCACATTTAAATTTGTAAAAAAAAAATTTTGTTCACACCCTTTCATTTATGATTTTGTCCAAATATTTAACACATTCATTATTCTTTATAACATTAAGGGCAAAAAACTTATTCAGTAAATAATCACTAATCACACTAATAGTTGCTAACTCCATATAATTTTGACATTCTCTGGCTGCTCTCAGATAAGTTAGCAGGCAAAAACCATGAGTTAGTAACTAAATTATTGTAATATTGTATTTACATATGTATTGAAAGGTGTAATTATGTAATCGGTTATTAAAATTACTCGGTTTTGGTTTTGTTCGAGTATACGAAAAATTTGATTTTGGAGTTTTCAACTTACTTGATTAATCGAGTTAGATTTTAAAATTATCCGAATAATTAGAATAATTTCAACAATTTTTAGAAAACATGATGGGATTTTGTATTTACGTTTTGTGTTGCAATGAAATTAAAGACTATTCACCCCCTGACGAAACAATTCATGTATCCTAAAAATAGATTTAGTTTACCTCTTGGCAATATTTTAAAAAATAAAATCATTTTTTTTTAAATGCATTCTTTTTCTTATTTACAGTAGATAAAATATTTACTTATTCACAGATGACATAAACATCTGTTATTTATTTCCCTTTCAGTGTATGCCAATCATTTTAGAGGTTGAAGGCAAAATGAAGACTCTAAACGGCCCACTTAATCAGTACCTCTTGACAGTTTCTCAGTGGGATCTTGCAAATTGGGTGTGGAGTCTGTTCAAATATGTGGTGACGATATTTAGGAATTGGAAACTTTTGATGCTCTTTGCATGAGAATTCAGCGTCATGTCCGTTTTTGAAATGTCTAGGTTTTTTGAAACGAGTCAGAAATACTTCTTTCTACCTTATTACGACTAATAATGGAATGCAACTTCCAAATGTGATAAAGATCTTCAATGACTATTTTCGATCTTTTCTATCGTGTTCAAAGGAGGGCGTCGGTGCTTATTAGTAACAGAAGGGTTAAGGAACATTTACATGACCGAAAAAACTGCTATAGATACCCGAGTAAAAAAATTAATCTTTCGCAATATTTGATTATTTCCAATTGGATATTCTTTAATATCTGCTGTAATATCTAGCTGATCTTGTTTCAACCCAAAGAATGGCGGATAAAATAAGATCCAGGAATATATTTTGGGGATTTTGAAAGATCTTAACTGATCCGAAAAATGACAGATCAAATTAGATCCAGCAATATATTTCCAGCAATATAATTATATATAGTGTCTAATATTTAAGATATAATTACAGGTTGGTTGAAAAGTTCCTGCGCTCACCAAGAGATGGCACTGCTAGCTCCAAACTTTTTTTTCTCAAGTTGGTACAACTGTCCTGAGAACACATGCAAAGTTGCAAGTCATTCTGTCAATTCTTTCTTTGTTTAAAAGCCATTTGAAGTTGACGTGCCATTGATTTTTTTTAATATGGAATAAATTGAATATCGTGCAGTCATTAGATTCTTTGTTTTGAAGGGTTTAAAAGCAAAGGAAATTTATGAACAAATTTTAGAAGTGTATAAGGAGTCCTCACCTTCAAAACGCACCGTTGAATTTTGGCCTGGTGAATTTAAACGTGGTCGTACCAGCCTTAAAGACGATCCACGCGAAGGACGACCAAAAACTGCAACCACAGCAGAAATCATTGAGCAGGTACATAATATGGTTAGTGAAGATCCAAGTTTGACTAAGCGAGAAATTGCTAATGCCATAGGCACCTCAGACAAACGAGTACTCCATATTTTACATGAAGAATTACGTATGAAAAAACTGTTTGGAAAGTTAGTGCCGCACACATTACAATTCAACAAAAACTGGATCGAAAACAAATTTCTCAGCGTAATTTGGAGCGTTTTAAGCGGAATAAAACCGACTTCTTGCGTCGTTTTATAACTATGGATGAGACTTGGATCTACCACCATGATCCTAAATTGAAACAAGAATGTTTACAGTGGACTGAAGCTGGTTGTTCAGCTCCAAAGCACAACGATCAGCAAATAAGGTTATGACATCAGTTTTTTGGGATGCAAAAGGAATTTTGTTGATTGATTATCTTTAGAAAGAGGTACAACAATCAACTCTGAACATTATTGCAGCCTTTTGGATCAGCTGGATGAAAAAATTCGTGAGAAAAGACCTGGTTTAAAGAAGAAAAAAATCATTTTTCATCAAGACAATGCACCTGCTCACAAAAGTGTTTTGACGATGGCTAAATTCAAAGAATTAAAGCACGAATTGCTTGAACATCCACCGTATTCACCAGATTTGGCTCCCAGTGACTACTATCTCTTCAGAAATCTCAAACAATTCCTTCGTGGAAAGGATTTTTCGTCGAATGAAGAGGCCATAGCAGCCGTAGACGGTTATTTTGCAGAGCTTCCGGAAAACCATTATAAGGATGTGATAAAATTATTGGAAGATCATTGGAACAAGTGTATTGAGCTTCTAGGAGATTATATTGAATAAAAAAATATATTTCGTTACAAAAACAGTATTCTTTCATTTCGAGCGCAGGAACTTTTCAACCAACCTGTATTTATGTTCCATTATCAAAAATATTTTTAATATGGTGTGAGATATCATTATATATGATTCAATATGAGGTCCAATATAATAAATATTTAGTCATGTATAAATACGGTCTCGTGTAAGCCATATATAATTAATATATAGTGTTATACATACCATATATTATCATATAAATCATATCTAATTTTTAAAGATCAATATATATATATACATATAGATGGCGCTACTAGAATTAAATCGATATGATTTTTAGTTAGCCCTAACCTTCAAAAGACACGTGTATAAATTTGACAGCTGTCGGATCATTAGTTTGTGAATACTAGCATTTTGAGTGATGAAGAGTTTCCGGACACTGCCCCAGGAAAATCAACCATCAAGGATTGGTATACTAAGTTTAGACGTGGTGAAATGAGCACAGAAGACGGTGAACGCAGGGGACGCCCAAAAAAAGGTTGTTACGGACGAAAACATCAAAAAAATCCACAAAATGATTTCGAATGACCGTAAATTGAAATTGAATGAAATAGCAGATACTCTAAAGATATCAACTGAACGTGTACATCATATCATTCACGAATATTTGGGTATGAGAAAGCTCGGTGCAAAGTGGGTGCCGCGCGAGCTCACTTTTGACCAAAAACAATTCAGTGAAAACGAAGGCGAAAATCCATAAATTGGGCTTCGAATTGCTTCCGCATCCACCGTATTCTCCAGATCTGGCCCCCAGCGACTATTTCCTGTTGTCAGATCTCAAAAGAATGCTCGCTGGGAAAAAATGTTCGCCGAATGAAGAGGTGATCGCCGAAACTGAAGCCTATTTTGAAGCAAAGGACAGATCGTACTCCAAAAATATTATCGAAAAGTTGGAGGGTCGCTATAATCAGTGTATTACCCTTGAAGGGAACTATGTTGAATAAAAAAACGAATTTTGCCAAAAAAAATGTGTTTAAGTATGGTAGGCCGTGGTCTTTTCAATTGACCTGTTAAATCATTCACAATAAAGCTGTTTTAGGGTATTTTTGATCTATCATTAGAAAAGTCCTCTCTCTCTCTCTAAAAGTGAATATTGTTTACTCGATTAATCGACCAAAATTGTTCAAGTTATTCGTTAATCGAAATTGGCAATTTTACATTACTCAAACAGTTATCTGGCTAAAATTCAACGATTAATCGAATAACGGTTAACTGTTTGAATACCCTAATAGTTAAACAGACATCTGAATTTTAAAACTCTCTTTTTTTGATTTCGCTATTTTGAGTCATGTAAGCAAGTGAGTGTTAAAGTATTTTATAATTTTTTCTACACACATAAGCACTTTTTAATTTCATTAAAAATAATATAAAGTTTTTTTTTTTATTTTTTGTAGATACTCGTAATGTAGCGGTATATTCTTACGAAATACCGTAGAACCCAGGTAAGCAAAGCTCATTGACCCCAAACAGCCAAAAAAAAAAACAAAAATAAATATGTAAACGAAAAATTAAAAAAAAAGCAGTCATACCTTGAGTGATTTCTTATTTTAATGTGTATAATTTGTATTTTTTTTGTTATTCCAACATTTATTCTTATTGACATAATGACGAACGTGATTGTTAGTTATTACTATTTTGTTGTTACTTTTTACATTTTTTGTTACTAACTTAAAATTTATTTCAAAAAAAAAAAGTTGATGACCGTTATGTTAATTTGCTGAATTTTATCACTTTTACAATTTTTACATTTCATAATATTATGACATAGCAAAGGTTCTGAAATAAATTTAATTTTCATTTCCAACTCGTGTCTCAATCAATGACAATTGAATTAAATTAATTTGTTAATAATTTTACGGTTTAAGCAGAATTATATAAAAAAAAACGTTGTTTAGTTAAATATTACTATTTAATTCTTTATATATTAGAGCAATGACCTAAGATTTTTCTTTTTAATTTATTTGTAAAAGGTTTTACTATTTAATTAGAAATTAAATTGTTGGAAATTTGTTTGTAATTAAACGAATTATTTATTAAATAATTTTTAATTTAATTTTTAACATTTAATTTTACATTTTTCTGTAATTTTATAATGGAAAAAAGTCATATACACCCTTTGGTTTGTGGCTTCTGGGTTATTGGTAAAGAAAATTAAAAAAATTATATAAATATTTAATAAATAAGTTAATCACCCTTATTCTAGTTGTCGTTATCAATGTCGTCGTCATTTTTGAGTCAACATCACTTTGCTTCGACGTCAATATCACTTCGACACCAAATTGGTATTCTAAAACAGTGTTGTAACGACGTCGACAGTTTATCGATTTAAACAAAAACACATCTCTAAAAATTGAGTCGGCAGATTTATTTTGTTTATTATTTTTGCGAAAAATGTTTTTTATGTGTAATTTAAATTCTGATACCTGTGATGAAGAAAATAAAGAAAATCTAGTATTGGAAAGAAGACTTCTCATACAGAAATCCGATATCTTTAATCTGCCGGATAACAAGTGAGTAGCAAAATCAAAGTCTGTTACTTTAAAGAATGTTAATCTTCTAATTTTTTTAAAAGGTTTGAAAGTTACTTTCGGCTGAATAAGACAGCCTTCAAAGATGTGCTGGAAACAATAGCACCTAATTTGAAAACCGGAATCAAGTCCACATTTATTTCCAAAACAATAAAGTTGGCAGCTGCATTAAGATTTTTAGCCCAGGGATCGTACCAGCTCAGTGTTGGAAACTTAGGGTTCAGCTGTTTCTGAAACTGTAGAAGGGCTTCCTCCAGCGGGCTCAATATAAATTGCTTGAATCTTCCGCCACCTGTAGCATTACACTCGGCTTTGTTGGCTACCATTTTCTTTTAAACTTTAAATTTTAAGTCTCGCCAAACCTGTAAATAAATTTTATTATATTTTTATAATGCACTTTATATGATCATGCTTTCTTTACCTTCTGCCATCCATCTCACATTATTCTCGGTGGGCCAAGTGCATTTAATAAATTTGATATTTCTTCCCATTTATTACTTTTCCTCGAGTCGTTACTAAAAATTGTCGTTTCAAGACAATATCGTCGTCACATTTTCTTACAGAATACCAAATACTTGTCGACAGTTATCAATTATTTTTGATAACGACAACGGGAATACCAATTTCAAAAAAAATCCCAAGACGACATTGTCTTGTGTCGATGACGACAACTAGAATAAGGGTGAATAATTTAAAAAAATAAAAAAGGATTTTAGGTAAAAAAATAACAAAAACCTTTCTAATTCATAGGAAAAAAGTCTACATGCAGCTACAAAAATAAAAAATATAATTTATTTAGAAACATTTTATAGAAAGAATGTATTTCTGGAACTTTTAGTATTTTTTCGGTCAACCATTGAAATCAATCACTGCTTGTAGTCAACGAGGCATTGATGTCACAAAATTCTCTATAATATCGGGTTTAATTTCGGCTAAAGCTCTAATAGGACAATTTTCAGAGTATCACGGCCATTGTTGCCAAATAGACAGATTTATCTGTTTTTTTACAGATTTTTTAAGTACTGGACAGATTTTAAGATTTTTACGAAAAAATTAATGCATATTTTTTTAATTTTGATCGATTACTACGAGTACAAATTATTATAACAAAATTATGTTTAATTTAATCGAAAGTACAACAGCTAATGTAGAGAGAATATTTTCTCAAATTAATAGTAATTAAACCAAAAGAATAAAATAATTAGAAACCCCCTCTTCTGTGTGGTATTTTAAGAACTAAAGATTTTCTTAAAAAAAATAACTCTAATAGTACGAATTTTATAATGAATACAGTAAACATATGTACAACGAATTTTTCTTTAATGCTACACTCACCAAAAAAAGTACGTGATGCTAACTGAAAATTTTGCTGTTATTACGGGAAATTTTGCTAATTTGAGCCCAGCGGTATTTTTTGCTAATCTTAGCAACACATATCTGCTGACACGTAGTACAATGAAATTAGTAGAAAAATTAGTAGCCGCTACTAAATTTTAGTAAACTTTTTGTAAAGCGGAATTCAAAACCGGTTTGCTAAAATCAGCAAAAAAATTTACTAAATATTGGGAATATTAGTACCAAATTTTAAATTTATTTTTTTCTTATCCACTATCAATTTTTTCAAAAAATATCTTATACAAAATTAAAAACAAAATCTTTAAAATTGTTAAAACAAACGAATTAATTATTTTGGTAATTTCTGTATTGAAAAATATTTTAGTAAATTTTTTTACATTTAAGGTAAAATTTTAATTGTTTTTAGGGCTGATTTTTAGCACTAAAAAACTTTTTATTACTATTTTTTGTGGATGTCCTATTTTCAGACGTGAGTCGGTATATTCACTTCCGATTCCTTTTTTTAATCTATGTAACATTTTAAGGCAATTTAAATTTGTAGGTGTAAGTTTTAATTAGAAATAACATTTCCTTTAATATCCACTTTTTTAAAATAAGTATTTTTTTTTGCTAATTTTAGCAAATCTGTTTTGAAATTAGCAACAAAAATTTGTAAATATTCTGTAAAAACTCTGTAATTTGTAAAATGTAAATAGCAAAAAGATTTGCTAAATAATAATTTTTGTTACAAAAAATTAGTACAAAAATAGTAAAGTGGGATTAAAAACCGTTTACAAATTTTTCTACAAACTTTTTTTTCTGATCTCACAAATTTAGGAAATATGATCTCAAAATGTTATTAAATGAATTATATATTTTCACCCCGTCTCCCAAAAGACGAACCAGAATAAAATTCTTCGTTTTCATAATTAAATTCATGTTGTTGTTGTAAGAAAACCAAACTGATTCGTTTTTGGGAACAGGGGTATTTTTTGTTTTTTACTTTTAGTTTTTTATACGTTATATAGTTCTATATAAAGAAATTTGAATATGTTGTTTACGTTGTTGTTGTTTCAATAAAAATAAATCGAAAAAAATACTTTGTTTCTTTATTTTCATTTCTTTAAATTTGGTTTTGTTTAAAAAAAAGATTTTTGTCGAAAAAAATTTGTTTTTTTTTTTTTTGAAATAAACAGATTTTTCAATAAAATTTATGGCAACACTGATCACGGCTACTAATATTACTTTCGTACTTTTTTTTCTGGGGAGGTAACAACATGCGCCGCACAGTGGCACATATTTAGAGAAGGCGGTCAAAATTTCATTTTGTTACTTGCTCAGATTTATAAACTATGTAGCTTATATAAAAAAAACATACTTAAGAGCCAAAATTTTCAAATCTATGCAATATCTATTTTACTGCGGACAGGGTGATTCAAAATGTATTTTTTTTTTATTTGTTATAGGTTAAATCATACACTATTTTTTATAGATTTTGAAACTTTAAGTGATCATTTTTTCTTTCTTTTTTAGATAGATTAGACTTCGGTTAATTTTGTTGGATTTTCTATTATCAAGCTAAAACTTGAATTTTGATAATATTCAGTTTTTTATATATATTTTTTTAAAAGATCAAAGTATTTAAAATAGGGAGTATAACTCCTTAGTATAAGTATTCAAAAGAAAAAAATTATTATTGTGTGTAAAATCTGCACACAATTTATAAAAACTAAATTTAATTCTTAACAGTAGATATGAGCAAGTGAGATTGCGTGAATCAAACGTGAAAGCAAAAAAAAAAGTAAATTCAAGAAAAATATCTTGAACAGGGCCTGATGATTGACGAAAAACACAAATGATGAAAACACATTTAGAAGGCTGTTCTCCGATCCAGAAACTGCCTCATACATCAATGGATAAGATGTTAAATTAACAAGACGATTCAAAATAATATTATAAGTTATAGTTTGCAGCAAAAAGATCGATCCTAGAAAATTTGGCCATTATGCAAAAGAACCAGCTAAACTTTATAACGAAAGGTTTTCTTGGAGACAAATGTCTACCACAGATCATAAAATGTTATACTAAAGAAGATCTTCTCACTATTTTTCTTTGCACATAAGATCCATATTTTTCCAAAATTCGACAAAAGTGGAAATCGACCTCAATTGGGTTAGATGAAGAAGCTAAACAGCTACTTGACGAACAGTAAGATTATTTAGATTCTATTTTTACAAAAATAGTTTAATGCACACATTAATTTATCTTTTTATTGATTTATTTTCTACTTAAAAATATATAATGTACATTTTTATATCCTATTGTATAATTAAAAATATACGAGGGCGGATGAATAAGTCCGTGGCTTTTTTTAATGAAACACAGTTTTTTTTTTGCAAAAAAAAAAAATATATTTTTCAACATAATCTCCTTTTAGCTCAATACACTTAATCCAACGTTTCTCCAATTTTTGTATCACTTCCAAAAAAAAAAATAGGATTTTCGAGGTCCATTAAATAGGCATTTGTTTGATCAATAATTTCATCGTTGGAGCTAAATCTCTTTCCAGCGAGCCATTTCATTAGGTTTGGAAATAAGGAATAGTCGCTGGGGGCTAAATGCCGAGAATAAGGCGAATTAGGGGCAATTCGCCTTAACTGAGCGTTTAATGACCACTCGAAATTCACTTTTTTCCATTAAAAAAAAAAATCCACGAGCTTTTATGTTTTGAACAGCTGTTAAACGCTCAAAATTCGACAGTAGTCTATTAACAGGTGGTACTTGATAGGAGCAGTGTTGCATTTCATATAACTACAAGGGAAGTTTGAAAAGTCTCGGACTTATTGATTATTACCTATAATAGTATTTTTTTTAATCAATGTGTTTTTATTATTGGCATACATGAAAGAATCTTTTAAAAGTAAATGAAGGGCATTTATTTATCGCTACAAATAAATATTTCATTCACTTTTGCAAATTTTCTGTTTTTTTTTTTAATTTTCAAAACCTAAACGGTTTATCATCGATAAAAAACCAACTGACCAACTCCAGATAAAGCCATGACACCCCAAGTTTTAATGCTGCCACCTCCATATTTGACTGTAGGTATTGGCCATTACTTCCTTAAATATTATACTTGCTACGTCAGTAAAAAGAATCCGGTTCTTAAAATCCATACTCTAGCCTAGATTTGTTTTAGCAAACTCAAGCCTAACTGATTTTAAAGCCATGATCTTGGAAAACGTTTTGCATAGTTATTGGATGGAAAATAATGTTGCAACGTTTTTCAATATGTTTTAACAATTTTGGGACACTCATTTTCGGATCCTGGATTACCTCTTTAAGAATGCAGCTTACATCGCATCTAGAAAGTAGCTTCTTGGATCTGCCAGAAAGTGGTTTATTTTCAGTATTTTTGTTATTTTTATAGTTTCAAACAATCGTTTGTACAGTTTCTCCATAGAATTTATTTTCTTTTCGGACAAGATTTGTATTTCTCGATTCGAATCGATATTATACAAAAAATGAAATATGATGATTATGGTTTATCGTCCACTTTCAATGTTAAATATGTATCTACGATATTACATAAAAATTTTAAATTGTTGTTACAACTTTAGTAAAAGAAAGTAATTTTTGTAAGTAACATCTTTAAAATAATAGAATTTTAACTGCGAAAGTGGACAATAATAGTCACTTGTCTTATAGAATCTGGGCGCTGATTTAAAAATCAGGTTAAATTATTGTAATTTTCGTAAAGATAAATAAATCAATAAAATACATTGGGACTCCTCCGTTTTTACTTTTCTGTTTGTTGTTAGGAGTTGCCACGCTATGTGTACACTCACAATATTATATCGTTAAAAACAACTTAAAATACCTATTAAATTAATCGAAAATACAGTTAAAAAGAGGACTACGGATTTTTTATTATATACAGCCCATTTTGTTGTTTAATAATCGACAAAAGTAGTAAAAGCAATCGAAAGTCGTTTAAAAAACCATCAATTTTTTACTGACAAAAGTTAGAAAAAACTACTTTTGTGGTTTGTTTTTCAAATTAAAAGTATTTTTTTCATGTTCTTAAAAAACACAACACAACACACACAGATGTATATATTTTTATTGGCTTTGTGTGTATGTATATTTGAATAATTTTTTTGTAATTTTTATTAAAAAAATTTTGTACATATAAAAACTATTTTGGTAAAAAAACAAAAAAGTATTATATTGATTTCTATTTTTAGAAACAGAAAACAAAAAAATTTAACATTTAACAGAAAATATCAACTCCTATTGAATGTCTGTAAGTTTTTATAGTTTGTTTTTTTAATGACTGATTCAAATAGTTAAAAAATATATTTCTATGAATTTCAATTGAACAAATTTAACGTATTCCTTTTTAAATAAACTACAGTCGGTAACGGAAAATACATTGCGAGTGTAGTACTTTTCCCTCACTATTATATTTATTGCTAATAATTACTACTTTATATTTTTATCTTATTATTTTTTCTACAAATAATCTTTTTTTAAATGCCTTAAGGCATTGACATACATTTTTTTTTAATTATCGCCACCAATTTATCAAACACCTAAAATTGTAATGTTAACTAAATCTTTGTCATGTATCCTTCTTATTTTGTAAAACACTTGCGTAAATTCAACTTTCTATGTAAATAATAAATAATGCAAAACTCCACTTAAGGTGGTGTTGCCAGATCACGTTTTGCCTCAGACGATAGAAAACACAATAACAAGAAATACAAGCAGTTACACATTCGTCTAGCGACGAACATCTTATGGAAACCCCATGTTAAGTAAGTGTTCTACGAAATAACCACCATATATTTTTTTAAGAACATACTACTCCTAATTACTTACTACGAGTATTAAATGCTACAGTACTATATTTTAAATAACTTTACAATTCACTAACACATTTAAATTTTTTGTCCCGAAACTCTCCCTCATTATACAGGCACATGCATACATACACAGCACAACATCTTCAAAGTCAAGTTATATACAAATCAGTCCTGCTTCTTTGCTTTCTTTTCATTGGTTACTACATTTTAATACTTCGTTTATCTAAGAAACTCTTTGTTGTTGTTGTTGTTTGTATATATACAATAGAGTGTGGTTTAAACATTCCACCCTTTTAGTTTGTTTTTGTTTTAACTCACTCAACCAATAAAAATAGTTCGGGATGTTAAACAGAAAGGACTTTGTTGTTCCACATAGTGGACAGTGGGTATAAATAGCATGGCGCAACAGGCTTCAGCGTTCAGTTTGTTTTAGTTATATAGTGTGGTGGCCGATCTGTAAAATAAGTGAACCCTGTTAAACAAAAAAAAAAAAAAAATCAGTGAAACTAAACATTAAAATGTAAGAAGATTTTAGTTTTTTATATTAAAATCAAAGACTGGCAAAGAAAGATTTCCTAGCTCCGATATAAAACTTAGTAAAAAGGGTGAAAAACGGATTTTTTTATTAACAAGCAAGTCGAAACATTAATGTGTTCGTAGTGAAAGTGGAAATTTTATATGCTAAATGGCTAAGTTCAAGGTCCCAACAGAATCTAGCAAGGCATCGTTGATGAGCTCCCTCCGATTGTAATAAAATTGAAATACGTTATAGAATGAAAAAATAAATACACTCACAATATTATTTCGTTAAAAACAATCTAAAATACATATTAAATTAATCGAAAATACAATCAAAAAGAGGATTACAGATTTTTCATTATATTCAGCCCATTTTGTTGTTTATTTTCAATTATTGTTTAATAATCAACAAAAGTAGTAAGAAAAGTCGTTTAAAATAACCATAAATTTTTAACTGACAAAACGTTAGAAAAAAACAACTTTTGTGGTTTGTTTTTCAAATTGAAAGTTTTTTATTTGTAGGTAATTACAAAACACTACACACACAGATGAATATTTATTTTCTATGTGTGTATGTTTATTGGAATAATTTCTTGTAATTTTAATTAAAATAATTTTGTATTTAAACAAACTATTTTCATAAAAAAAAAACAAAAAGGAATTATTAAAATTTCTGTTTTTAGGAACAGAAAACATAAAGTTTTCCATTTAACTGAAAATATCAACTCCTACTGAAAGTCTATATTTTTGATCAGGGACTGAAACCGAACCCGAATCCAAACGGGTTTAGGTTCGCTTTTTATAAAAACTTTGAACTCGAGTCCGCTGAACCCAAAAATTTAACCAGGTTCGAGTTCAAAAATATAAAAAAAAAATATTCTTGCTTTTCATGGCGTGAGAAATGTTTGATAGAAAAATCATAAAAAAACATTACACTTCTTGCATTCAGTTTGCAGTGCTTAACACTATATCTAGTCCTTCTTTTAAGCAAATACCTGATCAATGCAGAACTATTTGAAAATTTTTATAGAATCTGCCTTACTTTTAAATTAGAGCTAAGAAAAGATGACAAAACAAAAACATTTTCATAAGAATTATATTTAAATATTATAAAAAGAGAAATCCACTTTATTATTAATCCACTTTTGATTGCAGCATTTTATCTGCATAGAAGATTTAAGTTAATGCTTAGTCCCGTAGATATTAAAAATGCTAAAAAACATATTTTTTCAAACAATTGAAATTTTCAAAAATTTACAAATGGAAAAAGCAGAGAAATTTTTGAGAGAATCAAAATATTGTTCTTCAAAGGAACAAATTTAAAAAAAGAAAACTTAAAAAATATGTATTTACAGGTTGGTTGAAAATTTCCTGCGCTCGGAATGAAAGAATACTGTTTTTCTTACGACATATATTTTTTTATTCAATATAATCTCCTAGAAGCTCAATACACTTGTTCCAATTATCTTCCAATAATTTTATCATATCCTTATAATGGTTTTCCAGAAGCTCTGCAAAATAACCGTCTACGGCTTCTATGGCCTTTTCATTCGACGGAAAATGCTTTCCACGAAGGAATTGTTTGAGATTTCTGAAGAGATAGCAGTCACTGGGAGCCAAATCTGGGGAATACGGTGGATGTTCAAGCAATTCGTACTTTAATTCTTTGAATTTAGCCATCGTCAAAACACTTTTGTGAGCAGGTGCATTGTCTTGATGAAAAATGATATTTTACTTCTTTAAACCAGGTCTTCTCTCATGAATTTTTTCATCCAGCTGATCGAAAAGGCTGCAATAATATTCAGAGTTGATTGTTGTACCTCTTTCTGAAGATAATCAATCAACAAAATTCCTTTTGCATCCCAATAAACTAATGCCATAACCTTATTTGCTGATCGTTGTGACTTCACCTGCTTTAGAGCTGAACATCCAGCTTCAGTCCACTGTAAACGTTCTTGTTTCAATTTAGGATCATGGTGGTAAATCCAAGTCTCATCCATAGTTATAAAACGACGCAAGAAGTCGGTTTTATTCGGCTTAAAACGCTAAAAATTACGCTGAGAAATTTGTTTTCGATCCAGTTTTTGTTGAATTCCAAAGAGTTTTTTCATACGTAATTCTTCATGTAAAATATGGAGTACTCGTTCGTCTGAGATGCCTATGGCCTAAGCAATTTCACGCTTCAAACTTGGATCTTCACTAACCATATTATGTACCTGCTCACTGATTTCTGCTGTGGTTGCAGTTTTTGGTCGTCCTTCGCGTGGATCGTCTTTAAGGCTGGTACGACCACGTTTAAATTCACCAGCCCAAAATTCAATTCAAAGACATGTCAACTTCAAATGGCTTGTAAACAAAGAAAGAATTGACAGAATGACTTGCAACTTTGCATGTGTTCTCAGGACAGTTATACCAACTTGAGAAAAAAAAAGTTTGGAGCTAACAGTGCCATCTCTTGGTGAGCGCATGAACTTTTCAAACAACCTGTTATAATACAGGTTAAACGAAAATTTCTTTGAAAAATAAATTTCCTATTAATAAAACATTTATACTTTTTATAAATTTTGAATCCGAACCCTAAATCGAACCGAACCTTAAATTTTTATTTCGATTAACCCGAACCTGAACATATTTTTTTCAGGGCTTCAGTCCCTGTTTTTTATAGTTTGTTTTTTGAATTACTGATTCAAATAGTTAAAAAATATATTTCTATAAATTTCAATTAATTCTTCATTTAAAAATAAACTCCACGTACTACTTTTTAAATAACCTACAGTTGGTAACGAAAAATATATTGTGAGTGTATATATGGTTACCCTTTAGCGGCTTAATCCCGCGTTTAAGGCTTAAAATATAGAATCAAAAATAACCCAATGTTTTGTTTTTTTCATGATTGCTTCAAAATAAAAAAAGTTATTCAAATTTGATTCAAATCAAAGGTATTGTAATGACCTTTACAATAGGATACTAGCCAAAAATTTTTAAACAAAAAAGTTTCGAACATCTTTGAACCCCATCTGTAATCCTTAAATTTCAAGGGGCCGCTAAAATTCTCACCAAGTTTTTTTTTCTTCTTACTGATCACTCAATATATTTTTTACAGTAACTAAGATGTGTTTTTAAATTATTAAATAATTCAATTACAAAAAAAAATTAACTTGTTTTGACATTTATTACATATAAAGGGTGTCCCAAGAAGAACGCAATTTTTAAAATTTAAATAAAACACAGATATTTAAAAAAAAATCGTGAAACTTTATTATATCGTAAAGTAGAGAGAATGAGGTTATGTATGGAACAATATATCGTGCAGATGGCCGCCGCGACTTTGCTGGCATGTACGCGATCTTTTAATGAAATTTTCAATGACCGTTTTGCATGAATGCTGCGGTATTTCATTAATGCAGCGTCCAATTTCCTCTTTTAAGGCTTGAGTCGTCGTCGGCTTATTCGCGTAAACCATCGACTTCAAAAAACCCCAAAGAAAAAAATCTAATGGTGTTAAATCGCACGATCTAGGCGGCCAATTCTGATCTCCAAAACGCGAAATAACACGACCGGGAAATGACTGATGCAGCAATTGAATTGTTTCTCTGGCTGTATGACATGTGGCGCCGTCTTGTTGGAACCACATGCCCTCCACATTCATTTCTTCAATTCTAGGCAAGAAAAAACTGGTTATCATTTCACGATACCGAACACCATTGACTGTTTGCGCTTGACCTGCCTCATTTTCATAAAAAAAGGTCCAATGATTCCTCCAGCCCAAAAACCACACCACACAGTGACACGTTGAGGATGCATTTGCTTCTCGTGAATCACTCGAGGATTTTCTTCTTGGGACACCCTTTACATATACCCCCCTTCATACTGAAACCCAAAGTAGGTATTTTCTTTATTTTCAAGTTTTCGATTTAAAATTTGTATGGAATTTGAAAGTTTAAAACTTGAAAAAAAGGATAATAATTACGCATTTTAGGGCTCAATAGGAATGGGGTTCAAAACTTTAAAAAAAAAAAAAGAAAATACGTATTTTGGGGTTCAATATGTATGGGGTATTACAGTTAATATTTTAAATTAAAATGTTATGTTAAAAAAATTGTTTAAAGAATTTTGTTTCGAGCAACTTTGAACCCCATTTTCAACCCTTAAATATGTAAAAAGGCTGCTAAGATTCTTACCAAGTTTTTTACTCCTTACTGAGTATTTTTTACTGGACACTCAAAATATTTTTAAAGTAACAGAATGTAGTTTATCTAATATTTTAAAACAAAAATCTACACTACGGATTTTCTGTTACAGTTAATATTTTAAATTAAAATGGTTTATTAAAAAAAATAATTTTAATTGTTTTAGTTGTTTATTTTTACAGACATTTAATTTTTATGGCATTTAAAAGACTGAAGTAAAGGAAGTATCATTTATTTTTACCGACTTTGTATTTAGTTTGTTTGGAGTTAACAAAAACGAAATAAAGAAAAAAAATCATTACTTTTTACGGATTTTTTGATATTAAGGAAATATAATTTGATTTTACGGTTAGTTTGTTAACAGGTAAAATAAATAAAAAATCTTTGATTTTTTACAGATGTTGTAAGATAATTTATTAACATTTAAAAATAAATTAAAAGTTCTTATAATTTAAATGAAAAGCTCTTTTGGTTTAAATAACAAGTCAGTAGATCGGATTTTACGTAATTTTTATTTTTTTAAATTACGTTTTCAGTTTATTTAAACAACAGATTATTTTGAAGAATCCTTTTTTTAAACAGAATCAACACTCATGAAATTATTCCTACTAATTAATGATAGAGGAGAGCTGAGAGGTCGTGAAAGATAAAGAGAACTGTTCTAAGATAAATCTTAGAACAGTTGTTGCCTGCCATCTGATAAAAAGTTCGCGAAATTATTAAAGCTTGTTTCAATTCATAACCCTGTTATGTTATATTATTTCGGTGGCGTTAAGTGCTATAGTAACAGGCACTAATCATTACACTACAACGCCCACAAATCAGAATATTGAATGCAAATTGGAACTTTATACTTTTTTGTATGGGGTTTAACTTAAAAATTGTTAGCAATTTCTAACTACTTCTGATACTTAAATTAAATTTGTTTTAACCAAGCTTATCAATGTAACCTATTTCTAATATCTACCCTTTGAATACTTAATACAGAATGACAAATAAAATTGGTATTGAGTCATTATTTTGCGGGTTTTTCTATACATTATGTGCGTTCGCCTCCTAGATAATTTGTACAAATTTTACACATTCATTTACACAAATAAAGGGTGGTTAAATTTTAAGGGCCGATGTTGATTTTGAATAAAACACAAATTATTTAGGAAATTATTGTCATTTCTTTTTATTATGATAATATGGTATGGTTCAAATATATGGAACAAAATACAACAAATATGGAACGAAATACAACAAAATATCGGCCAAATGGCCTCGACCTTGGCGGCACACCTCCATCCGATGGTCCAAATTTTCGATGGCGCTAAGGCATAATTGAGGTTCTATGCCGTTAATGTGCCGAATTATCGTATCCTTTAGCTCTTGAATTGTTGCTGGCTTATCGACGTACACCTTTTCTTTCAAATAACCCCAAAGAAAGAAATCAAACGGTGTTAAATCAAATGATCTTGGCAATCAATTGACATCGCCACCACGTGAGATAACACGGCCATTGAATTTGTCGCGCAAAAGAGCCATTGTTTCTTTAGCTGTGTGGCAAGTGGTACCGTTCTGTTGAAACCACATATCGTCCAGAGTCATATCCTCAATTCCTGGCCACAATAAGTTCGTAATCATCTCGCGATACCGAACGCCATTCAAGGTAAATGCTTGGCCGACCTCATGACACACTATCGCGAACAACAGCAATGTTTTCCGCCGAACGAACTGGGCGAGCATGCACAGGTGTTTTCACAGACCCGGTTTGCTGAAATTTGCCCAAAATTCTCCCGATTGTGGACACATTTGGTCGATTATGCTGACCAAAAAAAATCACGAAGTGCACGATATGCATTTTGATTTGAACGCCCATTTTCATAATAAGCCTGAATAACTTTAATGCGGTGCTCGATTGTGTATCTTTGCATGGTTCAAATTGAGTTAGTCTGAAATTGAGAAATTTCAAATGAAATACAGAAAAAAACTTGACGTTTAGGTTTGGTGCACATTCAACATTGGCCCTTAAAATTTAACCACCCTTTACTTAGCAAACAGAAAGAAAAATTAGAATATAAAGTATTTGTAAGTTTTTTCTTCTTCCTGCAAGTTTTTACTGGCCGAAAAAAAACACATAGGATTGAAAAACATCTGATTAATTTTTTTTTGCAAATATTGTAAAAATAAATATTTGACAATTACTTTACTGTATGCAAATGCAAAGCTATAAATATTGTATCCTAGCAAAAATGAAGCTGCCAAAGAAGCAATAAAAGCATCACTACTATGGCAAAGGAATCACTTCTTTTCTGATGGTTTCATCGATGAATTCAACATTGGCGTGTCATAGGATGGAAGTATTCAAATAGAGCTACTTCAATTACTCTTACTTTACTCTAAGGAAGCAATGACAATGCAATGATTAGATATTCTGATGCAAGAGTGGAAAATATTTATATACTTTGTAATATTTAGGCTTTAATGAAAATTTAGTTCATAAGAATGCAGAAAAATAAATTTAAATAACCGAACTTTATGCACTGATATAGAAAAACTTTTTATTAGAACAAATAATTCTGCATTAATAAAAAAGCTTTTTTGGGCAACTTTGAAATATTTTTCCAAAATTTTAATGAATTTTTGGACATATTTAAAATATTAATGAATATTTTAAAAACTGGTTGGACAATTTTGAAACATTTGTAGACAATTTTAAAATTATTTTGAACAATTTTAAATAATTTTTTGAGAATTTTAAAAACTTTTTGGACAATTTGAAATTATGTTAACACAATTTTAAAATTATTTTCGATAATTTTAAAATATTTTTGCACAATTTTAAAACTATTTTGGAAAATTCTGTATTAAAGCTGTAGTGTTAAATAAAATACAAAGTGCAAAAATGCACAGATTGTGTCGCCATAACTACTTAAAGCTGATAAAATGCATTTAACAAAAATATAAAAATGATTTAATAAAAATATTTAAAAGGTGTTCAGAACTATTTTCACATTGAAATTTTTGACTTGAATAATCATAAAACAATATTTTGAATAAATGCTTAAGATTCAGAAAATATACCGTATACTATAACTTATGCTTTAGGAGCAATGAATAGTGATTTTTTAAGATATGCATCGGCTTTATATCCAAACCACTACATTTGAAATATGAACATATGAATTATTTTGGAAGTTCCTTTGAATAAATGAAAGAAGTTATAGCCACAGGAAGCAATGAAAGAAGTTTTAGCCACAGAATAACTACCATTTTTTTTTGCTAGGATAATAAATAATGAAAAATATTATAAAACCTTCTAAAATGTTTCTGCTTATCATTTTATATCAAGAATTTTTCCTATATATATCTGGTGATAAAATCAGCTTTTTTAAGAACTAGTTAATTGTTGCAAATTTTTATTGTGAGTAAATGAGAAGTAAGCGAACGGACCTATTATTTAATATACTTTCTTAAAGCCTTGCATAAAAAATTTTATTTTCTTTATGGTGAAATTCAATCGAATAAATTATTTTAAAATTTGTCTAATAACAATTCGTATTAGAAATATTTTCGTAGCTGTAGTAAAATGTAGTTAGTTATACCCTACACCACCCGCCTTATAGTATACCAATCGACTGGGCATCCCTTTCTGAGTCGATTTATCGATGCTCTTCTGTCCTTGAAAACTTTATTATTAAACTGCTGGTCGCAAATATAAAGCTATGCAATTTGGCATATGAAATAGGTTATAATTGGTCCATTTTAAGGCATACCTCCCATAGAAAGGTCCTATCTAAATTAGGCTTATAGACACACAAAACCGCAGATGTTTGGTTCTAATTATAAATTTAATTTTTTTTTACAAATATAAATATACACATAAGTTTACATATTTTTAGCAAAAATTATTATAAATAAAAATTTTCTTATAAGTTTTGATTGTTAAAATAAACGGTTTTTTTTTTATCAATATGCAAGTTTTTAAGGCCCAACTTTAATTGGCTTAATTAACTTAAGTATTGGTATGGAACGAAAATACAAAATTTTTTAAAAACAAAAATTTGTTTTTGAAGTAAGAATTGCCACACACCCATGTTATTCTCCTGACTTAGATCTACTTGTTCCAGAATCTAAAAAAAATTCCTAGCTTGCAAGCGTTTTACCTCGAATTATGAAGCAAATGCAGCTGTAAACGTTTATTTTGCATAGCTTCAGAAAAATTATTTTAATCGAGGAACAGAATTGCTAGAAAAGCATTGGACTAATTATATTGAAGTTACAAGAAATTATATTGAAAAATAAACAATTTGTTGGGCTAAGAACAATTCGAGTTGCCCTCGCAACACCTTACATAGTAACTTGTTATTCTTATGTTGTATTTGGTATCTAAAGTAATGCAAGGGTAAGGTTTCAAAGTAATGCAGGGATAAGTGGTTTAAGGTATTACCGGGTTATAAACATAATAATACCAAGGTTTTTCTGGGTAATAACCATAAATTATGCCTTTATATTTAAAGAAAATCAGACCACAATAGGACCTAGTTTATATATAAACCCATCTTTTTGTTATTTGCTTAAATAAACTTTTTTTTGGCAATTTTATTTAGATTTTTAAATATACTGTCGTTAATTTTTCCACCCCTTCCCGGAATATGACCCAAATCGCACTGTGGTTTAGGGTATCCAATGGTCGGGCTTGCGCAACTATAATTTTTTACTTGTTTTTATTTACCTAAGCATTCTTTTGTAGTCTTACGACATATAAGGGATGGTGATTTTTAGGATACATGATCCTCTACATATTCCAATTTGTTAACAAAATAAAATCACACAAAGAAATCAGATTCATTGTGACAACCTTGCTAACTGAATAGTTTGGTGGCATTAAACGAAATATTTGGTTGTAGCTAAAGCCTCCTCAACAAAAAAAACTTAAGAAAATTTTTGTTCGCTCCATTCTTGTCTTCTTAGCAATCGCACTTGTGTCTGGCCATTTGCCAAACAAGCACTATGACATAACTAAAATTTGAAGACCAAAAATGCTTTACGATACTTATATTATCCCGTGTAAAAAAGATCTGATCTGAAAAGATCTCAATAGATCTTATTGCACCAGATTTAATTAGATCTCAAAATTGGGGACAAATTTGAGATCTAATTAGATCAGATCAAAACTAGACAGATCTAGCGCACCATATATAATCAGGTCAAATTTGCTCTTATATGTCCATCAGGTTTAATAAGATATTAAAAAACACTTATTTTTGTCCCAAGAAGAACGCAATTTTTAAATCTGGCAACATTCGAAGTGTCATTGTTTGACATTTGAACAATTGTTATTGTTTGCTAGTAGAAGGTACGAGGTTAGTAAAAATGGAGCGCTACACGAATGAACAACGCATTCTCATTGTGAAATTGTTTTACCAAAATGGTGAAAGTTTTGCGGCTACAGTTCGCAAATTGCGATCAATTTGGGGTCACAATAATGCTCCAAAAGAGTCAACTGTAAAGAGATTAATGGATAAATTTGCCGAAACTGGGTCTGTTAGTGATGTAAAGACAACAACGCGCCATCGACCAGGTCGATCGACCGAAAATGTCGCAGCTGTACGTGATGATGTCGCTCAAACTCCATCCACCTCAATTCGACACCGAGCTCAGCAAATTGGTGTCTCCAAATCCACTTTGCAGCGAATTTTGACGAAAGATTTGCATCTTCATGCATACAGCAAAGCCGCGGCGGCCATCTGCACGATATATTGTTCCATACATAACCTCATTCTGTCTACTTTACGATATAATAAAGTTTCACGATTTTTTTTTAAATATCTGTGTTTTATTTAAAATTTAAAAATTGCGTTCTTCTTGGGACACCCTTTATGTCCATCAGGTTTAATAAGATATTAAAAAACACTTATTTTTGTATACATTTTTATTTTGGTGCCTTTGATAACGGCTCACATGGGTACGGTCTTGCACTACATGAATGAACAGATCCGGCACCAGATATGATCCCATATGATATCATGTCTGAACACAAAAATCAACAAATTTTACAGATACCTTTAAATATGAACATATCTTGTACAATATCTGTTCAGATCTGTCCAAAAAGTGGATCACATATGCCATATCTAAGCATATTTGATAAGATCCGACATCAGATCTAATTAGATTGAAGCATATTTAATTAGATTTAAGCAGATCTGATCAGATCTAAAGTTTTTAAACGGGATGTTAAATGTTTATTTTCATAGGTATGACGAGAATGATATTTGAGTCAACAATTTTAATAGATAAAATTGTTTCAAAAATGCAGAAACTAAAAAGTTTGGAACGTTTTTTTAATGCATACATGTATTCGTTTTCGTATGTTCGAATTCTTATCTATATTTCATATCATATCAGAGATGGAGCAAAATGGAGGATAATTTCGACTACATCATCCCCTTGAAAAGGCCATCTCTGTCCGCAATCGAACACTCAGAATTTTTTACTTCGAGTGGTCGATTATTTGTTGTTGGGTCGATAAGCAGAAAAAATTGCAAAATTTTCAGCAGTTTAATTCCGGTTGTCCAAGGATCAAACTAAGATTGGTTAAATTATTATTATTATTATTTCATAGTAACATTTAATTATGATCTTGAATCTGATTAAATCGAAATGAAAATAAATTTAAGAAAATTTTCATTCATTAGTGATAGTGGCGGATCCAGCCCTTGCTTTTGGAGAAGGATAATTTTTAAGTTTTTACACTAAAAAGATTTTAATTTATTTTTGTAAAACTTACCTTAAACGTCTATTTCTATTAATTTCAACTTTTTGTTTCTTTGATTCGAAATCAATAATAAAAAACCACACTTCATTTCCAAATCATGTCCACTATTTTCTTTTGACTTCGGGAATATGTGCCAATAGCAAGTGCAGAAAGAAAGTCTAACAATAGAAAAATAATTTTTTAATTAAAATCTCATTTGTATTTAATATCCAATAAAATTTGTATTTAATATCCAATAAGAAAACATTTTCATCGGGAAAGCAAAGATGTGAAACTAAAATCTGTAACATGTTAATTATTTTTGCTGCTTCACAATTTTACCCCAAACCAAATCGTATTCTTATTAACAGTTGTCACTATTACCATTAAGATGGTACTTAACATTTTAAATAAATAAATTCGTTTAAAAATATTTCATGCCCCCTGCATCCGCGCTTGTTCTGTGACGAAAAGTTCATTAGTTTACTGAAAAATTTCATTCGCCCAATTTAATTCTCTCTGTGTAAAAACCACAATATTGCCAACTCAAATTAAAAATTGATAACCGTTCGTTAGGCTATTGTAGCAGTAAGAAATTTTATTAACAATAAATTGGCCATTTTATATTAAAAAAATGTATGCATATTTTTTTGATAAAAACGTAAAAAATTTGATTTTGTATCATGTTTTTTTCCTGTGCGTTGTATGGACCCATGGATAAACTATTTATCCGATTCAGAACAGTTTAAGACCATATTTTAGCATATTTTATCCTTAAGAGCAAATTTTCAGCATTAAGAGCCTATTTTGAGGTAAAAGCATATTTTTAGGGCATATTTTGACTTCTTTTAAAAATATTTTTTTTTATATATTTTTAATTTTATCAGGCTCAAGATCATAATTTTTTAATGATACTAACGAATAGTTAACACTAATTTTTTTTTATTAAATGGAAAAAATTTTAAGGATCAGCGCTAGAGGGAGTGTATACTTTCGACCCGAGCGACCAGGTCATCTTCAGCCTCCTTCTGAACCACCCAACACAAATAACTCATGGTTATGAACACACTCTAAGGAAAATGGCTATGTGAAATTACATTTTTCAGTTAGTGAATGATTACTCGTACAAATGAGCTTTTTCCATCTATTTGTAGAATTACCCTTTGGCAACCATCTACGATTTTCGAAGCACAAATTGACAGGGTTACCATTCCAAATGTTAATGTTTCCATTTCTGGGAACCAATTGGGAATCTGGCATACTAATATTTTTTCTATCACAACATATTTGAGTGTTGTTTATTATATAAGTTTATAAATTACATCGTGCCCTATGTTTTTGTATGTAAATTTTGAATATTTTTTTTTATTTAATATACGATAAGATAATATTTGTTAAGTGCCTATTGTTTTGCATTCCTTTGTTTTTTCGTTTTGGGTGTTATGTTTATCTTATTTTTTTATTACACAAATTTTTTGTGTATCTTAAATTGAATTGTTTTGATTTTTTAATAAAAAATATTGTTTTTGTTTAAAAAAAATATATAAAATTTTTTTATTTTTAGAGCATATTACTTAAATTTTAAGATCATATTTCTATGTTTTTAGTGCAAATTTTATGCGTATTTAACACTTTTTTGAGAGCATAGTATTTGCGGTTTCCCTGGTTATCAGCTTGAAAGAATATTGAAACGCATAACGGTATTTAAAAAGGTATTGGTTGCCAACCTTGGAAATTGGTAAAAGTATATGAGTAAGCTCTCCCTGCGGGAAAAAAGTGGTCAGTTGGGAATTGGGACCTGTCCCGTGATTAGGTAAAAACTGGACCGGTTTAGAAAAACATATCACGAGATAGGCGAAAAGAGGACCGGTAGCTAAAGTACCTACCACGCGACCGGCTTTAAAGTTATGACATGTTCTTGTGCGTTGGTTCTGTGATGTTTTTTGTGACATGTCACAGAGGGATATTGACCCCCTCCTAGAACAAGTCCATGCTAAAGTGGTAAAGTTTCAACTAAAAAAAAACCGGCCCCGTGACCGGTCCCTATCACAATGAACCGGTCACGTGACATGTCTTTTTCCCGCTGGGTTATTATTTACAAACTTATTTTTTAACTGCTTACCAACCCACGAATAACTATTTATTTTCATATGATTTCTTTAAGCTAATTGGGCCCTATAATTTCACGTGTAATTAAAAAACCATTCTAATAAATATTTTAATATTCATTTTTAAACTACTTATTTTTTATATTTTTGTAATGGAGCGGGTGAGTAGGTGCACAAACTTTGTGTTTTTCTTGGGTTAATGATATGTACAAAGAAATCTAAATTTTTCTACCTACAAAATGGCGTCGTTTTTAACCTCACTTTGTTTTCGACTGTATACACGCAGAGAAAAAACATGGTTGCAATATGATCACTGCTACTATAGTGTGCTTGCTGCAATCGGTTATGGTTGCCAGAACCAAGTTATGCGGTTTCTTACCATCAACATGGTCGCTACCATCATTATTTAGTAAATTTTTTACTATTTTATGATTGACACCTTCTATTTAAAAACATGATTGGCTGTAACCATACTGTGGTAACAAAAATTCTGACTATGAAAAAATATGATAATTATGCAGCGATAAAATGCAACAATCAATAAATAATTATACATAAAATAAAACACGACTTTAGCATTTACAGTCATAATATTGTCTTGTATTCATAAAAACCAAAATTTTATCAGTTCAGTAAGTTTGTTTTTACTACAAAATGTTTTAAAAAAATAATCATATATTATTTACTAAGACTGGATAAATGTCAGATGGGTAGAAAATACCGTTCACATATCATTAAAATATTTAATCAATTGACCCATTAAGATCCGGTTTATTTTTTTAGCTTTGGAATATTTTTTTTAAAGGGGCTTTTCGAAAATTCCTTATACATATAATATTATTTAACTAATCAATTCATTGTCAAAAAGTTTCTATTGAAAGATTTTATATTTTTTAATTCTTTTCAATAAAAACACTTAGATTTTTTTTATTTCAATATTTTTATTAATTCATTTCTTGTAAAAAGTTCTCTGTAGAATCCATGATTTTTTTTCTTTTCTTGGTTTGTACGAAAAGGTTTCTTACACAAAGTAATAGATATTTATAAATTTATCTGATAAAAACATTTTTAAATTCTATGGACTTTTCATTAAACGGAAATTCTAAGATTCTCCAAAATGTTTCTTAGAAAGAAAAATTCATAGATTCTGAAGACTTTTCATCATGAAAAATACTTAGATTCTGAGAAATTTTTCTAGTAAAAAAATATTCTTAGATTCTAAAGACTTTTTCTTAAAGAAAAGTTTCTAAAAACTTTCTAAAAAAATCTTAACAATGTCTTACAAAAAAAGTTTTAAGTATTTTTCTTAAAAAAAGTCCAAAGAATTAAAGTTTTCTTGAAAGAAAAGTTCTTAGAATCTATGATTTTTTCCTTAACCATAACCGTTAATTATGATAAATTGTAATTTTCGAATCATAATATAACTGTAAGGACCATTTTATGGTAAAAATATGGTTGTTTCATTATCATAATATGATAACCATATTATAGTACGACTATTGTTGGCGCAACCATAAACCGAAAGATATATTATGCTCTTCGAATATAATTGCCCCAACCATGTTTTTTCTTTGCTTGTAGATGATTTTTACATAGCTTTGCTAAATTATTTAAAATATTTAAAACTTTAAGTTCAGATTTTATTGTAGATTTCATCCAAAATCAGAACGTTTAGCTTGGAGTACAATTTTTTTTTTTTTTAATTTATTTCTAAAACTATTTTTTTTTATTATTTTTTATTCATAATGTCTTCCAATCTTTCCCTTCTTCATTTTACTAAATAGCCAATAATGAAGCCCTACAATGACAAAACGATTTTTTTCCAATACTTGAAATAGGCAGGTAATATTGAAAGGTTTAGTACAATTTTTAACATTTAGCGCGAACTACGTGTTAGAGTTCACAATATAACACACAAGAAACAAAGTAACAAATCACAAATTAATCTAACAAGTAAAAGTATTTCCTTACAATTTTCCACTACAATAATCTTTGCATAGAACTCACATACTGCTAAAGTCAACATTAACCAGCTATTGGCCAAAGTATTAGGGAAGAGACGTCAAGTCACAAAGAAGAAAAAAATAAAACGAATACTAAATACAGCTTTACCTAATTTATTGTAAATACACATACACACCCCTATCACATAAATGTATGTAGTTATTTACATGTATGTTATTTTTGCTTTTTTCAGCCAACTATTTAACCCAATTTTATTTATTACCATTTCAGCTCTGTTGGAAAGTCATCTAAATCCAAACTAACTGAACCCAGGACGACACCACTTTGTACCATACAACAACACACATCAATCGTTTAGAGTTAACTATGGATTTTACAGAATATCGGCAAAGGGGTAAGTAGTAATCGTCACTACTCATATAATGGTAACGACACAATAGATGCATACTGTGTCCAAGAAGAAAATTGTAAATGCTGTAATTATTTTCACTTAAACCCATTTAGGGTTTATGCAAAATAATTTTCATAGAGTCATAGATATTCATTTAATTTTAAAATAAAAAGTTTAATTTTATTATTTTTACTTTTGCCAGTGTGTGAGTGTGTTGAAACATTTGTCTAAGGCCATAAAAATCTCCACAGTAGTAAAATAATAATTTGAATTCACATGACAAATGCAAACAACAACAACAACAAAAATCCGTTAAATTAAATTTCAACTTTAAACTTTGTCACCATCAAACAAAAGAGTTTAACTAAATTTCATTTATCAACAAGTTTATTACATGAAAACTATGTTTAGGAAGTTAACCAAATTTTAGAAGAAACACATTAAAGTCATAAACTTACCATATAACCCACCCTAAGATTTAATATGACATTTTAGTTTTGCTTTTAGTATGAACTTATTTTTTTTATTTATTTTTGTTCCCCCTTTTTACTTAGGCAAAGAAATGGTTGACTATATAGCTGATTACTTGGAGAATATACGAGATCGTAAAGTTTATCCTGATGTTAAGCCTGGCTATATGAAAAATTTATTACCCGATTCGGCTCCCATAGAAGGCGAACAATGGGATTGTATTTTTGGTGATGTAGAACGTGTTATTATGCCTGGCATTACACATTGGCAAAGTCCTCATATGCATGCTTACTTTCCCGCCTTGAATTCATTTCCCTCCCTATTGGGTGATATGTTAGCTGATGCTATTAATTGTTTAGGCTTCACTTGGGCCAGTTCACCGGCCTGCACTGAATTGGAAATTATTGTTATGAATTGGTTGGGAAAAATGATTAACCTACCAGATGATTTTCTTCATTTATCTAATGCAAGTAGAGGTGGTGGTGTTATACAGACTACTGCCAGTGAGGCGACATTGGTATGTCTTTTGGCGGGCAGGACAAAAGCTATACAACGATTTCATGAAAAACGTCCTGGATATCAAGATGCTGAGATTAATGCTCGCCTGGTGGCTTATTGTTCGGATCAGGCTCATTCAAGTGTTGAGAAGGCAGCTTTAATTGGTAAGTAATACGTATTGAGACAAGAGATATTTCTTAAATTTTGAGTAATTTTTAATATAAAAACATAGCCAAATTTAGCGGTATTGGAAGATTACATTTTTTTTATAAATCTTTGTGGTTAAACATACAGGGTGGCGCAAAAATAACCTTCCGATGTTTTTTGGCTGTAATTTAAAAAAAAAAATTAAAAACTTTGATTCTTCGTGTGGATTGTTTTTATTTGGTCTTTTAATTTTTTTTACATCAAGTCGAGAATATGATGTCATGTAAATGGCCGCCGCCACGGTTGATTGTGATTTGAGCCCTTTTTATGGCATTTTCCATTACTTTGGCCAAAACTTCCGGCGATAGGTCCTCACATTCTTGACGGATATTGTCTTTAAGAGCTGCAAGAGTCTGAGGCTTGTTGACATAATCCCGCGACTTCAAAAAGCCCCACAAAAAGAAGTCTGAAGCGGTCAAATCAGGCGATCTTGCTGGCCGGTGCAAATCGCCAAAACGGGAGATTAGGCGCCCGGGAAATGTATCCTTCAGCATATCGGTTGTGGCACGTGCAGTGTGTGGCGTTGCACCGTCCTGTTGGAACCACATGTTTTCCAATCCCAATTCATCAAGTTGCGGCAAAAAGAACTCGTTGATCATTGCTCTGTAGCGCTCACAATTCACAGTAACCGTTTGGCCCGCGACGTCTTCGAAGAAAAAAGGTCCGATGACTCCTCCAGCGAAAACAGCACACCATACAGTGACTTTGAGCGGGTGTAATGGGTCTTCGTGGGTTACACGCGGATTTTCAGTGCCCCAGAAGCGTAAATTTTGCTTATTTACGTACCCGCTAAAATGGAAATGGGCCTCATCACTCATGATTATTTTTGAAGAAAAATCATCTTCATTATTGCTCAAATAAATAGTCACCAATATTCCACGTTCTGGAGCAGTGTAGCGTAACATTGTTTATTAACGTGTATTTCGCATGTGTTTACTACACAAATGTCAAAACAGAACTGACATTAGGGGCCAATCGCAAAATTTATAGCATTTTCTGATAGGAGGATTACTTTTGCGCCACATTGTATCCCTTCATATCTTTCTGTATCTGGAAGGTGTTACTTACTCTATCCTTCACTTCACTTTACTTTAACCAAATTTAGTTCCAAATCAGTCAATCGATTGATAAATTTATTGGTTTACTTACAGGTTGGTTGAAAAGTTCCTGCGCTCGATATGAAAGAATACTGTTTTTGTTAGGAAATATATTTTTTTATTTAATATAATCTCCTAGAAGCTCAAGACACTTCCAATGATCTTCCAATAATTTTATCCCATCCGTATAATGGTTTTCCGGAAGCTCTGCAAAATAACCGTCTACGGCTGCTATGGCCTCTTCATTCGACGAAAAATGCTTTCCACGAAGGAATTGTTTGAGATTTCTGAAGAGATAGTAGTCACTGGGAGCCAAATCTGGTGAATATGGTGGATGTTCAAGCAATTCGTACTTTCATTCTTTGAATTTAGCCATCGTCAAAACACTTTTGTGAGCAGGTGCATTGTCTTCATGAAAAATGATTTTTTTCTTCTTTAAACCAGGTCTTTTCTCACGAATTTTTTCATCCAGCTGATCCAAAAGGCTGCAATAATATTCAGAGTTGATTGTTTTACCTTTCTGAAGATAATCAATCAACGAAATTCCTTTTGCATCCCAAAAAACTGATGCCATAACCTTCTTTGCTGATCGTTGTTACTTCACCTGCTTTGGAGCTGAACAACCAGCTTCAGTCCACTGTAAACGTTTTTGTTTCAATTTAGGATCATGGTGGTAGATCCAAGTCTCATCCATAGTTATAAAACAACGCAAGAAGTCGGTTTTATTCGGCTTAAAACGCTTCACATTACGCTGAGAAATTTGTTTTCGATCCAGTTTTTGTTGAATTGTTAATGTGTGCGGCACTAACTTTCCAAACAGTTTTTTCATACGTAATTCTTCATGTAAAATATGGAGTACTCGTTCGTCTGAGATGCCTATGGCATTAGCAATTTCACGCTTAGTCAAACTTGGATCTTCACTAACCATATTATGTACCTGCTCAATGATTTCTGCTGTGGTTGCAGTTTTTGGTTGTCCTTCGCGTGGATCGTCTTTAAGGCTGGTACGACCACGTTTAAATTCACCAGCCCAAAATTCAAAGGTGCATTTTGAAGGTGAGGAGTCCTTATACACTTCTAACAATTGTTCATAAATTTTCTTTGCTTTTAAATCCTTCAAAACAAAGAATGTAATGACTGCACGATATTCAATTTTTTCCATATTAAAAAAATCAATGACACGTCAACTTCAAATGGCTTGTAAACAAAGAAAGAACTGACAGAATGACTTGCAACTTTGAATGTGTTTTCTGGACAGTTATACCAACTTGAGAAAAAAAAGTTTGGAGCTAGCAGTGCCATCTCTTGGTGAGCGCAGGAACTTTTCAACCAACCTGCACTTTCATAAAGGCGGTGGGCGCCATTTTTGTTATACTAACAGGGAAAACCTCCCAAAGCTTATAAGCCACATTAGATGAAGGTCGGATATGTGATAGAGAAGCCAAGTCAAAAGAGAACCTTACTGGTTTTATGTGCCATCACTGACATTTAGAGCAGGAAAAAGTAAATTTTTGCTACCTTTTGTTTGGCAGCATGTCTGTTTTGGACAAAAAAAATGTTTTTGCACTGGCTTGCCAAATTGTTGGTAAAAGTAGCAAAGAGGGTTTTGATAAAAATCCTTATAATCCGAAAGGCTAAAAATATATCAGCAAAAAAAATTTATTACAGAATGAAATGGGTGGATTGACCCTCTACACTCACCAAAAAAAGTCTGTAATAGCAACTGCTGACGTGTAGTTCAGTGAAATTAGTAGAACAAATTGGTAGCCGCTACTTAATTTTAGTTAACTTTTTGTAAAGTGAAATTTAACATCGGTTTGCTAAAATCAGCAAAAAAAAAAAATTACTATATATTATTAATATTAGTACAACCAAATTAATATAAAAAATTAGTAAACGCTACTAAATTTTAGTTAATTGGTGTAAACCTACTGACTTTTAAAATATAGCAAAATTTTAATTTATAAAAAAAAATCATTATTAAAATGCACAAATTAACTCAATTATTTTTACATACAATTGTTACACTTTAAAGCTTTTATTTTTTTTTTTAATTGCCTTACGAATTTAAACAAACAAATTTATATTTTTTTTTTATCGAGCAACATTTCTTATATTTTTTTTATTTTTTTTTTTTTAATATTTTAGAGAAAATTAAAAAAAAAAAATCTAAGTAAAATCAAAATAGTTAAAAGAAACGAATTTATCATTTTGTTTTCATTTGCTAGTTCTTGTGTTGACAAATATTTTTAGTAAATTTTTTGGATTTTAAGGTCAAACTTTAATTGTTTTAAGAGCGGATTTTAGAACTAAAATGTTTTTTAGTGCTATTTTAAATGGATGTTCTATTTTTGAACATGAGTCGGTTGTGAAAAGCATATTCACTTCCAATCCCTTTTTCAAACTATGTAACATTTTAAGGCAATTTACGTTTGTAAGTATAAGTTTTAATTATAAGAAATAACATTTCCTTCAATATCCACTTTTTTAAAATTAGTAAATTTTTTTTTTGCTAATTTTAGCAACTCGGGTTTCAAAAATTTGTAAAATGATATCTGAGGTCAGCAATAAAAATTTGTGAATGTTCTGTAACTATTCTGTAATTTGTAAAATGTAAGAAGCAAAAAAATTTACTAAATAATAATTTTTTTTACTAAAAATTAGTACAAAAATAGTAAAGTTGGATTGAAAACCGTTTTCATATTTTTTTCTACTAACTTTTATGATTTTTACAAAAACTAAGCAGCAACAAAAGCAGTAGCAGACTAAGGTACCAGAGAATCGCACTTAAAAATCTCTTTCCACAAATGCCACTTTTTAATTTATGTAATTTATTTGGAAGAAGTGACAATTTGGCATCTTTTTTATTCCCTAAACAGCGGAGATGGCACATAAAAAACTGGTTTATCTTAGATTTTTTTTTTTATTTCTCACATATCCAAGTTTCATTCAAATCGACGTGCAATCACTGAGAGGCTTCCCTTGAGAGCACTACTAAATACGTTAATCCACTTCTACGTTTTCTTTGATTTATGTCTATATTCCTTGTAATTAGCGAAATCGGTCATTACTACAGCAAAGAATTCCATACAAATGCACATTTTTTTCTCGTTAGCCAAAAACTGATTTGTATTTGCATATGTATTTTGAATTAAAATGCATACATATTTTGTGTTATTTTATTGCATATTTTGCTCTTTTTAAATGCTTATGTATTTATAATTTTTAGTAACATTTTTTAAATTGTTTTAACTAAATGAAAATTTATATATTTAGATATTTTTTTTAATATTTTTGTTATTTTGAAATTAAAAAAAAAAAACTTAAAAAGATAAGGTTTGTACGAGGTAATTTCGGATAAAGTCTGGTAAAATGAGAGTAAGCAAAAAATTCTCTCACAAAATCTTAAAAATGCCTTAAATACTGCGAACGCACAAAACCACATTTCATACCCAAAAATAAACGTCAAATTTATTCATATAAAAAACAGCTTAATTAATAAATATATTTGAAATGGCAAATATCTATTTACATTTTTAAATGTATTTTTCATTATTAAGAAGGGAAAGTTGTTTATAGTAAACTTTTACTTAACTTCAATTTTTTTTCAAAAATGGAAAACCGTTAATTTATTAGCAGCAGCTGATGATGATTTGACAATTTTACCATTTTACCCAAACAAAAAGTACGGGTAAGTTCTAGTAAAAAGAGAAACACAATTACTCTCTCATGAACGCTCTCATTTACCCAATTTTTGTTACAAGAAACGCTTTCTGGTAAGATTGGATTCCCGCGGGCACCCGCGGTAACGTACGTCGAACACACCTATTGTTGACTTTTTTTTTGATTATTTTTATATTATTGATTATTTTTAAAGATTTCATTTATTCTTATTTTTATATGTTTTAAAGTGTGTTATTTTTGCTAAATAATTTTTTGTTTTTATTTTCATGTTTTTAATGCATATTGAGTCGCATTTTATATGCGTCTATATTTTCGCTTTTTAAGTGCATGATACTTCCTTGCCCTATTTACAATTTTTTCCAATCCTGTATAATACGGATTTAAAATCTTATTATAATGAATATGTTATAAAGTTCTAAAACTTCTCCCAAAAGCTGTAAATGCAGAGTACTTCTAGGCCTCTGTTATGTACTCTTAATATTTTGTATAATTTTTAGTTTTTTAATTAATTCTGAGGTTTTTCTTCACGGATAATTCGTAAATATATCGAGAAAACCGTGAGAAGCTAAATCTGTCTCTAAAATATATATTCTTTGGCATAAATTATGAAATTATTAACAAAATTTACTTACAGTTCGATTTACTATATCTTTTTAGGTTTAGTTCGTATGCGTTACATAGAAGCAGATGAAAATTTATCCATGCGTGGTCAACCCTTAAGGGAGGCTATTGAAGATGATATACGTCAAGGCTTAGTGCCATTTTGGGTAAGATTTTATTTGATAGTGTTTCAAAAAGCATTACTCAAAGAAATTAAAAAAAATATATATACTATTATTACAAAGAGACAACAGTGTCGTGCTTACAACTGTATTGTTTTCTTATCGCAGTTCTCACTAGGGAGAGTTCCCTTGTAGGTAATATTGAGACAATATAATAAATAAATTAAAAAATTTTTTGTTCAAATAGAATTTTTTATGTTAATTATCTTACGAACAGTAGGATATATTTAATATGCTTAATCAAATTTTACACTTGTTAAATGATTTGAAATATTCGAAACCATTAAATTTTTATTCTTAAAATTTTTGAAATGTTTTCAATAATTTGATAATAATATGCAATTTTAATGGTATTATCATTTAAATTAATAAGAAGAGGTACAAAATGTCAATTTAATAAAAAGTATTTTTGGACATAAACTCTTTAAAACAGTGGTCGGCAGAAAAAGAAAATATTAATGTATTGTTGTTTTACACCGTAAGAAATTATTTTATCTTTCTAGATAAATAAATGAATGAATAAATTAATAAATGAATTAATCGTTAAGAAAATATCCGTATTCATTGAATTAAAATAGTTAAAATAGTTCATGTTTTTGTAATAATTTTTGAATTACATTCAAGGCACTCTGCCTCATTTAATTGGGCAATTCACAGCCGGTATTGTATTTTGTATGTTGTATTGAAATACATTATACAAATATTTTGTTGTGAACAGTCAGTTGTATTTTCATGTTGTAAAACGTCAAATAGTGAAGAAGAAAAATAAACATATTTATAAATTTATAGAAACAAGAACAAAAAATAAAAATAGAATGCAAAATAAAGGTGAAAGTGAAAAAAGTGGCATTCACTTGAGACTGATATGTTATGATACACAATACAACATTTAATAAACACAGCAAATGAAGTTGTAAAGTTGTATCAGATTTTTAGGTGTAAATTACCAACAACAATTTTACACTATTGTAAAGTAATACACGATACAACAGATACAACGATACAATACCCGTTGTGAATTGAACAAATATATTTGAAAAAATAAAAAAAATTCTTACCACTCAACATTCCTCAGATTTAATTTAAAATCTAAACGAAAAACAAAATGAATACCTACAATAAAAAAAAGAAATAAAAAAAAAAACATTTTTAGAGTGTACTTTATTTCTTCAACAAAGCGGCATATACTTGCTCTGTAAAAAGTATGCTACTGAATGAAATAAATGTAGTTTTTGTGCTCTTAGCTGTGAGTTTTGTTGACATTCGTGTTGTGTACGTGTAAATAGCCGATTGTGTTCGGCCTCAGTGTGCTCTGAGTGCCGATCACTGCTTTAAAAACGTCCACAATACCCATTGGTATTCTGATCGAAAATTTTTCTAGCACGAGGACGTCTTGTAGGATTTCGCAACAGTTTGTTTTTATAAAAGTATGATTTCTTAATAATCCATTAATTGGTTTTTAACAAATAACATTGAGTTAAAAGGATTGTTATCAGAAATAGAAATAAAAAGCACTTAACCATAATTTTGATCACATATAATTAGAGTATAAAAAAACCCAACTCGTAATTAAAATTTGCTTTTAAAAAGTATATTTCTTAAAAAAAATGGCAATTAATTTAAAAGAAAAACCTTTTAAAATCTAATAAATATTTGTTTGTTTGTTACAACACATAATAATAAAGCGTATTAAATTGTTAAGATGCTGTCAACAGATGCGTACATACATTATTATTATTCGCAAAACAACAAGTGTATATTTTGCCAACGGCAATCATTGGGGAATCTCCCAGTTCGTAGAGTTTGATAGACTTAATATTTGACTGCAGCAGCACAACAAGTGAAAGCCGATTAATATTACTCAACCGCCAGCATTACAAATACGCACACTGACAATGACTTGGGCTCCCCTTTAAACAACACTCCACTCACTACTATGTTTAATGTTTTAAGGAATTACACACATTTCATTATTTATTTTTTTTTTTTATGAAAAATTGTTGCTTCATTTCTAGGTTTGTGCTACTTTAGGCACAACTGGTTCATGTTCATTTGATAATTTAGAAGAAATTGGTGCTGTCTGTCGTGAATTCAATTTATGGCTACATGTTGATGCTGCTTATGCTGGTAGCGCCTTTATATGTCCAGAGTTTCGCACGTGGCTTATGGGTATTGAACGTGCCGATTCAATTGCTTTTAATCCTTCCAAATGGTTAATGATACATTTTGATGCTACTGCTTTATGGTAAGTGGTAATTTGATACTGGATTATAAATAACAAGACAGATAGACAAACAGATAGATAGATAATTAATCTTGTTTGCACAATTTTACTTTGTTTAGGGTTAAAGATAGTACCGCTGTTCATCGTACCTTTAATGTGGAACCTTTATACTTACAACATGAAAATTCTGGGGTAGCTGTTGATTTTATGCATTGGCAGATACCTTTGAGTCGTCGTTTTAGGGCTTTAAAGATTTGGTTTGTATTGCGTTCGTTTGGTATTAAGGGTTTGCAAAAACATATACGAGAAGGTGTACGCTTAGCACAAAAATTTGAAGCATTAGTATTAGCCGATCATCGTTTTGAGATACCAGCTAAAAGGCATTTGGGTAAGTGATATTTAGCAGTACTAATCTTTGAAAAGTAAAACTAGATTCGTTGTGACAACGGAATTTGTTGCCAAGCGTATTTTCCGTTTCGTGAGGAAACCAAATCTTCGAATAATTTTGTCTCAACTAAGTTTCTTCGGGATTCTAATCGATAGGTAACAAATTCTGCTGTTTCAAAGAATATTTTTTCTGTATGTTATTTATTTAAGATTTTTTTTAGACTACTTTTTGTATGAATATTCCCTCACCATATACCCTATATATGTATCAGTTTGCCATTCCGTTTGTAACATGTCGAAGGTATATATATGCGTGATCCTTATGCAATTTTAAGTCGTTTTAGAGATGTCCGTCTGTGTTTCTCTCCGTCTGTCTGTTGAAATAGCGATCACGACGCGAAGACGCAAGCGAGCTTGCCTATTTTTACCCAGATTATTGGACATCCTCCCGAGCAGTTTGGTACTGAAAATGAGCAAAATCGGCCCAACGGTTAAAAAGTTATGAGTGAAAATGTGAAGATCCCTCTAAATGTTCCAAACAAATTGTTGTATTTTAGTACAATTCAAATTCATAGTAGCGACTGGTACATAATATATTTTCTCTTATTTTTTCACCAGTCGCTTAGAAATTAATAATATTTTGTATTCACCTCAAAAAAAATTTTTTCACCTCAACATTTTTTTTACACCAAAAAATTTGTCTTCGCATCCAAAAAATCTTGTCATTTCAAAAAAATTTTTTCAGCTGAATAATTTACTTTAAAAATTTTTTACATTATTTGTATTAAAATCAGTAGAGAACACATTTTTTTTGGATATTGGTGAAGGGTATTCAAAGATTCGGCACAGCCGAATTTAAGTCTTTTTTTACTTGTTTTTTTTTTCATTAAATAGGTCTCGTCGTCTTTCGCATAAAGGGTGACAATGAAATTACAGAACGTTTGTTAAAACGTCTTAATCATCGCGGAAATTTGCATTGTATACCCTCGTCTCTGAAAGGGAAATATGTAATACGTTTTACGGTAACGTCTACCCGCACCACAGTAGATGATATTTTAAAAGATTGGATGGAAATTAAAAATGCAGCCACTTCCATTTTAGATGAAATGAATATAACTATCTCGAATAGAGTTTATCTAAAAGGTTGCATAAATATAAATATATATAAAGCTTTAATTATTAACTTTTGGATTGTTTTAGATACCAAAGAAAAATGTGATGCTTTTGGCTCCAGTTTATTGCTTTCAAATTCTCCTCTTTCGCCGAAAATTGTAAATGGTTCATTTGCTGCCCTATTTGATGCAGATGAATTTTTAGCTAAAACTTATGCGGGTATTCGAATAGCGGTAGGTTTTTTTTTAATATTTTCTAATAATTCTCATATGACTTTTTTTAATATGCTTAACTTCTTAAATTATTTGAGCTTTAGATTGGTTTTTTATAAATAAAAATATTATTTAATTTTCAATATTTGGCTGCTCCATTGTGTAGCATCTTTTTTTCCTGAACATGCTACACAATGGAATAACGAAATATTGAAAAATAAATAATATTTTTATTTATAAAAAAACCAACCTTAAGCTTAAAAAAATTTAAGAAGTTAAAAAAAGAAAAAAAAGGTTAAAAATAATTAATATACTAAAAATATTTTTTATAAAATCACAAATTCCACCAGTAATAAATAATATTTCTTTTACAGCATCAAGAATCACCCTCGATGCGCCGTCGTGTTCGTGGTATTCTCATGTCGGGCAAACAATTTTCACTTGATTCTCATATGGATGTGGTTGTGCAAACCTCAATGGATTCAACTACCACAAATTCAAAAGTTGTTGATAGTTATGGTAAAACTACGTCAAGTGTTAAAAATAAGCAACGTGATGCAATACATGAAGATGAAGAATCTCTGGAAGGTATGAAGCTCAGGTAGTGTAATCGCCAATGTTCACAAGTAAGCTAGACTTAAACACAATTCTCATACATACAGAGTGCGGAAAAAATATCTTAACAATGGGATTATTTATTTCATTTATGATAATGGTTGGTTAACGAAACGATGCGATTGTCGGTAAGGGTAACACTATTTTAAAATTATTTCGGTAACGGTATTGTAAGAGTAACGCTTTTTCATTTATTTCGGTATCGATATTTTAAGGATAACGGTATGTCACTTATTTTGGCTACGTTATTTTAAGGAGAACGGCATCAATATTTTATATTCAAATTTTAATTTATTGGTCTTTTATCAGAATTTCTTATTTCAAAGAGAGGCTGCTAAATACATATCGTTAACTGAAATGCAAAAGAGCGTAACTTTTTAATTTGTTTACGTTATAATCAAAAAACGCCAATAGGTAATTTAACAAATTCGTAAATAAATGTGACAGATTTGATTGTGAAGAGATGTAGTTGAATGCTGTACTCAACCCCATTTTAAATTTGTACAGAGCAACTAAAAAACTTGGAATATTAAAAAAATGTTAGATTCGAATTTTGTTCATAAAACCCTTATTTTTAATCGTGGAATTCAGAAATTTGTTCAATAAAACCGGTTTTAATAATTTTGTTAGTTACGCCCTTTTGCATTTCAGCTAACGATATGTAGTTCATTATCTGAATTCATTTCCATCGGATTAACGTAAATTATATCAATCTTGGAAAAACTCTAACTAAAGTCAGGTGAAAGCACGCAGAAAAAAACATGGTTGGGACAATCATATTTGAAGAGCATCATATATTTTTGGGTTTGTGATTGTGCCAACCATAGTCGTACTATAATATGGTTATCATATTATGATGATAAAATAAACATAATTTTACCATAATATGGTCCCTTCAGTTATATTATGATTTAAAAATTACCATATTATGATTCTAAATAAACATATTATGATGTTGAATTTTAGTTTAAGTAAAAGTCCATAGAATCTAAAAATGTTTTTATCAGATAAATTTCTAAATATCTAGTATTTTGTATTGTATTTGTGTAAATAATATTATATACATAAGAAATTTTGAAAAAAACCCCTTAAACAAAATATAAAGTTAAAAGAAAAATTACCTGGATCTGAAATTTTTCAATGCCTCATGAAAGGTAGAAAACCCATCTGACATTTGTCCAGATTTAGTAAGCAATATATCATTATTTTTTAAGACATTTTGTTGTAAAAACAAACTTGCTGAACTGATAAAATTTTGGTTTTTATGAAAACAAGAAAATATTATGACCGTAAATGTCAAAGTCATGTTTTATTTGATGTATAATTATTTATTGATTGTTGCCAGCATTTTATCGTTGCATAATTATCATATTTTTTTCATCGTCAAAATTGTTGTAACTACAGTATGGTTACAACCAATCATGTTATATAATAGAAGGTGTCAATCATAAAATAGTAAAATATTTACTATACTAATGATGGCAGCGACCATGTCGATGGTTAAAAAACCAATAACATGGTTGTGACAATCATACCCGATTGCAGCAAGCTTAATATAGTAGCAGTGATCATGTTGCAACCATGTTTTTCTCTGCGTGAGGGATCGCAAACTAGTTTTCATGGATATGAAAAGAAAGGATAGGATTACTAATCATTAAGGGCAAGCATAAATATGGCATCAATTTGTGGTTGCATATTTTGACTTCACAAGGATATTTTGTGAGTTTTTCATGCAAATTTTTTTAACGCCTATTTGAGCATATTTTTAATTTGTTAAGTAGCATTTTTTTAATTTTTCGTCAAAAGAATAAAAATTTGATAAATTTATATGTATGAAAATGTATTTTTAGTCTGGTTCGAGATCATATAAATTTTGTTTTTTTTCCAATGAAAAATTTTTCTTATTTTCATTTATTAATCATGGAGAATACACAGAAAAAGTTATTAGACACAAGCTGAATGAAAAGCATGATCTCGAACAAGACTAAAAATACATTTTCATACATATAAGTATTAAAAAGATCAACTATATAATATAAACTTCACTATTAAAATATAACTTGGCATAACTTATTAAGTTAATTTATAATAACGCAGTAATTGACAGTGAATAAGAATATATTATGCTCATTGCAAAATTAAAATTCGAAAAAAACTATTTAAATTAAAAAAAAAAACAAACATATTTATTATAATTACACTCTAAGTAAAATTTCAACTTTTGAAATGACAAAGGAAAACTCCTGGAATCCAGTAGTATACCACGTTTTGAAAAGTTAGGTCGTTTTAAAAAGTTAGGCGTTTTTTTGATTATATTTTAATGAAACGACTTTAAAAACTCTTTTGCAATTACTATTGTTTTTGTTTTTACTTATTTACTATTTTTTTTTTTATATTATTTACTATTTTTTAATACTTTTTACTATTTATTAATATGATAATCAAGAATTTTACCCACCCTTCTAATGATATTAAGTAAGTAAAATATTGCGTATACATAATATTAAATTAAAAAATTACGTATACGCTGTGGTTTCCATTTTAGTTTTTTTTTTAGTTTAGACTAAACAGTGAAACAAACTGAAAATAATTGAATTATATCCAACTGAAAAAAAGAGTTTAGAGTTAAGTATCGAAAAATAAACAATAAATAGTGTTATTTCAAAAGAGTTTTCAAACCATTTTTACATACATAGTATAAAAATAGCTTACGAGACAATACAATCTTAAAAATGCAATATTTCTTGATTTTTACCTGATCTTTTGAAATGGAGTATAGCAATGTGTTCTACGGCCCAAAATTAAGTTGGGGTGTCTCGGCGTTTTTCTGTGTCATTTTTACGTATTTACAGTGTTATTATTTGTTTTTTTTTTTTTTTGTAAATATTTAATTATTTTTAAGTGCATATTTCTTATGTTTTGAATGCATATTTTTCTATTTTAGCTGCATTTTATAGGCGTATATTTTTGTTTTTTAAGTTCATGAAATTCCTTGCCCTACTAATTATACAGCATCACATCTGGGGATTACTCACAAAATCGATTAAGTTGCATGGAAAATTTTCAAGCAAATTGAGGAAATAGAAAATCGAAAAACCTTCCTAATTTGTTTTTATCTGAATAAGAAATCTAGTAAACCAAAGTTGTTTTTGAAGATTTATGGGATTATTCTGTAACTACGGGAAAATTTGTCACGTTCAAATATGTAACTCTGATATATTTAGCAGAGGTTGAGTCACTTATTTTCCTTTAGGAAAATCTAACATTATGTGACTCTCCATATCGTAAATATGGTAGAGTTGCCTATTTCGATGTGAAAACTTATTTCATTAATAAATAATTTATTCTTTGAGCTCAAGGTTTGTTTTTTATAAAAATATTATTTATTGTTCAACATTTCGCTACTCCATTATGTAGTATCTTCAGGAAATAATAAATAATAATATGAGGTGCCATGTAATAAAGCCATATGGCATTATTTTCCAATGCGGTGTGAAATAAGGTCATATGGCTTTATTGCCTATGGCTTTATTACACGGCACCATAATAAGATGCTTCACTCACCGATAAAAGTATGTGTAAGCAATTGAAAGTTTTGCTGTTATTACGGGAAATTTTGCTAATTTGAGCCCAGCGGTATTTTTTGCTAATCTTAGCAACACGTGACTGCTGACGTGTAGTACAATGAAATTTGTAGAAAATTAGCTGCCGCTACTAAATTTTAGTAAACTTTTTCTAAAGTGAAATTTAAAATCTGTTTGCTAAAATCAGCAAAAAAATCTACTAAATATTACTAATATAAGTACAAAATTTAAAATTTATCTTTTTTTATCGAGCATCAAAATTTTTTTATTTTGTATATTTTTTAAAAAATATTTTAGACAAAATTAAAAAAAAAATAAGGGCTTAAAAATTGTAAAAACATAAACGAATTTATCATTTTGTTTAATTTTTTTAGAAAAATATTATAGTAAATTTTTTTACTTTTAATGTCAAATTTTAATTGTTCTTAGGGCTGATTTTTAGAAGGAAAAACACTTTTTAGTGCTATTTTGAAGTGAATGTCCTATTTTAAGATATGAGCCGGCATATTCACTTCCGATCCCTTTTTTTTTTATCTATGTAACAATTTAAGGTATTTTAAAAGTAGTAAAGTGGGATTGAAAACCGATTAGAAATTTTTCTACTAATTTTTTTTTCTAAGTGTACAAAATAGAGTAGCGAAATATTGAAAAATAAAAAATAAAATTCTTGTTGTTGTTTTACATTTATTTATTTTTTTATTTATTTATTTTTTTTGTCTTTTAACATTGATTTAAGTCTCGTTTAGACGGCAAGTTAAGAAAACTCATTTATAGCTTCTCAGAGGATGCAACGTTGTTTTACTTCTTTTTTCGATCCCTAACCAACAAAGCTTACAAAAAATATACAAAAAAAAAACATCATAAAAAACAGTGTGATTGCGTGCCACTTTAAGTTCTTGTTGTTTTGAAAACCTTTTTTTCGATTTGTAATGCATATTTTATATACCTTAAAACGATTTTAAATGACTGAACTTCCAAGTCCTAGTCATCACAGATTTACCTGTTTTTCCCTTAAAACAAACTCTCAGGTTTTTAGACGTGTAATTAATAATAATTAAAAATTTTGTTATTTCTAAAAAACAGCTAACAAATGCATTAAAAATAACTAAAATGTCGTAAAAATAACTGACAAAATTTGTAAAAATAACTACTGTTTTTTAAAGTTAATATTTAAAAAAAATTATTTAAAAGGAAAACATTTTTTTCTTTGATTACTAATAAATTGTGTAATTACTTTATCCTATTTAAAATTTTAATTCAAAATTTCAAATTTTACTTCAATTATTTGATTTTTATTCATTAAAGCATACTTGGGAATTTTTCTTTACAATTAAATTTCAATACCATTAGTTGACACTAATACAAACGAAAAAAAATTTATTATCATTAAATAGCACAAATGCATAAAAAAACTAATTATAAATGATTGAAAAATTATTTGTTTACAAAGAAGTTTATACGATTTGAAAATTATCAAATAATAAAACAAAATATAAAATATACAAATATATAACCCGCATAAATAAATTTAACATAAATATTAACACATAAAATGACGGTTAATAATGCTAATGGTTTCTTTTAATAGGGTGCATTTGTAATGGTAATGAAATTCAAAACCATTGTCACTGATCAATAAAATCAGATCCTTAAATCATTATCATTAATTCAAACAATGGTAATGAAATTTATTTTATTTCCACTGTTATCAAAGTAATGGTAATGAAATCATCAATTAATTAGTCCAATCAATGCATTAGTCCCATGTATGGAGTTATTTAATAATATTATTTAAAAGATATAGTTTGAAGATACTTTTTTGAAAGTCGATTAAAAATCTTTATGAAAATTTGTATTATTATCGGTCTACAGCACACTATTTTTATTTAGCGAAAAAAAACTTGTTAAAAATTGGTATGATTATGATTATATAGAACAAACAAAGTAATCAATCAATATATTTATCTTCGATATACCCTGGGGAAGGTTATCTATATTCAGAAATCAGTTGTAAACAGAATTGTTCGCTGATCTTAAAATAAAATTTTTTCAATAAGTTCAATAACACGTAGGTTTAAAGAATTAAAATACATAGAAAATATATATAAAATAAATAAGGATCCATAAAAAATCAAATTTTATACATTTAAATTTTTTTTAATAAAAATTTGCATTAATATATATTTTGTTTTAAAAAAACGTTAAAACTTGCATAGATTTCGCGCATCCTCGGAAAGAGTCTCTCTTACCACTGTTTGGGTTGTTAAAATGCTTGGATATTTTTACTGCACTCTGTGTGTTCATACATTATTGCTTAAAAAGCTATAAAGATTTCTTTCAGAAAAATTGTCTTAATTTGTCATATCTTTTGTATTATAATTTTCTTTTAATTTCTAACAGATTGTGAAATAAAATGGCAACTGAAAACTGCTCGACAATCAAAAGCCAAATTAACCGAATATTACCCACCAGTATTAAACAAACCAAAGCCACGAAAACCACCATTACCCATAGGCATCATTCAAACCCAGAATAATTTATTTACAAAATACGATGCTAACTTAACTAGATCAGTGAATAGTGTAAAAACTCCGCTAACGCAATATCAGCTTTTTAAATGTCCCCGACAACTTTCGGCAATAAGTGAAAATCGTTATGATTATATAGAACAAACAGATCAATCCAACAATATATCTGCGATATATCCTGGGAAACGTTATTTGTATTCAGAAATTAGTTTGAACAATGATTATCCATTTACTGATACAATATACTGCCTGCCCTCACCAACAGAAGAGATAATACCAATAATAATAACACCAGAGACGCCTACCAGTTGTCCTGCAACAAGTGTAAATCTTAATGAAGCAGATGATTCCAACAAATCGGCGCTTAAAATTCCTTCGACAACTAGTGTGATTTTTAATAAACCAATTGCTACCAATAAATTTATATTAAAAATTCCTATGACAACCAATTCAATTCTAAATAAACCAGATGATTTTAATAAAGCTGTATTAAAAACTCCATCGACAACTTCTATAAATCTAAAGAAATTAGAAGATTCTAACAAAGCTACAGTAAAAATTCCTTCGACCACCACAGGTTTGATTTCAAATAAAAAAGATGATTTCAGTAAACCTGTACCACAACCTCGTCTAAAAACTAATTTAATTTTAAAAGAAATAGATGATTTAAGTAATATTATTACAGAAACTTCTACCACAGCTAATAAAAATCTTCTAGATACTGATGATTTAACAAAAATTATACCGCAACCTATATTAAAAACTCCTACTACTAGTATAAATGTTAATGAAACAGCTAATCTCACTAATATTTTACCTAACAAACTAATAAGTAAATCTAAAGATGATTCTCTTTCGTCATCAGAAGATGAATCTTCCGGTTCACTTAGCCAGCCATCGAGTGATTTTGAAGGTTCATCGACACAGGCATCATCTTTGGAATCGGTGTGATTGAAATTTAATGCGATACTGGGATGTTCTTATCCTCATATCCAGGCTGCTGTGCTAGCAATAATTGTAGTATTTAAATTTAGTAATAGTATAAATTCTGCAATGTTTAAATTACTAACTAACTATTATGCCCAAGAATTTATATGTATATCAGCTGTGTAACTAAAAATTTTACCTTTTTGTCCTTGTATAAATATTATTAATTAAACAAATAATCAAATGCAAATAAAAGTAGATCCTTTTAAATAACTTGTGCTGTTATGATCCATTTTAAATGCATATCAAATATACCAAATATTAAATTAAATAAAACTATGTATTCAACACTAATAATTATGTTAAAATATTTGAATTTATTGCAATAAACTTAAAAATTTGTTAAGTGAAATGTCATATTTGACAGTTGTTCGATTTCCTAACACGGCTAACACATTGTACGTATGTGTAATATTTATCAATTTTTAATCAAATTTAAGTTTTTTTTAAGCAAAATTCATCTCAATATTTTTCGCGTTATAATAAGAGTTTAAAATAATTCCTTACTTTGTACTATCTATCAATTTGGGTAGCTCTGTGAAAAGTCTAGGCAAATAAATATTTTCTTTCTTAGGCCCATTATTATAACTTGCCGATAGCTAAAGTGAGGATGTTAACGGACAGATTATTAGTTTTTCGTTATTATAAGTATATTTAAACCTAAAAGTGACCGATAAGCTAAAGGTAAGTTCATCTTACCTTTAACTTTTAACGTAAGGTTTAAGCATTTGAAGTTGCCACATTTTCTGCTTGCAGTGTAGTTGCCATGTAGTTTTTAGACCGTATCTTTGCTGTTTGGTTTATTTCTGTGTTCGGCGTCGACAATGTAAATTTACAACAAACATTTTTATTTTTTACAAAAATCGAAGAAATTTTGTTTTTCGTTTGTATTTTTTGTTTGTCGTAAGTAAATAAATAAATAAAAGTACATCGTTGCCACTACGTATTTTTAAGAACCATTTTAATTTGTCAAAAGTAATCGGTTTTTGCTCTGGTAATGCCATATTTTCAAAAAACTTAATTTTATTTTATAAGGAAGTTGTAATAACCAAAAAAAGTTAAAGGTCACTTTATTCCTCACTTTAGCTAAAGTTACCTTTAACTAACGCGCACCTTAAAGGCAAGTTATAATATTGGGCCTTAATCAAATAAAATAAGTCGGGGTTAATTCCGTTCACTAGTTTCCGATGTACAGCCGTTTTTAATTTTTGATCTGGCAGCGCTGGTAAATCGGTCAGAGCTGGTAAATCGGACGGAAACTAAGAAAAATTCAAAAATTGGGTTTATAAGAGGTGTCGCAAAAAATTACGCCAACAACGCCCTAACATATGCTTCATATTTTATTCATGTCAATTTGCATGGTTGTTGTCTTCACTAAGGTGTAAAAATTAAATGTAGCATATTTTAGGGTATTATTTGCGTAATTTTAGCGCCATCTATTATAAACTCATTTTTTTAATTAGATTTTTCCTAGTTTCCGGTAGTCTGGCACCACTGTCAGCCAAATTTCGAGCGATTTGCCAGTGCTGCCAGATCCAAAACTAAACGCGACTCTAACTCAGAAACTAATGGACGGATTTAACCCGGACTTGGTTCAATCGATTAATAGAAAACACATTTAAAATTTGTTGTTTTGTTTCAAACTAACCTACAGTTACGGGGACAAAACAATGGGATCACTGGCATGTAACCAATTTAAAATTAAAAAAGAAACAATCCAAATTTTAATGTCGCAAAGTAGGAAAACAACAACATTAAATAACATGTAAATTGTACGATATATTTAAAAATCCTTGAATTTTTTGTTAGAAAGGTCGTAATGGTCATTGTATATACACTCAAATAAGTTTGTCGGGAGAATCTACTGAAAATTAGAATTAAAAAAATAGTATATTTAGTCAAAAAATAAGTAAATATTTAGTTGTTTTAAACTATTAAAAAGCAGCTAACAAATGCCGTTAAGATATTTTACAATGCAATATAAGTAAATGTTAAATTTTGAATCCAAAAATTTCAAAAAAAAACTGACAAATATTCGAAAAATAAAACTCGGTTTATTAGTTAATTTTTTAGTATTTAAATAAAAACAATCATTTTTCTTTCGATTACTAATAAACGTGCAATTGCTTCACACTATTTAAAATTTAAAGTAAAAATTCCGAATGCTACTTCAATTTTTATGTTTTTATTAATTGGAGATACAATAGAATTTTCTGAGATTTATTTAAGAACTAAGAATATATCAATAACAAATATAAACTAAGCAAAAATTCTAGAAATTTTTTAAATAACTAACAAAAATTGAAAGGGCTAAATAGCCCTTGGGAAATTCTGAGATTTACTATGGATTTTGCATTAAAATGCATAAAAATTTTTATAATCGATCCTCCATAACCATCATTATTTTAGAAATTTCGCAGTGAAAATTAGTTTTATTGGATGCTCTTAGTATTGCCTTTCATTTGAGTATAATATTGAGTGAAAAAAAAATGTTTTCAATTTTTGGCGAAAAGACAGTGTATAGTTCATCATTTATTGCAAAAAATCGAGAATTTTATTTTCACTCAATAATACACTCAAATGAAAGGGAATTTAAAGGGCTATTTATCAGTGTATAAATCTCTGGGAAATTCTGAGATATTCTATGGATTTTGCATTAAAATGCATACAAAATTTCATAATCGATACTCCATAATCATAATTATTTTAGAAACTAAAAGGAATGTTGCGGTGAAAAGTAGTTTAATAGGATGCCCTTAGTATTGCCATTCATTTGAGTATAATATTGAGTGAAAAAAATGTTTTCATTTTTTGGCAAAAAAGACAGTGTAGTATACATCATCATTTTTTGCAAAAAATCGAAAATTTTGTTATCACTCAAGATTATACTCAAATGAAAGGGAATTTAGAGGGCTATTTATCAGTGTATAAATCTCTTGGAAATTCTGAGATTTACTATGGATTTAGTGCAATAAAATTTTCATAATCGATGCTCCATATCATCATTAACTCGCAGTGAAAAGTAGTTTTATTGGATTCCCTTAGTATTGCCTTTCATTTGAGTATAATATTGAGTGAAATAATTTTTTTTTTCATTTTTTGTTTGGCAAAAAAGAGTGTATACATGAATACAAAATCGAAAATTTTGTTTTGACTCAATATTCTACTCAAATCAAAGGGAATTTAATACACGATTTCATACGCAACTTATTTATAATTAAAAGTTAAACTTACAGCAAATGCATTTGTGTATGTAATTTTGAAGTCAATCAATACACAAACAAATAGCCATAGACACTCAGAAAAAAAGTTAGTAGAAAAATTTGTAAACGGGTTTCAATCCCACTACTATTTCTGTACTGATTTTAAATATTATTTAACAAATCTTTTTGCTATTTACATTTTACAAATTACAGAATTTTTACAGAATATTTACAAATTTTCGTTGCTATATTCTGAAATCATTTTACAAATTTTTGAAAACCTATTTGCTTAAATTAGCAAAAAAATTTACTTATTTAAAAAAAATGGATATTGAAGGAAATTTTATTTCTAAAATTAAAACTTACACCTACAAACCTAAATTTCCTTAAAATGTTACATAGATTAAAAAGGGATCGTAAGTGAAGATACCTCCGACTCATGTCTAAAATTAGGACATCTACTTAAAATAGCACTAAAAAATTTTTTTAGTTCTAAAAATTAGCCCTAAAACGATTAAAATTTGACCTTTTAAGAAACTGACAAAAAAGGTTTTTCTGTTTTAAAAATTACCAAACTAAAACAAAATGATAAATTCGTTTAAGTTTTTACAATTTTTAAGCCTTTGATTTTTTTTATTTTGTCTAAAATATTTTTTAAAAAACTAAATAAAATAAAAAAAAATTTGATGCTCGATAAAAAAAAAAAAAAATAATTTGAAATTTTGTACTAATACTAATAATATATAGTATTTTTTTTTTTTGCTAATTTTAGCAAACAGATTTTAAATTCCACTTTACAAAAAGTTTACTAAAATGTATATGGGGTTTCCACAAGACATGTATTTTGTTTTTGTATTGCATGTATTTTGTTATTACATTTTCGTTCGTGTAAAGCAAAACGTAATCTAGAAACACCACCTTAGTAGCGGTAGCAAATTTTTTCTACATATTTCATTGTACTACATGTCAGCAGACATGTGTTGCTAAGATTAGCAAAATATACCGCTGGGCTCAAATTAGCAAAATTTCCCGTAATAACAGCAAAATTTTCAATTGCCATTACAGACTTTTTTTGGTGAGTGTACAAAAAATACTGCATTATTTACCTTTTAGATGATATCATACATATGATGCTTGTTTTATAGTTTATCAATTGGCATGTCCCTTAAGGATTGTTTTTCATCAGATGATGAATTTATATTACTTTACATAGCAACTTTGAACAATCAAAATATTGGTAATTTAAGTTGAATGTTATGCTGCCTTTTTAATTAATAATTTTATTTTTTTTTTATAATTTAACACACACTCACATAAGATTTATTTGTATATGAAAAGATTTTAAATTATTTATGTATATATATATTTTTTTTTATAAATTATATATCTTTTTAATTGTATACATAAATTTAATTGATCTTTTGATTTTTTTTTTTTTTGCAAAAAATAGGAAAGGAAAGTGAATCCAACAGTACTTTTGATATGGATTGAATTTTCCACTTTACTTTTGGAATTGTGCGACCTTTAGCATTAAATTATTTAAATACTTTTTTTTAATAATATTTCGGTTTTTTTTTTGTAATTATATGTTTGTATATAGAAAATAAGGCTCCTTTTTTATCGTGTATATAAATTAGTAGTTGCATTAGATACATTTCTGTTGAAATTGTTGGATTTAATTTAGAATATTTACTTTTTTGTTTTTAGTAATTAGATTTTAATTAGGGGCCTGTGTAGGAGCTGGTGCCGCCGGTAATGCATTACTGCTACTGCTGCTACCAGAAGGCATTAAGGATACTAGAAAAAATAAAGAATATATTCGTTATTAATTATTAATAAAATGAGAAAGATATTTTTTAAATTAAATAAATTTAAACACTTAACACTCACTTGTTGGGAAATTGGGTAAAGGGTTTTTTTTATGTGGTGGTGGTGGTGTTGGTTTATTTACTATATTTATTAATATTATAAATAATACGCCTCCCTTATGTTCTTAAACTTAATAAAATAGACTTACTGCAAAAAGATTTATATATGTTTTTGAATTTTGTTTTATATATTATTTTATAATAGAAAAAAATACAATTCCTCTGCCAATAAAGATAAGATGCAAATAAGTAGTAAGTAAAATTTCCATCAATAATTTAAATGTTATTCTCCTTTTAATTATCCTTTTAAAAATATGGATTAAATATGGACTTCTGAGTTTCAATTATTTGTTCTTTATTTAAAACAATAACTTTTCATATAAAAGTTTTTAAATTATTGGTTTTGAGTAATTAGAAAACATAAAATAATTTAATTTTTAAATTACTTTAATAGATTTTTTTATTAAAGATTAGAAAATCCTACATTATTTTTTTTAGAAAGTACGAAAATGAAAATATGTTTTATTTTAACAGTGTTGAGAATATATTATTCTGTATTTAAAACAAACGTGCCAATATTTTTATTAGAATATTATTTAGTTCCTATTTTGATTCTTTTTTAAAAGTTTTTCCCTCGCAAAAGATCCATATTACCAATGCGATAAATTTTGAACTTTTTTTATTTATAATTTAGGTCATATGCGAGGTGGGTAAATAAATTATAAACTAATAAACAAAAAGGCTTACAATTTATATTTATACAGTCGTGGTTGCATAATTAAGTCATTCGAACTCACATTATTCCTATGAAGAATAAATATTATATTTTTGAGCCATAAAAAAAATTAATTTTTATTCATTTTCATCTTTTTTAAATACACTTTGTTTGTGGACAAATAATTAAGTCATTTAATAATTATTATTTAAATTAATTGAAATTAAAATTATTGCATCTTTTAATATTTGGTGGAAAATCATTTTTGACGTATTAAGTCTGCACATCTCTGTCATTGTTTTGACAATTCCACCTCACTGATCTGGGGTGATATTATACTACTTTTTTAGATAATCTCCCACAGATATTTTTTTGCTGAAATAGTCCGTTCTATGATTCCCCATATGTTCTTTAGTGAATTTAGACTTATGCTTCAGGTCGTTATGTTGTTGGAATATCCATGCTAGTGACAAATCGTCAGCACAATCACTATCTATATTATATTCTAAGATATCATGCATTTCAACTGTCATTTTGCCGTCTTTTGCACTATCTGACCAACTCCAGATGTTTTTTTTTTAATATTTCGGATTAAATTGAGCGTTTTGTGGACATCTTATATATGGTCTGCCATCATTACCAAGATCATTTAACTCAGATTCATTGCTCCAGACAACCAGTTTCAAAATATTTTGGTCACAGTGCAGACCTTTGTAAGCTCAAGACCCTGTATAATATTTTTCTTTGACACAATCGGCATTCGTCTTACTATGCGAACATATAAATTATTTTTGACCAAACGCCTTTTTACAGTTCTAGCTGATATTTTAACATTGTATTCTGACTCCATGCTAAACCTTATTTGCGTAGATGTAAAGAAAGTATAATTTTTACTCATTCTGGTCATTAACCTTTCTGCCGAATAAGACGTTTTTCAGGATTTTTTTTCTTGGAAAAATATTAATAGTATTATATATATTAAAGTTTTTAATTGCATTGACTATTTTGCCACGCAATAATGAAAGTGATTTTATCGCATTAGCCACGGAACTATAATTGTGAAAGCACTTTCAAATGAGTTGCCTCCCTGTGGGGGTCGTACTTCTATTTTTGCCCGTTAGTTAAAAGGATCACTATAATCTACTTACAAGGTGCTAAAAATTTTAATACAGTCATTTTCTAATCAAATATTTATTTTTATAAGCTTGTTTACCTAATAAAACTAAAGTGACTTAATTTTGTGTCAACTTAACCCCAGTAAAAACAGGGTTTTAACCAGGAACCCGATATTAATATTTTTAAAACGTTTATTTTGTTTTTTCATCAATAAAAAAAAACAAACACTGGTGTTCAAAATAATTTATTTTTCAATATGGATTTTTTATTTTAATAAAAATTCAAAATGTTTCTTTTTGCTTTCGAAAACAAAAATTTAAAAATATTTTATATTTATCATTGATGAAAAAAGTTCAATAAATAAAACAAACAAAATTAATTATAATATTAAATAAAAAAATTATAAAAAAAGTTAATGCATTAATAAAATTGAGATAAAAAATGAAAAATCCATTAAGCGCTTCTGTTGTTTTTAACCACATAAATTATTTTTTGCGAATTAAAAATTTAAATTTATATCATAAAAGACGTAAAAATTTAATATCCACCAACAAGATCGATATATTATCAACAAAATAAATTCGATTGAAAAAGTTCTATTCGCGAAAATTTTTTAATAAATGTAGTAGAGTTTTTGTTTTTGGTCTTTTATCATTGCATCATATTAAAATTGAATATGCTTAGATACATCATTCAAAGGACATATTTTCGACTAAGCTTGGATTTAGTTGAAGTAACAAAATGTTTTCTAAGTTTTCTGAACTTTAATTTCTTCTATGTTTTGTCATCACTATTGGTAAAGCACTGAAGGCTCTTTCAACCGAGACCTGCGTTGCAGAAACTGCTAATGCTACCTCAGCAATTTTGGAGTTTTTGTAGCTTTTTCCCTTCCAAACATTTAAAATATTGGATTCGAATGGAAGTTTTTCCTCATATTGCAATTGTTATAAAGTTTCTTGAATTCAAATTATCATCTTGTAAATAGATAGCAGCAGCTTTCTTTTCTAACTTTTCATATCTTCCGTTGATAACACGCATTGTGGTGCCATGTTTTTCTTGTGTAGGGCGACATTCGTTTAAATCTCCAAGCGTCTTCAATTTGTTGAATATGATTAAGGAAATATTGTTTTATGAATATGTTCATAATGCCTTTTAATATTTCCCAAATGGTTTTTTAAAGATTTTTCGCACTTTAAACACTTCGCAAAAATCTTGTTGTCGTCAACTTTTACAAGTGTTAGTTTCTTTAACCGACCCATTTTTTGTATAGTTTTTAAATTACTCGCGTTTTAAAAGCGTTTTTCTAGAACATAATAAATTTAATACGAATAGTAAACAAAATCAAATTTTTCAAAACTTTTGATTAAAAAAAACCTTTTTTTTTGTCAACTTTTTTTTGAACTTTGATATTTATCATAGTGGATATTTTAAAATATTTTTGTTTGAAAACATATTTTTTTATTTTGTGTTTGGAATTGTTATAAAAACTTTTGAAATGAAAATATATTTATTTTTGTTGAAAACAAAAAATAAAACATTTTCGGGTGCCTAGTTTTAATTACTTACCAGCCTATTTACTCGCTTAATTACTTTTGTTCGCGATGTCCCAAAAGTAATGAGTGGTCATTATCTTCTCGCTTACAAAAAAACACAAGGTAATGGGTATTCAATTAACCTCTCGCTTACAAAAAAACACAAGGTAATGGGTATTCAATTACCCTCTCGCTTACAAACAAACAAAAAATAATGAGTACACATTACTTTTTGGACATCGCGAACAAAAGTAATTAAGCGAGTAAATAGCCTGGTAAGTAGTTAATACAATGTTTTTGCTGGGACACTCAATATTCTAAGATTTACTAATTGCTAGTTTGAACATTTCAACATCAAACCGCTCAATTCTTTGTTTGTTTAAAATGAACAAATAGTCAAGGAAAGAACAAATAGTCAAGGACCCCGCTATAAATGCATTAAAAAAATTATAATATAATGACTTAATTGTATGACCACAACTGTATGTAGTTTTTTATAAAATATATTTAAAATGATAATTATATAATTTTATTTGATCTTTTTTCAATATTAATATTTTATTTATTCAGCTAAAGATCTTTCTTTTTTTTTTTTTTTTTTTTTATAAAAATTCTTATTTTATTTTCAATATTTCGCTAACAATTTGTTAGTATCTTCAGGAAAACAAAATTTTTTTTTTTTTTAATTATATAAAAAATTTTGTTTTCCTGAAGATGCTAACAAATTGTTAGCGAAATAATGAAAATAAAATAAGAATTTTTATAAAAAAAAAAAAAAGAAAAAGATCTTTAGCTGAATAAATAAAATATTAATATATTTAAAATGATTTTTCTTTTAAATGTGATGAAATATTAGTTATAATATATAAAAAAAAGAGAAAAACCTACTTCAGAGTAAAAAAAAAAAAAAATAAACCACGCAACCACCACATTGTTATGTATATTATTTCCTTTCACCATAAAAAAATATGATTTAGATTACCGTTAGATTATCCTACAAATGTTAATATTTTGCATAACACAAGTATGTTGAATTTCTCTGTATTGTCAAAATATTTCAAGTGTTCAGACTGTTATTCACAGCATAACATATGTTTTACACTATTAGTTGCTTTTAATCTTGTTATAGCGTTTAGACGATTTGAAGTGTTTAAGGCAAATTTGCGTGTACTCGTGTTCATAATAGTGTTCACACAACAAAACATTTTCTCATCACAACACATTTATGATATATATTAAAACTTGTGGCATAATCTGCTTAGGGCTTATGACTTAAAATGCATTATGATGTTTTCTTTTTAAGTACTTTTTTAAGATTTTTATTTAAATATTTTAAACAATTTTAAATTTTCAAATAAAAAATCTTGAAAAATTTCGAAAAAAAACCTACATCATAATAGTTTGGTCAGTTTGCAACCAACCAAAAATTAACAATTTCAAAGATCAACTGTTAAGTAAATGTTCTTACCTATTATGATAATCAATAGGACAACACCAATAACACCCATAATAATCATCATTTTCATATTGGCCCACCATTGTTTACGTTTCAATTTTCCGGCTTGTTGCTCAAATTGTGAAGCACCCTGTTCCAAAGCATCAGCTCTTTCTCCCAATTGAGTTAACTTTTCATCACGTTCCAAAACTCTTTCAACATTGACACGCATAATGCCAACCACTTCATCTACTTTGGCTTGAGTTTCTTGCAAACGTTTGTTGGATTGTTGATTATTATTGCTGGGAAATGATGATGGATTGGAGGCAGATGGTGGTGGAGGTAAAACAGGAAAACTACATGCAATATTATTCAAAATTTTTTACCAGTACTATACCACACACATAAAATGTGTGTTGATAAATTTCGAAAATATACTTACTCAGAGTTTCCGGAAGAACCAGAAGCAACGGGAAAATCATTTTGTGGGTCCATTTTTTAAGAAGGGTTTTTGTGCTATCTGCAGATACTTGTGCAATATGATTTAACAAAATTTAAATCTAAACACAATAAAAAGTTTTATTTTATTATATATCAATAGCAGTTTTTTTATGTAAAAAAAATACTAAAAATCACTACGATCGGTATTTGTCTAACATAATTAGCAACACTGTTTAGGAAATTCTTTTAATTTTTCAGCTATGATCCACAAGCATTCCACAATCATGTTTGCATTATTTATCAAACAGCAAAAAAATCTATCATTAATTCCTTACATGCACACAAATTAAACATTCTTACAAATTGGTCTTTACTGATATTACAATTGTTACTTCCGCTTTATTCCTATACAAATATTAGAATACATTTTCTGTCAAAAACTTAGGTGGGGCATATTTTTTTTTTAAAATCCACATATCCAATTATCAACAAAGAATTTTAAATTTCAATTTTATCTAATTTGAATTCCGCGTGTTAAATAAACAAAGATGCGAAAAATCTACATGACATACATGATTTATATTCTTTAAGGGTCTCTCTACTCCTCCCTTTTATTAACAAATAAAACTTTGCATGAATGCGATAGTATTCAACAAGTGCAAACGTAGACTCTGGTCCATTAAAATGATTCATTTGTGTATTATCAAAGAATTTTCCACAAAGCCAAATTTGTTTTTTTAACTATCTTTGTCAATTGTATTATAAATTCTTTTAAAAAATTACCTTAGGTGGGATTGTTTTATATTTTAATTACAGTTTTAAATATTTTTAATGGAAAATAAACTAAAAAAATTAACACAAAAAAATGTACAAAAAATGAACGAACAATTTTTTTTTCTTTTTCACTACGACAGTCTGCAAACAATGGTGATTCTGATGACATATGACCACTGTTGCCAACTGGGTGCTTTTCTCGTTAATCAAGTGGGGGAAATGTGTTTTAGCGGTTTTAGCAAGATTTTAGTATTTAGCACATTTACAAAAGAACAAAAAACACAAATAAATAGCTTAAGTCAATCACAATGAAAATATTAGAGGTCTCGCGTGTGGATGTGTCTTAAAGCATAGTAAGTTATTTCGGAATAACTGTTCAACTCCATGCAAAATAATAGGTTTTAATGAAAGTTTCATGTGAAAATTGTGTGAAATTTTATTCAACGTTTTTTATGATATTCCACTAAACTTAAGTACTTTTGTACTCTAAACTATCTTTGAGCTCGTCAAGACAAAGTTAGCGGTTTTTAGCTCTAAAAAGTTGGCAACAGTCCATATGACGATGATTGATATTGCCAGATATTTTTTAAATACTACGTAAATCAACTCTGTGTAGTTGTTTTTCTCACTGTTGCCAACTTCGCATTTTCCCGCTAATCTAACGCTTTTTTTATTGCTCGGCGGGAAAAATGTATGATAAGATTAGGCAATCACAATAAACTCAAAATGTAAATTTATCAATAGAAAATTAATAGTCTTGTATATTAAATTAGCGTCAAAATAAATTGTTCTTAATTTTCACTTGATTCTTCATCATTGTGAGGAATCATTTTTTAAATGAAGTATAACAGTTTTTTCACGCAAATTTCACCCGAATTGTAATAATGATACATTTTTGTAATTTAAAAAATAGGCACAATTACAATAAACCTAAAATGTCACTAGAAAAATAATAGTATTTATATTAAATAAGCGTAAAAACAAATTGTACTAAATTTTTACGTGTTATTATGAAAAATAATTTTTTTTATAGGGAGTTTAAGAGCAAACGGTGACTTTGTTGTCGAAGGGGGTAGAGAATCAAGCGTAGTAACAAAAAAGGGCACGGTTTTCGTTTTTCGTGCATATTTTTGTTATCACTTTCTTTGTTTCTCTCTTTCTTCTTTTGTTGCTTCATTCACATAACTTTGGAAGCAACTTTGAAAAAGGAATTAAGAAAATTGCACGCAATCAGTAGCATCGTATAAATTGGCTGTAACAGTTTTTTTTAACAACTCACTATGTTTAAGCGTAGTAAGATGTTCGGGTTTTCCTTAATTGTTTAAGGTTTATATTTAATTTGGTTTTTATTTCCTTTTTAACTATTTCTTAAATAACCAAAAATTTTCAGAAAAACCCTAAAAAAAATGTCAAGAAAAAATTAACACAAAATGTTAATATCATAAAAACTATTAAAATTATTAGGATCACATGTAAAACAAATGAATATATTTACCACATTTATATATGTATATACAAACTGGTAAAAAGCAACTGAACTTGATTTTTCGCGAAAATAATGCAAAAACTTTGTTAAGTTTTTTGCTAAATTATTAAATAATTTTGCCGAAAAATCTTAAAGAGTGTGGCAAAATTTGCAAGGGTTTATAATGAATAAATGTTCTTCGTAATGATTAAATGTTGTTCTTTATTGCAAAAGGCCAAGGAAAACATATAATTAATTAACTACACACAATTAACTTTTACCGCACATGTAATATTTTTTTAATTATTTGCTGAAAAAAATAACTACCCAAAATACCAGTTACTATAATTCAGTATTTTTGGTAAGTTAATTTTTATAGTTATTTTACATTTGTTCATAGAAAAAAATACTACAGTTAGAGTTAAAAATAACTATTACATTTGATTACGCATATGGCCTATATTAAGTTTCTGTAAATATATTCTAAGCGTTAAAAGTAAAATTAGGTTACTAATGGTTTTACTAATTTTTTACTAACGTTTTTCTATGAGTGTATAATATTTTGATTCAATAATGTCCTCAGTTAAATGTTACTGTTCTAGAAATGGAACCAAAAACATAAATAAGCAACACAAGGAAATTAAAAAACTTAAAATCGTTACTCGACTTAAAACATATTTTCAAAATAAAATAACTTGTCCTTACAAAATTCAATTTGTTTTTAAGGATACCAACAATTTAACGACAATCGCATATAATTTGTCTTCTCTTAAATAAAATAAAATATTCTATCAGAGATCATAAATTTGTACTATATATTAAAATGTTCACACTGGAACAATAACATTTGACTTATTAAATGTACAATGACCTTTTAATTTAAGAGTTCAGTCAGTTGTTACTACAATACAATTTTAAATCTTTTAATTCATTATCCACACCTGATGGATTCTCTTAAAGAAGTAAATATGTATTCACAATTAGATACGCATTTACAGTACAGCGAACATGTTCTTATAATAGTATGCGTGATCGTATTTTGAACGCACTTGTTTGTAGTAGGAATGAGCAAGTGAATAGATTGAATCAGGCGTGACAGTATATATAAACGATACATTTGAAAAACAATAACATTAGCCCAAATTCATTCAAATTTATATAAGGAATTTGACCTCCAGTTTAAATAAAATTATAAATTTTAACTAACATCATGATGATTGACAAATGTAGCAAAAGAAGAGAAAAAGGCCTTAGGCTTATTTTCATAATCTTCCATAAGCTTTTACACTTACCAAAAAAAAGTCTGTAATGGCAACTGAAAATTTTGCTGTTATTAGGGGAAATTTTGCTAATTTGAGCCTAGCGGTATTTTTTTGCTAATCTTAGCAACACATGTCTGCTGACGTGTAGTACAATGAAATTATTAGAAAAATTAGTAGCCGCTACTAAGTTTTAGTATACTCTTTGTAAAGTGGAATTAAAAATCTGTTTGCTAAAATCAGCAAAAAAAATTACTAAATATTGGTACAAAATTTTAAATTTAAATTTTTTTATCGGGCATCAAATTTTTTTTATTTTTTTCAAAAAATAAAAACAAAATCAAAGGCTTAAAAATTGTAAAAACAAAAACGAATTAATTATTTTGATTTAATTTAGTAATTTCTGTTTTGAAAAATATTAAAGTAATTTTTTTTTTAATTTTCAAATTTTAATTGTTTTTAGGGCTGATTTTTAGAACTAAAAAAATTTTTTAGTGCTATTTTAAGTGGATGTCGGTATATTCACTTCCGATCCCTTTTTAATCTACACTCTAAAAAACCTTTGTAAAATTACTACTATAAAATAGGTAAAGTTTTATGTTACGAAAATTCGGTAAATATGTATAAACACCAAATGCGTAAAACAGTTCTGTACACATTTTCATATACAATAATACTTACACAAAGTGTTTTTAAACATAATATGCTTACAATTAAGCACTTTATGTCTAAAATTAGTATTCTTTTGTTATATTAAAATTGTACGCACAAAATTAGTAAATATACAAACCTAGAATGGTAATAATTTTTTTGACATTTTGAAATTATAAAAGAATTCAAAAAAAAAAAAAGAAAAAATCTAAAAACAAGAATCAAAACCTTCAATTATCCGCCAGAAAACTGAAATACTGCATCAAATTTGCATATTTATAAAATTGGCTCTTTTAGAACGAAGAAGAGGACAAATCATATCGCACATTATAATATGGCTTGTAACAATTGCTAAATGAATTTTATGTGTTATAATAAAAATAAATTTATTAATTTTATTGAAAAAAGTTTTTTTGCAGTTGAATTTTTTTTGGAATTGTTAAGCATTCGGAAATGCATTTTTAGTATGTTTTCCCTTAAAACAAACTTTTCTACACACAATTTTAGTAAATTTACAAATTAATTTTAAAATTTCCTTAAATATTTACGCAATTCTAATGTAAATTTACACATAATGTGTGCATAATATTACGCATAATGTGTGTATTTTTTTGTTTACGCACACAGAGTAAATTTACCCAATTTATAGTAGGAGTACAGTTTCCTACTATAAGTTGGGTAAAATTCAACAGAAATTAATAAGAGTGTATGTAACATTTTTTAAGTTTTTAAAATTAGTAAATTTTTTTGCTAATTTTAGCAAATCGGTTGTAAAAAATTTGTAAAATGATTTCTGAAATTAGCAACAAAAATTTGTAAATATTCTGTAAAAACTCTGTAATTTGTAAAATGTAAATAGCAAAAAGATTTGCTAAATAATATTTTTTTTACTAAAAATCAGTACAAAAATAGTAAAGTGGGATTAAAAACCGTTTAGAAATTTTTCTACTAACTTTTTGTTTTGAGTGTACCTGGGAATGTAAGTGGCACATATGTTGTAGTTTCCCATCTAAAGTTTGAGTTTGTCTGTTGGTTAAATTATAAAGGGACATTCATTAATCGGACCTAATGTATTCTATTACTTTATTCGAAATTATTTTTACTACTTTTTGTAGCAATAATAACTACGATTTTAAGAATTTAAAATCTGGTAAGATAAAGATTGCAACAAATCATAGTTATAAGTTCCAAATTTATATAGAAATATCTTTGATTTATTTTTAATTTTGGTTGTTTGTAAAATAAGTTACCCGTCATAGATTTAAAAAGTGTTCAATTAAAGTAGGCGCAATTTAATAGTATAAAAATGTTACTTGTGATTAAGGTTATAAATATCAACTTATCGACGTTAACCAAGAGTAAAATTTGCATTGAAATAGCTCTGATTTAATTGAGCCTGTTTTTAGATCAATTTGCGGGCCTTAGCTTTTTATATCAGCGCCGGATCTTTAAAAAAAATTAATTAAAAACTTAATAAGTTTAAATTCAAAGAAGGAAAAGTTGTATATCCGCTGTGCAGTCGTTAATTTCTAAAAAACTTATCTTTTTCATTGAAATCATCTATATTTTCTTTTAAATTTGATTTATTTAATTTAAAAAAAAATTAAAAGTAATTATTTTTAAATTTTATTTATTTTTTAAAATTTGTCAAAGTTTTCAAATTTTTCTTTTATAATTTTTCATTATAATTATTATTAAAATTTCTTGAAGATGCTACACAATTGAGTAACAAAATATTAAAAAATAAATAATAGTTTTACACTCAGAATATTATGTACTTTACTGTTTGAAGTATAATAACAAAAATTTTCCATTCCATTTAAAAATACAGGAACATACATTTATTTTTCAAATATATTTTAACTTTTTATACATTTGTTCGAAATAATTTACTATCATTTACCGATTTTTTTTTAGTTTCATTTATTTTTTCATTTGTTTAAAATTTAATAAAAATTTCCCCACAAAACGGAAATTTGTGGTTTATTTGTGTCCGTTACTGTTGTTTCAAATTTACATTTTGTTTGCTGTGTTTCAAAAAAAAAAAATATTAAAAAAATTCCAATTTGTTTTTATACACTTGCAATATATTTTCCATTACCGACTGTAGTTTTTTTAAAAAGTAATACGTAAAGTTTGTTTTTAAATGAAGAATCAATTGAAATTCATAGAAATATATTTTTTAACTATTTGAATCAGTCATTCAAAAAACAAACTATACAAATTTACAGGCATTCAGTAGGAGTTGATATTTTCTGTTGAAGGTAAAATTTTATGTTTTCTGTTTCTTAAAATTGAAATTCATATAATCCTTTTTTGCTTTTTCCCAACATAGTTTGTATATATGCAAAATTATTTCAATAAAAATTACAAAAAATTATTCAAATGTACATACACATAAAGCCAATAAAAATATATACATCTAAATGTGTTGTGTTTTGTAATTACATACAAATAAAAAACATTCAATTTGAAAAACAAACCATAAAAGTAGTTTTTTTCTAACTTTTTGTCAGTAAAAGATGATGGTTATTTTAAACGTTTTTACTACTTTTGTTGTTTATTAAACAATGATTGAAAATAAACAACAAAATGGATTAAATATAATGAAAAATCTGTAGTCCTCTTTTTGACTGTATCTTCGATTAACTTAATATGTATTTTAAGTTGTTTTTTAACGAAATAATATTGTGAGTGTATAAATTGGTTTGCTTATATACACAATTATTTCAAATTCCAAGAACTTTATAAACTCGCATACATACAGAAACACATCCATTTTGTAGATTAAAACAAAAATTACAAAAACAGAAACAATTTAAAATAAATGATAAAATGATTTTTTCTTTGAGGAATTGGTAGGCAAAATTTTAACATTTATTTTAACTGATTATATTATTTGTTTCTTGCGGTTATGTCAAATGTTTAATCAACATTTACAAATAAATAACAAAAGTCATTTAATTTAAATGAAAATTAAGTAGACCGGTTTTTAAATGAAATATCATTTTTTGTAAATGGCATTTTCTGTTATTTTAACTTACAAACTATTTTAAGTGTATTTATAAAAAAAACAACCTTAAGCTCAAAAATTTAAAAAGTTAAAAATAACAATTCAAAGTTTTATAAAAAATTTTCAAATCCATTTTCCTCGAAAACTAAGCCCCATAGGGAAAAAAGGAGCTTAATTTGGAATCATCTGTATTTATGATAAAATTAAATTTTGTATGAATTTTTTTCGTATTTCCGACCAATTTGCAGGAAAATGGATTTTGATATAAAATTTTACAAAAAATGTCTTAATCGATCTTTTAATTTGCGAATTAAAATTGATGTTTGAAAGAAACGAATTTTCATTAAAATCATTGTTTTAATGTTAATTATTCGAATTAGTGCACGCCAGATAAACATAGGCCCCACGTTTCTAATGCAGGGAAGTCAAACTATATCGGATGTTTTTTAGAATTTCCGCATTTTTTAAACATATTTTCTAGAATATCACATTCAGGATATCAATGAAATAAAACTTGTCGTCATATAAGTAAAATAAAACTTAACTCACTTGTTTAACTCTATCAAATTCTATTTGAAAATAATTTTCCACTAAACTTCGCTAAACCGTGAAGATTATGTCACCGAAAAAATGTCAACACACATGTGTACATACTTTTAAGTCTTCTTTATTTAGGTTCATATTCACATTCACATTCACGGTCACGGTCAAATGTTAATAAAACACCTTCCAAAGGAATCAAAATAAATAAATTAATTAATTAAATTACTCATCATTGGTATAAAAATAAAATTTATACTGACACTCCTAACTCAAAAAAAGAAAAAGAAAAAAAATGATTTCACAAGAATTTTAAGCCATAAGCAAGGTTTCCACGAGAACTTTAAATTAAAATTTAAAATTCTCCCTAAATTTGGCCAAAATTACACATATTCGTTTGTACATTAATGATGTGTTCATAGACAAAGGTTCGCTTCTCATCAGTGCGTGAATATAAATCGCTTCTCTTTCATTTTTTTGGAGTTTATTTGTGGCTTTAACATAAATATGGTTGACAGGTCACAGTTATATTCATTCTAGTTTTGATTTTTAAACAAAGTGGTTGTTTGACATAATAAAATAAGGAAAGAAGAACAGCTTTGGATTATTAAGATACACAAAAAAAAAAAGGATTTAAAAAAAATATATTAAATTGTTTGATATTATAAAAGAGGTGCTCATTAGCGGCATCATATTGCAAAAAATATAGTTATATCTAAAGTGATTTAATTATTGTGAATTAAAACCTAAAATGAAAACCTTTAAAAAGGTAAGAATTCAAATTAAAAACATTAACACAACTCTGAAATATATAAATTTAAAAAATGTTCAAACATTATGAAAATATGACTAAATGCTAGAAATAGCTTAAAAGTTAGTGTGAATAATATAAAGTTAAAACAAAAATTTAATCTTAATTGATTTAAATTTTAATTGAACTCAAATTTAAATCTCAAAATTCTTTGCGTTAAAAAATAATAACATTATTACCAAGCGTGATATCTCATAACCAAAAAGTTACTTGAGAAAACTTATATCTTTCTTTGCTAAATCCCCGTGAAATCAAAGAAACCGATTCCAAATTTTATGAAATTTATATTAATAAGAGAATAACAGACACCATGAAAAGTACGAAAATTAGAAACATTTCTAAATGTGGTTTAACTTAATAACTTATATTTAATCTGTTCAGTTAGTATTCGATGTTTGGAACCATTTTATATAAAGCGCTACCGAGTAATAGTACAGACATGAAAATTTTAAATAAATTTAAAAATTCAGTCAGCATGGCTACACTCACCAAAAAATTTTGCTAATTTGAGCCAAGCGGTATTTTTTGCTAATCTAAGCAACACATGTCTGCTGATGTGTAGTACAATGAAATATGTAGAAGTAAAGTAGAACTTAAAATTAGTTTGCTAAAAAAAGCAAAAAAAAAAATTACTAAATATTATTAATTTTTTTCCAAAATTTTAAAATTATTTTTTTCAAAAAATATTTTATATAAAATTAAAAAAAAAATCAAAGGCATAAAAGATGTTAAAACATAAACAAATTTATCATTTTGTTTTAATTTGGTAATTTCTGTTTTGAAAAAATTTTAGTAAATTTTTTTTTTTGCTTCTACGGTCAAATTTGAATTGGTTTTAGGGCTGACTTTTAGAACTAAAAAAATTTTTAAGTGGATGTCCTATTTTTAGACATGAGTCAGTTGTGAAAAGTATCTTTACTTCCGATCCCTTTTTTAAATAGGTAGGTGTAAGTGTTAATTATAAATAACATTTCCTTCAATATAAACTTTTTTAAAATTAGTAATTTTTTTTGTTAATTTTAGCATATCGGGTTTCAAAAATTTTAAAATGATTTCTGAAATTAGAAACAAAAATTTGTAAATATTCTTAATAATATTTTTTTTACTAAAAATCAGTACAAAAATAGTAAAGTGGGATTGAAAACTGTTTAAAAATTTTTCTACCAACTTTTTTTTTCTGAGTGCATATAGCGGCCGCCGTGCACCGTAAAAGCTTTATATAAGGTTCAATCACTATTACACCACATAGTCTAAGGATGCTTCAGGAATTATTCGTCTCCCAGAACTAATGTTTCCAATTGGGTTTATATATTAACCGATTCCTCGATAAATCGCCTCAATTTCGGTTAATGTCGAAACAAATTATTTAAAACTCAAATATTATAATAGGTTGATTAACCGGTTACATATTTAATATGAATTTTTGCGTTATTTTTCTAAAAACTTCCTAATTTTCGTAACTTTGGTAAGAAAATCGTGGAAAAAATCAACTAAAATACAATCAAATTCTTTTTAAATCGACTGAATCGAAGCTAATGTTACAAAGGCTTTAGGAAATATGTAAGAAAATTTTTTATTTTGTTTCAAATCCTTTAAAAAATAAATTTTAGATAATATAAAATTATATTTTCAAGTCCAAAAAATTTAAATAGAGCTTTCAACCTCCACATGTGCACATGCGCGAGCTTACAAAGGATCTCATCAGAACGAGAAGTTTTAGAAAAGCTAGAGCCTCTAAGCACAGCTTTAACAAAACCCCTAATAAAATATATACTAGTATTTTACTCCTTAGTAATGAAATACGTGGTTAGGTATATTCGTAACAAGCACTATGACGTTACTTATGTTATAAAATAATAATATAAAATTGCTTTAAATTCGAAAACTTTTTTATTTAAAATTCTGTGAAAAGAATGTATAAAAATTAACAAAGAATATATAAAAATTAACAAATTTTGATGAAGTAGGAACTTCAGTAGAATTAAGTTGTTTAGTCAAATAATATTTAAGAATTCACTTATTTGAATTCTTAATTGCACAACAGGGAAAAATCGTTGAGAACTTGTCAGGAAAATGCGTGATTTTTATATCTATTCTAATAGATTACCTCTTTAACTCTAAAGCTAAAACCAGGTAGTGAAAGAGTCGGGAAACAGTGGCAGTTCTATCGAAGTTTGTTTAAGAATTTCGCAAAAACTATTCCAACCATATTTTTAAGAATTTTTATTGAATTTTTTCGAAGGCAGCTCTTGTGTATTTAAGCTTTTTTTTATTCGGGACAGTGTCATATAAAGTAAATGGAAACCAACTATTTAAACTGCGTTTTTAAGGGTTTACTTCCACTGAACACGTCTGACATTTTCTTTTTAAAAGAGTTGTCAGATTTCTCTGAAAAAAGCCAAAGATTATAAATTCTCAGGATGCTTTGAATTGTCCAAAACAAACACTTTCGAAACCAACGCAATAGACTTAACTTCATATTTCAGCATAAAGCAGCTCTTTTTGTTTTTATTGATGAAAGAAATACATTTTTTTTTTGCATTAAACGATTTTTTCTGATTACTCGATTTTCTTTATTTTTCGTATAATGACCCAACCGATTAACCGGCAGAGTCGAATAATTGGAAACACTATCTAGAACGCATTAGCCATGATCAAATTTGATGAAAAATCGTCCATTTGGTGCTTGTATTTTTTGAATTTTTCTTAAACGAAAATGTCAGAAAACCCAATTTCTTCCGCTGTTATTACCGTATGCAATATCATGTAATGATAAGTTGTTACCTTTTATATTACTTTAAAGTACAAAATAATGACTTACTGATAATGGGTTATATATGTACTTACAAAATAATGATTTCTTCGTTATTGGTTCAATAAGTACCCATTTCGAATTTCTGCTTTATTAATATTATAAAAGGTGACCCAAAATTTACGCAAACTTTAAGTTTGCCGCAATTTGTGCAATAAAGTGTTGCCAACCAAAAGAACAGTTTGGTGTTACGAGATACTACAACGCGTTTTTATTGTTGAAGATTATTTCAAAAATAGTTTAAAGTTTTGCGGCTGTTTTGAAAAATCTTTGTTTTTATATTAATTCAAATCTTGAGTGAATTTTTGCTAAAATACAGGGTGTCCGCAGGGATGTCCGCCTCTGTTAGCCTCACAAATGCGAGCCATTTTGAGGACACTTTTTATTACATTATCACACATTTCACGCGGTATTTCATTAATTTCATCACAAATATTTTGTTTGAGTTAGTTGCTCAAGCGTTTCTGGTTAGTTTGCATAAACTTGCTTTTCAGATATCCCCACAAAAAGAAGTCCGGAGCAGTTAAATCAGGCGACCGTGGAGGCCAATCAGCATCACCATTTCTTGAAATAACTTGTTGTGGAAAGAGGTCTCGCAGTTATTCCATTGTAAACCACATGTTAATCAAGCCCAAAGCATGCAGTTGTGGCGTTTAAAAGTTTTCAATCATATCACGATATCGCTCCCCATTCACAGTTACCGTTACGCCGTTTTCATTTTTAAAGAAGTAAGGTCCAATGATTCCTTCTGACCAAATTGCACACCAGACTCTCACTTTTAATGGATGCAAAGGTGACTGATGAATAATTTAAGAGTTTTTCATTGCCCATAACCGACTTTTCTGTTTATTCACATATCCATTCAAATGCAAATGTGACTCGTCACTCATTATGATTTTTTCATGAAAATCGGGGTTGTCATGGGCGAGCTGTTTTAACGATTAAAAAACACTTTGGTTTATTGAATATTTTTCCATAATAAATTTGCCAGCTGTCTAACTCACGACTGCCAAATATGAACAGTCAAGACTAATGTTTACCAAAATGGCGGCAAAACAAAGTTGTATACCTTTCATGCGGACAAAAAAAAATTTCCGTTATAAAAAGTGATATTAAAGTTTTTTTTAAAAGTGGGTTTCAAATACAAATTATTTTTATGAATTTTTTTAAATAAGAGAAACTTTACTTGGTCAAGGGCCAGAATTATAGTCAGCAGTAACAAAGAAGGTTTGTGTTCTCGTTCACACTGAAAGAAAACATTTTTTCCAAAAAAGTTTATTTTACTAAAAGTTACTACTTCACTATTGCAAATAACCACTTATTCCTTCACTATAACTAACCATACTGGTAACTCATTATTTTAACTTTTCTTAAGATAGACGGTAATGACACCCATGAATTTGTTCAAAATTGTACTTAATAGATTTGCAAAGTGGACCAATCTATTTATTCACTGAAATCGCTAGTATGACAATTTATAATTGCAATTCTTAATGTTTAAAAGACAATTTAAAAAAAGTGACATTTTCCGAAACGATTATACTGAAATAAAAAGTAATTTTATGTATCCGTAAAAAGAGATTTTCAACTATTTCTCTCCAATATTGAGTCATAAATCATTTTTCCTTGGATCAGTGGTAAGGGAGGGGGAGGGGGACTATTTTGACTTCAGATTTGTGTTAAGATGAAAAAAAGACTATAAAAAACTTTCAGTAGAAGTCTGTGCAAAAACCTTGTCGAGAAGTGATGTTAATTAGGGAAATCTCAAAATTAATGGATTTTTGGGATTCACAAATATCAAATCACCGGATTTTTTTAAAATCCCGTGATTTTTTTCTTTATAAATATTACGATGAACTGGATTGAGTTATATGTCCTCTTGCACCGAGAAATAAATACCAATATGCACGCGATTTTACTACGATTTTTTGTTTTTAATTTCTCTCATTTACAAAAAATATTGTTAAAAACAAACTAATAAAATATAAACCCAAACAGATTTTTCGTGTAAAATATGCATAAATGTGATATATAATTTCAGTTGTTATTATAAATTTGAAAAAAAATTTAATATTCAGAAAATATAAATTATTAAATAAAAACTATTGAATAGTTATGAAATAAACGCTTAATTGTAAATAAGAAAAATTAAAATCCCGGAATCCCATAAAATCCCGTAATTTCGGAATTGGGGTTTTTAAAATACTAAATCCCGGTATTTTTAAATATGAATTCCGATTGGCTAAAAGTCTTAACTTTACATACAAAACAACATATAAATTCAAACAATATATATTTTATTTGTAAATATTGTGATGATGTCGATACCAGGTTTTAAAAAATTTGAAGTTTTCAAACAACAATTTAAACAAATATAATTTATTGTGACTTTGCAACAACAAACACAAGGGAAATACAGTCACAACTAGAGTCACAGATATTTTCGTAGGAATAGACACGACAGACTTGCTAAGTAGTTATAGATATAACTACTTAAAAATTAAGAATTTATAAAAATGCTGCCAAGTCTTAGAAATTATTGGCTTTTCTCATTTAATGTAAACAACAATGTAAAAATATTTGAAATTTTGGCATTTTCAATTTGATAAAATATTAAAAACCAACAAAAGCAATATAATTGCGATTCCGCGAAGAACATATACGAAAACAGCTTTCGTACAAGGGCGGCCCTAAATGTTCAAATTGTATTTGTGTCCAAAATTTAAGGATAAGTTATGTAAATAGGGATAGTCGTTTTATTTACAATAAGTTATAGATATAAAATTCGATAAAGTGAACCTAAAAAACATGGGAAAAAGTATATTAAAATCAAATTGGTTTCTTTTGTGGGTCTACATACTTTGATGAGTAATATTTTATAACTCATACGCCATCGACGATATTTTAAAAAGTAAATTTTCGATTAGCTAAATGTTATGATTTTAGCCCACAATTTCACAATGTCCCATAAGTTACCCAGCAAAAATAAAGCTGCCAAAGAAGCAATAAAAGCATCACTACTATGGCAAAGGCATCACTTCTTTTCTGATGGTTTCATCGATGAATTTAACATTAGCGTGTCATAGGATGGAGGTATTCAAATGTAGCTGCTAGCATTACTCATACTTTACTCTAAGGACGCAATGATAATACAATTATTAGATATTCTCATGCATGAGTGGAAAATGTTCATATACTTTGTAATATTTAAGCTTTGATGAAAATTTAATTCATAAGAATGCAGAAAAATAAGTTTAAAGAAGCGAAATTTATGCATTGATATACAAATACTCTTTATTTGAACAAATAAATAATTCTGCATTAGTGAAAAAGCATTTTTTAAACATTTTTCAAAAATTTTAATGAATTTTTAGACAAATTTTTAAATATTTTTGGATAATTTAAAAACTGGTTGTACAATTTTGAAACATTTGTAGACAATTTTAAAATATTTTTGAACAATTTTAAATAATTTTTGTACAATTTTAAAACATTTTTGGGTAATTTGAAATAATTTTTACACAATTTTAAAATTATTTTGATAAATTCTGAATTAAAACTGGAAATGGTGTAGTGTTAAATAATAAACATAATGCAAAAATGCACAGATTGCGTCCTTATAAATATTTAAGGCTTAAAAAATGCAAATGACAGCCAGCTCGTTTCAATTAAAGGTAAAAAAAAATCAGTTTTTCTTGATTTTTCAAAACTTTTATAAAAATTGCAAAACTGCATAAATTCTAACCCTCATGAAATTTTTAACTAAAATATAAAAAATGATTTAATAAAAAAACAAGTAAAAAAGGCTTAAATTCGGCTGTGCCGAATCTTTGAATACCCTCCACCAATGTTCTCTATTGTTTTTGATGCAAACAATGTAAAAAACTTTTGAAGTAAAAAAATTTTTTGAGGTGAAAAACTTTTTTGGATGCAGAAACGAATTTTTTTACGTGAAAAAAATTTTGAGGTGAAAACAAATTTCAGTGGTGAAAAAAATTTTTTGAGGTGAAAAATTTTTGAGGTGTACAAAATATTATTAATTTCTAAGCGATTGGTGAAAAAATATGAGAAAATATATTATATACCAGTCGCTGCTATGAAATTGTACTAAAATACATCAATTTGTATGGAAAATTTAGAGGTATCTTCACATTTTCACCCATAACTTTTTAACCGCTGGACCGATTTTGCTCATTTTCAATACCAAACTGCTCGGGAGGATGTACAATAATCTGAGCTTCCCCGCTATCGTCTTCGCGTCGTGATCTCCATTTCAACAGACAGACAGACGGACATCGCTAAATCGACTTAAAATTGCATAAGGATCACGAATATATATACTTTATGGGGTCTTAGACCTATATTTCGACATGTTACAAACGGAATGACAAACTGATATATACCCTCACCATATTTGGTGGAGGGTATAATTAAAAAAGTTCATCAGAACTATTTTTTCAATTTTAATAAATGCTTTAGATTCAAAAAAATATACGATATACTATAACTTATGCTTTAGAAGTAATGAAGAGTGATATTTTAAGATATGCATCGGGTTTATATCCAGATCACTGCATTTGAAATACGAACACATGAATGCTTTTGGAAGTGCATTAGAATAACATCAAAAAATCATAAAAGAATGTCAACTGAAGTTTAGGAAGCAATGAAAGAAGTTATAGTCACAGAATGACTAGCATTTTTTTTGCTGGGTACTTTACCTAACACATTTGTTATTGTCTCCCCCATAAATTTTGAATTTAACTGTGTGTTAAATTTTAACGGGACATTTACCAATGAGTAACCAATTTTGACATTAGATAATAAATATAAAATGTCAACTGTCATCTTCTAAAATAGCAATAAATTAAATATGATTAATTACGTTTTAATTGCAACCAATTAAATAGATTAATCTGTAATAATATACAAAAATGATGCATAAATAATAATCCACACCCAATGGAATTAAAATTTTGTGCAAATAATGTAAATTATGCAGGTAAAACATTTCAAATGGATTAATGTTTTTAAATAATAAATTGATGATTGTAGGACGGTGAGGGGGGGAGGGGGTGTATTTAAGTACACTAAAGTAATTATAAAGTCAAATTAATAACAATGTACACTTTTAACAAATATATGTAACTTTAATATTCCAAATTTATGCACACATCTCTATTTTGCACTGTCCAATTTATGAGTCTGGCTCTGTATGTATCTTCTTGTGTGTATTTGTTTTATGTACAAAAATAATCTAAAAGGCGACCAACCCGCACATTGAGATAGATATGAAATTATTAATCACCAAATATTATAAAAATTCTACAATATCACATACAGAGACAAATGGCGGTGGTGAGTTTAACCATATTTTAGCCGGAAGTGGTTCCTGATGCTTGGCTAACAAAGCGTGGAGAGTAGACCAATTTAAAGCTTATGAGGAAGGTGATGTCAATGATGTTTAAACAAAAATAAACAAAAATCATATAGAGATAACTCTTAGGGCAAATATTTTATTCGAGTACGTAATGTTGTGACGCCGGCTATTTTGGAGGTCATTTGTTTTGTTTTTTTAGTTTTTTTTTAAAGAGACAAATATGTGTTTCATAGCAAGTTGTGAACGCACACACACATAGAAAATTTTAATTAAGTAAATGAAAAATTTCTTAAATTTAATGAAAACGTTTTTAATGCAAGTTCTTTACTGAGTATATGAAACTTTTAATAAATGTTGTAAAATAAAAAGTTTCAATGGATGAATTCCAGCGTAGTTTTTTTTTTAATTTTCATTAATATTAAATATATTAGAATTATATAAATGTTAATATTTTAATTTTATTGTCTTAGAAGAAGAGTTAATACCTTCAGATAATTTAAAGAGAATGTCAATTCCTTCAGTAAATAACACGAACATTTTAATTCTTCAAATTTAAAAGGAATTTATTCAGTACGACATTCAGTAGAAATTAACTAGAATTTAATGAATTCGTTACTGAATAAATTAAAAAAAAAAAAGAAAAATTGAATTCATTTAGGGAATTAGGTGAAACTTTTAATTCTTTCAGAGAATAAACTACACAATCGTTTGATCTCAAAAGGAATTCATACAGTAGGGAAGGAAATACTTGGACTACAAATGGTAAAAACTTTATGAAGAAATCAGAAAAAAATTAAATTAATTCCTTTAAGATAAATCGATTGAAAAACTAGGAATTCATTCAATTCGTTAAAGTTGGTCAGAGAATTAATTCCTAAAATATAAATTCAGTTCATAGAAAAAGTAATTGAGTAATTAATTCCTTAGAAACTCTGAACTATTGAGACCTTGAATAAATAATAAACCATTCACACAAGAGTCCGCTGAGCTAGTAAAGGGTGGTTAAATTTTAAGGGACGATGTTGATTTTGAATAAAACACAAATTATTTTGGAAATTATTGTTATTTCTTTTTATTATGATAATATGGCATGGTTAAATTATGTATGAAACAAATTATCGGCCAAATGGCCGCCGCGATCTCGGCGGCACACCTCCATCCGATGGTCCAAATTTTCGATGACGCTGAGGCATAACTGAGGTTCTATGCCGTTAGCTCTTGAATTGTTGCTGGCTTATCGACGTACACATTTTCTCTCAAATAACCCCAAAGAAAGAAGTCCAACGGTGTCAAATCACATGATCTTGGCGGCCATTTGACATCGCCACCACGTAAGATAACAAGGCCATGGAATTTGTCGCGCCAAAGAGCCATTGTTTCGTTAGCTGTGTGGCACGTGGCACCGTCCTGTTGAAACCACATATCGTCCAGGGTCATATCCTCAATTCATGGCCACTACAAGTACGTTATCATCTCGCGATAGCGAACACCATTCACGGTAAATGCTTGGCCGACCTTATGACACACTATCGCGAACAATGAACAGGTGTTTTCACAGACCCGGTTTGCTAAAATTTGCCCACAATTCTCCCGATTGTGGACACATTTGGTCGATTATGCTGACCAAAAAAAAAATCACGAAGTGCATTTTGATTTGAACGCCCATTTTCATAATAAGCCTGAATAACTTTAACGCATTGCTCGATTGTGTATCTTTCCATGGTTCAAATTGAGTAAGTCTGAAATTGAGAAATGTCAAATGAAATGCAGAAAAAACTTGATGTTTAGGTGTGGTTCACATGAACTAATATTCATTCCAGTTTCCAAAAACCTTTTGTGAATGAGCGTCTTTGTCAGCTTGTGTTATTAGGTTGAAACGTTAACAACAATACTAAATATTGGCTAGAACATGTCAAATTTTGTACCAGATAAAGTGTATTTGCGAGGACTTCTTCTTTAATACATTAATATAAAGAAAAGTGGCGAGCATGTTCTATCTGAAAAATCGTATTGGGGGGGCTCGAAGACAAGGAACGGCCGGGTCAAACCAAAAAATTTGAAGACGAACAATTGAAATCATTGCTCTATGTGGACGAATGCCAAAAGCTTCTAGAGTTGTTATAATCATTGGAAGTGGATAAGTCGACAGTCAGCAAACGCCTAAAAACCATGGAAATGATTAAAAAGCAAGTAAACTGGGTGTCATATAAATTGAAGACGCACGACGTTAAAAGGCGATTTTTCGCTTGTAAACAGCTCCTCGAACGCCAAAAAAGCAAAGTTTTTTTGCATCGCTTTGTGACTGGCAATAAAAAGTGGATCCATGTCATGGGTTTTGCTCGCACGGCCATCAACATTCTTCGCAAAGTCGAAAATTGATGGCATGAAGTTTGTGCTCTACGTTTACGCTGTGTGATCTACTACAAGCTGCTTAAACCGAATGAAATTATCATGGGAATCGCTATCGGACTCAACGTATAGGTTAAGCCGCGCACTGAAGCAAAAATGGCCGAATTACGAAGAAAGGTGGGACAAAGTGATTTTGCAGCATGACAACGCTCTGTCACATTTTGCAAGAAATGGGAAGTCCAGCCCTACCCGCCAATTTCTCCAGACATCGCTCTTTCCGATTACTAAATGATCTGGTCGATAACACATGGCCTGTCCCAGTGAAGTTCACTTCATACCAACAATGCAAAAAATTAGTCGATGATTTTATTGCCTCAAAAGACAAGTTGCTATTCCGAGCTGGCATCCAAAAATTGCCAGAAAGTTGGGAAAAAGTTGTGGCCATCGATGGAGAATACTTTGAAAAATATATTTGTAACCATTTTTGCACAGTAAATCCGTAAATTTTGAAAAAAACGCTCCATTATTAATTCAAGGTCCCATAATTTTCGGCCTTATACCGAAATATATGTTAGTTGTAGTTTTAACCGACTTTCCACTATTTTTTCATGGGTGGCAGCTCTGCATATAATTTATGTGCGGCATAGGTATAAAATTGCTCTAGTTTGGAATACTTAAACGAATTAATTTTAATTTCCTAAATTTGAAACATGTTAACGTAAAAATAAATTTATGAAATTATGCAGCTAAAAAATCAATTTTCTCTCCTTCAATCCATATTAAAATTTCAGCAAAATCAGTGTTTGGCTACGGGGATACCTTCTTGTGAGAGTATTTTTAAGCGAGGGCGGGTCAACGTGACTTTTTAAATTTCCTGCCTCTTAACTGATAGGGCAACACTGCTCCAGTCAACCGGCACCTGTGTACTCCTGTCAAATTGGTAGCAAACAACCGCGAGATTTGATTTAAGGATTGAGGGGAAAATGGAAAATGGCAGTTTCCATGGCAAACTCATTCGCCCTATACTCCGGATTTAGCACCGAGTGACTATTTGTGTTTCCAAACCTGAAATTTCCTGCCTCTTAACTGATAAGGCAACACTGCTCCAGTCAACCGGCACCTGTGTACTGTCAAATTGGTAGCAAACAACCGCGAGATTTGATTTGAGGATTGAGGGGAAAATGGAAAATGGCAGTTTCCGTGGCAAACTCATTCGCCCTATACTCCGTATTTAACACCGAGTGACTATTTGTTGTTTCCAAACCTGAAGAAATGGCTCGGCGGAAAGAGATTTGACTCCAACGATGAAATCGTCTCACAAACAAACTTATTTTGATGACCTCGACAAATCTTATTTTTTTTTTTGGAAGGAATATAAAAATGTGACACTATGATGAAAAATAAAATTATTTATTATCCAAAAATCCGTGTTAAAAACGTCTCGGATTTATTGATCCACCCTCGTATATGATATTAAAACACCCAATTTAAGGATCTTATTTTAATGAGTAAATCTTTAAATTTTTTTCGAAATCAAATTGCATTTTAAATTATTTCTACTGTTGTATTTTTTGAATGTGCCATTACCGTTTAAATGGGGTTAACTCTCAATAAATAAAAGCCTGTTTACTGATCTTTTGTTTTGTTCTTTCAAAAAAATTAGAAATTTTTTGAATTCAAATTTAAGTTTCTATTTTTGATATTCTCTATCATTCCACTTGAAAAGAAATTAATTTTGGAAATTCGTAATTTCTATGTTAGGTTATAAAGAGGAATTGGAAGCGAAGATACTCTTCACAACCGACTCAAGTCAAAAATAAAACAGGACATACATACCAATTATCGAGTGGAGTCTGTTTCAATTTTATTTTCTTTAAAATTAACTAATGGTAAATATTTATCAAATATCAAATATAACCAACAGCTTAATTCAAAATTTATATGGAAAACAACTACAAATGTACCAGTTAATTTCCCAGTTAGTATGTTGCTAACTGGATATTGTGAAAATGCGGCTAATTCTGTTTTAAAAATCAATTATTTTTAATCTAAATTTCCGTATTTTTTCCATAGAATTTCAAATTGTTTTATTAAATTTTAGTTCTCTTTACTATAACACATTATGAATGAAAAAATTCTGTTGACCTATTTATTAAGTCAATCGTAAAAATATTAAAAAAAAAATAAATATTAATGGACAGTGATGAAATTTTGCGATATAATTTTGTTTCATTATTATTGGCCACAATTATAAAAGAGTTGGTTGAATGTGGTAATTACCACTAAATTTCTCATTCTGCATAATTAACACAGAGTTCAAATTATTATCATTAAAGTATAAATTTACAATTTTTGTTTTTTTATTAAAACAGACAATGCAATATTTTTTTAATTAGTAATATAACATTTTACTATTTACAGATATTGTATTTAGTATTTGTATTTTGTGTAATACAATGGCCTACATGGAAGGTAGAATCAGCAAGTGCTCCAAGCTCCAGTAAAAACGATGATAAAGGACATGAAGTTTCATCCAGTATATTGGGATCTATATATCGTAAAAGTCGACAGTTACGATGTGTAACTTGCCTTGATGATAGGTAAATGTATAAAATTTTCAGTTAAAATTATTCAATTTAAATACGATATTTAATTGTATTTATGTTTTTTTTTTTATAGGAGATATGGTGGTAGTGAGGATCGTAGCCGTTACTATGGCAGCTATTCGGCCAGATCTAGCGAGGATCGTGCTAGTAGTTGGTATCCCAGTTATGATCGTTATGATGATCGTACTTATAGAGGCACTGCTGGTGGAGAATATGATAGATATGGTGGTGCGACAGCAGATAGATATGGTGCCGATCGTTATGGTGCTGATCGTTATGGTGCTGATCGCTATGGTGCTGACCGATATGGTGCTGACCGATATGGTGCCGATCGTTATGGTTCTGCTGATCGTTATAGTAATTATAGGTAAAATTCTATAGCTTTTTGAAAATATTTGATTTTATCATTAAAAAAATTCTATATTTAGAGATGACCGTTATGGTGCTCGCCCTGCATACGATCGTTATGCTACCCGAGGTACCTATGACAGACCAGCCACTTATGACCGTGGAGAAAGTCGAGGCTATGGTTATGATAACCGAGACCGTTACTATCCATCGGGTGCTGGTGGTGAACGTGGTAGGTAGTATGCATTAAAAACTTGAATAAGATGATGTTTTAGAAGTAGTGGCGGAAAATTCTTCTACTTTTTAATACTCGATACTGATCGATATTTTTTTTTTCAATACTTGATACTACTCGTTATTTTTTATTTGGATACTCAATGCTTTTAAAGATTTTTTTTTTTTTTTAATTTAAACACCCTAAAGTTTTATATTACTTATTTATTTTATTTTCATTCGAAATTCTTTGAAATTATTTATGGTAATTGAATATTTAGAGTGGTTGCGAACTGGCTAAATAAAATCTAAGCTAAATTCAGGTTTCCAAATCTCTATGAAATGAGAAAAAATTTTCAAATATTTTTTTGAAGAAATTTCAAAACCTTTTGTCTATTTGTAAAGGGTGGTTAAATTTTAAGCGCCGATGTTGGTTTTGAGTAAAACACAAATTATTTAGTAAATTATTGTCATTTCTTTTTATTATGATAATATGGTATGGTTCAATTATGTATGAAACAAAATATAGGCCAGATGGCCGCCGCGACCTCGTCGGCACACCTCCATTCGATGACGCTGAGGCATAATTAAGATTCTATGCCGTTAATGTGCCGAATTATCTCATCCATTAGCTCTTGAATTGTTGCTGGCTTGTCGACGTACACCTTTTCTTTCAAATAACCCCAAAGAAAGAATTCCAACGGTGTCAAATCACATGATCTTGGCGGCCAATTGACATCGCCACCACGTGAGATAACACGGCACCATCCTGTTGAAACCACATATCGTCCAGGGTCATATCCTCAATTGCTGGTCACAATAAGTTCGTTATTATCTCGCGATAGCGAACACCATTCACGGTAAATACTTGGCCGACCTCATGACACACTATCGCCAACAACAGCAATGTTTTCCACAGAACGAACTGGGCGAGCATGCACAGATGTTTTCACAGACCCGGTTTACTGAAATTTGCCCACAATTCTCCCGATTTTGGACATATTTGGTCGATTATGCTGATCAAAAAAAATCACGAAGTGCAAGAAATGCATTTTGATTTAAACGCCCATTTTCATAAAAAGCCTGATTGTGTGTCTTTCCATGGTTCAAATTGAGTTAGTCTGATATTGAGAAATGTCAAATGAAATGCAGCAAAAAACTTGACGTTTAGGTTTGGTTCACATTCAACATCGGCCCTTAAAATTTAACCACCCTTTATTTAGTTTAGAAAATTATTTAGCCACCTCGCACAGGGCATAAACATCAATTATTTGTAGAAACAAGGTCTTAAACCTTTTTTATAAAATCCAAAATTTTTATTTTTTGTTGTACTTTAACTCGATGCACAAATTAATTTGAATTTTATAAATTTCAGGCATCTATATTTTTACCCTTCTAAAAGAATGCAATTGCTAAAATAAATTACGTGTTCATTAATTTGCTCTTCTTTATCACATATGACAATATACATATACATATACAAAAGGATTTTGAGGAATTCCAAGTTTAAATCAATTCGGAACAGTCAGCTCGAGAATCTTTATATTTTATGATTGTAATAAGAAACTTTCCTGCAGTCTAGAATGAAGATAAATATGTATTTCAGCAAACGTCAAAATTATGTTATCTTCTGCCTGAACCACTCGATTTCGTACATATTTATTGCCGGCAATATATGTCGCAATAGTTCTTCGGAAATATTCGTTAACAATTATTGCTAAGATGAAACTCAGATCAAACTCAGCTGCCATCTTCGTTTGACAATTATAATAAGAAAAGTAAAGGAAAAACAAAGAAAAAATTAAATTATAATTTTAACAAATTATAAGAAAAAAATAGAAACAATTGTTTAACCTTAGAAGGGTATTCACAAATAGTCATAGAAAAACATTCTTCCTTATACAATTTTGTGCCTTTAATCCAGACCGGTAGTTATTCCTTGTGACATTTTACAGAATTAACAAAACCACCAAACTTTTCTAATAAAAATACTTTCAAATTAAATTATCAAAGTCGTTTTCGACCTATTTTTAGCTCATCAGTCGAAATTGACAATGTGAGATCCTACATCATATAACGGTTGGGCTTATATTGGAAATACCGGAATTTAGGAAAGGCATCAGATTCTAATTTTAACTAACAGATTCTAATTTTGAGTAAATACTCATTAGAGCCAATATCGGGTGGGTGCTTAGAAAGAGTACTGTCTGCATATTGTTGTAAGGAGGCACAAAATACTTTGCTTTTACAGTGACTTTGACATTTACAGTCATAATATTATCTTGTTTTCATAATAACCAAGATTTTATCAGTTCAGTCAGTTTGTTTATGACTTAAATTAATTAAAAAACAATCGTATATTGTTTAATGCTGGGATTTTGTATTAATTATAAATATGCCATAATATGATATTGTATATTAATAATCATAATATAATAAGAAGGATCATATATATGTATATACATATATATATTATTGTAGGGATCATATAATAATAATCCAGGAATCATAATATAGTTGTGGGGACCATGATATGATAACATTTTGAGTATACTATGATTATATAAGATCATATTATGATAAATTCAAGATCATAAGATGTTTATTTAGAATCACAATATGGTAATTTTTGAATCATAATATAACTGTAGGGATTATATTATGGTTAAATTATGGTTATTTTGTTATCATAATATGATAACCATATTATAGTACGACTATGGTTGGCACAACCATAAATTCAAAAATATATGATGCTCTTCGAATATGATTGTCCCAACCATGTTTTTTCTCTGCGTGTAGTTGTTACTTATATAAAATAAATGTTGTCTAGCACTGATCTTCATAATTTTTCCATCTTCTCTTACATTTATAATTTAGTGTTTGCTATTCCATATTAACATTTGATTGTAGTTAAAAAAAATTGATTATAGTTAAAAAAAAAATTAAATTTGAATTGAATTAATTTTTTGAATAAAACTTTATTCTAGATCGTTATTATGAACGTCCTCGTTATGGTGGAAGTGCTCCAGTTGGTGGCGGTGCTGCGGGCGGCTATGATCGTGATTACTATGATCGTTATTCACCAAGGTATGATTTTCGCAATTATCGTCCATGGGATGAAACATACAGGTAAAGTGCATAGTTTTTTATGTGTACTTGAACTTGATGTATGTAAGCATGTTGTAAAAATTTTGTATATACATATAAATAATTTCGCTGTAAATACATGCATTTATATACATATAAAATATATACAGTGAAAGCTCGTTAAAATCAATAGAAAAATTATTTAATTAAAAAGAAATTTTAAAAAATTTAAATTTATATTTAAATACTTATGTAAATGTCATATTAAACAATCAGATTACGAATGTTCGATTGAACAAATTGATAACTTTATTATAGTTTATCGAGTTGATCTTTATAGCGATAACAAACGGACCAATATCACTTAATATTATTTTACATTCAGAATTTCAAAATTTGCTGGATCCGAATAACTACAATTGGCACAGAAAAAATTATTCCCTTAAAGTTTTCAATTAATGCTTTGTTAAAAATAAAATTATTATTAAATTTTTAATTGAGTTAAAAATAAATATCAAAAAAGTTAGTATATTGTAAAATTTATATAAAAAAATTTAATTAAAGTTTAAACTGATTTAATTAAATTAATTGTTTTAATTAAATTGTTAATTGATTTAATTAAATTTTTAATTGATTTAATTAAATTTTTAATTGCTTTAATTAAATTTTTAAATGATTTAATTACATTTTTAATTGACATCTTGAAAATTTCTTTGATTAAAAAAAAATATTTTTTTTATATTCTTGATGCTTGTAAAAATAATTAAAATAGTAATTGATTTAAGTAATTTCGTAATTGAAACTCATTTTTTCTCTGTAACTAATTAAAAAAGTTCTCATATTCTAGGGTTTGAAAAGTTTAAGAATCTTAGAATTTTTGAGAGTGGAATATTTCTTAGAACTTAATTTAATTAACTAAATTTTGTGTTCCAAAGACCAGCTTGTAGAACAACTTAGTTTTCTTATTCGGTTTTAACACCGATGACCAAAGTACAACAGGTAACCCTAGTTCGACTGGAAATACACAAAAAAAAAAAAGATTCGCCCTCAAAACCGAATTTATAGCTAATTGAATAATTCGGTTGTGGTAATCGAAATTTTGATTGTGACAACAGAAAATCAGTTGAGATAATAGATATTTGATACTGACAACAGAATTCTGGCTACCTCAACAAAATTTCGGTAATTATAACTGAAACACCTATTTGTATCAATCGCACCCTTTGTGGCAACAAATTATGTTACCAGGTTTCCATGGAATTTTTTCTGGTGGAACGTGTTGTTGAATTGAAGTTTTTGGAAACCGGTTGCAAAAAAAAATTCTTGGGGAATGTAAGAAAAGGTAGAATTCCTACATGTCAATTGACAGTTGCGTGAGAACGGTTTAAAACAAATTCAACTTTGTCTTGAAATTTGTTTGATACAAGTGGCAGCTCACGCCTGTTTACAAGAATCAAAAATGACAATAATACATTAATTTTTAAAATAATTAAAACAGAATTTAAAAGTCCATAAAACACTTAAAATTCCATAAAACACTCACTTTGAGTCAAAAAAGTGTCCGATTTAAAATTTGTATGAAATTTAAAAGTTGAAAACTTGGAAAAAAATTCGTAATTTTGAGGAGTTCATTGTGAAAGTATTATGAAAGGCCTAAGGATCACTTCAACTCAATTTTAATAGGGTTTTAATAGTTTTCTGAATAGTGTTGGTTTTTTCTAAATCTTTATTGTAATTTTTTAGCCAAAGCATAGAAAACTTAGAAGAAATAGGAAAAAAATAATGGAAGAAAAAATTCATATTTAACCGTTTAATCCACCTATTTTAACCATTTACTCAGGTCGAACATTTGTGTTAAGATTTAAATTATTTGTTTCGACATTAAGCGAAATCGATTTCATTAAAAGAGTTTTCACTGTTTATTTCGTTAATATAAGAAAATTTGTATATTTTTAAACTCTATTTTTACTTACATATTAAAATGACAACAACACTTTAACCTTACAACCTCATGTATAATACAACAACTACTACAAAAAACAAAAACAACAAAAAACACAACAAATATGGTTAAAACAAAAAAAAACAATTTTAAAACACTACAAACCACCAAAAAAAAAAAAAAATAATAACAAATGCACCAACTTTTTTAAACCATAATTTTACTACTTCTACCAAAATAACCCTCCAAACAACCAATCCTGTAAACCCATCTTTACCCATTTTCGCCACTTCTTCAGAGGTCAGTCAGGTTTTGATAATTCTGGTCGTGGTTACTACTTTGCTAAAGGAGGAAGTCAAGAAGATCGCCGTTATTTACCCGAAACTGGATATAACTCACCTGCCATTTCACCATGCGGAGTACAAAAACCCAATTGTCCTTATGCACCCCAAGAGGGCGGTACCCGAGTGACATCAGGACCCATTGACAGTGGCTATAAAATGGGTGTTTCGCACACAACATATAATACAAATTCGAATTCAAATCATAATGAAAGTTCAAAGGGTTCCGGTTGGTCTTATATGAGAGAAGATGAACAACCGCCAAGAGGTGGTAGTAGTGGGGGTAGTAATAGTAGTAGTAATAATAATAATAATAGTAGGGACAGGAGTAGAGATCAACAAAGGTAAGTTGTAGATAGTTTAACAAATAACACACATATAAAAAAAAATATATATTTAATTTCATCTATCCCTCTCCCTTTCCTAATTGTTTGTAAATTTGTTGTAAATTTGTATATAGACAAACGTCTAAAAAAGTTAAAAGAAAGTTACCATACAATAGTTTAATTAAATGCCTTTATCATAACTTGTAAAAAATTTTATTCCATTTATTATATTTTATTGTTTTATGAATAGTAATTTTATTGAAAAAAGATTTCTACTCTCTCCTCTTTTAGCCCTGCCTATGGTGCATTATTAGATCGTGGTTCCAATCTTATTGCCGTGGAACCAGCTAAATCCACTGAAAGTGATGCTACAGATTCGATGGCAAGCAATGATAAACAACAGTCCAGTGGTGTTGAAAATGACAAACAAAGTGATAATGGACAAAATTCTTAAGTTATTGGGGAGTATGAATAAATATTCCTCGATATGAATCTAAAAGATGTATCCAACAGAAAGAAAACAGTAAAGTAGTGTGTTCAATTTGAATGTGTGTGTGTGTGTTCAAAAGAATAAAAATGTCTTCAAACTATTTACATTTAATTATTAAACTATTAAAATACATTCATTTTGTAATATAAAATATTAAAAATAAAAGTTGTTTTTATTAAATTTATTTTAAACAGCAGATAGATTAGTTACATTATTTAACCCATTTCAAAAGGTAAATGTAATAAAATCGTCGGAAACGAACCCAATTTTTTAAGAGCTTTTGGATTTGTTTAAAAAAAAAGACACATAAAATTTAGAGAAATGTATGAAATCTTTATTTGAGTCGATAGAACGGTCTATATAATTAAATATTTAAAGATGATTTCATGTGATTGTTGACCGCGGCTGCACCTCAAATGGTTCATACGCTGGGTCCAATGTTGGCATAAATTCTTCAAAGGAATGGCGAGCGCTACCGCTCAACCGATACAAACGGTAAAACGCTGGCAAGGCATTTTAACAGTTGGTACAAGTGCTTTCAAAAATTTAATAACGTTTGAAATATTTGTAATAATTTTTTTTTTAATAAAATTTTTGTTTTATGAAAATCTATTATTAGACACATTATTTTTCCCAGCCACACAAGTAACCAATTACTTTATCACCTCTGAAGTAATAGGTTCATATATTGCCTTGAAGCTCAACGCCTATAAAATTCATCAGTGAAGTAAGGTGTAAAGAAATGCATCGGCCCCTATAGCTACATTACTAGACATCTTTGATAATGTGTGATTTTGCTGGGATGGAGGAAATCAGACGTTTAAAAAAACATAACAAATATAACAATGTATTATCAGCACTACTGAAGAAGGTTTCATACCAAAAACTAGTTCAATCAAATTTACAGCGTAGTTGTGATTTTATGGCCGAGTTTTTGGGATGTGGGTTAAATTTGGTTTAGTTAAATCGAATACGAATTTTGTCTGCCATTTCCAAGTTTATTAACATAAATTTGTCGGAACAACTTTTCTTTGCATAGAATTTTGGTCTTCATTGAAATAAAACAAAATAAATCAAATTGCAAAAGCAGTATTTTAGTAACAAACTGCGATAAACTGAGTTCAAAAATAATTTACATCTTAAAAACTCGGCCTAAGAAATATACTTTGTTCTTTTCTTGGACGCGCTTCACAATTTTGCAATTGTGTGAAAAAGACGTTTACTATAATATGGAAAAAAAATGAAATTTTGCTCTCTGCTCAACACTTTCCTAATTACGAGAGATGCCATTTTATCGAATGTCAGTAGTTCTGACAACACTCACTTATCTCTTATATTGAATTTACCGAAATCGGATATAATCGGATTTTATTATTTTTTGTCATGAAAAATGTAAAAAATTTACTTAAAAAATATTTTTTTTTTCTACAACTTTTATCAATTCCAAAAATATAATAAATTTGTATAATTACCCAAAAAATATTTTTGCTGGAATTAAAGCCAAAATAAAATGTTATTCAAGTAAAATTTTTCAATTTCAAACCTTGATTTATACTTTAATTACACTTTAATAAAAAGCATATTCCAGTAAAACGGACACTGGAACCAAAAAGTATATAATTTACTATAGAGTATTTTTCCCGCTCTACCAGAAATTCAACATGGTATAGAGTTCAGCGGCAACATTTTTAAATGAGAGCGCAACATTTTCAAAGTTGCTAAAGTGTTGAAAAACATTAAATTTGGTGTATGCTGTGCTGCCACATAAACAGTGTAATTTTTAATCCCAGTTTTTGGGATTTTTAACTGTTTACTAGTTTTTTCATGAAAACAATTTTTTTTTTAAATTATTGCATTTTTTATAGGTTTTTAGTTATATGTTGCAACAATTAATAGCATATTTATTCTCTTTATTATATATTTTTACCATAGAAATGGGAAATAATGGATATAATAGACATAGTTGGTCAATGTGTGTGTACACACTTTAATACTTTTCATGTCACAATGTTATGTTTGAATTCGTAACTATTTTTTAACACAATTGCAAATTTTTGTTGTATTTTTTTACTTTATTAGACATGTCTAATTTTAGTAAAAATAAATAGTTTTTTGAACAAATATTATATTTTTATATGAAAAATCTGAAAAAATACATGAATAAAATAAAAAAACATTTTTTTTATGAAATAATCTGAAAAATCTCTAGCATCCCAAAAAACGGCAAAAAAAATAGTTAAAATTGGTTATATGGCAGCACCGCTAAACACTACTAAAAGTTGCCGACCAAAACTCACCTTTGTTGCCGCCAAACTATGTTCGTGTTCTAAGAAAGTACTAAAAAGTTCGTGAGAGAGAAACATACTCTATAGAAAATTTAATTCTCTTTGCTGGAACTCATGTCGAACATTACAGTGAGAAAATACTTTAATTCAAGCCTTGAATTTAAGTTCAAACAACATAATAATTACACTTGTTTTCAAGCCCTAACTTCAAGATTAAACAAAGCCATAAAAACACGGAAATTGTTGGTTTTGGTAAAATTTATTAACTATTTTTAACATACTACGTACTCGTACATACATTTTTATAATTTTAGTTTTGTATATATAATCTTGATTTTTGTTTTTCGATGTTTTTCCACTAATCCTTCTTATATTCAGAAGCATAGAAATTTGTAGAAACTTTCTGAAATAAGAAAAAAGGTAATGTACGGACAGTGTTTAGCTCCAAATAAATGTGGCTTACATATTCGTGAAAAATCCATAGAAGAAATTCAGATTTTATAAAAATCTTCACAGAAAAATTGTAAATTTGAACAAACGTTTTAATTTTATTTTCAAATATTGACAATAAACGAAAGGTATAAAAAAAATATTTTTATTTGTATGAACTGGATTATGACTGTAAAAAATCACTTAAAATAAAGCACAATACAAGCAATATTTAAAGCACTTTAATTTTTAACTTTTCAATGTTTATTGGGTACATAGGAAAAAATTTATTACTTTTTGTTTTTAATTGCCTAAACTAATTTTTAGAAAATAGTTCTTAAATATTAGAAAGTGGTAGACTTAAAAACTAAATTTAGAAATGGCTTTCTTCAACCAGCTTTTACTCCGCATTAGCAGCACAAAACCAATACATGCACATTTTAAGCAAACGCTAAATATTAAATGCATACAAAAAACACTAACACACACAAAGCTATTGTATACGTATACATTTTATGCCAGATGAATCATTCTCGTGTGTTTTGAAAAGAACAAAAATTGTGCGGCTTAATCTGGGTTGTTCTAGCTCAATGGGAGTAAATTATGTTCTAATTTTTTTTTTTTTGTTTGAACTAAACTTAGTTTTATTACATTTTAGTATGCAAACTTCTTAAAACTGAGATGTTTTTCTTAAAAATTTATAAATTTTTATTTAATATATTTGTTTTCTTTTTTTTTCCTAAATTCAAGAAATATTACTTAGGAAAGGTATAAACTATTTCTGAGTATATAAACTATTTCGTTTTTACCTAAACATAGGAATTTTTATTCATTTTTCCAAATTTAATAAAATTTTACTTAAATTGAGGAAAATTGTTTAACTATTTTAATGGAAATTTTGGATTAGTTTTTAGTTAATGTCTTTTTTTGAGTGTAGGGTGAAGGTATATATCAGTTTGTCATTGGGTTTCTGAGATTTCGAAATATACATATTTATTATCCTTATGCGATTTTAACTTGATGTCTCTCTGTGCGTCTGTGTGGTTTTTTTTCCATATTTCATATTATTTATTGAATCTTCACTTTTAAAAACTGTCAACTAACAATAATTATCCAAATCTTAAAACTAAATATTAATTGTTAAGTCCAGCCAGTGCCAGACTGATGTTATGTGGTTCAACTGGGACCATTATTTCCCCTTATTATTAGCGGACCAGATCCGCAGTGTCCCTCCTCCTAAGACGCTGGTGGCCGTGATTATTAGTTAAGTTACGGGCTAGTATGTTGGGGTGTGTTTCCAGTTTTGTTAAATAGCGTTGACAGTGTCTAATAATTTCATCTTTGACCAGGGGTACATTCAGGTCTTTATGTATGTTGTAATTCCTAACATACCAGGGTGCGTTCGTGATCGTCCTCAATAATTTATTTTGCATTCTCTGAATTTTCCCTATATTGGACGCAGAGGCAGTACCCCAGAGCTGAATTCCGTAGCACCATATGGGTTTCATGATCGAATTGTAAATGAGTAATTTGCAGTCCAGGCCTAGTTTAGAGTTTTTGCCAGTAAGACAAGTTTTTAGCCTCATCTGAGTTATTTTCGCATCTATATGATTTTTCCACGACGGTCAAGGTGAATACCGAGATATTTCACAAATGTGTGTTGGGGTATATTCAGATTATTAATTTTAATGGGTGGACACGTCTCTTTTCTCAGTGTGAAAGTAATGTGGATACATTTCTGTTCATTCACCTTAATTTTCCACTTATCCAACCAAGCTTCCAATTGTGAAATGTGAGTCTGTAACATTCTAGACGCTATTTTTGAGTCATCGTGGACGCTTAAGATTGCAGTATCGTCAGCGAAAGTCGATGTGTGGGTATTAATATCTAATGGCATGTCTGAAGTATAAATGATATATAACAGAGGACCCAAAATGCTACCTTGTGGAACTCCGGCTTGTATATCTTGAGGAGAGCTGACAAAAATTTTTTCAGCAAGAGTGAATTTTCGATTTGTTATATAGCTTTTGAGTAGCTTGTGAGTATTTGTTGGTAACAAAAGTTTTATTTTAAACAGTAGACCTTCATGCCAAACCTTATCGAAAGCCTGTGAAACATCGATAAAAAGGGCAGAGCAGTATTTTTTCTCCTCGAACGTTTTTCTGACAACAGTAACTAGCCAATGCTCAATGGTGCTGTGTTTTCTCCTGAAGCCAAATTGGTGTGATGGAATACAGTTGTTTTGTTCCACATAAACAGTTATCTTTTCCATTAGGATTTTCTCGAACAGCTTTGACAAATTGGATAATAGGCTTATAGGCCTATACGATTCCACTTTTGTGTGATATTTGCCTGGCTTGGGTATCATTTTAACGAGTGAAACTTTCCATTCTGGGGGATAGTATTCAAGGCGTAGAATAGCTGATCCTCCACATGACCTGCCTCTTGGGTCCTTAGTATCATACATTGTGTACCCGCGAATTGAAAATGAACTTCTCAGGGTTAAATGGGTCTCAGAAATAAGCATTACGTCAATTTGCTGATTTCTGAGAAAATACTCAAGCTCTTCTTTATGTTGGCATATGCCGTTAGCATTCCAGTAACATATTTTCAAACTGTTCATGGTTTAGTTAACAAAGCTTGCATCAAAATAGACTGATTTCTCATCATCTCTTGCATAATATTACTCATTGAGTTTGTAAAGTTAGTAACAGTTTGAACCAGGGATTCAATGGATGCTTCAAGTCTGCTGAAATTTTGTATCTGGGGTTCAGATTGAGAAAGTGGAGCATTTGGATTGACTTGTGCGGCTTGTGGAGTTTTTGGGGGCTGTGGTTGTCCTCTTAGAACTTCAGAGTATGAAGCACTGTTGGTGATAATTTGTGGGTATTGTGGAATATAAAATTCCGGTTCTAACTGTGATTTCATTCGGGGGTTTCGGGTTCTGTTCAAATTTGAGTTTTTTAATTTTAAATATACCTCACAGCCTCTGTAATTAGCAGTATGGGGGTTACCGCAATTGCTACATTTCTTTTCAGTATTTACTGTCTTTGGTTTGGTGCAGTCAGCTGTGCTATGCAGCTCACCGCAAACTACGCAAACTGCATGTAGTCTACAATAAGACCTAGTGTGACCATACTCCTGGCAGTTCGTACACTGAGCAGGTCCTCGTCGCTTATGTGGTGCTTCAACTGTAACTCTATAGTGTAGCAAGTACCTAAGTTGATAAATAGGGTGTGTTTTATTTTTCTTCAACTTGATATCGCCAGGCTCTAATTCAACTCGGAAAAGGGGTTGGGGGAGCTTATCCCGGTTTCTAATATTAACAACGGACTTAACTTTAAAGCCGTTGATTTCGAGTGCCTTCTTTACTTCAAGTGGGTCATTGTATGATTCAATACCCTTAATCACTATCTGAAGACCTTTGCTGCTCTTCAACTGTGTGGTGAAATGGTGATCATGGCGCGAAAACGCAAACGGTGGTGCTCATTTTTACTTAGGTTAATGGAAATCCTCCCGAGGAATTTGATATTGAAAATGAGCCAAATGGGTGCAGCGGTTAAAAAGTTATATTTTACATACAAATTGGTGTATTTTCCATACAACTGGTATATAAAATATTTGATCATATTTTTCACCAGTCGTTTAGAAATTAATAATATTTTATATTCTCACCAAAAATTTTTTTCTATACTAAATTCTTTTTTTCACCAGAAAAATTTTTTTTCACTACTAAAATTTTTTTCCACCACAAAAATTTATTTCATATTCCCAAACATTTTCATTGTTTAAATTTTTTTTTTTTCACCTCCATACCTTCACTTCTAAATTTTTTACATTGTTTGCAACAAAAACACTGTGGAGGATAGGGATGATAAATTTTGTACTTAAGTACTTCTTGTGGTACTATTAGAACCTTAAAAGCGCTATGGTACTCCTTTGACTATTCACAAATGTTACCCTTTTTATAAATTTTTCTTTTATGACAACTTTTGTCATATAATGTTTGATAGGAAATAATTTTTTTCGGGGATGACAAAGTTGACACTATAGTACATTTTGTGCTACAATGTACTCTTGTGGCAAAAAAAGTATTTAATTTATCTTGTTTTTATTTCAAAATAGTTTCCATTTTTAAAAAAAGTTTCCATTTGTTTGTAACGATTAAATTATAAAATATTTTGTTGGCGTCTGTAGTAATACAACTATCTGTCATTTGGTAAATCATCATGGTTGGCAAGTAATACCTTTTTATTATAACGGTAGTTGTGTATCACATTCTGATCAATACCGATACAAAAATTTTAGAATTGAAATTCCAATAGTGACATGTGTTTTCTAATATCACGGGGTTTATTTCTGTGAAATTCTGTTATATCTGCAAAATACTATTATAAATCGGTGTTTCGGTAGTTTTGTGTTATTATAACCGTAGTTTCAAAATTGAACCGGAAAAATGTAATAAATCCGAATATACAAAAAGACTTTATGGAATCGACATTTTTAAATTTTCATATCGGTCTTAAAGTAGCTGTGTTACACTCTAAAAAATGTTTGTAAATTTACTACTATGAAGAGGGTAAAGTTTTATGTAATATTACGAAAATTATGTAAATATAAACATCAAATGCGTAAAACTTTTTTGCGCACAATTTCATGTACAATAGTACACATACGAAATATTTTCAGACACTATGTGTTTATAATTAAACACATTATGCCTAAAATTAGTATTATTTTGTTGAACACAAATTTTACGCACAAAGTTTGTAAATATACTAACTTAAAGAGGTAAATAAATTATGACATTTTTAAATTGAAAAAAAAGTGGAAAAATAATTTTAAATTTAAAAAAACTAATAAAAAAAAAATAAATTTGTGTGTTATTGTAAATTACTAAACAATTACTAACACAATGTATTTAAATATCGTGCCTGAACTCGTGGGCCAAAGTTTCTTCTAACACCCCTAAACCAAAAGAAAAATGGATTATACAGGTTGGTTGAAAAGTTCCTGCGCTCACCAAGAGATGGCACTGCTAGCTCCAAACTTTTTTTCTCAAGTTGGTATAACTGTCCTGAGAACACATGCAAAGTTGCAAGTCATTCTGTCAATTCTTTCTTTGTTTACAAGCCATTTGAAGTTGACGTGTCATTGATTTTTTTTAATATGGAAAAAATTTAATATCGTGCAGTCATTAGATTCTTTGTTTTGAAGGGTTTAAAAGCAAAGGAAATTTATGAACAATTGTTAGAAGTGTATAAGGAGTCCTCACCTTCAAAACGCACCGTTGAATTTTGGGCTGGTGAATTTAAACGTGGTCGTACCAGCCTTAAAGACGATCCACGCGAAGGACGACCAAAAACTGCAACCACAGCAGAAATCATTGAGCAGATACATAATATGGTTAGTGAAGATCCAAGTTTGACTAAGCGTGAAATTGCTAATGCCATAGGCATCTCAGACGAACGAGTACTTCATATTTTACATGAAGAATTACGTATGAACAAACTGTTTGGAAAGTTATTGCCGCACACATTAACAATTCAACAAAAACTGGATCGAAAACAAATTTCTCAGCGTAATTTGGAGCGTTTTAAGCCGAATAAAACCGACTTCTTGCGTCGTTTTATAACTATGGATGAGACTTGGATCTACCACCATGATCCTAAATTGAAACAAGAACGTTTACAGTGGACTGAAGCTGGTTATTCAGCTCCAAAGCAGGTGAAGTCACAACGATCAGCAAAGAAGGTTATGGCATCCACCGTATTCACCAGATTTGGCTCCAAGTGGCTACTATCTCTTCAGAAATCTCAAACAATTCCTTCGTGGAAAGCATTTTTCGTCGAATGAAGAGGCCATAGCAGCCGTAGACGGTTATTTTGCAGAGCTTCCGGAAAACCATTATAAGGATGGGATAAAATTATTGGAAGTTTATTGGAACAAGTGTATTGAGCTTCTAGGAGATTATATTGAATAAAAAAATATATATCGTAACAAAACAGTATTCTTTCATTTCGAGCGCAGGAACTTTTCAACCAACCTTTAAATGTACTAACTGCAATAATTTTATTTGTAAAAGCGCTTCAAATGATATATTTTAATGTGAAAACTGTAAAAACGATACATAATTTAATGTTTTTATAATAAATTACTATTGCGCAAAATTGACCCACTTACACCTTATACGTATTTCTTTTTTTTACACACGATAAGGGTTAATTTTAGTTTCATAATTTATATTTAACTGTGTTGCTTAGGGTTAAATACGAGCATAATTGCTTCGATTGATTATACACATCACTTAAATATTTTTTTTATCAAAACCAATTTCATTGAAACATTTCAATAAGTGAATCTTTAGGTTTTGTTATTTTAATCTTATCTTTATATATCAAAATACAACTAAAGAAACTATTGTGGAAATTCTCTATGCTTATTACTATTAACTCAACAACTCGCCGTCAGTTATTTATTGTAAGTTGGAAAATAACTATTTTTTTTATAAAATAAAAATGTTGACGTCTAAAAAAGTATTTGCATTTGGAGTAGGCATAGGATGTTTTATATATATTTTAGTTTACTACGTCACATTTGCAGTAAGTTAAAGAGGCAAATATCCAGTGAATTTTTTGTTAAATGTTTACATTTTAAAATTAATTATTAACAATACAATTTATTAGAAAATCTTATTAGAATATACCGCGCAAATACTCTGCTCTGTGACAACACAAAGTATAATTTGTATCATGAAAATATTGAGTGAATAAAAAAATATTATGTATATTCCAAAAATATAATAAAATGGTTTTGGAACAAAATGCGGTATTCGATTAAAAACTGTTTTTAGTTGTTAAATATTATTCTGTGTGAAGTGACATTAACGGGTTCATTTATTTTATTTTATTTCATTTTTAAATTTAAAAAATTTGTTGTTTTATACCAAAAAATAAATAATATTACACATGTTTTTATTTTGAAAATATTTGGAATATTATAGATGTGTATCTATCAAAAAAGTAATAACAATAAAAATATGAAAAATTGATAAAATAAAAACAAAACAAATTGTGTTAAAAATGTGAAAATCTACCTACTAAAAATAAATATAAAATTCTAAATTTGGAAATTCCAAAATAAAAATACTGTGTGTAGAAATGAAGGGGTCAATATTTTGTAACGAAAAACGAATGTGCATAATGAATTAAATTTGTAGCCTCATATTAAAAAAAGTGAATGTAAAGTTTTGAAAACAGTATAAATATTTGTCCTGCTTTTTAAGAAATAAAAATTTTTATGTTATAAAAAGTATTGTAAATATATAAAAATATAAATCATTTCTTCAAGATGAATTGAACAATTTTTTTTGACATAGCTGAATTGGGTATTGTTACGATGGGTAAAGTTTACATGGATTTTACTTCGATTGGAGGTGTTTTAATGGTGTTTGTACGGTGACACTAAACAAATATTGTAGTGGAGACTGAGTCTCCGAAGATGATGATGGAATTTGCAGAGAGAATGACGATAATGATGAAGAAAATTCTTCTAAAATATTTCTAGATGACCGCATTCTAAAATAAAAAATTGAAAATTGTGTTTTATTTCGTTAAAAAGTTCTTATTTTTCATACTTACGGACGAGAAGCTATGTTACATGTAATGGCCACCGATATTTAAAAGTAGCACCACTGACTGAGCGAAGATTTTGCTGACGTTTTTCTCTTACATAACGGTCGCGATGGGATGTCCACCATTTTGGAACATATTTTCTCTATCAATACAAACAAATTTGTCATATACATGGGCGCATAGTCATAGTTAAAATAAAGTATACTTTAAGAGTTCTAAAGCCGACTTTTCTTAAAAGTATTCTTTAGGCCAAGATTGTCCAAGGCGTATACTCTTTATGCTCATTTGCTTTTGTAAATGCTCTTAGCTATAGGCTGTGTGTTTTAATGCACATAGAGCACTCAGCAATAGCAATACGAAATACACAAACAACTTTGCTTTATTAGTTTTTTTGTCGTTCTTCACTGTATACACGCAAGTGCAAAGCAACAACACATTCGTATGCTTTGCTGGTAAACATTAGGTCTGTACGAGGTAATTTTGGGTAGTCTGGTAAAATGAGAGCAATCAAAAAATTCTCTCACAAAACCATAAAAATGCCCAAAATACTGCAAACGCATAAAACCACATTTCATACCCAAAAATAAACGTCAAATTTATTCATATTAAAAAACAGCTTAAATAATAAATATATTTGAAATGGCAATTATCTATTTACATTTTTAAATGTATTTTTCATTATTAAGAAGGAAAGGTTGTTTATAGTAAACTTTTAGTTAACTTTAATTTTTTTTTTTTAAATGCAAAACCGTTAATTTATTAGCAGCAGCTGATGATTTGACAATTTTACCATTTTACCCAAACAAAAAGTATGGGTAAATTCTGGTAAAAAGAGAAACACAATTACTCTCTCATGAACGCTCTCATTTACCCAATTTTTGTTACAAGAATCGCTTTTTGGTAAGATTGGGTTCCCGCGGGCACCCGCGGTAACGTACGTCGAACACACCTATTGATGACAGCGATCATCAATGTAGATTTTGTTTTTGTTTAACGTATGATATGAAATATTTTTATTTCTTTTTTCTTTGTATGTATTGGTTTTTACAATAAAAAATATTGAATAAAAATTAGTTATTCTTTAAATGTATTGGTGTTTGCTCTTCCATAAGGACAAGTAAAAGTATACTTTAATCGCTAAAGTCTGCTTTAAAATTAAAACTAGCTGAAGTTGACTCTAACCAATTTAACAACACACAACAGCTGTTTTCCGCCTTGAAAATTTTTGTGAAAAAAAAAATGTTTGAATTGCAAATTATTAAAAGGAAAATTATATCAATAAAAACGATATTTTGCATAACATTTATTAAGTTAATAAATTTTTATTAATAAAATTACACTTTTCAATTCTTTTTTATAAAGTTTTTTCCTTTTTACATTTTGCAATTGCAAATCTTTTATTTACACACTTTTCATTTTTTTCGGCAAATATAAAATCAGCTGATCAATGTTGCCACCTGCTTCTTTTTTAGTACAAAATGTATGCGGGCATTTGGTACATTTGATGTTCAACTTAAAACTGGCTTTAATTCCGACTATAATAGCAAAATAGATAATAACAAGTTTTTAATTTAAAGTTGTTTTTAAAAAAGCCGACTTTAGTGCGGGACTATGATTACGGACCATAGTTTTTAATTATTTTTTTTTTTACCTGGGACTCTATAATATGGGTATCTTTTATTGTACAGCACATCATTGCCCTGGAACAACAATATCAGTTTTTCACCATTAATTGTATGTTTTTTATGTTTTTAAGAAAGTGTTTTAAAATAATTTAAACTTTTTAATTTCAGAATAGTCCGCAAAGTTACGAAACGCACACGTTCGAGTACTTATTTTAATATTCTCTTCATAAAACTAACGTATTAGCTGATTCAGCACGTTTACGTCAGAGTAATTTGGGCTTAATGAGTTAAATAAGAATAGAAAATATTGTGTTTTTTGTTTCATTCTAATGTACAAAACGTAATTACACAACGAAAATCTATTCAAAATAGTTTACTTTTGGCTAATCCAGACCTTATAATTACAAAACACATTTTTGTTTTATAAAATTTGATCCCCCAAGTAGAAAAAAAAATCTACAGCCATTTATTGTACATACCAGTCGCTGTTTTTATTTAAAATTTTGTTTTTACCCGTCTAGCCAAATTGAATCGATAGAATTACCTTTGAGAGTAATTAAACCATGACAGCCAATGACAATGACATATGTATGCAAATGTACTTTCAGGGTTTACAGTGTGAATCAATTATTACAAATATCCATATTAGTGTGTATTAATATTCGATGATTTTTTTATCACTTTGACTTTTTGTTACCTTAAAATGAGTTTCTAACAAAATTAAAGGACTTTCGTTAACTTTAAAATACCAGTAACGAAATAATTTAAAATACCGTTTATCAATTTTAATATTAAAAAAATTACTTAAAATATAGTAACGCAATAACTTAAAATACCTTAAACCACAAAAATAACCTAGGATATGTCATATTAATAATCCTATCAGACCAACGCTTACATTTGGTAGATAAAACGTCGTTAAGCATAATAGAATTTCAGTCGACTTAGGATCGTAGGATGTCTACAAAAATTTGAAGTCATGAGGTACTGGCATTAATTACAAATTTGAAAGGGTTTTGAAACGGATAATGTTATTAATCCTTTCACTACCATGGGGATCATGTATCCCAATCAAAATTTAAAACAATCATATCTCTATCGATGGGATATTTAGTCCCATTTTGTTTTGCTCAAAAAACCCAGTAGGACATATAATCCCAGGACATATCTTCCTTTTGAAGGATACTAGAATTTGAAATTTTATTTTTCGAAATCACTCTTAAGGTCTAAGTAATTTTTCCTTTCGAAACACTGTTAGAAATGCTTTCAGATTTTATATGTCAACCATCTTGTTCGCAAGTAATGCATTATTAATTAAATTTGAAATAATTAAACTTTTAATAATATGAATTAAATTTTTATTTAAAAATATCCAAAAATTTCGATTAAATAGATAAAATAACAATTTAAACAGACAAATATCATTCCCAAATTGCTTTATCGTTTGAATAAGGAATCCATCAAATTTCCAAAATTATAAACCGAATTAAGTCGTGATTATTGCATTTAGTAACTGAACACATGGAACAAATGAAATAAATTCCCAAAATATTAATTCAATTTTTTAATTCAAGAAATGATTTCTTTAATAAGAAAAGGCCAGAAATTAATTCCTGGGTATAAATTCAAAGCATTAAAATTAATGAATGGATGCCTTGATTAAAACATTAAGAATAACAATTAGAAAATTCATTTAAATCCTGTTAATTTAACTTCTGGTCCTGCAGGGAATTTATTATTAAAAGAAAAAGTAAATTCCTTAGGAAATTAAGAGAAAACGTAAATTCCTAAGGGAATTAAGCGAAAACGTAAATTCCTTAGGGAATTGAGAGAAAAAGTTAATTACTTTGAATTAAATAATAAAGAAAAGCCAGTAAAACATAAAGGATTGAGAGCCCCCGACCTAAAAGAGCAGAGAGCAATTATAGGAAGGGTGATCCCGAGACCGCTTCCTAGAATAGCCAGCTTATCCCTCTGATAAAACCCAATAAACTGCCTAGATCATATCAAGCCACATCACCCAGCTCATCATGGAAACTTTTCCTCAGCCACCTCATTCTCAGACCCTCTAATCTACGACAGTTGCACAAAATGTGCTCTATTGTCTCTAGCTCTTCAACATCCTTGCATAACCTACAAAAGTCTTTTGTGCCTCATTTCCATTTACCAATGAAGGCTTCAATAGAGCAGTGACCGGTTATTACCCCTACTAAAGACCTAAGACTTCTCCTATCCAATCCAATAAGTATTTTGGTTGCTTTTGCCTCCAACTTTGGCCAAATAGCCCAGGATACCCTGAAATCCGTCCTACCGTTCCAGGATTGATTAGTAGAGTCACGGAATCTTTAGTGTCAAAATGGGGGGTTTACCCCACAATCCCTATATATAAGGTCCAGACCCGAACCATATCTGGCATGTTCATCCGCTATATCATTACCCTGTATGTTACAGTGAACAGGTACCCAACATAATCTGATTGTGTGGAATTCCATTACACCTCCTAGAGCCCCTTTACAGTCCATCACTATGCTTGAATGTACTGAATGACATCAATCAAAATTAAGAATTTAATTAAGGTTTTAATTCTTTAGGTCCCAGCAAAACCACACATTACCAAAAAATGTGTAAAGTAATGGGTACCCAGCAAAACCACACATTACCATATAATGGGTAAAGTAATGTATAGTCATAGGGGCCGATGGATTACTTTACACCTTACTTCATTGATGAATTTTACAGGCGATAAGCCTCAAAGTAATGTATATACCCATTACTTTAGAGGTGATAATGTAAGGGGTTACTTATATGGTTACGAGAATGCAAAAAGTAATGTGTTTAAAAATAGATTTTTAAAAAAGGGGAATTTTAATTAAAAAAAATTATTGCAAATATTTTATTTATAATATTTGTAATAAAAAATAATGTGGTCAAAATGGAAATCGAATCAGGGAAATCTGGTTGGCAGCCAAGAACTCTACCCACTGAGCTATCGACGGATATAGTATTTGATTACATTAAACTTAAATGAATTGTTGCGCTTGGTTTTTTCGCTAGTGTTATCAAAACAAACATACATTACCCTTTTGCTTACAAAGAATCACAAAGTAATGTATCTAAAAATAGATTTTCAAAAATATTTTAATTATTACTTTACATTTATAAATAATATATTACGTAATCAATAATGAGTAACTTATTACTTTATGCTTGCATTACAAGGTAACGCATGAGAATATCGCACACATTACTAAAGTTTTGCTGGGGTAGCTATAGGGACTCATGGATTACTTTACACCTTACTTCTCTTATGAATTTTACGGGCGATGAGCCACAAAGTAATGTATGGTCCCATTACTTCAGAGGTGATAAAGTAAGTGGTTACTTATATGGTTACGAGAATGGAAAAAGTAATGTGTCTAAAAGTAGATTTTCATAAAAAATAATTTTTTATTAACAAATATTCATTACAAATATTTTAAACGTTTATAAATATAATTTGGTCATAATGGGAATTGAATCTGAGAACTCTGGTTGCCAGCGGAGAACTACACCTACTGAGTTAACAACACATACAATTTTTGATTGCTTTAAACTTGCACTTTAAATTGTTGCACTTTGTTTTTTCGCTAGTGCTGTCAAAGCATACATACATTACCCATTTTCTTACAAAAAAGGACAAAGTAATGTATTTTCAAAAATATTTCAATTATTACTTTACATTTAAAAATCATGTTAATCATTTATGCTTGCAAATAATGCAAAAGGTGACGAGCTATCATTACAAGGTAATGAGTATACCGCACCCATTACCAAAGTTTTGCTGGGATTCTTGTTTAAGCATAAAACCCACAAAATTTCAATACTTAACATGATGATGATGATTATGATTTATTGAAAAAAATTAATACTTAACATATATCAAATATTTATGAGTTTCACTGTATATTCAATATATTTATGGTAAATATTATAGCTGTAAAACAAAAGAATATTAGTTATCGATTACTTGTAGATATTTGTGGGTAAATAATATTAAAAATAAATAACTAAAAATGTACTCATTTTAAAAGAATATATGTTATACTCAAATATTTTTTTGGCGCTGCATATAAATTTATTTACGAAACGAACTTATCCTGTTTAATTTCAAACATATTTTTAAAACATTGGCACTAAACGATTAGCAAAACGAATGATTTTTCGGTTTTATAGCAACCGAATATTACATCACTAGTGGTAATATCGTACACATGTAAATTACAAATATGCTTTAGAAATTGCAACATTGTACCTATGTTGTGTACTTCTATGACTTAATACCTGTTAGTGGTTATTTTAAATAACAGGTGGAAAGATATAAAAATAAAGCCATTATTCAATAAACATAATAAAAATATAAAAATAAAAATTTAATCAAAATAAAAAGATTATCTCAAAGTGACAATTTTTTTTTATAATGGACTTCCCAAAATTATACTAAATTTAAAATCAATGTCATTATTTGCTTCCTTGATATCCTGAGTTAAAGAAAAAATGTTAGTCCAAGATCCTAATCGTTTACAATATGTATATTTTGGATTATCCGGTGCCATAGCAAGTACTTTGTTAATTTTGATCTGGGTGTCCTTAATGACAAGAGCAGTAAGTAATAAGTTAAGTTTAAATAATAAAATTTCTCGATTTAAAATGCAGCTTAAGGAGTTTGATAAAATGTTAAATTAAACGTGTGAATTCAAATGAAAAATAATATTTAAAAATTCTGGTGTAAATCGAGGGATATACATTAGGGTGGCCCAAAATACAAAAACATCGAATATTCTCGCTCCACAACGCTGATCCTATTCGAATAGTGCTTAAAAATGTTCAGTCCAAATTTGAGCGCTATTGGTCAATATTTAGAGGTTGCGATAGCTTAATGATTTTTCGGTGTTATATAGAAATATAACACACAATGATTTTTTATGGTGATATTCATTGTTTATTTAAAAATAAAAATAATTAATAAAACAAATTAATAAAGAATTAATAAAACTGTATATTAAGTACAAATTATGAAATATTTTATTATTTTTTTAAATTATCGATAGCCATTTTTGCAATATTGGCTTTAGAAACCCCGGAAAATTTTTCTTTGGTGATCAACTAATCTAAGCAAATATTGCTTTTACTCCTCATTTTTCGGAATTGAGCTGTTAAATTGGGTCCTGCTTTATTTGCACCAGCAAGAAAATTTATACAAAGCGTATGGAGATCACGGTAATCGTTCCTTGGCTGTTGACTTTTGATGGCATCGGTATAATATTTATACATTTGCTATTGGAGTTGAAGCAAGTCACTTGTATGGAATAGAGTATCATCTCCGACTTTTAAGTTTTCTTTATCAATATTTGGCCATTGATTTATAAATCTTTTAAATAGTTGCACTTCGGGTCCTCCGCTTGGGCCAAAATACTCTTTATAAATATTAGAGAGCATGACCTCAAACATATGATGGCGATAAGCAATTCATATTAGGTCTTTAATTAATCCTTTTTCAATTAAAGTACATGCAACTAGCTTTAAACAAGTATTGGAGGCGTTAGTGTCAAAGCATAGTCCTCGAATTTGGTTTTTTATTGACCAATCGGTACAGACACCCAAACAAGCGTTAGCATGTTCTGCACCGGTTCCTTTTGTAATCTCGGAACTGCTAAAAGTTTTTATTTTCCATTGCCACTGATGAGTATAGCAACTCTATTGACCTTTTTGTTTTCATCAGAAATATCGGGCAATAATTTGCTGTCCCAGTGCAATACTGGATATTGTAAAGAGAATGGGTCCTTATCAGCTTCTGGTATCTTTTTTCGGATATCGTTTCGTTTTCGTTGTATTGTGGTACGTGATGAGGCAATTTCGGATACAGGTATACCTAATGCTTGATCTGAAGCTCCAACAACTCACATGGTATTCCGATCAGAAAGATTTACACGGGCAATAGATCCAACAAAGTCGTTTGTAAAAACAGATTTCATTTTTATTGGTTAGTTGAATTTTTTTTCCCCAAACTTAACTTCTTCGTGCGATGAATCTGACTCACTGTCGGAAATTTCAACATAATCCTTCAGCGTAGATAATCGAGCCACTTTTTCAATAGCTCTTTGACTTTCAATGTTACGCGATTTCCTTGCCTCTTATTCCACTTTTTTCTTTCGCTTGCGATCTTCTTTCTCCTTCGACTTTTTGTCTATTCCCGGCATGCTGCAATTCATATTATTTTCCCTCTGCATTATAAGAAACAATTTGTCCTCCTCATTGTAGATTTTGTTTAATGCATATTTTGTGGCTACGTCTAATATTTTATTTAAATCTGCTTTAAATATGACTTTTTTTTGCCCGACTGCTTTTGAGACTGTTTTTCCGACTCTTCTTCAAAATGTTATATTGACCTAAAAGCTTACGAATTATTCTTACGATCGAATCAATTCTTTGAGAAGGAAGTCTTGCTCGTTCCCAAATCTCGGTCACTGCATTTGCCGTTTTTCGAATACTAATCGTTTCAGTTCTCTTTTTTCCCAAGTGATAAAAATTGAACAGTTAAAGCACATCGCTTTTTGATGGAAGTCTTGCAGGACAAAAGCTTCTCATTAATCTCGAGCATTTAGTGGCAGAAATTTGCTAACATAAACTCGTTTCTCGTAATCAATGTATTTGAATTTTGACGAATGTTAATCTAGTAAAGAACAAAGAAAAGTGTGAAAAAGTATCTCCAATACATAAACAAGCACAATAATGATGAGCCAGTAGTAAATGCATGGAATAAAAGATGTGAAACATAAAAGTCGCCATTCATCGCGACCTCTAAATATTGTCCCTTTGAGCAAATTTTTGGTAAACACATATATTTTAGTAAAAGAAACAAAATCAAGCTTGTGGAGAAAGTATTGGAATATACATTTACTTTTCCATACAAGCGTGGGCCACCCTAATATACATATGTATAAATTAAAAAGAAATTCTAACTAACAGTTGGTTTACATTTAGTTTGTGAAGAAGCTTAACAAAAAGTTAATCCAATTTATTAAATCGATTGATATCTAATAAGGAGTGAGATCATAAAAATGTTAACACACATAAAGTTAAATAAAAAACAAACCACTCAATTTAAAGACTTCAAACTAAATTTTTATTGAATGAAATTTATTACAAAATCAAACAAAAACCGCATGGAATTCTAACCACTACGAACAAAGTTATCCACTTTTTCCGGAAACCCTCCCATTAAGACTTTTATGGTAGTTTCTGTGACCTTTTTAGAGCAGGTGGTCCATCTACTTTTGAAATCTTGCATGTCCTGGGAGACCTTTTTTGTGCCCAATATCTTTCCACTGGCCTGAGCTCCGGGCAGTTTGGTGAATTTGCCTCTCTTGGTACAAAAACCACATTATTATCATTATACCACTCCAGCGCTTTCGTGCTGTAGTGACAAGATGCTAAATCGGGTCAAAAGCAAGTGGTTACATTGTGCTGACTCAAAAATGGAGGAAGTCTCTTCTGCAATCACCCCTTGATATAAATTTCGCTGTTTATAGAGCCAGATGTCACAAATGACTGGCTTCTTTGGACGCAGCTACATATGTCTTGCCAAACTAGGAATTTTTTAGGGAATTTCGTTTGCTTTTTCGACCTAAATTTTTTCGCAAAATTTCCTCAAACATCGGAAACATAAAATTGTTGACCAGAGAGCTCCGAAAAATCAGCCAGGACATAAGGTTCGTCGTCCATTACACAACAGTTGTATTTTTGTATAAAATTTGATTTCAATTTTCGAGCTCTGGTTTTGGACTCCAAATTTTTAAAAGCGTTTCTATCGGGAACTTTTTAAACTTTGTAGGACTTTAGTCCTGCCTTACGTTTAACTTTACGTACAAAAAAGTCCGAGCATTCTGCCAGATGTGTTAAGAGCTCTTTTAAGGATGCTTTTAACTTTATACATATGCCTTACCAATGTTACGATAACCAGTCGTTGTTCCTGTTCCCGGCTTCCTTTCAATTTTTAGGTGTTCCAGATACCTTTTTACCACTTTTGAAAATGTTTGGGGGCATACATTAGTTTCTTTAGCATTTTTTTTTTTGTATATCCATGTTTGGTTTCAAACTTTTCTTTCATCGTCCATTGTGTAAAAAATTGAAAATTAAAACTCATGATGTAAATTAATTTATTAACTGACATATTTTTAAAATGTAAACTGCCGAAGAAACAATGAGAAGCTTTAAAACAAAGTTATAGGCAAAAATGTGTGTTAAAATTTTTATGATCTCAGTCCTTATACTAATGCCCGTAAATTTAAAAAATACCCAGCAAAATTTGCCATTACCAGGAAAATGGAAAAAAGAACATAAAGATTATAATTACACAAAAAAATGAACTAGAATTTAGAAATATTATCCTATTTGGAGGAAAAATTGAAATAAATAAAAATTTTTTACTAAAATTTAATAAAATTTTTCTTGAAATAAGAAACAAAATTTACCTAAAATTTGGTCATAATTTATAAATTATGAAACAAATTTACTATTGAGAACTAAGTTTTTATTAGAAAACATTTCCTCTTAACTAGTCCACATATCATCTTAAATTTTACTTTTAGTTAGAAAATGTTTTCTTGGTTTAAAGAAAAATTTTATTTTATTTAAGTTCATTAGATAATTTTTTTATACTAAAAACTAGGACTTAACTACCTAAAAATAAAAAAATATTTTCTAACACTTCTTTTAAGTGAAAATTATCCCTAAATTTGATAAAAAATTTTTAATTAAATATGAAACTTTTTCTATGATAAAGGTAATATATTTTTCCATATATTTTAAAGTACTTTACACTCATTGTGTAAGTATTTTCCGACTTTTGGAGGACTTCCGAGAAAAAAGACATGAACTAAAAATTAATCCAAAATTTCCTTAAAAATGTTTTAATTTAAGTTTATTTTTTTTTTTAATTAGAAAAATTTTCTTAAAATTAATAAAAATTCCTATGTTTGGATAAAAACGAAATATTTTATTATATACTCAAAAATAGTTCATATCTTTCCTAAGTAATAATTCTTGATTTAAGGAAAAAAGTTTATCAAGTAAACATTTATAAATTTTTAAGAAAAACATCTTAGTATTAAGAAATTTACATACCAAAATATAACAAAACTAAGTTTAGTTAAAAAAAAATTAAAACATAATTTACTCCCGTTTAGTTCAAAAATGTGTCTAACTTAAATTGAGAAAGTACTTGACTTAAATGTGTGTTCATTTTTTTCGCGACTAGTAAAATTAACTAAATTCTAGAAAGTCATTTCTAAATTCAGTTTTAAGTCTACCACTTTCTAAGTTTTAAGAATTGTTTTCTAAAAACTAGTTCAGGCAATTAAAAACAAAAAGTAATAAATTTTTTCCTTACTTACAAATACTTACACAATGATTTTAAAGTACTTTAAAATATATGGTAAAATATATTACCTTTATTGTATTTAAGGATAATTGTCACTTAAAAGAAGTCCTATTTAACTTGATGTTAGAAATTATTTTCTTATTTTAAAGGAGTTAAGTCCTAGTTTTTAGTAAAAAACAATTATCTAATAAACTTAAATAAAATAAAATTTTTCCTTAAACCAAGGAAACATTTCCTACTTAAGGATGAAGGAAATTTTACTGTTTTCTAATAAAAATTTAGTTCTTAATAATAAAATTTTTTTACAATATAATTCAGAAATTTTAACCAAATTAGTAGAAATTAACACTTGTTTGTTAATTTCAAGAAAAGTTTTATTAAATTTTGGTAAGAAGTGCCTTTGGCACCGTTTTCATTCCAATTTTCTCCAAATAAGTTAATTTTTCTAAATTCTAGTTCATTTTTTCTTTTGGGTGTTCAATAAATTTAAGTTATAGGAAAGTCCTTATATTTTGTATTGCAGTCAGCAAACAAAATTATTACATAAAAGCGTAAATTCTAAATTTTTTAACTTTTGTTATTAAAATTTTAAAATATATTTCAGGCTACTTTAACGTCAATATTTAAGACTGTTAAGATTTTTGACTTACGCACGATCACAAACTAATTTAATTTGTTCCTGGAATAATATTTTATTCTTTAAAATTAGAAAAATTAACTAGTTTGAAACTTTTAACATTTTTGAAAAAGTTTTGAAAAAAATAAATTTTTCCTCGGTTTAAGAAAAATTTACTCAAGTTTTTTTTATTTATTTGAAGATACTTTTAGGAAAAAAAATCCTATACTTAAGTTTATTATTTCCCAAAAATTAGAAAACTTTTACTTCAAAAAAAAAAAAATTATATTTAATTCAAATTTTTAAAATTTATCTGAACTAAGTTTCATGAAAATTTTCCCTAGAAATAGTTCATCGGTTTCTAAAACCAAATAAAGTTTTATTATTACTAAGGAAAAAATTTATTACCTTTTGTTTTTAATTACCTGAACTAATTTTTAGAAAACAATTCTTAAAAATTAGAAAGTGGTAGACTTAAAAGCTGAATTTAGAAATGGCTTTGTACAATTTAGTTAATTTTACTACTCGCCAAAAAAGAAAAAATGAACACAAATTAAGTTCAAGTACTTTCTCATTTTAAGTTAGACACATTTTTTGAACTAAATAAAAGTAAATTATGTTCCATTTTTTTTTTAAACTAAACTTAGTTTTATAATATTTTAGTATGCAAATTTCTTAAAACTTAGATAATTTTCTTAAAAATTTATAATTTTTTATTAAATAAACTTGTTTTTTCTTAAATCAAAAAATATTACTTAGGAAAAAGATGAACTATTTCTGACTATATAAACTATTTCGTTTTTTCACAAACATAAATTTTTTTTATTCTTTTTAAGAAACTTTTCTAAGTTTAATAAAATTTGACTTAAATTGAGGAAAATTTTTAAACAATTTTCAAGGAAATTTAGAATTAATTTTTAGTTCATGTCTTATTTTTGAGTGTATTTAAATAAAAACATGCATCTAAATCCGGCCAAAATATTACTTGGAATCTGTAATGTCTAATAAAAAGTAGCATTAATTTTTCTAAACATTCTTCTAACTCAATTTGAAGTTTAACTATCGCTTACGAGTTGTCAACTTATGATCATTAATATTTGAGTTCTTTTCAACATAAACTGCAAATTTAACCAATTAGTTGTCAGAAATTAGTTCAAAAATTTGAATACTTGTAATTTGTAACATATAGTTTATATTTTTCTTCTAGGATGAACAACTTCGAGATGACATTAAAACTACTCAATTATCCTTGAATTTTATGAAACCCTTGTCTACCACTTGGAATTATAACAATACATGGAGACCTATTGGAAATGTCTCTCTGAAACATAGAATTTATTCAGCCTATTTTGATCGAAGAACAGAAATTTTAGGTAAATGTTTTATAGAATTTATATTCAATATTTTGTGTTACGCTTGAATAAGGGCTTGAATAAGGGCACCGTAATAAATTGATATTTTGTATTTCTTTTTATACCCTTCACCATAGGTGGAAGGGTATATATAAGTTTGTCATTCCGTTTGTAATTTCTACAATATTGATCTTAGACCCTATAAAGTATATATATTCTGGGTCCTTATGAAGAGCGAAGTTGATTTAACGATGTCCGTCTGTCCGTCTGTCCGTCTGTCCGTCTGTCCGTCTGTGTGTTGAAATGGGTTTTCCGAAGAACCCAGACATGATGAGGACTTGATTCTTTTTTATTTCTGTTACATGTGATCCATTTCTGTTTGCTATTAAAAATCAGACAGATCGGTTAATAAATGGCTGAGATATTAGCAAAAAACCAGGACTACCTCTAATTTTTCCAGTAAAATCCCTTTGTTTAATATGTATGTAGAATTTTGAGCATAACAACACATCCATGTGTTAAAATTCAATACACAAACAACACACATACAAAGATTTGTCATTTAAATAAAAACCAAACAAATCTCTAATTAACGAAGACTTTTATATATGTACCTCTATTGACGATGATTTTGTGTGAGCTTCAATAGCTCAGTTGTCTAGACGCTGTGTCACAAATACTTTTTTTTTCTCTAAGGCCGTGGGGTTCGAGTTTCAAATCTCGGTGAGGTCAATTCACTTTTTTTTTGTACATTTTTTTTTATTATTTTCTTAAGACTTTTTTTTTTGCTTATTTTCGGTTTTTTTTAACATTTAATAATTAATTTATATAAAATTTTATATTAATAATTAAATAATCCATAAATAGGCTAAAAACATCAACATTTTTATAAAAACCCTCTGATACAAACAAAATACAAATGGTTTTATTTCTATTTTTTGCTCCGATTTAAAAGAATTTATAAAAACATTTTTAAACCATTTTATTTCTCACATATTAAGAAAATTTTATACATAATTTACCTTTGAGGGCAACTATTTTAGGTCATAACTTATAATAATTTATAAAAAAAATTATAAACAATTTTCCTTCAAATTTTTAAAATTAAGCTAAAGAAATTACAAATATTACTAATAAAAAAGCGAAATAAAATCCTAAATGCAAATTTGCCAGCTAAATCAAACTATTTTGTAGAAATAAAACACATGCAGTTGTAGTGATTTCTTTTAACGATTTGTTGAAATTCTTTTCTTTCACCTCTTAACCTTTTATACACAAACAACAAACACTATTCTAGAGCTGTATTATGACCTATGGATATGCTTATATAGCAAAAGATCGAAAATCTTTAGTATAACATATTTGCTGAAAAACTCGGAAATATCGGTTCAGATACAAAAAAGTTATGCCCAAAACATAAATTTTTTTAAAATACATATTTTCTTTAACCATAAATCTTCCCGAGTCCAAGTTTTATCTCCAAACTAAATGGTTAATTTCCTCTTAAAGGCGTCCGTATATAAATCTGTCCATTTTATATATGTCCATATATAAACTTCAGTTTTTTCCCAACCATGGTGAAGGGTATATAAGATTCGGCATAGCCGAATTTAGCCGCTCTTACTTGTTTTTGTATAATTCATTAACAATAGTCTTGATACATATATATAAAAAAATCTTACTGAGAAAATTCAAAATTTAGGGCATGGTAAATTAATTTTCCCGTAAAAATATTTCACGCGAACTTTAATTGCCTGAAATTGTAATTATCATTTTTTCACTAGAAAAATAATAATCTTGCTATCAAATTGTCCCTGATAGGGGAGAATGGTCGAGCGGAACTCTGGAGCAGATGCCCGTGGGGATCTGTTGCTACACAGACGAATTCAAGTTGAGGAATAAAACGGGTATGGGGGTCTATATTGAGAACCCGGAGACCGAGATATCCTACCGTCTTCCTGATCACAACACCAGCTTCCAAGCGGAAGTCCGTGCTATTACGGAGTGTGTGGAATGGATTGAATCGAATATGGGGCGAGTAGACGCTAACATATTCATCGATAGCCAAAGGGCGGTAAGGGCGATATAAGCTAGTAAGGTTAAGTCTAGAATCTTACTGGACTGTAGAAGGGCCATTACCAAGTTTTACTCTGGGGGCAGAATCCATATTATATGGTTACCGGGTCACTCGGGGATAGCCAGGAACGAAAGGGCCAATACACTAGCCATCGGGGGAAGGGTACTCGAGGCATTTAACCTGGCGAACGCAAAACCGTTTGAGGCAACGAAAGCGGAATTAAGGGCGTGGGCAAGAGAAACACGGCCTTTTGGAACAATGGGACGGTGGCCAGAACCACTAAGATTTTGTGGGGTAATCCAGACGGGAAGAGGACTAGAGGCCTCCTTAATGGGAGTAATTCCGAGGTCAGTATGATGGTACGTATTCTGACTGGGCATGAAGGATTACGGGCACAACTGTACCGGATTGGAAGGGCAGATTCTGACGAATGTAGAGCGTGTGGCGAGGGGAGCGAGACGCTGGAGCACTTTCTCTGCCACTGTCAGACATTTGCAGAATTAAGATCCAGGCACCTCGGGAGCGATGTTATATCGGACCTAGAATCCCTGAGACACGTCGACTGGAAAACCTTGAGGAGTTACGTCCGGGAAACCAGGTTTCTGAATACCGCACGTTAACAATGGATCTCCATGTTCTTAAGAAGTGCACAACAACCCCGCAGAGGCCTAGAGGAATTTCGATGCTTCATCCTTTTTTCGACCTAACCTAACCTATCAAATTGTCACGTAAAATTCATTGCCGAGAAATATTTTTTTTTTATATGGAGTATAACTGTTTTTTTTTCACGTGAAATCGGAATAACTTACTATGCTTTAGTATTAAAAATTACAAAAGCAAACACAACAGCAGCACCTTATAAATAAGGTGTCGCCAATATCCATGCGGTGTAAGATGAACATTGAATGAAAGTATTAATAAGGAATTCATTCCATAAAGTTATTTAATTTTTTAATGCAATAATTTTATCAATAAGAAAAAAATTAGAATTAATTTCATTTCCTTATAAATGAATATAATTGAGTTCATTTAAGGAATTTAAATTCCTTGAAGGAATAAATATGTTCGTTTGATTCCCGAAAGGAATTAATATTTTGTTTTAATTACCTGAAGGAATTATTTTTGTTTTTTAATTTCCTGGAAGAATAAAATTTTCTATTTAATTCTTTGAATTTAAAAGATTTTCATTTAATGCTCACCAGATCTTCCCGGATTGATTTCCATTTTGAATTAATTCCTTAAAAATCGAATTCGATTCAAGTTTTAATCGAATGAATTTCTTTTAAAACATTTGCGATAATTGATTTTGTTGGAATTTATTCCATCGAATTCACATCTAAGGAATTCAATCATTTTATCTTATTCGATTTTATCAAACATTGAATTCAATTGTTAGGAATTCATTGGATTTCTTACTCATTCGATTTAAAATTTGGGAATTCAATCAATCATTCGTTGGGAATTCAATTGAGTTTTACTCAATCGATTTACAAATTTGGGATTTTATTGTTCATTCATGTGATTGAGCAATTTGGGAATGACATTTGATTTTCTTCATTTGATTTATTGTGTAATTTTATGACAGTTAGTTTAACGATTTCTCACAAATACTAGAAAAAAACAACAAAAAGCATTTATTGAATTCACAGTTAAAAATCATTAATTTGTAAAAATAAATTGCCAAAAAATGAAAGAAATCGCCAAGACTAAAAAAAAATATAAAAAATTTAGTATCGCCAAATATAGGTCTCTCTGTAATGACGAGTTCATAAGATAAACGCTATCTAAAATATTGCCAAGTAACTCGAAACTTGAGACCCTGGTGCAAAAAGTTTTTCTTTAGCGCGTTTAGTTTAAGAGATATGGACGAGAAAAATTGTATCTAAGCGATTCAATTCAATTATTATTTTTTTTTTTTTTTTAATTTTGAAATATTTTTTAAATATTAGCGATTTTTAGTTTTTTTAAATTCTACCGTTTCTAGCGTATTAATGATTTTTTTTTTAATTTTGGCGAAATTTATCAACTTAAGCGTTTTTTCGTATTTCAACAGTTTTTCAATTTTGGCTTTTTTAAATTTAAGTGATTTGTTTTCCATTTGGCGAGGTTAACAATTTTTAGCGATTTTTTAATATTTACGATTTTCCAATTTTGGGGATTATGGCGATTTTATTAAATTTGAGCGATTTTCTCCAATTTTAGTAATTTTTTTATTTTAGAGATTCTTTAATGTTGGCGATTTGTTAAATTTTAGAGATTTTTTTTCCGATTTTGGTGAGTTTTTAAGCATTTGATTTTTTTTTAATTTTATTTTTCTTGTATTTGTAAAAAAAAGTCTTCAGTTTTCTTTTATTAAAACTGACAATGTGGTTATTTTTTTTTAATTTTCAAATCGGATGGAGAGAGTCGAATGTCATTCCCAAAAGTACTCAACGGAATGAAACAAAATTAAATGTACCATTAATCCTAAATTTGCAAACCGATGGAGCGATTAAATTCCCAACGATTGAATTCAATGATAGACAAATTGAATGCTGAAAAACGGATAAAGTCTTTTAAAATTAAATTGATTAAGACCAACTATGAAGTTATTCTCATTCAAATGTTGTAGTTTGAGAATTCAATCATTCCATAGTCAGTCAGTATTGTAAATCGAATGAAGGATTGAATTTTTTAGAAATTATGATCCCTAAAAGAACATAACTTTTCACTTAATACCATAGATAAAATGAAAATAAATAAAATTTAAATAAATGTTGGCTTAAATTAAATGGATTTTAATAAAGTCCATTGATTTGCGTCAATGGCATAACAAATTAGAATTTTATAAAAATAAAAATTAAAATTTAAATTCAGTAAATTAAAGAAAAATATATATAGTTCGTTCGGGGAATCAAACGCAAGAGGAATTCATTCAGTAGCTAATAAATTTCTTGAAAAAATTTGGTGAATGAATTATTAAAATTTTATGAAGGAATAAACAAAAAAATAATGTATTCTTTAAATTTGTATTCTTAAAATTTGATCAGGGAATTCATTCCCAACATATAAATTTAGTTTACAAAAAAGCAATAAGGAAATTTATTCCTTTGAAACTCTGAAGATTAGCAAGAAAAATATTGGTACAAGCATAAATTTTGTCGGTAGGCAGCGTCGTTACCGTTAATTTTAGCTGACTCTGTGTGTGTATGTCAGTGTTGTAAAGTGTCTTTAGAACAAACCGCAGAGTTGGACATTATAAGTATTGTTACGATTTTACCTTTTAAAATCGGTGATTTATTTTCTTTAAAGAATTCTAGTTATTTTTATATTGCAAATATAAACACCGTTGAAATTCTTTTATGGCTACTCTTTATTTAAATTAAAACGATTACACAAGAAACTTTACACTTAGTTTACACTTTCACAGAATACACAATTCAATTAATCGTCAATGCTTCCTCTTTAGCGTTTTATTATCAACCTAACTTGTCATGCCACCTAGCTGGCGTTTTTATATGTGCGGCTCAAAATAACTAGAATGTGGCAGCACCGTCCGGAAGCTGCATACTGGCAACTTTGAGAATGTTCTTTTGAAATTTGACAGAAGAAACATTCCCAACAAACAATACGTACAGTTTACGTACCGGTTTCGGTCCGTCATAAACGGATTCAAATCCGTTAAAAGTCCGTCAATGACGGGCCGTTTACGGAACAATATATCGGATGAAAAACGGATTTGTCCGTTAGAAGTCCGTCAATGACGGACTGTTCACGGACCGATATGTCGGATGAAAAACGGAGTTGTCCGTTAAAAGTCCGTCAGTGACGGACCGTTTACGGAACCGTATTCGGTCCGCATTCGTAACGTTTTTTCAACAAAAAAACGGATTTGTATAAAGGCATTATTTTAATTTTTAATAGCAAATTTTTATTTGTTTCTTTAAATTAATTTACAAAGATATTTAAATCAAAGCAACAAAATTTAAAAAACTAAATACAACAAATACCAAATAAAATTACAAGCAAATACGATATTTATCTCCAGCACAATTAGCATCCATCAATCACTGCGATTGCGGCCCATTAAAAGTTATGAAAATAATAAAAGAAAATTTAATTTCGGTTTAAATAGTAGTACTTACGATATGATGAAGCAGACAATGCAAGCTTGCAAATTTTTTCACAAAATCTATATTGCCCGACGGGCAATATTTTTATTTGCAAATCTACATAATTTTGCACACATCATCGTAAAACTTGTTTTCAATTTCATAAATATTTACCTGAGGGATATTTAAGTATTCGATTTTTAAAACTAAACAAATCCAAAAGCAACGGAAGAAAAACTGATGAAAACAGTGGACCGTATTTGACGGTACAGAAACGGATACACTAAAACGGAGTCAAAACGTATTGTTTTCTAAAATTCAATTATACGGTCTGTTAATGTTCCGTTTACGTACAAGCTTCGACGGATAAGTATTTGCGGACCGTAAACGTAAAGTTGAAGCCGGATTCATGAATCCGTACGTATCGGACAGTCCGTAAAAATGTTGCTTGGGTTAGTTATGGTGAAGGGTTGCCATTTAACTGTTTTATATTTTAGGGCTAACATATGGGGATTTATGTTTCTAAAAGTGAGTAGAGATTTATGAATTGAATTTTCGTAACAGTATCATGAAAACATGGTACTTTTAAAATGCTAATAACATTTACAATTGGATCAACTGTTAATCGACTACAACAAAATATAGTTTAATCGCCTTGTTTAGCACTTGCGTGAACATTGTCTATAATATATTTACTTTTTCGAAACTTGTAACTTTTTATATTTTAAAATTTTTTGTATTTTTTTTTTACAGAAAATCCAAGTAAAGGCAATTCCCGAATAGCTATTGGTTCCATAAGAGTATTTGCTGTTCTGCCTTTAGCATTTAAAAATGACATAAGCTGCGTTTTCAGGTTTCTGCACAATTTCAATTTTACTTTAATTAATGCTAACTTTGCTAGTAAGAAGTGACAAATGTTTAACCTTTTGAGATTATAATTGAACAATTTAATGAAAGTTTAAAATTTTATAATAATGGTTGCATCATCTAAATAACTTGCTTTAACAGTAAACTAACTATTTAATGCTGTTTTGATTGAAATAAATTTTAGCGTTTAAAATGAACTTTCCTTATAATTTTTTTCTTCGAGTATCTTGAATCTCAAAAGGTTGAGAAAATTTATACTATCACCTTAACTTTCTCGTTTAATTTTAGATCAGAAAATTACTTATTAACGGAAAGTAAAGCTGAAGTAGCGAAAGCTTTACATGAGCATCATGATGAAAAATTTGCTGCCTTTACCATAGTCTGTCCTTTGTATAAAAATCGAATTGGTAGCTTAAAAGTACAACTTCCTCAGGCGGTGGCCATAAGATACATTTCAAATAGATTGAGTCATCTAAGTCCAACATTTATACCAATAAGGTAAGATAAAGGGTCAGCCAAATAACTTTTTTTTTTTTGAAAATGCTATAAAAAACTACTGAATATTTTCTCAAATTTCTTTTTTTTATTTGAAAGTACAATTCTTCCGGTTAATAATGGCAAATAATTTCATTTAAATGGCTGCCTCGGCTGGCCGTTACAGTCAATGGAGATCGTTATCGGGCCATGTTGAACGAATTTTCGTTCACAAAAATTGAAGAGGTGGATATTGGCAACATTTGGTTTCAACAGGACGGCGCTACGTGCCACACAGCCGAAGCTACACTCGATGTTTTGCGCCCTGTTTTTGAAGATCGCATTATCAGCCGCAGAGCTGATTTCGTTTGGCCACCTCGGAGCTGCGATTTGACACCGTTGGACTATTATTTGTGGGGTGCCGTCAAAGATAAGTGTTACGCCGACAAGCCAGAGACAATTGACGCTTTAAAGGACACAATCGATAATGTGCTTAAAAATTGGACCGATCGTGTGGGCTACTGCATGGCCAGCCGAGGCAGCCATTTGAACGAAATTTTTTTATTATTAACCGGAAGGATTGTACTTTCAAATAAAAAAAGGAATTTAAGAAAATATTCAGTAGTTTTTTTTATAGCATTTAAAAAAAATTTATAACTTATTTCATTCCCTATATCCAGTTATCCTCGAAATATGGATCAATTATTTGCCAAATCAAAACCTATATTATCCATTTGTGTGGGTCCTCTACAACAAAACTACAGTGATGCCTTAAGAATAGCAGAATTTGTGGAAATGTATCGAATATTGGGAGCTACACATTTTTATTTTTACAATATGGATTCTTCTAAGGATGTTAAACTATTATTAAACTATTACCGCGATCAAGGTTTAGCAGATATTTTGGATTGGAATTTACATGATCATACAGATGATTTACATTATAGCGGTATAGTGGCTCAATATAATGATTGTGTCTACAGGGCAAATGTAGTAGATAATTTTCGATATGCGGCCGTAGTGGATTTTGATGAGATACTAATGCCTCTGAAACATAATTCCCTTGCACATTTTTTAAGTCAATGTGATGAGGGTCTAACTTCAGCTTTTGTTTTTCGCAATGTTTTCTTTTTTAAAAAAGATAGTGAAGACAAGTTTAGTGTTCCCGAAAAGGCCATAAATCGTATGTTATACACCCAAACTAAGATCAAACGAAATTTGGACATTATGCCAGCCTATACACGCAGTAAATGTATAGTCAACACCCATGCCATTGTAGAAATGGGTAATCATCAAGTTTGGAGTGCTGCTCCCGGATATGCAGATAGTGTGGTACATCCTACAGTGGGTTTATTATTTCATTATCGTGATAAATGTATAAATTGTCGAGCAATGCTGTCCATAGATTATACGGCACGCAAATATGGTTCTCTTTTATGGGATCGTGTAGATGATACATGTTTACATGTGTTTTTAAGTAATAAAGGTATTTGCCCATCGATAACCTAGTTTAAGGTCCAAAAAATAAATGTTAATTAGTCGAATAAAAACTGTATTTTTATAATAAAAAATATATTATCTTGAGTTGATTTTTTAAAAATGTTTTACTAGATACTAACTTGAACTTTAACTGACAAATTTCTTTACGAGGTCGGATCGATAAGTCCGTGCCTTTTTGAATGAAACACAGTTTTTTCAAAAAAAAATTTTTAACATAATTAGTCCAACATTTCTTCAATTTTTGAATCCCTTCCAAAAAATAGGATTTTTCGAGGTCCATAAAAAAAAGCATTTGTTTGATCAATAATTTCATCATTGGAGCTAAATATCTTTCCACCGAGCCATTTCTTTTGGTTTGGAAATAGGAAATAGTCACTGGGGGCTAAATCCGGAGAATAAGGCGGATGAGGCCCAATGTAGCCCAATTAATCGAATTTTGACATTGAGACTACACACATGTGCACCCATGCATTATGGTCAATTGAGAGCAAACGCAGCACATATCTTGCAAACAGCTTTCTTAAATCCAACTGATAATTTACTCTTCGATCGGCCAACAGCATATCCTGGATTTTTCGACATTTTCGGGTGTATTGACCTCAATTAGCCGTCCAGAACGTTCAGCGTTATTTGTACTTGTGGGACCACAACGAAAGTCAGTAAAACACTTTTTTACCATTGAAATCGATAGTGCTGAGTCCCCATAGTATTTATCAAGCTTTTCGTTGGTTTGATTGATGTTTTTTTCGCAAAGAATAATATTTAATGAGCACTCAAAATTCACTTACATTTTTAAAAAAATCCACGAGGTTGTATGTTTGAACAGCTGTTAAACGCAAAGTAAATGAACTTGCTCAAAATTTGACAGTAGTCTATTAAGAGGTGGTACTTGATGGGAGCAGTGTTGCATTTCATATAACTACGAGGGAAGTTCGAAAAGTCACGGACTTATTGATCCGCCCTAAAATTTGAATTTAACTGATTATTGATTTTTTACAGGGCTTTGTAGAAGGGTGCCTTACTCGAAGATGTAACAGTTTATATTAAATCATTAATAATGGTTTTAAATCCCACGGATTTTTGCATATAAACCAACAAAAAAATAACCTCAAATTAAAAATATTTCTAAATAGCAGTTCTTTCATTGGCAGAGTAAAATTTTTATTATTTTATGTAAAGATCTAAATGTTAGTAAATTTATATTTGTGTTAGAACTAGTTACAAGCTAGAGTCAAGAATTTTCAAAACATTGATGGGAGGAAAACTGGTAATTCGAATAGCTTTTTTCATGGTTTTCCTCCGCCGAAAATAAAAATTGTAACCACGCAATACTCTTTTTTTTTTTTTTTTGATTAGTATCGCATTTTTGTTGGGCTTAAATTTATTTTTATTATGTTTTTAATAATTAGTTTTTTAAATAACAGTATTATTTAAAAGATTATTTGTATTTTTGAAAACCGTTTAAATATTCTCTATATAATGCTGTTATGTACCCTCAGTTTATACCCTCCCTAATATGCTTTATTTTTTTTAAACTAAATCACACGATAATTGTAAACAATTATCGCATTTCTATTCAGTGTTGCCAGATAAGGTGATTTGAGTCAAAAATGCGGATTTCAATTTAGGTTTGGGGGACAGATTTTTTAGGGTAAGAATTTTAAGCATTTTTATGGATTTCTGTTTTTTTTAATTAAAGCTTATACGATTAAATCTTAGGATCCAAAAAACGTATAAATCTGATATATTAAGTACAGACTGAGTCACTAATATTAAAATTAAATTTAGGTAATTTTTTGTATATACCTTAAGGAAAATTTAATATTATTATTAAATTCTAAATATGGTACAGTTGCATATTTCGATGTGAAAATTTTTCATATAGCTACGAAATAACCCCATTAGAAATCAGCAGGGACTGAAACCGCTCTCGAACCCAAACGGGTTCAGGTTCGCTGTTTATAAAAACTTTGAACCCAAACTCGCTGAACCCAAAAATTTAACCAGGTTCGGGTTCAAAAATATAAAAAAATATTCTTGCTTCTCATGGCGTGAGAAATGTTTGATAGAAAAATTATAAAGAACATTACATTTCTTGCATTCCACTTTGCAGTGCTCGACCCTATATCTAGTCCTTCTTTTCAGCAAATACTTGATCAATGCAGAGCTACATATTTGCAAAAAATTGCGAACACCAAAAATTTCTTCTTTAGCTAAAAAGCTAATCTTGAAAAAAAGCCGTAATAGACTCTCAAACTAGATGGAATTCCAGTTATGACATTGTTCAAGACTTATTGGAATGCGGAAGATTTTATTCGGAATTACTGGATGCTGCATTCACTATGAATGATAATATTTGGAATACTTGTGAAGAATTCGTAAAAGTTTTTTCAGCTGTTAAAAAATTAACGCTGAAACTACAAGAAGAACAGATGACTTTAGGCAATTTTTATAGAATCTGGCTTACTTTAAATTACATTTAACAAAAGATGACAACACAAAAACATTTTCACAAGAATTATATTTAAATATTATAAAAAGAGAAAACTACTTTATAAATAATTCACTTTCGATGACAGCATTATATCTAGATAGCAGATTTAAATAAATGCTAAGTTCCGATGATGTTGAAAATGCTAAAAAAACATATTTTAAAAACAATTCAAATTTTCAAAAATTTACAAATGGAAAGAAATTATTAGAGAATCAATATTTTGTTCTTCAGAAGATTATGAAAGATATGCTCGAACAAGTTCTAAAAAAGGAGGAACGTTTTTCTAAATCAAATTCTTCAAATGAACAAGTTTAAAAGAAGAAAACTAAAAACTTACAAATCCATAAAATACAATTATTTTTAAACAAATTTTTTTTGTTTTTTTTTTTCAATCTGATTTGTATATTAAAAATTTATTTTGGGTATTATAACTTAGTAATTATGGACATAGATTAAAAGTTTTCTGGCAACACTAATTATATATACAATAATTTGAAAATTTAAGAGGTCAATGCCCGCACTCTCAGTTTTCACTTTAGCACAAATTTAATGAAAATTGTATTGCCAAATTTTACATACAATTTCACAGTTTTTTTGTGTTTTCATAGCACTTTGAAAAAAATTATTTTTCCGATGACATTGCGAATAAGTAGGCTGATTGAAAGCAGGTTGCAGACCAAAAGAGTACTATTACTGACTGACTCATCAGCGGCTATCCAAAACCGCTGGAGCTAAAAACTTAAAATTTGGTGTGTGGGTTCCTGCTACGGCGTAGATATCCGCTAGCACATGAATTTTAGAAATTAATACGCGGAGGTTCAAAAAGAAAAAATGACCTGTCCAAATCTTTTTGAATAGAAACTTGAAATTTTTTTGGAATTTTGGCTAGGATCATGGTGAAAATCAACCTGATATTCAAAAATTTAATGTGTTTCCTGAGGGTCAATTCTCGTTCTGTGAAACGGTGAAATGAAAAGTTTTTTCACGTTTTCATAGTACTTTCGATTCGCGTTCTGTGAAAAAATGTTAAGAAATATCAAAACGTTTTCATATGAAAAAAAAAGTGGAACGAAACAAGATTTTTTCACGATTGCACAGCACTGGCGATTCTTGTTTTGTGTAACAGTCCAAACAACTGTCAAAATATTTTCATATGAAAAAACTGTTTACACAGACTATTTATAAGTGAAAAAAAAGAGAAGATTGTAAGAGGAAAGCGTGCCAGCGAAAGCCAAAAGGAGTATTTAATTAATTATTAAGAAAAGCATGTGGACATTGCAAACAATAAGTAAGTAACTTAATAACCATAATCACACTTTTATTAATCCCATATTTACAGATTTGTAACTGCAGATGGTGCCAAATTTAGAGACGAAAAGTGTAACGAATTAGCGGCGAGCCTTAACAGTTTTAGTGGGACCCAAAAGGACAGTGAAAAATGGCAAAAGTATGGCATATTTATTTATAGTTTATTTATATTCTTTATGAATTTTTTTTTTAAGTAATATTAGACTTCATATGCGCACCAAATATAGTTCACTTAAAGTAAGCCGATATAAATCCATGAAGTGCTTGTCGGTTGTCATCCCGAATGGATTGTGGTCAGCACGAAGTATGCGTCTCAGCACTCTCAAAAAATTCCTATAAATTATTAAATTATTTACTGTAATGAAATGCTTGTAACATCATTGTCTTACCTTTGTTCATCCGGAATTCTTTGAGCAATATCCAATAATACAATTAATACAGATATTTTTATATAATTATTTAAAATAAATTTTAACTTACGAACTTAATTCACTTTTGTTTACGTTTTTCTCTGTTTTGACATTTTCTTTAAATTTTGGATAACACAGTTACAAAATTTTCATGGGTACAGTGCGAATGAAACATTTTTTTCATAATACATACGAGAATCGCAATTTATGTATTTGTGAAAAGTTCGAGTGAAAAGTGCTTATGAAAACGAAAATGAAAAGTTTTTTTTTTCATTTCACATTATCACAGAACGAGAATTGACCCTCTGGAGTATGTAATAATTATTTACGGGAAAAAAATAGGGGCTTAAATATAAACCTTTGGATATAAACCTGAAATTTAAAATATGAGTTCCCTGGAATATGGAATATCTATTGGATTTTATGTCAGAAATGTCGTAAAGATGGGGATTCTAAAGGGAAAAATTCTCCCCTTTAACGGCCTGCCCAAGCCACTTTGACTGGAAGCTTAGGGTATATTGAATCCCCTTTTGCTAGAAATCTGAAATTTAAAATATATGTTCCCCCAGGTAGGGGGAAATTAACTAAAGAAATACTTTAGAAATTTCTTTAAAAAGGGAAAGTGTGCTCCTAGCACAAAACCACTGAGGATAGGAACTTGGCAAATTGGGATGTAAGTTGCTCCACTGTCGTACATAGTTAATTACTAAGATAGGGGTTTTGGAAATTTTAACGAAAAGGGCAAAAAAAGTAAATGTCTCCCTTTTAGCGTCTTGCAGAAACTCCTTCAGTTAGAAATATGAAATTAAACCAATGAGACACCTGAGGTATGGGCTAATTCACGGAGGAGACTTCCAATAAGAACGTGGTTTAAACAGTGTTCAAAAGGGAAAAATAACTCATTTAATCATCCACCTCAAACCGCTGGCTCTAGCAACTGGAGAATTGGTATGCACCTTCTTTTAACCGCAATTGCAGTTGTTTTTTATCTATGGAAAAATACAAAACAACTATAATTACAATATTTTTAAATAACTAACGAAAAGTACTGTATGTCGTAATAGTTTAACGCACTCGTATGACTCGATTCGTGTACAGATGGACGAATCATGAGGGTGTCCTTTCTTTACTTCTGTGGAATCTTCCACTTAGTCTTGTACTTCTCTCTTTGGTTGGGAGCGACAGGGATGTGGTGTCTCAAATTGATGACGTGGCGAAAGTGGTGAAGGAAAAGTTTCATTGCTCCTTTAGGGATATTATGCCGACGGCTCTGTAGAAGTTGCAAAACTATCCCGCTTTTACGCTTGTTACTCTGTGAACGGTGAGGAAATCCAACTTTATGATAAAGCTAAGTATTTTCACAGAGGAAACAGAATCGTGCAGAAAACCAAATTTGTAGCCAATCGAATGGTTCGGTTGTGGTAACCGAATTTTTCGGTTATTACAACAGACAGTCATTTAAGACTTAAGTTATTTAATTGTGACAACATTACTTCGATTGCCTCAAAACCAATTCGGTGGTCATAACCGAAAAATTCGGTTGCTGCAACTGAATCATTCGATTGGTAAAAAAACCATTTGTCAGCACGAATTTGTTTTCTGGGTGTTGGTTGGTGTTATTCTGGACGGGGATTTGAAAAAGGCGGTGATTGCTTTGCTTTCCTGTAGGAGGGCCAACGTGAGTTGCTAGGTATTGGATCCCAGTATCGTTCGATGGATATACATGACGGTGTCTCGTCATATTCTTTTGTATGGGGTCAATGTTCGGTGACCTATATTGGAAAAGGTGAGCTGTATTAAGTATTTAAAGGCGGTACAGAGAATGAATTTTGTGAGCATCACAGGAGCATTAAGTACTACACCCTCGGATGCCTTGCATCTTATTTCTACGAATATACTGGGGAATCAGGTAGCAGCTGATGCGGCTATATAGCTGTGATCGATGCCATAAAGACGTAACAATGGGTGTGGCTACAGTGTGATATTGGTGATGGGTGATTTTCCACCGAATGTGGATCATATGGCTTCGGATGAACGCCTCTTTACCCTTCATAAATTGACAAACAACTCTTGGGTGAGTGACATACCGATGAAGGGGTGTGGCTTTGACTTTTATATGGATCGATCAAAGGCCAATCTTCTGTCCAAGAGAAGCGCTAACAACCACTCTGATAGTCAAACTGCAGTCAAGTCATTGGGATCAATGTCTCTGGCGACTGCCCATAACTGGCGTGCATCCTTATAAGATGGCTAAGAAGTTTGATATTCGACTCGTATGGATGGATGGAAACCACCTTACATGTTCCCCTGACAACTTTGAAGTTGGGTAACCAGCTTTTTTCCGAGAGGACAACTATTCTCAGGTGGGCTAACGAAGTGATTTGCATTAGTACAAGGCATATCTGGCCCGTTCTTGATTCGAGATGCACCATTTGGATCCTATTGTTGTACAGTAGGGATATTTCGGTGATAGTGGTGGTAATAGCCGGCCACTGTTTTATCGGGAATCTTTACACGACTGCTGTAAGAGCTTCATGGATAAGGAGGGAAGCATTTACATATACCGGTAACGAAGTATCGGGCTTTTAAGCTATAATGCTATATTTAGACTCAGCAAAAGTATATAGTTTTTGGCACTTTGTAGTTTTTATGCGTCAATACGCCTCAAAAAAGCAAAAACTTATGTAGTTTTGGAACAAAATGCAGTATTCGATTAAAAACTGTTTTAGTTGTAATATATTATTCCTTGTGACATTAACATTATTTATACAATTTATTTTGATTCAAAATTTTTTGTTATATACCAAAAGAAACATATTTTTGTCTTTATTTTTTAAACATTATATACTTTATAGATTCACAAGGAATCCAAAAAAAAAATACGAACAATACAAATATGAAATATTAATAAAATTAAAACAAAAACAAATTTTGTTATAGATGTGAAAAATATATGTTTGGAAATTCAAAAGTAAAAAAAAAACACAAACTGTGCGTAGAAAGGAAGACTACAATTTTAAATAGTGACCTTACTGTAGGGGTCCAAATTTTGTAAAGAAAAACAGATGTCATTTAAAGTGTGTATTTATAACAATTTTTAAAGTTAAAGGAGATTTATACAATAAATTTTGCATACAAAATTTATTATAGTCAATTAATTTCTTATAATATTAATATTTTTACATGTGACTTAAAATAGCAAAGAGTTTAGGAACTGCGCTCCTTTTCAACTTAGTAATAAGTTTTGAAGTGTATTATAAATATATTATGTGATATATATTATTTTACAATGACTTTAACACAGCCCTTAAAGTTTTGTTGTTTTCCAAAATTATAAAAATGTTATTAATTTTGAAAAAAATATAAATAATTCCAGCAAAAATAAATGGAAGTGATTCTTAAGGAATTCATTTTTCATTGATTCTAAAGTATCGTTTAGTTCTGAGTTCTTTTTCATAACTTATAAAAATTTAATTTTTAATGAAATTTAACACTTTTCAAATCTATTACGCTACAAAAAGTAAAAAAAAATTATTGTAGTAAAAATTGCAAGAATTTCAAATAGTGATAAATTGACCGATTGCTGAATTTCCCGCTAAAATTTAACGAACAGTAAAACTCAAACTTTTTATAGGAAACAACAACAAATGTGTCAGTAAAATTCCCAGAAGCTAACGGAAGATTGTGAAAATGAGGCTAAAGCCCGATTACTGATGTCCTGTAGAAATCTAAATTACAAATTCAAAATTTATTTGGGAAGAACAAAAGATTTAATTTTTCACTAAACCATAAGAAGGGCTTTAGATGCAATGAAAAAGGATCATAAAGGAAAACTTCCACCCTATGACACCCCTATGTAATAATCATTGGTTCCGATCCAAATTTTCATAACACCGGAATCAAAATCACTGCTTCTTTTTATTTTCTTTTGCTACTTTTTTTTTTGCTGGATTGTATACAAACAAAAAGATGAAATGTTTTCATTCCATTCGTAATATGAATCAATTGTTGACTTAACTAAATTTAGTAAAATACACAAAAGTTTCGTTTATTGTACAAAAAAAAAAATTATCTTCAAGTGTTGCATAGATTTGTTTTCAGTGTATTTAAAAGTTTTCCTTCTAGACATACTGAATCAATGGAATTACCTTTGATATTGATTATTTGTGCTTTGTCAGCCAATGACAATGACATACATATGTATGCAAACGTACTTTTGATGTTTACAATGTGTATCATAATTATTAGGGCTAGGAAGTTCATTCATTGATAATATTATATAGGGTCCGCCATCTAACGTTTTTTTTTCAACTAGTGCTTATTTCGTGAATAGTAACACTTAGCTCATGTCTGATTTGACAGATAATTAGTTTTATCCTTCCGCTGAACGAATATGGTTGTGTATACGCTTGAACAACGCTGGGAAATATTGCGACATTACTTTGAAAATCATGGAATGTCATCTTTTCAATGTCATCTTTTTAGATGAAGTTCATTTTCATCTTGGCGGGTATGTAGACAAGCAAAATTGTCGCATTTGGGGCACACAAAACCCGCACTCATACATTGAAAAGCCGATGCACCCAAAGGCATAATTGGGCCATTTTTCTTCGAAAATGAGCAAGGAGTGGCCGTTACAGTCATTGGCGATCGTTATCGGGCCATGTTGAACGAGTAGGTGAGCAAGGTGGGGACTAGGTCCATATGTGATTTGATTTCCTTTAAATTTGGGGCATGACTTATGGTTCTATATAACCTACACAACCCAAATTAAAATCAGATTGAGAGGTACGTCTAAATATCAATCGATTGTAAACAATTTAAATTCCTTAGGCCAAGAGAAGCTTATGTACCAAATTTCATTGAACTACGTATCTTAATATTTGTAGGTCTGTAGTTTAATTACAAGGTTTTAATGAACGTATGGACGGACATCACAAAATTTACTCAAAAAATGATTTTAATTAGAAAGATATTCTGAGTCGATTGGTATACTCTAAGGTGGATCTAGGTCTGATATTTTTGCTAGTTACAAACAAAAACTTGTAATACCCTTTTCACGTAGTGGTGTAGGGTTTAAGTATTAAAGATTATCTAAAAGTGACAAACGTTTTTGGTTTTTTTAACCAATGGACTTTACAAAATTATACTATTCTGTGACTTGCGTCATTGATATGCTGAGTTAAAAGAAAAATGTCATCCCAAAATCCTAATCGTTTACAATATGTGTATTTTGGTTTATCCGGTGCTATAGCAAGTATTTTGTTAATTGTGATATGGGTGTTCTTAATATCAAGAGCAGTATGTAATAATTTAAATACTAAAATCTTTCGATTTACAATCCAGCTTCGGAACGAATCAAAGCGGAAAATTATTTTTAAAAAAATTGAAGTGTAAATCGAAGGATATTTGTTCAAATAGATTTAGAAAAACAAAATTCCTACTAACACTTGTTTTGCATTTAGTTTGTGAAGAAGCTTAACAAAAAGTTAATACAATTTGTTTCATTAATTTACAGTCAATGTTATACTAAAATTAATTGATCTTATATGGAGTGTATAATGGGGGTTCCCACAGATTGAAATGAAATTTGGATATGGTATAGAGGGGAAAAAAGTTATAAACTTTTGGTAACAAATATATCGGCTTAAGTTCATATTTTAAAAGTAAATAAGAGTTTAAAAATTTATCGAAACTTTTTCGTTTAAAAACTTAAGTTAAACTTGATATTGGAAAGCTTAAAATGACCACATACAGGTTAGTTGAAAAGTTCCTGCGCTCGAAATGAAAGAATACTGTTGTTGTTACGAAATATATTTTTTTATTCAATATAATCTCCTAGAAGCTCAATACACTTGTTCCAATGATCTTCCAATAATTTTATCCCATCCTTATAATGCTTTTCCGGAAGCTCTGCAAAATAACCGTCTACGGCTGCTATGGCCTCTTCATTCGACGAAAAATGCTTTCCACGAAGGAATTGTTTGAGATAGTAGTCACTGGGAGCCAAATCTGGTGAATACGGTGGATGTTCAAGCAATTCGTACTTTAATTCTTTGAATTTACCCATCGTCAAAACACTTTTGTGAGCAGGTGCATTGTCTTGATGAAAAATTATTTTTTTCTTCTTTAAACCAGGTCTTTTCTCACGAATTTTTTCATCCAGCTGATCCAAAAGGCTGCAGTAATATTCAGAGTTGATTGTTTTACCTTTCTAAAGATAATCAATCAACAAAATTTCTTTTGCATCCCAAAAAACTGATGTCATAACCTTCTTTGCTGATCGTTGTGACTTCACCTGCTTTGGAGCTGAATAACCAGCTTCAGTCCACTGTAAACGTTCTTGTTTCAATTTAGGATCATGGTGGTAGATCCAAGTCTCATCCATAGTTATAAAACGACGCAAGAAGTCGGTTTTATTCGGCTTAAAACGCTCGAAATTACGCTGAGAAATTTGTTTTCGATCCAGTTTTTGTTGAATTGTTAATGTGTGCGGCACTAACTTTCCAAACAGTTTTTTCATACGTAATTATTCATGTAAAATATGGAGTACTCGTTCGTCTGAGATGCCTATGGCATTAGCAATTTCACGCTTAGTCAAACTTGGATCTTCACTAACCATATTATGTACCTGCTCAGTGATTTCTGCTGTGGTTGCAGTTTTTGGTCGTCCTTCGCGTGGATCGTCTTCAAGGCGGGTACGTCCACGTTTAAATTCACCAGGCCAAAATTCAACGGTGCGTTTTGAAGGTGAGGAGTCCTTATACACTTCTAACAATTGTACATAAATTTCCTTTGCTCCAACTCATATGCACAATGTTCAAGCTTTTACAAAAGAGCTTTTTCACCTACAGCGAGCTTCGATGAGAGCTTTTACATTTATGAGTTCACAATACAAGGATGGAAATTTTTAATTTCGAAATGTTATAAGTTGTATAATTTATTTAAGCCAAAACACTTTAATTATTCTTTTAAAAGATATTTAAAAAAAAGGCCATCTTCAAAAGGCTTGTTGTACTTTGCTAAGGATAGAGCAACAACAAAAGGAATCTTTTCTTTGATAATTTTTTCATATTGAAATTGGTCGATTGGCAACTTTAATTTCTGTTCATCTACTAATTTGGCCCTATCTAAATTTTTATTCAAAAATCTATTTTGGCCTGTATTATAATGCCTTTCAGTGGCATGTTTGTGATTGCGTTTAGCATTATAACCACAAACCAAACATAAGGGATCGCCGTCATTGTTTTCAATAAACAAAAACAACTGTTCCCACGCTTTATTAAATGTATTTTTTTAGTGAACATAGACTGATCGTTGTGTATTTGAAAAGTTATTTTCAAGTTGATGAAAAAGTACTAACGTACTGAATTTTCCGTCCCTGAAATAAAAGCTCTTTACTACAAACGCAAATATCATAGTATTAGTGTTTGGAAGCCACTGGTATACATTCACGTCACAATCACTGCACTTGGGCTAGCACCATAACTAGAAGCTAAGGGTTTCTGTAAATCGGCTAAGAATTTCATGGTGTCCGCTAAGTGGCATCGAGACAGCAAGTCAGCGAACCTAAACTTGAAGCTAAAAAATTGGCATTTTACATCCTGAGTTTTATACCGTCCTTGATTGAACTAGAAGTGATTTAGCTGAAAGAACGATTGAACGAGCTATTGAACTGGAAGAGCTATTGAACTAGAAGATCTATTGAACTAGAGGATTTATTGAACTAGAAGATCTATTGAGCTAGAAGAGTGATTGAGCTGAAAGAACGATTGAACTAGAAGAGCGAACTAGGTCGCATATGGGAGCTGAACTATACAGAGCGCTCTTTAAAAAGAACAAAAATGCCCAAGCCTAACACATACTATTTTTTTTTTGTTCCTTTTAAAGCATATCCAAATTTTATCCGAATGGGAGTAAATTTCCATGCATACCTTCCTTGTTAATTAACAAATTAAACTTGTTTGTTTCTTAATTTAAAATGCCGATTTTACATATCGATGCCCACACTGAGAGAATTATCTGCAATGAAATTGCTCTGGAACTAATGCAATTTTTCATAAAATTTGCTGAAAAATTACTATTTATTTTTTTTTAAAAATTGCATGCACTCATTGAAGAAGTTTCATCATATGAAGCATTTTATTAAATTTAAGAAAATTTTCATTCACTTTATTGATTTGGTGAAAATTTCTGATTAAAACTTATCCTGGAAAATTCTCTCTGTGCAGTAGCACAACAACACGTACACTCACCAAAAAAAGTCTGTAATGGCAACTGAATATTTTGCTGTTATTACGGAAAATTCTGCTAATTTGAGCCCAGCGGTATTTTTTGCTAATCTTAGCAACACATGTCTGCTGACGTGTAGTACAATGAAATTAGTAGAAAAATTAGTAGCCGCTACTAAATTTTAGTAGACTTTTTGTAAAGTGGAATTTAAAATCTGTTTGCTAAAATCAGCAAAAAAAATTACTAAATATTATTAATATTAGTAAAAAGCTTTGAATTTATTTTTCTTATCGAGCATCAAAAATTTTGATTATATTTAAAAAAAAAAACGAATTAATCATTTTCTTTTAATTTGATAATTTCTGTTTTGAAAAATATTTTGGTAAATTTTTTGTTTTAATTTTAAGATTAAATTTTAATTATTTTAGGGCGCATTTTTAGAACTAAAAAACCTTTTTAGTGCTATTTTAAGTGGATGTCCTCTTTTTAGACATGAGTCGATATCTTCACTTCCGATCCCTTTTTTAATCTATGTGACATTTTAAGGAAATTTAAGTTTGTAGGTGTAAGTTTTAATTAGAAATAACATTTCCTTCAATATTCACTTTTTTAAAATTAGTAATATTTTTTGCTAATTTTAGCAAATCGGTTTTCAAAAATTTCTAAAATGATTTCTGAAATTAGCAACAAAAATTTGTAAATATTCTGTTAAAATTCTGTAATTTTAAAATGTAAATAGCAAAAAGATTTGCTAAGTAAAAATTTTTTTACTAGTAGAGTGCGATTGAAAACCGTTTACAAATTTTTCTACTAACTTTTTTTTCTGAGTGTAACTGACGCTGAAATTCCCACTGGAGATAAGTATTCAAAGAATGACTTCAGTGTAAGGGAAAAGTTGTTTGGCATGCTTTATTTAAGTTAAGAGTTTAACAGCGATATTCATATTGAAGTCTTATATATCGCACTCAACTATTTAGTTTTTAACTAAAATGTATTTTAGGCCTAGCGGCTTGTTAGAATAGAATTTATTTATAATGATTTCTTAGCATGCCGATTAATCCTTTTAAAGATTAACTGAAACTTAAACCAATTAAATTTAGCAATTAAGATGGAAAATTTTTAATTTTTCTAGGATAAACAACTTCGAGATGATATTAAAACTACTCAATTATCCTTGGATTTTATGAAACCTTGGTCTAGCGCTTGGAATTATAACAATACATGGAGATTTATTGGAAATGCCTCACTGAAACATAAGATTTACTCAGCCTATTTCGATCGAAGAATAGAAATTTTAGGTAATTTATTTGTAGTAAATATTTTGTACATAAATGTCTCACTTGTATAAGGAATTTTGATCGTGAACTGGAAAAAATGTGGGAAACCGTAATAAATATTTGTCATAATATATTTTTTAACAATCCATTAACAAAAGAATTGTTACCCAAATATATTGAATATTTTAGTCTTAGACTAGAATAATTGGCCAAATTGCTTCATTTTTCTTACATTAATGTTCAAAGTAAATATTATCTATTTCAAGGATTTTAGTTGAAATCTTGAAATGATAAATTTTAAGTAAGAAATATCAAAGTTTTTCTTCGAAAAACACAAAATTTTATTTTTTTTATATAGGGTGGTTAAATTTTAAGGGGCGATATTGAATGTGAACCACACCAAAACGTCAAGTTTTTTTCTGCATTTCATTTGTCATTTCTCAATTTCAGACTAACTCAATTTGAACCATGAAAAGATACACAATCGAGCAACCCCTTAAAGTTATTCAGGCTTATTATAAAAATGGGCGTTCAAATCAAAATGCATATCGTGCACTTCGTGATTGTTTCGGTCAATTTAATCGTCCAAATGTGCGTATAATCAGAAATATCGTGCAAGAGCGCCCCGGTAGGCTAGTTGGTAGCGTGCTAGCTTATCAGTGCGGGGGTCGTGGGTTCGATTCCCACCAGAGGCTCCGGTCGGTTTTCGCTACAACGAGCCGATGGGCTTTGTTGCTAGTGCTCGGTTAGGGTATTAATATATAATTTGTAATTAATATAAATAAAATCTGGGCAAACCGGGTCTTTAGAAGATGTGAAAACACCCGTGCATGCTCGTACAGATCGTACTGCAGAAAATAGTGCTGCTGTTCGCGGTAGTGTGGCTGAAGAGCAGTCCACCTCAACTCGTCGTCGTGCCCAACAATTGCACCTCTCACGCTCGTTGTTGATGAACATTGCATAAAGACTTGCATTTATACACTTAGAAGGTGCAATTGACTCAAGAACTAAAGCCTCTTGACCATTCCAAACGTCGTCAATGGTCAGAATGGTGGCAAGAAATGGCAACAGTGGATGATCAATATTTGAAGAAGATCATCTTCTGTGATGAGGCATATTTTCACCACAGTAGATTCGTCAATAAGCAGAATTGCCGCATTTGGGCGAATGATAATCCAAGAGTGATTGTCGAAAAACCAATGCACCCACAAAGAGTGACTGTTTGGTGCGGTTTATGGGATGGCGGCATCATTGGGCCGTATTTTTTCCAAAATGAAGCCGGTCAGGCAGTTACTGTGAATGGTGTTCACTATCGTGAGATGATAACGAACTTTTTATGGCCCGAATTGAAATACATGGATGTGCACGATATGTGGTTTTAACAAGATGGTGCCACTTGCCACACAGCTCGCGAAACAATGGCTCTTTTGCGCGACAAATTCAATGGCCGTGTTATCTCACGTGGTGGCGATGTCAATTGGCCGCCAAGATCATGTGATTTTACACCGTGTGACTTCTTTAAGGTTATTTGAAAGAAAAGGTGTACGTCGATAAGCCAGCAACAATTCAAGAGCTAATGGATGAGATAATTCGGCACATTAACGGCATGGAACCTCAATTATGCCTCAGCGTCATCGAAAATTGGGACCATCGGATGGAGGTGCGCCGCCGAGGTCGCGGCGGCCATTTAGCCGATATTTTGTTCCATACATAATTGAATCTTACCATATTATCATAATAAAAAGAAATGACAATAATTTCCTAAATAATTTGTGTTTTATCCAAAATCAACAACGGCCCTTAAAATTTAACCACCCTTTACTAATCATATAATAACAAATTTTATCCTAATACTGTAACGAGCACTAGCAACGAAAGCTATCGGCTCGTTGTAGTGAAAACAAACCAGAGCCTCTGGTGGGAATCGACCCACGACCACAGCACTGATAAGCTAACACGCTACCTACAAGAATACCGAAGGGCTTATTTAACAACAAATATTTGCTCTTTTTTACAGAAAATCCTAGTCAAGACAATTCTCGAGTAGCTATTGGTTCCATAAGAGTATTTGCAGTTCTTCCTCTAGAATTTGAAGATGACATAAGCTGTGTTTTTAGGTTTACTTTTTTATCTTGATATTTTTGAATCTTAACTTTAACTTCTTTAATTATAGATCAAAAGATTTTTTAGTAACGGAAAGTAAACCTGAAATAGCGAAAGCTTTACATGAACATCATAATGAAAAATTTGCTGCCTTTACCATAGTCTGTCCTTTGTATAGAAACCGAATTGGTAGCTTAAAAGTACAACTTCCTCAGGCGGTGGCCATAAGATACATAACAAATAGATTAACTTATATAAGTCCAACATTTATACCAATAAGGTAAGATATAACGATATTAATTACAGCATTTAAATATTAATTATTTCTTTACCATTATCCAGTTATCCTCGAAATATGGATCAATTATTTGCCCAATCAAAACCTATTTTATCCATTTGTGTGTGTCCACAACAACAGAACTACAGTGATGCTTTAGGAATGACAGAATTTGTGGAAATGTATCGAATATTGGGAGCAACACATTTTTATTTTTACAATATAGATTATTCTGAGGATGTTAAACTTTTATTAAACTATTACCGCGATCAAGGTTTAGCAGATATTTTGGATTGGAATTTACATGATCATACGGATGATTTACATTATAGCGGTATAGTGGCTCAATATAATGATTGTGTCTACAGGGCAAATGTAGTAGATAATTTTCGATATGCGGCCGTGGTGGATTTTGATGAGATACTAATGCCTCTGAAACATAATTCCCTTGTACACTTTTTAATTCAATGTGATGAGGGTTTAACCCCGGCATTTGTTTTTCGCAATGTTTTTTTCTTTAAAACAGATATTGAAGATAAGTTTAGTATTCCCGAAAAAGCTATAAATCGTATGTTATACACCCAAACTAAAATTAGACGAAACTTGGACATTATGCCAGCCTATACGGGCAGTAAGTGTATAGTCAACACTCATGCTATTGTAGAAATGGGTAATCATCAAGTTTGGCGCTCAACTTCCGAATACCCAGATCATGTCGTAGATCCTACAGTGGGTTTATTATTTCACTATCGTGATAAATGTATTAATTGTCGTGCAGTGCTGTCCACAGATTATACGGCTCGAAAATATGGTTCTCTTATATGGGATCGGGTAGATGCTACTTGTTTACATGTGTTTATGAGGGAGAAAGGAATTTGCCCATCAACTGACTACCCAGTAAAAATAAATGGAACAACTTCTAAATAAATCACTTATTTTATAACATCAGCAATAAGTCATCCCTGTAATTAAAACACAAATCTTCACCTTAAATGCAAGACAAAGTTACAACAAAAATCAAAATAGATTTTCTGCAATATTTTTCAAATTACAACACTTTTGACTTCTCTCATAAGACTTTTAAAAGTCTTGTCACATCGTTTTGCATTTACGCAGAGAAAAACATGCTTGCAACATGATCACTGCTACTAAATTATGCTTGCTGTATTCGGTTATGGTTGTCACTACCAAGTTATTAGTTTATAAATAAGTTCTAACAATCAATATGGTCGTAACCAACATTATTATAGTAAATATTTTATTATTTTGTGATTGTTGCTTTCTATTTTATAATATGTTTGGCTGTAACCATACCGTGGTAATTAAAATATGGTAATTATGAAACTATAAAATGCTGGCAACAATCAATGCATAAATATGAATCAAATAAAACATGACTTTGACATTTACAGTCATAATACTGGCTTATTTTCATAAAAAAAACTGTATAAGTTCAGTCACCCAAGTAAAAATGATTATATACACTCAGAAAAAATATTAGTAGAAAAATTTGTAAACAGTTTTCAATCCAACTTTAGTATTTGTGTACTGACTTTTAGTAAAAATAATTATTATTTAGTAAACTTTTTTGCTATTTACATTTTACAAATTACAGAATTTTTACAGAATATTTACAAATTTTTGTTGCTAATTTCAGATATCATTTTATAAATTTTTGAAAACCGATTTGCTAAAATTAGCAAAAAATTTCTATTAATTAAAACTTATACATACACACTTAAATTGCCTTTAAATGTTAAATAGTTTGAAAAAAGGTATCGGAAGTGAAGATACTTTTCGCAACCGACTCATGTCTAAAAATAGGACATCCACTTAAAATCGCACTAAAAACCAGCCCTTAAAATATTAAAAAATTGGACCTTAAAATCAAAAAAGATTACTAAAAAAAATATTTTTCGAAACAAAAATTAACAAATTAAAACAAAATGATAAATTCGTTTACGTTTAAACTAGTTTTTAAGCCTTTTATTTTTTTTATTTTGTCTAAAATATTTTTTGAAAAAATTTAATTAAAAAATGTTTGATAAAAATATATAAATTTGTACATTCGAATTCGTAAAAGGCAATTTCAAAAGAAATTAGCGACTTTAAAGTGTAACAAGTGTATCTAAAAATAATTGAGTTAATTTGTGCATTTTAATAATATATTTTTTATAAATTAAAATTTAGCTATATTTTACAATTCAAAGATTTTACAGAAATTTACTAAAATTTATTAGTGCACTTAAAAAGTTTGTAAGTTAAAATAACTGAAAATATCCTTTAAAAGAAATGATATTTCATTTAAAAACCGGTCTACTTAATTTTCATTTAAATTAAATGCCATTTGTATTGTTTATTTTTAAATGTTAATTAATCAACTGACACATCCGTAAGAAACAAATGATATAATCAGTTAAAATAAATGTCAAAATTTTACCTACCAATCCTTAAAAATAACTGTTTTTTTCATTTATTTGAAATTATTTCTGTTTTTGTATTTTTTGTTTTTTTTTTAATATACTCGTACAATACAAAATGTATGTATGCATATGAAGCTATAAACACTTTTTGTGTGAATGTTTTTGTGTATGTATGTGTGTTTATGAAGTTCTTGTAATTTGTATTGAAAAATTTTGTATATATACAACCAATTTAAATAAAAAAACAAATTGAAATTTTTTGAATATTTTTTTTTGAAACAGACAGCAAACAAAATTTAAATTTGTAATAACTGTTACGGACACAAATAAACCACAAGTTTCCGTTTCGTGGGTAAATTTTTATTAAATTTCAAACAAATGAAAAAAATAAATGAAACTGAAAAAAAATGGTAAATGATAGTAAATTATTTCGAATAAATGTATAAAAAAGTTAATATAGATATTTCTTTGAAAAATAAATGTATGTTCCTTTATTTTTAAATGAAACGGAAAACTTTTTTATTAAACTACAAACAGTTAACTACATAATATTCTGAGTGTGTTTACTAATTTTTTATACTAATTTGATTGTACTAATATTAAGAATATTTAGTAAATTTTTGTTTGCTGATTTTAGCAAACCGATTTTAAATTCCACTTTACAAAAAGCGGCAGCTAATTTTTTCTACAAATTTCATTATACTACACGTCAGCAGACATGTGCTGCTAAGATTAGCAAAAAATACCGCTGGGCTCAAATTATCAAAATTTCCCGCAATAACAGCAAAATTTTCAGTTGCCATTACCGACTTTTTTTTGGTGATTGTATGATCATTTTCCCCTGAAGGGTTTTCTTTTTGAAAATGCCTCATTATAATTTTATATTTTATTTCTGGTAAAATAACAACTTTCTTGTGGAAAATGTACTCAGAATACGAGTACTAATAAAATAATTCTTTATGAGAAAATAAAGTCTATAGAACCCAAGAGTTGTTTTGTACCAAAAGGTTTCTTATACAAAATACTAAATTTTTAAGAAATATTTCTAATAGAAACATTTTTAGATTCTATTTACTTTTTCTTAAAGTAAAATTCTCAGATTCTGCAAACTGTTTCTTAGATAAGAATTCCTATATTCTTAAAAGACTTAGATTCTAAGGCATTTCTTTGAATAAAAAATTCTTAGATTCTGAGGATTTTTCATCATGAAAACTACTTAGATTCTAAGGACTCTTTCTAAAAGAAAAATTCTGACACTCAAAGGAATATCTAAAAAAAATCTTAAAAATGTTCTTAGAATCTAAGAATTTTTTTATTAGAAAAAGTCTATAGAATCTATGTTTTTTTATTAAAAAAGTCCTTAGAAATTAAAAATTTTTTTGAAGTAGTTTTCTTTAAAAAAAACTCCATATAATCAAAGAAGTTTTCAAATTTTTTTTTCTTTAGGAAAACACATTTCTTAAAGAAATATTCTTAAACTTAAAGATTATTTTCATAGTTTCGAATCATAATATAACTGTAGGAACCATATTATGGTAAAATTAAGGTTATTTTATTATCATAATATGTTAACTATATTATAGTACGACTATGGTTAGCATAATCATAATCCCAAAAATATAAATATATATATGATGCTCTTCGAATATGATTGCTCCAACCATGTTTATCTCTGCGTGTTTAAGGCAGACCTGGTCGATCTCAATTACATTTTGCAATTATTTATTTGTGTTATTTGTTCAAATTTATAATTCTATCAGACCTGCGCTTATATTTGTGGGATTAAATGTTTTTTAATACCAAACATATTCAAAGTTTTTATTTTTCATTAATCGCTTGTCGTCCCAATTGCAGCTTAACTGTAATTATCTTATTAGATCCCCCCAAAAATTTACAAATTAAAAAAAATATATATTGAAATATTACAATTAATCTATTATTTAGAAATAACACATTAAAATTATAGATCATTGAACAGATAAAATTATTAACATGCTCTTGCCCATTAAATTTCATATTATTTTGTATATTTCTTTTACAAATACGCCTCCTAATTCAATTCACTCAAACAATAATAATCAGACTTAGTTTTCATTAAACCATTGATCATTTCGGACGGTCAAAATAAAAAAAAATGTTAAAATTTTGTTCTTTAACAAGACGCAATTCAAGATCAAGAAATGATTCAAGTGATATTTTTAATAAAAGATCATCATTAGATGATGACAATTTAATGGATTTAATAAAACAACGCAAACCATTAATATTAGCTTTAAGCAGGTAAAAAAAAACTGCTTTTAATAAAATTTGTTTAAATGTGCAACTTTATAGTGTAATTGTGTTATTATTTTTGTAGTAATCTAACAAAGGATTCAGTGGAATATTTGAATCGAAATTCAGATGCAAAAGAAAGTCAGCTTGATTTTAAAGATGTAGAACTTAAAATTAATGAAGAAGGTAAGAATAACAGAAACTTAAAGGAGTTAAAACTTTTTTCAATGTATCATGTTGCTTCAATATGTTTTGTATACGTTTTGGTTCTACACTCAAATAAATAAGTTAGTAATAGGACATATATCTAAGCTCGAAAATCGGCATGTTGTGCGCTCTCATGTAGTTTTGATATTTACTGAGGATCCGACACACTTTTTTACCTCAAGCACTTGCCGTTTTGCCCGTGTTGGCGACCGGCTGACTTCAGTCAAAATAAGATTTCTTAAGAAAATCTTTAGCTTACTTGAGTATCTCAAACCAGACAGGGTTAGAATGCCACACTCAGGAAATTTTTCCCATTAATTAATGTGTTGCTCTCTTTAGAAAAGAGAATAGTGGAGAGACGAAAGGTGGTGAAAGATGTTTAGAGATGAAGGGCTTCAAATATGGCAACACTGTAATTGCATAAGATAATAAATCTTAGAACAGTTGTATTCCGTCATTTGATGGAGAGTTAGCGAAACTGTTGAAACTTTTAGATTTATTATTTTACTTCTGTTGGATTAAGTGTTATGCGAACACCGAAGGAAGGGAGATAGAAAACTCATACATATTGTATTTCTAAATCGAACCTGCAACCTTCTGTGTAACAGTCCAACGCTCTAACCATTCTGAAATTTTAATATTTTTTTTAAGTATTAAATTTGTGAATAGATTTGATGTCCATAAAAAACAGTATTTCAGTGACACCTTGAAAAAGATTAATCTTTTTTGAATTAATTCGCGAATTAATTCGCAAGTTAAGTCAATATTTTATAAATCAATTCAATAAATCAGATTTAAAATCATAATTAATTAATCAATTTTATTTGAACCATTTTTTGATTCAAGTGAATCAAATCATTTCAAACATAATTCTTTTTTTTTTTTTTAATCGCGAATTAAAAAAGGATTAATTTGACTTGCGAATTAAAAAAAAATAAAAAATAACATTAAAATTGATTTGCAAATAAAAAAATGTATGCTTGTATAAAAATGGGTTTCCTTGAGGCTTTTTTATATAAATATATACCTCGTACACTTAAAATAGTTTGTAAGTTAAAATAACTGAAAATATCATTTAAAAGATATGATATTTCATTTAAAACCAGTCTAGTTAATTTTCATTTAAATTAAATGCCTTTTGTTATTTATTTTTAAATGTTGATTAATCAACTGACACATCCGTAAGAAACAAATGATATAATCAGTTAAAATAAATGTCAAAATTTTACCTACCAATCCTTAAAAAATAAATGCTTTTTTTCATCTATTTGAAATTGTTTCCCTTTTTGTATTTTTTTTTTGTACAATACAAAATGTATGTATGTATAGCTATAGACACTTTTTGTGTGAATGTGTTTGAGTATGTATGTGTGTTTATGAATTTCTTGTAATTTGTATTGAAAATTTTTGTATATATACAACCAATTTAAATAAAAAAACAAATTAAAATTTTTTGAATATTTTTTTTTTTTTTTGAAACAGACAGCAAACAAAATTTAAATTTGTAATAACTGTTACGGACACAAATAAACCACAAGTTTCCATTTTGTGGGCAAATTTTTATAATTTTTCAAACAAATGAAAAAAATAAATGAAACTGAAAAAAAAAATGTTAAATGATAGTAAATTATTTCGAATAAATGTATAAAAAAGTTAATATAGATATTGCAAACAGTTAACTACATAATATTCTGAGTATAGTATATTAATATTGGAGGAAAACACCCAGTAGCTGTTTTATAAAAAGCAAACATTTTGTCCGTTTTGCGCTATCTCGCTTAGTTTTCTAGATATGTATTCGTATACGTATTTCGTATTCGAAAACTAAGCGAGGTAGGGCAAAAAGGACAAAATGTTTGTCCTGCTAGAGTATTAATATACTACGATAAAAATAGGTCAGGTCCGAAACTCATCCCGAGGTCTCCTTTTTTATAAAACAGCTTCAGGGTGACCCAATTTTATACGAACGTAATGGAACGGGAAACGAAATTTATTTTATCGGAGTTTGTTAATTTATATTATCATATAAATTGATTACAAAAAAAATAGTCACCCTGTGGCTGTTTAATAAAAACTCCATAAAACCCTTCGGGGACTTGACGAATCTGTTCTGTCGAAGGGTTACCTCCGAGCTTTGCGAAAAATATTGTCCGTTTTGGGCCATTTCGCTTAGTTTTCGAGATGTTCGCCATTTTATAAAATGGCTATTTTTTAAAATGAATTTTTTTTGTCATTATTACAACTAATGCCTATGAAAAAATCCCAAGTATGGTTAACAAACTAAAATATAAATTAATCGTGATTTAAAAAAAAATAATTTGCGAATCAAATAATAATTAATTGATTCTTTGATTTAAAATTTAATTATTTCGTTTGATTTATAAAAAAGAATTATTTAAATCAATTTGATTCTTCCAATAAGAAAAAAATTGAATCATGGTAGTGAATAATTCAATAAGAAAAATGAATTTGCGAATTAAATCGTCAAAATAAAATCAGATTAGAAAATTGATTTTAAAAGTTTCTTAAGATGTGATATTTTAGTTTTTTTAGAAAAATATTTTTTTTTATCAGTACACTTTTGCATATAATGTGGTGCTATGGAATATTTTAAACTAAAAAAAGTTATACCCCTACTAAACAGTGTCACAACTTTGTAAACAAAACATTTAGAAGAGCAACCTTTTTAAAAATATCAGATATTTTTTTGCTTTTAAAATTCCGTTTTAATAAAAATTTCACTGTAGTTCTACATTTACAACCACTTTTTTTGTCGAAAGTCCCCAATGAGCTGTAGTACAATTTAGTTAAATTTTATGTGCTTTTATTTTTGTTATAAATCTGCATAATATTTAAACAGCTGTTAGATTTGTTATTCTTTTAATAAAATAAAAACGTAGGTGGAAAATTATTTGATGGAAATTTAAATATTATTGTATATTTATTTAAATTAGCTCTATAATAAATTGTTTTCCGTTAAAATTATTTAAAATTGAATTATTGCTTAAATTTACACTTAAAAACAGATTTGTGATGGCCACAGAATAAATGATAATCGTTCGAATGCAGCAATATTTTGGTTAAGACCATAGAATTTTTATTAAGGTAACTAAATTTCAATTCAAATCTATTTTTTTCTGTGTAGGTTCATCGACTATCAACTTCGACCGTTATATCACAAATCACACTCAAAAAAAAAGACATGAACTAAAATGTAATCAAAAATTTCCTTCAAAATAGTTTATAAATTTTCCCCAATTTAAGTAAAATTTTAATAAAACTTAGAAAAATTTTCTAAAAAAGAATAAAAATTCCTAATTTTGAGGAAAAACGAAATAGTTTATATACTCAGAAATAGTTCATATTTTTTCTAAGTAATATTTCTTGATTTTAGGAAAAAAACAAGTCAATTAAATAAAAGTTTATCAATTTTAAGAAAAACATCTTAGTTTTAAGAAAATAGCATACTTAAGTGTAATAAAATTAAGTTTAGTTCAAAAAAAATTTAGGACATAATTTACTCCCATTTGGTTCAAAAAATGTGTCTAACTTAAATCGAGAAAGTACTTGAACTTAATGTTTGTTAATTTTTTGTTCGCGAGTAGTAAAATTAACTAAATTTTAGAAAACCATTTCCAAATTCAGTTTTTAAGTATACCACTTTCTAATTTTGAAAAATTATTTTCTAAAAATTAGTTCAGACAATTAAAAACAAAATGTAATGAATGTTTCCTATGTTATAATAAAAATTTACTTGATTTAAAAACTGATGAACTATTTCTAAGGAAAATTTTCATGCAACTTGGTTTAGATAAATTTTAAAAATTTTAATAAAATATTTTTTTTTTTTTTAAGTAAAAGTTTTCTAATTTTTAAAAAATAATAAAATTTGGTATAGAATATTTTTTTTTTTGGAAAACGTTTAACTTTTATTTTTAATATTCTATTCCAAAAAAAAACAATCAATTAAAAACAAACCAGTTAGTTTACCTAATTTTCAAGAAAAAATATTATTAAATAAAGAAATTAAAGTAACCATTTCAAAAAACTATTGTGCATGATTGTAATTTTTGGCTCGTGTAATTTTTGCACGAATAAGCGTGCCCATCTCTAATCTTAACAGTCTTAAATATTGAACTTAAAGTAGCTTAAAATATATTTTAAAATTTTGTTAGCAGAGGGTAAAAAATTTCGCTTGTATGTAATAAATTTGTTTGTTGACTACAATACAAATTATCGCAGGCACATTTTATACATTACGGCATAATGGCTTTCCTATAATTGACATAGCGCTTATTAAACTTTATATTTTTCGAACTATATTTATATTTTTACCTAATAATAAAAAAATTAAATTTGTATATGTCACATAAAGTTTAAGCTAAAAATCCCATAAAATTAACTTATGAATTTTCCATTTTCCAATAATAACAAGAAATGTAACTGTGATATTTTGTATTTTTGCATCAATTTCCTTAAATAAGTTAATTTAAGAAGACAAAGGACCCCCAGTGTTTCTTAGCCATAGATGCCGGATGTCACGTAGGGCGTCCCCTTTTGTAGTTCTCTCAAGCAGAACCGTTAATTAACTAATAATGCAGTACATTTTTTTAATTTGCTTACCTAATGAAATTTAATTTATATTTCAAATACATGAATTTAGTATAACTCAATTTAGTTTTAAGACAAAATTTTATAGCAAAAAGCTTGTAAAGAGCAGTGTCCTCACAAAATGGAAGTCCTCCGAAAGTGGGAAAATACTTACGCAATGAGTGTAAAGTACCTTTACCATAGAAGCAGGATAAGGATAATTTTCACTTAAAAGAAGTGCAATTTAACTTGATGTTAGAAAATATTTTCTTATTTTTAGGGAGTTAAGTCCTAGTTTTTAGTAAAAAAAAATATCTAATTAACTTAAATAAAATAAAATTTTTCTTTAAACCAAGGAAACATTTTCGAACTAACAGTACAATTTTAGATGATGTATGAACTAATTAGGAGGAAATTTCACTGTTTTGTTATAAAAATTTACTTCTCAGTAGTATAATTTTTCTATAATTTAGAAACCAAATTTTAAGTAAAATTTGTTCCTTAATTTCAAGGAAAATTTTATAAAATATTGGTAAAAAGTGTCTTTGGCGCCGTTTTCATTTCAATTTTTCCTCTAAATATGTTAATTTTTCTAAATTCTAGTTAATTTTTTTTTTGAGTGCAGGTATAAATGTTAGAGGTTTTTTCAAACTATTCTGGTTTTTATTTTTGCCATACAATTTATCATAAGTCGTCTCGCCAATTGAAAGCCAAATTCCTTTGGTCATTCCATCATTCCCCCCAAACTACAACCCTGATTTTTTTTTTTAAATTTCCCGTATTTACGTTTTAACTTGATAGTAAATACTATGTAGTTAACTTCAATATTAATTTACATACATTCATTCATATTTATTTTATAGTACGTACGATCACTATAATATAATACGATAATACTACACCCACCCCAATTTGTCAAAACAAAAATAAAACATTATGTCTGTCAGTCCATCAGGTCTATCCGCATGGGTATGTGCGAGTGTGTGACCATTGAGACACAACGAGTACTTTGCATTTAAATAAGGAGAGTAGATACTTGTTGAAATGTATGTTGCTATCGACCGTTTTGGTTTATAGTAGTGGTAGTGACATTAGGTACTCGTCGTGATATACTCTATTCAAATTATCATTGACAATGAAATGGAAAAAATTACAACTATCGGATTTGCGGTTCGTGCCTTCCGACTGACCTAAAGTTTAATAATTACGATACAATGTTGCTATAGTAAGACAAAGTTTAGCGTTTTTCTGTTGACAATTTTTGGAATTTTTTAAAGCAAATTTAAAACTTCCACTAAATAACGTTTTCGATTGTAATTACTTCATCGAAATGATGAAAATATGAGATTACTCTACAAATTTACTTTAACAACATTTAAATATTTAGAATGGTTCGGTTCATCTCAGTTTCAGGATTTTTGGAAGGTTGCAGTTTCGATCCCTAGCGACACCAACATTAATTTCGAGATATAGTATGTAAGAGTTTTCTTTAACTCATATTTACCGCAACGTCCTCCTTCGGTGTTCCCATAGCAGTAAGCTTCACCGAAGTGAAATAACCATGGTTAGCATTCAATACCTTATCATAAAAACGGTAGTTGGCTACACTCAAAAAAAAAGTTAGTAGAAAAATTTGTAAACGGTTTTCAATCCCACTTTACTATTGTTGTACTGGTTTTTAGTACAAAAATTATTATTTAGCAAATATTTTTGCTATTTACATTTTAAAAATTACAGAATTTTTACAGAATATTTACATTTGCTAAAATTAGATTTGCTAAAATTAGCAAAAAAAATTACTAATTTTAAAAAAGTGGATATTGATGGAAATGTTATTTCTAATAATTTAAACTTATACATACAAACTTAAATTGCCCTAAAATGTTACATAGGATTAAAAAAGGGATCGGAAGTGAAGATACCGACTCATGTCAAAATAGGACATCCACTAAAGTTTTTTTATTTCTAAAAATCAGCCCTAACAACAATTTAAATTTCACCTTAAAAGTAAAAAAAGAAATTGACTAAAATATTTTTCAAAACAGAAATTACCAAATTAAAACAAAATGATAAATTCGTTTTATGTTTTAAGAATTTTTAAGCCTTTGATTTTTTTTTTCATTTTGTATAAAACATCTTTTAAAAAATATAATTAAAATTTTTGATGCTCGATAAAAAAAATAAATCTAAAACTTTGTACTAATATTAATAGTATTTAGTAATTTTTTTTGCTGATTTTAGCAAACGGATTTTAAATTCCACTTTACTAAAAGTCTACTAAAATTAAGTAGCGGCTACTAATTTTTCTACTAATTTCATTGTACTACACGTCAGCAGACATGTGTTGCTAAGATTAGCAAAAAATACCGCTGGGCTCAAATTAGCAGAATTTCCCGTAATAACAGCAAAATTTTCAGTTGCCATTACAGACTTTTTTTGGTGAGTGTAGCACTAAAAAGGGGTTTTTAGAATCAGCCCTAAAAACAATTAAATTTAACCTTTAATATTTTTAAGCCTTTGATTTTTTTTTCAGTTGCCATTACAGACTTTTTTTGATGAGTGTACCGGGTTTATTGTGCTATTTTACCGGTTCAATTTTAAAATATCTTAAACTACCGAAACGCGAATTTATAACGGTATTTTGCATATATAATTAAATTTAACAGGTAATATTATGAAATAAACCCCGTGATATTTGAAGACACATGTCACTATTGCAACCCCAGTTTTAAAATTTTCGTATCGGTATTGATCAGAGCGTGATAGAGAACTATCGTTATAATGAAAAGGTATTGCTTACCAACCATGGAAATAACGTATTAAGGCCATGAACTAAAAAGCTTTAACAATTTCGCCAACTCTTTATCAGATGAGGGGCAACAACTGTTCTAATTTATTTCTTACGGTCCTGTCGATCGTTATAAATTTGGTGCAAGTTGTTTTATGGGACACCTTATGAAGTTTTTTCGCAACGTTAGAGTCGGTCACAGATTTTGTAATTGCAAGGTATTTGCCCTGGATATTTTTAAGACATTGGATCACTTGTGCTAAAGCTTATTAATTTTGGTGTCGGTTATGACATGACTCATATCCAATTTTCTCAGGGATCGTACCACCGACTACACAGATATCAATCGAAAGACAAAAATCTACAGAGAGAAAGATATATCTATCTCGCTTTATAATTTACGTTTAATATGAAAATTTTTTGTTATATGTCACTTTTTTTACATACACTCACAAAAAAAAGTCTGTAATGGCAACTGAAAATGTTGCTGTTGTTACGGGAAATTTTGCTAATTTGAGGCCAGCGGTTTTTTTTTTTTTTTTTGCTAATCTTAGCAACACATGTCGGCTGACGTGTAGTACAAAGGAAATAGTAGAAAAAAATTAGTAGACGCTTCTAAATTTTAGTAAGCTTTCGGTAAAGTGAAATTTAAAATCTGTTTGCTAAAATCAGCCAAAATTTTCTAAATATTATTAATATTAGTAGAAAATTTCAAATGTATATTTTTTTTATCGAGCATTAAAATTTTTTTATTTTTTTTTGTTTTCAAAAAATATTTTAGACAAAATTAATAAAAAAAATCAAAGGCTTAAAAATTGTAAAAACATAAAGGAATTTATCATTTTGTTTTAATTTAGGAATTTCTGTTTTAAAAAATATTTTAGTAAATTTTTTTTTACTTTTAAGGTCTGATTTTAAGCCTGATTTTTAGAACTAAAAAAAAAATGTAGTGCTATTTTAAGTGGATGTCCTATTTTTAGACATGAGTATATTCACTATTTTAATCTATGTAACATTTAAAGGCAATTAAAGTTTGTAGGTGTGTTAGAAATAACATTTCCTTCAATATACACTATTTTTAAAATTAGTACATTTTTTATTGCTAATTTCAGCAAATCGGTTTTCAAAAATTTGTAAAATGATTTCTGAAATTAGCAACAAAAATTTGTAAATATTCTGTAAAATTCTGTAATTTTGTAAAATGTAAATAGCAAAAAAAATTGCTAAATAATAATTTTTTTACTAAAAATCAGTACAAAAATAGTAAAGTGGGATTGAAAACCGTTTAATAATTTTTCTACAAACTTTTTTTTTTCTGAGTGTACCGCTATCTGTGTGTCAGGCTAAACACATTTCGTATGACCTTGGAAATGAATTCCTTTTAATAAAAAGCTATAAGAATAAAGCTAATGAATTAAACCTTAAAGAATTAGTTTTATGGATGGATATGTGAACATTTTTAAAAACTGACTTAAATCTAGACGGAATCATCCTCAAATTTAATTAATTCTTTGCAAGCTCTGTGTGGAGTGAAACTAAATCATATTAGCAAATTTTACATGTTTGTGTGATCGAGCATTCAGATTGCTTAATAGATTATATTCTCGCCTACTAAGACCAACTTGAAACTTATTTACACTAGAAAGTCGTCCAAATTTATACCTCTGAAGATTGAATTATTTTTGTACTTTTATAATTCCATTTTACGTTGACAACACTGTTATTCTCCCTAGCAAACAATTATTACCGCCACCACCACCACCAACAACAATTACAATAATAACAAATTAACTATTTGAGTATGACTCTAGAATTATTCTTTTCGCTTATTTCATGGTATACCAATAATATTCAGTTAGTTTACGAATTTCGATAAGTCAAGTTGAGTTGAATAATGAATGTACGAGGAGAAGGTACATTCAACAAACATTAAAAAACGTGACGTGAGTTTCTACTACATATATATAATTACTTTACCTTTTAATATTTATTTACCACAATCAAATTAAATTCAAATAAAAAGGTAAATAACATACATATAAAAAGAAAGACAGACCAAAAGAAAAGAAAAACAAATTTGTCATAATAGAGCTTTAAAGAGAGTTGTCGACTATTTTCAACTACAAATTACTGATAAAGAAGAGTTTTGTTTACAGTTAGATTTTTTTTCCTCTTCTGTATTAAATTGAAGGTCACATTTTAGTGAGAGTATATTAATAATTAGAAATGTTCTAATATTTATAATTAGTGTCTTAACAAAGGTCGAGCTAATGGCATATAAATTAATATATTTTTAAATAAATGTATATTTTTGTATGATCGTAAATTTTAGATTGTTTCAATTATAAAAATAATTAATTTTGTGATTTTTTTTTTCCGTCTGATATTTTTGGTTGTGTTTAGGAAATAGCCCTTTCTAGTGATAAGACTTAAAATAGAATATATATTAAATACGCTACGTTTAGCTTAGTAAGGTCAATGATCTTTAAAATTTGTAAAATTTTTCATTATTATGAGAAAAAAAAAATTTAGTGATTAATTAATTTTACAAATTCTTTAACCAACTATTTTTAAAATTTTATTAAACCATGATTTTAAACTCTTAAGATTTTTAATGGATTAGAATTCTACATAAATTTAGCTTAAAGGAATTGTTTAATTACCACGTACACTCAGAAAAAAAAGTTAGTAGAAAAATTTGTAAACGGTTTTTTATCCCACTTTACTATTTTTGTACTGATTTTAAGTAAAAAAATATTATTTAGCAAATCTTTTTGCTATTTACATTCTACAAATTACAGAATATTTACAAATTTTCGTTGCTAATTTCAGAAATCATTTTACAAATTTTTGAAAACCGATTTGCTAAAATTAGCAAAAAAAAATTACTTATTTTAAAAAGTCGATATTGAAGGAAATGTTATTTCTAATTAAAACTTATACATACAAACTTAAATTGCCCTAAAATGTTACATAGGATTAAAAAAGGGATTGAAAGTGAAGATACCGACTCATGTCTGAAAATAGGACATCCACTTAAAATATCACTAAAAAGGGTTTTTTAGTTCTAAAAATCAGCCCTAAAAACAATTAAATTTAACCTTAAAAGTAAAAAAAAAATTGACTAAAACATTTTTCAAAAAGGAAATTACCAAATTAAAACAAAATAATAAATTCGTTTATGTTTTCACAATTTTTAAGATTTTTAAGCCTTTGATTTTTTTTATTTATATTTTTTTAAAAAATATAATCAAAATTTTTGATGCTCGATAAAAAAATTAATCTAAAACTTTGTACTAATATTATTAGTATTTAGTAATTTTTTTTGCTGATTTTAGCAAACAGATTTTAAATTCCACTTTACAAAAAGTCTACTAAAATCTAGTAACGGCTACTAATTTTTCTATTAACTTCATTGTACTACACGTCAGCAGACATTTGTTGCTAAGATTATCAAAAAATACCGCTGGGCTCAAATTAGCAGAATTTCCCGTAGTAACAGCAACATTTTCAGTTGTTATTACAGACTTTTTTTGGTGAGTGTAAGGATTTTAAATTGTTCCCATGCTAATGCAAATGATCTCTTCACTTAAAAAATAAGACATGAACTAAAATTTAATCCAAAATTTCTTTTAAAATAGTTTAAAACTTTTCCTCAATTTAAGTTAAATTTTATAAAACCTTAAAAAAAATTTCTTAAAAAGAATGAAAATTCCTATGTTTGGGTAAAAACTAAAGAGTTTATATACTCAGAAATAGTTCATATCTTACCTAAGTAAAATTTCTTGATTTTAGGAATAAAAAAAAATGTTAAATAAAAATTTATCAATTTTTAAGAAAAACATGTCAGTTTTAAAAAATTTTCGTACTAAAATCTAGGTTTAGTTAAAAAAAAAAAAAATAGAACATAATTTTCTCCCATTTAGTTCAAAAAATGTGTCTAACTTAAAATCAGAAAGTACGTGAACTTAATGTGTGTTAATTTTTTCTCGTGAGTAGTAAAATTAACTAAATTAAGGAAATCCATTTCTAAATTCAGTTTTTAAGTCTACCACTTTCTAATTTTTAAGAATTGTTTTCTAAAAATTAGTTCAGGTAATAAATTTATTTCCATATACATAATTATAAAAATTTACTTGGTTTTTGAAACTGATGATCTATTTGTAGGGAAATTTTTCAAGCAACTTAGTTCAGATAAATTTTAAAAATTTTCATAAAATACTATTTTTTTCAAGTAAAAGTTTTATAATGTTTGGGAAATAATAAACTTAGGAATAGGATTGTTTTACTAAAAATTTCTTCAGAAAAAATTAAAAACAAAAAAAAACTGGGGTAGTTTTCCTTAATCGAGGAAAAATTTAGTTTTTGTGGGAATACATATAACAAACTAAAGTAGCCATTAAAAAAAAAAATTTCATGCATAATTGTATCGCTCACGAGCCCATCTCTAATCGTAACAATCTTAAATATTAAACTTAAAGTAGCTTAAAATATATTTTAAAATTTTGATAGCGCTTTTATGTAATAATTTCGTTTGCTGACTACAATACAAAATATCGCAAGTACATCTTATATATTACGGCATAATGGCTTTTCTATAATTGATGTTGCGCCTATTAAACTTTATATTTATCGAAGCCACTAAAACTATTTTTTTTTTCAGTTAATAGTAAAAAAAATAAACATTTTGTATAAAATAAATAAACTTTACATTTTTCCACTTTCCAATAATAACAAGAAATATAATTGTGATATTTTGTGTTTTTGCAACAAATTCCTTAAATAAGTTAATTTAAGAAGACAAAGGACCCCCAGTGTTCCTTAGCCATAGATGCCGTGTGTTACTTAGGGCGTCCTTTTTGTAGTTCTCTCAAGGAGAATTAACTACGGAAACTTTATATTTATCGAAGGCACTAAAACTATTTTTTTTTTTGTCAGTTAATAATAAAAATTTTTCTATAATATAAATAAACTTCACATTTTTTAATTTTTCAATAATAACAAGAAAAATAACTGTGATATTTTGTATTTTTGCAACAATTTCCTTAAACCAGTTAATTTAAGAAGACAAAGGACCCCCAGTGTCCTTAGCCATAGATGCTGTGTGTTACTTAAAGCTTCCTTTTTATAGTTCTGTCAAGGAGAATAACCTACGGAATGGATCTGACTTTATTACAATTTATTACGTGTCAGGATATCCTGCATTACATTTTCTTAAATTGTTTACTAATGAAATTTAATTTATAATTTAAATACATGAGTTTAGTATTATTCAATAATATTGAAAGGCAAAAATGTTTTGCAAAAAGTTGGTTAAAAGCAGTGTCCTCACAAAGTGGAAGTCCTCCAAAAGTGGGAAAATACTTACACAATGAGTGTTAAGTTTTTTAAAATATATGGTAAAATATATTATCTCTATCATAGAAACAAATTCATATTTATTAGAAATTTTTTTTTATTAAATTTAAGGAGAATTTTTAATTCAAAAAATATTATTTAACTTGATGTTAGAAAATATTTTCTTATTTTTTGGGAGTTAAGTCCCAGTTTTTAGTAAAAAGAATTATCTAATGAACTTAAATAAAATAAAATTTTTCTTAAAACCAGGAAAACATTTCCTAACTAAAAGTAAAATTTAAGATGATATATGAACTAATTTGGAGGAAATTTTATTGTTTTCTAAAAAAAATTTACTTCTCAGTAGAAAATTTTTTTTATAATTTAGAAAGTTTGACCAAATTTTAAGTAAAACTTGTTTCTTAATTTTAAGGAAAAATTAATTAAATATTGGTAAAAAGTGTCTTTGGCGATGTTTTCATTTAAATTTTTTCCCCAAATAAGTTAATTTTTCTAAATTCTAGTTCAGTTTTTTTTAGTGTTTGAAATACTTTAACACTGAAATTTTTAATAATTTTTTATTATTGCAATATTCCTTATCGAGCTAAAGATCCTTTATTTATAAAAAATTTAATTATAAATATTTATTTATCCCAATATTTCGTCACCACATTGGGTGACTTCTTCAGGGGAAATTGTCTTTTTTTATAATTAATAAATTTTTAAAAAAAGACAATTCCCCCTGAAAAAGTCACCCAATGTGGTGACGAAATATTGGGATAAATAAAAATTTATAATTAAATTTTTTATAAATAAAGGATTTTTAGCTCGATAAGGAATATTGCATGAATAGAGAAGATCGAAGAAAACTAAAATAATTATTTTTTATTATTGATAAATGAAAATAAAAATTTGCATTTTTACGAAGAAACCCAGGTATTTTTGAAAAAAAAATTATGTATAAAAATCAATCGAAAGCCGTTTGGAAAATGCAGGACATCAGACGTATGATTAATATTTATTATATTTATTCATCATACGCCCTGATGGTAATTCTTGAAATATTATTTTGTTTTGGTTTCAGCTTAAAGGCTACAACATAATTGGCTTAAGTTTTGTTTTGTTATAAAACAAAATTTTAGAAATACATATTTTTATGTATAACTGAGTGTTTCTTTAAAATTTTAACAATAGTTAAATTCAAAATTTATATGGAACACAACAACAAGTGCTTTAATTTTGAAAATCCTACTATGGGGTTATTTCGTAACTATATGAAAAGTTGTCACATCGAAATATGCAACTCTACCCAAAAAGTATATAATTTTCTATAGAGTATGTTTCTCTCTGACGAACTTTTTAGTATTCTCTTAGAACACGAACATAGTTTGGCGGCAACAAAGGAGAGTTTTGGTCGGCAACTTTTAGTAGTGTTTAGCGGTGCTGCCATATAACCAATTTTAACTATTTTTTTTGCCGTTTTTTTTGGGATGCTAGAGATTTTTCAGATTATTTCATAAAAAATGTTTTTTTTTTATTTTATTTATGTATTTTTTCAGATTTTTCATATAAAAATATAATATTTGTTCAATATACTGTTTATTTTTACTAAAATTAGACATGTCTAATAAAGTACAAAAATACAACAAAAATTTGCAATTGTGTTAAAAAATAGTTACGAATTCAAACATAACATTGTGACATTAAAAGTATTAAAATGTGTACACACACATTGACCAAATATGTCTATTCATATCCATTATTTCCCATTTCTATGGTAAAAATATATAATAAAGAGAATAAATATGTTTTTAATTGTTGCAACATATAACTAAAAACCTATAAAGAATGCAATAATTTAAAAAAAAATTGTTTTCATGAAAAAACTGGTAAAGAGTTAAGAATTCCAAAAACTGGGAAAAAAATTACACTGTTTATGTGGCAGCACTGCATACACTAATTTTAATGTTCTTCAACACTTTAGCAACTTTGAAAATGTTGCCCTCTCATTTAAAAATGTTGCCGCTGAACTCTGTACCATGTTGAATTTCTGGTAGAGCGGGAAAAATACTCTATAGAATATTATATACTTTTTGCTCTACCATGTTTAGGATAGGAAGAGTCACCTAAGGTTTAATTTTCCTAATGGTGTATACACAAATTTACCTAAATATAATTTTGATATTATTGACTTAACCAAAACTAAATATATCAGAGTTACATATTTGAACGTGACAAATTTTCACGCAGTTACAGAATAACCCCATAAGAGTTCTAATTGTATAAAAAAAAAACTACAATGGCTGTAGTGTATAAATTATTCGTTTTAAAATAAATTATAGTTTTCTTTACTTGTTAATGTTAATATAATGTCTTATTTACATTTCTCGTTTGCAATAATAAACAAGTAAAAAAAAATACCTAAATTCGGCTGTGCCGAATCTTTGAATACCCTCCACCAATATTCTAAAAAAATCTCTACTGTTTTCGATACAAATAATGTAAAGAAAAATTTAGAAGTAAAATTATGGATGTGAAAAACTTTTTCGGATGTAAAAAAAAAATTTTGTAGTGGAATAAAATTTTAAAGTGAAAAAAATCTTTTAGGTGAAAAAATTTTTTTGAGGTGAAAAAAATTTGTTTGAGATGAAAAAAAAATTTTTGAGGATTACAAAAATTTTTTGTGAAAAAATAATTTTTGAGGTGAAAAAATTTTTTGCGGTGAAAAAAATTTTAGTCGAAACAAATTTTTTAAAAAAAATTTTAGTCGAAACAAATTTTTTAAGGTGAATGTTAAATATGTTTTTATTCCAAGCGACTGTTGAAAAAACAAGTGAAAATATTTAACATGCCAGTCGCTACTACGAAATTGTACACCAATTTGTATGGAAAATTTAGAGGTACCTTCACATTTTCACTCATAACTTTTTAAACGCTGGAACGATTTTGCTCATTTTCAATACCAAAATTCTCGGGAGGATGTCCATTAATCTAGGTAAAAATAATCACCCCCGCTTGCGTCTTCACGTCGTGATCGCCATTTCAACAGATAGACGGACTGACAGACGGACATTGCTAATTCGACATAAAATTGCAAAAGGATCACAAATATATGACATATACTTTATGTGGTCATGTTACAAACGGAATGACAAACTGATATATACCCTCACCATACGATATATGGTAGAGGATATAAAAAAAGAAAACAAAAACAAATCGTACAACACATTAACACAATTAACAAATGTTTGAAATTCTTTTTTTTTTTTTGCTGCCTAATTATACACATATTTTTTCAATAAAAAAAAATGTAATGTTTAGTGATTAAAATTTTCTCAATACTCGTAGTATATAAATATGTATACAATGTATAAATTTACATGTGTGAATAAAATTTCCGAAAGGGAGATACAAATTAAAACCGGAAAGATGGTACAGTTTGTAATACATTCAATTTTTTTTGTTTTTTGCGAAATATATTGAAAAAAAATATATATTTTAATTGTTGGGAAAAAAATTTATTTTGAAATTTCCCATTCTCTCTAAACATTCAGAAAACATTTAATTTTTTGCAGGCAACTGAATTTGTTGTTAATGGAATTTTTTGATTGCAACATTTGAATTTTTCGGTTGTAACTGCCAGATTATTATTAAGGCAGTCGAAATTCTGTTATCACAGTCATATTATTTTTTTTTTTTGTCTCAATTGGATTTCTGTTGTTATAACAGAAAATTTGAGTTACCGCCGCCGAGTCATTTAAAACGAATATCTTTTTTCATCATTTTTACTTTTCAGAATTTTCAATAATTTAATTGCATTATTGAAGTAAACTTCATGACATTTTTGAAAAGCTTCATTCATTTTCGTTAAATGAATAATTACAATTATAATACCTTTTCCATAATATTGAAGTCTATTATTGATCTGTATAAATTCAATGTGAGGTATTCTATGAAACCACACACAGGGTACGGTGCACAATTGTTTATTATGTTTTAATCAGAACAATCAATGTTATCAAAAAAAAAAAAAAATAATTGTTGGATTTTATAGAAATGGATTATTGAAAACAGTTTAAAGTTAGTTTAAAGTTAACCCTTGCATTTACAGCAAAGGGAAGCAGAAAAACAAACACATGTTTTTCATTATCAGCTGATAACTGTTTGGACATATGTAAGTAATGAAAATTAATTAACTTAATAAATCATCATGGATTATTTCTAGTGTTTCCAATTATTCGACCCTGCCGGTTAATCGAAATATGAAGAAAATTTATTAATCGTTTATTCGGCTCGATTAATCGGAAAAATTAGCGATTAATTGATTAATCGTTTAATGCAAAATGTATTTCTTTCAACAATAAGAACACAAAGAGCTGTTTTTTGCTGAAATGTCAAGTTAAGTCTATTGCGTTGGTTTCTAAAGTGTTAGTTTAGGACAATTCAAAGCATCCTGAGATTTTTTAAAGAATCATAGCTTATAACATTGTGTTTTTTTCAGAGGGATCTGACGACTCTTTAAAAAAGAAAATGTCAGATGTGTTCAGTGGAAGGAAACCATTAGAAATGACGTGTATATAGTGTTTTGCCAAAGTGGGAAATTTTGCCGATAAAGTTGGTTTCCATTTTCTTTATATGACAAGGTCCAGAATAAAAAAATGCCTAAATAAACAAGTGCTGCCTTCGAAAAAATTCAATAAGAAATTCATAAAAAACAAAGTTTGATAGAACTGCCACTGTTCCCCGACTCTTTTACTACCTGTTTCATGTTCATGATGTTTTTTTCAAGAAAACCAAAGTTAAGAAAATAAGGAAGTTTTAAGAAAAATAATAGGAAAATGCATAACAAAAATTTAACCGGTTAATCGACCAACTTTAACCCGAATAGGGTCGAATTATTTGAGTTTTAAATTCTTTCGACATTGACTGATATAAAGGCGATTAATCGGTTAATCGACTAACAGAATTGGAAACACTAATTATTTTTCATATGGATTTTTTGTGAGTTATATAAGAGATATTTACATTTACCACTATAAGACCCAAAGAATGTTGATGAAGGTCGTAGCTGATCGAAAAATACATTTCATTCGAATAGTGGCTAATAAGCTACACTTTTTATTCTCTATAGTTACATAAATAAATGACAGGTAACCGAAACGATGCGATTATCGGTAAGTGATTTAGATTATTTCGGTAATGATATTTCTATGGTATCCCTATCTCATTTATTACGAAAGCGGAGTTTTAAGGCTAGAAGTATTTCATTTATTTCGATAACGGTATTTTAGGAGTAAACAAATTTAGGTTATTTTGGTAACGGTGGCATACCGCCACTTTTTTTCCCCAAAAAAAGAAACTAAAAATATTTCATTTATTTCGCTTTGTGTATTTCAAGCATAAGGATATTCGGTAACGATATTTTAAGGGTAAAGTCAGGCAGTTCAAACTGTTTTAAATTAATAATAATATTTTAGCGGTATTGTCGGCCTACCCCGCAAAATATTTAATTTTTCATTTAGACTTCTACTCCGAAAAATTTTCTCTTAAAATTTCTTAAAAAAAATTTGTGGGGAGGAGATTAAAAACAAAAATATTATTTTAAAACATAAAAAAGCTCTGAAATTTTCAGAATATAAAGCTAAGAGTTAAAATCAAATTTTTTCAAAATCCTTTATGTTTTTCAAAAGAAATAAAAAATATTAAAATTTAATTTTTTTTAATATTTTATTACAAATCATCTTATTTTCTTTTTAATATTTATTTATACACAATTTTTTGTATCTAACGGTTTCTGAGAAAAATGATAAATGAAATTAGTGTAAATGATGAAAAACTTGATTTTTGGTACGCCGTTTTAAAAATGTGATTTTTCTTTGATGACTTACAATCCTCCCATCGGTTACACGCTACTTTGAGTGAAACTCGGTATATTAGGTTTGTGCTGATATTTATTCAAAACCAAAAATAATGAGCGTATACTACGTTACATTATAGCGGTTCGACTCAGAATCAGTTTCTGCGTCGATTTAGCGATGTCCGTCCGTTTGTCCGTCTATCCATGTAAAATGGACGAACCTTGCAATAAAATTACAGGTCGCAATTCTGAAGATAATTAGACGAAATTTTGTTTATCTCGTAAGCAATTGAAAATGGTTAACAACGGTTCCTATTTTGAAACAACATTTAAATAATTTCAAACCAAGCCGATTTTAAGCAATTTCTTACACAGGATCTACAATATTTTATTCAAAAACCGTATAGTGCTTTTTTTAGGCAAAATATAAGCAAAACAATTTTGGTTTAGTTTCTCCCGGGTTTTGCTTTAAAGCGTTTTAAAAGCCCAATGGTATACAAATTACAAACAGCTTTATTGTTGTTTTCAATTTTAGGTATTTAATTGTTGAATAAATCGTAGCAATTCGGAAAGCAGAATTCCCTCAAGGATTGGCAAATTCATTTTTATCATTAAGTTTCCTTGAACAAGTATTTTTCTTTTTCCAAGATTTGTGGTTTCACGGTTTTAATGAGCTTTTGCCGAAGCTCTTTTATGATACTTTTTGAACAATAACAAAATTACATTTTTCCTACCCCCATTTTTAACTTCCAGACTTCAGAGATGGTACTAAAAAATAAAAGGTCAATCTTAAATTTGGATTCTTTATTACATATCCGTGTATGATCCTAATGCAACCAAAAACCTTTAAAATCAGAAACCACTACACCATTAAATCTTGCACATTTTGACCCGTATGTTGTTATAAATTAGTCTCCAATAACTGTCATCAACTAATTGCAATTATATTTCATGATTTCCTTGTGGTTTTGTGGTCAGTCATTGAACTTTAACAAAATATTTAATGATCTTTTGTTTTACACTGAACTTCACAGTTTATTGTTTTACAATAATTGAGTAATCATTAACACATTTTCGTGTAGACTATTTGGAAATTTTGTACTCGTGTGTAGATACTTTACTTCTAAATAATGTACGCATACACAATACGAACGAATATGAATCATCAGCCAAAAAGAATTAACCACTCAGCTGAGTATTTAAATTAAAAATCTAGAAAAAATTGCTTAGTACCGATAATTTTTTTTAATTTCAATGTTAATTAACAGAGTTAGGTCAATCATATTCGAAGAGCATCATGTATTTTTGGGTTAATGGTTGTATTAACCATAATTGTACTATATTATGGTTATCATATTATGATAATAAAATAACCATATTTTTACCATAATATGGTCCCTACAGTTATATTATGATTCAAAAATTACCATATTATTGTCCTAAATAAACATTTTATAATGAATTTATCATAATATGATCGCACGTAATCATAGTATGCTCAAAATGTTATTATATTATGGCCCCTCATAACTGTATTATGATTCCTGGATTATCATTATATGATCCATAATCTAAGAAAATTTTTTAAAGGAAAAGTTCTTAGAAACTATGAAAAAGCTCTTTAAATTTTAGAATATTTCCTTTAGAAGTTTTTTTTCAAAAAAAAACTTAATATTAAGTACTTTTTAAAGAAAAATTGTTAAGGAAAAAATCATAGACTTTGACAACTTTTCTTTCTTTGATTGTATAATTATTTCTTGATTGTTGCCAGCATTTTATCGTTGCATAATTATCATATTTTTTTCATAGTCAGAATTTTTGTTCACACAGTATTGTTACAGCCAATCAAGATATAAAATTGAAGGTGCTAATCATAAAATAGTATAATATTTACTAAATAATGATAATAGCGACCATGTTGATGGTTAGAAAACCAATAACTTGGTTGTGACAACCATACCCGATTGCAGGAAGCACAATATAGTAGCAGTGATCATATTGCAACCATGTTTTTTCTCTGCGTGAATGTAGGCAAGTTTTTGGTGGCCTTTTTGACACACAAAATATTATTTACCCATAAATTGGTAAAACTTAATTTTTTCAGTGAAATACTTGGTAAACTTTTCCAAGCTTTTGCATAATTTACACAAAAAAAATTTAACTAAGCTATTTTGACAAGAAGAAAAATGTGTATGTAAAGAGGACAAGTATGTGTATAGCTGTTTTACGCAGTTGAGGGATTAAGTAGACAAAACAAAAGTTTCTCAAAAAAAAAGTATTGAAAATAAATCATCATTAATGGTGGTCTGGTTTTGTGTATTTTTTTTTTTTTTTTAATTTATTTTTTAGTATTTAAAAATTCTAAGATTTAAGCAATGAGTGCTAAAAAGACTACATAATAGCAATGAAAATAAATTTAAATACACACATTACAGTCGGAAAAGGCAAACCATATTAGTGTTTCTTTTAAAACGATTAACCGGTTAACCGAAAAAACCGGTTTCAAGTCTAATTTTCAGATTTTCCCTGTCGGCTAACCGTTTTGATTTCTTATAGTAGAAAATCAATTTTTAACATAAATAACTAATAAAAATCTTCTTTAAAATAAAATACACCCATAAAATGCATAAAACACACTCAGAGAGAGTTTTGTTAAATGACAAATATTAAAATCATTCAGTAAAGTAATGAAGATTCACTTCACAAAGTGAACGAAAACTTTATAATAATGAACAAGTAAAAGCATTAATTGAGAATTTCAATTGGGTTTTAAAAATCATAAAAATTAGAACTTTTTCGACTTAAAAAGTACCAAAAATACTTTTTTTTTGACATTTTACAAATTTTTTCATTTAAAAATTTACAAAATATTGAAATAAAATAACAATATTATTTGAGTAGATACATACATACGCACTGTAGTACGAGAGCGGATCAATAAGCCCGTGACTTTTTGAATGAAACACAGTTTTTTTGCAAAAAAAAGAAAATATTTTTCAACATAATCTCCTTTTAGCTCAATACACTTAGTCCAACATTTCTCAAATTTTTTTTATCCCTTCCAAGAAATAGGATTTTTCTAAATCCATAAAATAGGCATTTGTTTGATCAATAATTTAATCGTTGGAGCGAAATCTCTTTTCACCGAGCCATTTCTTTACGTTTGAAAATAGGAAATAGTCACTGGGGGCTAAATCCGGAGAATAAGCCGAATGAGGGGGCAATTCGTAGTCTACTTCATGGATTTTTGCCATGAAAACTAAGCTGTCACACGATTCCGTTGGTGGTCGATTGTGAGCGAACGCGGCAGCCATCTTGCGAAAAGCTTTCTCATACCCAAGTGATCGTTCAAAATTGAAACCATTGAGCTATGTGAGATGCCTATTTCTTCCACAATCTATCGCTCATTCAATCTCCGATCGGCCAACACCATATCGTGAATTTTTTCAATTGTTTTGGATGTAGAGACCTCAACTGGGCGATGGTGCAGAGTCCCCATAGTATTTACAAGCTTTTCCTTGGTTTTTTTTTCGCAAAAAATAATCTTTAATGAGAACTGAAAATTCACTTTCTTCCATTTTTGAAAAAATCCACGAGGTTGTATATTTTGAACAGCAGTTAAACGCAAAGTAAACAACGGATCTTGCTCAAAATTTGACAGTAGCCTAATAGCAGGTGGTATTTGATGGGAGCAATGTTGCATTTCATATAACTAAAGGGTGTCCCAAGAAGAACGCAATTTTTAAATCTGGCAACATTCGAAGTGTCATTGTTTGACATTTGAACAATTGTTATTGTTTGCTAGTAGAAGGTACGAGGTTAGTAAAAATGGAGCGCTACACGAATGAACAACGCATTCTCATTGTGAAATTGTTTTACCAAAATGTTGAAAGTTTTGCGGCTACAGTTCGCAAATTGCGATCGATTTGGGGTCACAATAATGCTCCAAAAGAGTCAACTGTAAAGAGATTAATGGATAAATTTGCCGAAACTGGGTCTGTTAGTGATGTAAAGACAACAACGCGCCATCGACCAGGTCGATCGACCGAAAATGTCGCAGCTGTACGTGATGATGTCGCTCAAACTCCATCCACCTCAATTCGACACCGAGCTCAGCAAATTGGTGTCTCCAAATCCACTTTGCAGCAAATTTTGACGAAAGATTTGCATCTTCATGCATACAAAGTTCAATTGACTCAGGAACTGAAGCCAGCTGACCATGGACAGCGAAGGGAGTTCGTTAATTGGGTATTGGAGAGACAACATGAAAATGCTGATTTTGTCGATAAAATCATCTTCAGTGACGAGGCCCATTTTCATCTTGATGGCTTCGTCAATAGGCAGAATTGTCGCATTTGGGGTGAGGAAAATCCTCGAGTGATTCACGAGAAGCAAATACATCCTCAACGTGTCACTGTGTGGTGTGGTTTTTGGGCTGAGGGAATCATTGGACCTTTTTTTTATGAAAATGAGGCAGGTCAAGCGCAAACAGTCAATGGTGTTCGGTATCGTGAAATGATAACCAGTTTTTTCTTGCCTAAAATTGAAGAAATGAATGTGGAGGGCATGTGGTTCCAACAAGACGGCGCCACATGTCATACAGCCAAAGAAACAATTGAATTGCTACATCAGTCATTTCCCGGTCGTGTTATTTCGCGTTTTGGAGATCAGAATTGGCCGCCTAGATCGTGCGATTTAACACCATTAGAATTTTTTCTTTGGGGTTTTTTGAAGTCGATGGTTTACGCGAATAAGCCGACGACGACTCAAGCCTTAAAAGAGGAAATTGGACGCTGCATTAATGAAATACCGCAGCATTCATGCAAAACGGTAATTGAAAATTTCATTAAAAGATCGCGTGCATGCCAGCAAAGCCGCGGCGGCCATCTGCACGATATATTGTTCCATACATAACCTCATTCTGTCTACTTTACGATATAATAAAGTTTCACGATTTTTTTTTTTTTTAATATCTGTGTTTTATTTAAAATTTAAAAATTGCGTTCTTCTTGGGACAAGGGAAGTTCGAAAAGTAACGGACTTATTGAACCGCCCTCGTACTTTTGATAATGATAATACAATTGATTAAAAATTTTTAGGGGTAAAAAAAATTTTGTGTGAAAAAAAATTGTTTGAGTTGAAAAAATTTAGAGGTAAAAAAATTGTGTGTTGACAAAAATTTGAAGTTTATAGACGCTAGCGTCTAACAAAAAAAATTGACACAATATTTTATTCACCAGACGCTACTATGAAATTATATTTTAGTACACCTATTTTTATACACAACTTTTTTATCGCTTAACCGATTTAAATCATTTTCAATACAAACTGCTCATGAGAATGTCCATTAATCTAGGTAAATGATATCATGAAGATAATTTTCCCGGTGGATTTTTTTTTAATATTCATAATTATTTAGTTTTGCAAAAAATATAATTGGCAAAAAAAAAAAACTTTTTTTTTTTGTTTAAGAAAAATAATATTCTAAATTTAGCTCTAGTTTTGTATTATGAAAATGATCTAAAAGAAAATTTGAAGTTTGTTTTTTTGACGAAAGTAATTTTTAATTTGTATCTTCAAAACCAGATCACCGTTAATAATGAAATCGAATTTGCAAAGTTTTAAATTTCAATTAAAGGGAGAAGATATCCAGTATGTGTAATAGATATTGTATTCAAATTCAGAAGTTAGAATAAAATTTTGGTAAGCATAAAAAATTTAGTTTTAGTTAATAGCTTTTAACCGGAAAACTGTTTTTTCACATTCGGTTAACCCAAATACGGTTTCTCAAAAAATCGGTTTTTTTTTGGTAATACCAGACCATAGGTGTACTTCATCTTACAGTATACTAAGAACTGAATTATATACAATTATACTTACACAGTGAGAAATCGCCAGTACACAAGAGCAAAATATGGCCAAAACTAAAAGAAAAAAAAAAAAACAATTTTACAATGAGTGTCATTTTATTCGGTTTAAAATTATATTAACGAATATCCCGTAAAAGGTGTCCTAACGATGTCCTGAAGCAAAATAATTAACTTAAAAGAGTTTAGATATAATCATATGTGGCCTTATATAATAATATACTATTATATACTTATAAATAACATATTACAGTATGCATTACAATATATAATTATATATAACATTATTTTTTTTAAATTAACTTATATTTTGTCATATATAAACATATCTGATTATATATTGATCTTTATAAAATTATGTATGATTTATATGATAAGATACGGTATATATAATATCATATAAAATTGTATATAACACTGTATATAACACTGTATATAATTATATATGGCTTACACGGGACATATTTACTTATAAATGACTTATACAGGATCATATATACTTATATATGGCTTATATTGAACCATATATAATTATATATGTTATCTAATATTTGAGATATAATAATATATGGTCCATTATTAAAAATTTTTTTCAATATGGTATGGGATATAATTGTAAAGGGTGGTTAAATTTTAAGGGCCGATGTTGATTTTGATTAAAACACAAATTATTTAGGAAATTATTGTCATTTCTTTTTATTATGATAATATGGTGTGGTTTAATTATGTATGGAACAAAATATCGACCAAATGGCCGCTGCGACCTCGGCGGCACACCTCTATCCGATAGTCCAAATTTTCGATGACGCTGAGGCATAATTGAGGTTCTATGCCGTTAATGTGCCGAATTATCTCATCCTTTAGCTCTTGAATTGTTGATGGCTTATCAACGTACACCTTTTCTTTTAAATAACCCCAAAGAAAGAAGTCCAACGGTATCAAATCACATGATCTTCGCGGCCAATTGACACGGCCATTAAATTTGTCGCGCAAAAGAGCCATTGTTTCGATAGCTGTGTGGCAAGTGGCACCGTGCTGTTGAAACCACATATCGTGCACATCCATATCCTCAATTTCTAGCTTTAAGAATTCCGCTATGATCTCGCGATAGCGAACACCGACGGCGAGTCGAAGTTGACGGCAATTCTGCCACACTATCGCGAACAACAGCAATGTTTTCCGCAGAACGAACTTGGCGAGCATGCACAATTGTTTTCTCATTTACTACAGACCTGATTTGTAGAAATATGTGCACAATTATCCTGATTGTGGACACATTTCGTCGATTATACTGACCAAAAAAATCACAAAGTGCATTTTGATTTGAACGCCCATTTTCATAATAAGCCTAAATAACTTTAACGCGTTGCTCGATTGTGTATCTTTCAATGGTTCAAATTGAGTTAGTCTGAAATCGAGAAATGACAAATGAAATGCAAAAAAAAAAAAAATTGACGTTTAGGTGTGGTTCACATACAACATCGGCCCTTAACCATATGATTCAATATATGGTCCAATATAAGAAATATTTTTTGATAGGGTACACTCAGAAAAAAAAAGTTTGTAGAAAATTTTGTAAACGGTTTGCAATCTCACTACTATTTTTGCATTGATTTTTACTAAAAAAATGATTGTTAAGTTAATTTTTTTGCTATTTACATTTTACAAATTGCAGAATTTTTACAGAATATTTTGCAAATTTTTGTTGCTACTTCAGACATCATTTTACAAATTTTCGAAAACCGATTTGCTAAAATTTTCAAAAAAATTTACTAAATTTAAAAAAGTGGATATTAAAGTAAATGTTATTTCTAATAATTAAAATTATACATACAAACTTAAATTGCCTAAAAATGTTGCATTGGCTGAAAAAAGGGTTCGGAAGTGAAGATGCTTTTCACAACCGACTCATGTCCAAAAATTAGCAAATTAAAACATAATGATAAATTTGTTTATGTTTTCACTATTTTTTAGGGCTTTGAATTTTTTTTTTTAATTTTGTCTAAAAAATTTATTTGAAAATATTCGAATTCGTAAGGCAATTTCAAAAGAAATTAGCAGATTTAAAGTGCAACAAGTGTATCTAAAAATAATCGATTTAATTTCTGCATTTTAATAATTTTTGTTTATAAATTTAAATTTTGCTATATTTTACAATTCATTGAGTTTACAGCAATTTACTCAAATTTTGTAGCGCTTACTAATTTGGTATACTAATTCAATTTTACTAATAATCACAATATTTAGTAATTTTTTTTGCTGATTTTAGCAAACCGATTTTAAATTCCACTTTACAAAAAGTTTACTAAAATTTAGTAGCGGCTACTAATTTTTTCTACTGATTTCATTGTAATACACGTCAGCAGACATCTGTTGCTAAGATTAGCAAAAAAAAATACCGCTGGGCTCAAAGAAACAAAATTTCCCGTAATAAGAGCAAAATTTTCACTTGCCATTACAGATTTTTTTTGGTGAGTTTATAAGATATAATTAGATATGGTACAATATTTGCAAACAAATTCGAGGTATTGTTATATACAGGTTGGTTGAAAAGTTCCTGCGCTCACCAAGAGATGGCACTGCTAGCTCCAAACTTTTTTTCCTCATGTTGGTATAACTGTCCTGAGAACACATGCAAAGTTGCAAGTCATTCTGTCAATTCTTTCTTTGTTTACAAGCCATTTGAAGTTGACGTGTCATTGATTTTTTTTAATATGGAAAAAATTGAATATCGTGCAGTCATTAGGTTCTTTGTTTTGAAGGGCTTAAAAGCAAAGGAAATTTATGAACAATTGTTAGAAGTGTATAAGGAGTCCTCAGCTTCAAAACGCACCGTTGAATTTTGGGCTGGTGAATTTAAACGTGGTTGTACCAGCCTTGAAGACGATCCACGCGAAGGACGGCCAAAAACTGCAACCACAGCAGAAATCATTGAGCAGGTACATAATATGGTTAGTGAAGATCCAAGTTTGACTAAGCGTGAAATTGCTTATGCCATAGGCATCTCAGACGAACGAGTACTCCATATTTTACATGAAGAATTACGTATGAAAAAACTGTTTGGAAAGTTAGTGCCGCACACATTAACAATTCAACAAAAACTCGATCGAAAACAAATTTCTCAGCGTAATTTGGAGCGTTTTAAGCCGAATAAAACCAACTTCTCGCGTCGTTTTATAACTATGGATGAGACTTGGATCTACCACCATGATCCTAAATTGAAACAAGAACGTTTACAGTGGACTGAAGCTGGTTGTTCAGCTCCAAAGCAGGTGAAGTCACAACGATCAGCAAAGAAGGTTATGGCATCAGTTTTTTGGGATGCAAAAGGAATTTTGTTGATTGATTATCTTCAGAAAGGTAAAACAACCAACTCTAAATATTATTGCAGCCTTTTGGATCAGCTGGATGAAAAAATTCGTGAGAAAAGACCTGGTTTAAAGAAGAAAAAAATCATTTTTCATCAAGACAATGCACCTGCTCACAAAAGTGTATTGACGATGGCTAAATTCAAAGAATTAAAGTACGAATTGCTTGAACATCCACCGTATTCACCAGATTTGGCTCCCAGTGACTACTATCTCTTCAGAAATCACAAACAATTCCTTCGTGGAAAGCATTTTTCATCGAATGAAGAGGCCATAGCAGCCGTAGAATGTTATTTTGCAGAGCTTCCGGAAAACCATTATAAGGATGGGATAAAATTATTGGAAGATCATTGGAACAAGTGTATTGAGCTTCTAGGAGATTATATTAAATTAAAGAAATATATTTCCTAACAAAAACAGTATTCTTTCATTTCGAAGGCAGGAACTTTTCAACCAACCTGTATTGTTGCATATCTAGAGTATTTTTGATATGATATAAGAAATAATTATATGTGGTTCCTTGTCAATGGTTTCGAATCCCAGCCAGGGAGAAAAATTTTTTAAGTGTTTTAACTTTTTTTATATTAATATTTTTTATTACTTTAAAATTTTTATTAAATATTCTATTTTCATCAATATAAATAAATGTTTATATTCTGAATTTTTAAGAGTTTCAGTTTATCAATTCAAACCTGTAATACCATCAACCACAGTCAATCAATACAGTGTAGGGTATAAAAACGCAAATTTTATTTTATGTGTTTCAATTAGCTTGGTGTTCTTACGTTACTACAAAGAAAGAATAATATTTCTAAAGTGTTTCTAAATATAATTAGCGTATCTATGCGAAGAACCACAAAATAAAATATATTACAATTCTCCCCCCTCTAATGGGCAACACTTTCTAACCCCTTGCAATAATTAAAAGCTAAAATAAGAGCAGGAAGTCATAAACTCACACACATTTTGGGATCATTTTGGAGTACAAAAAAAAAAACCCACACACACAAATTGTTAGATCGCGAGCGAGTACCTCTATAAATGTTAATTTTGCCACCTGTAAATGTTAAAAAAATAAAAATAAAAAAAATGAGAAGTTGTTGTTTATTTGTTTTGTTTTTTTTTTTTTTTATTCCAAAGAGATTTTAAAATCAAAGTATTAAAAAATAAATGTTTTAATACAGGAGGGGTATGGGGAGGCTAAAAGAGGTGTAACATATTCCCGAGTATGCGCAAATAAATTTTTGTTAAAACAACTTTATTCTCCTCAGTCTTAACAATATCGTTTTGTCGTTATCATTGTTGTTCAAAAAAACAAAACACTTGAATTGTGTATGAGTTGAAAGCAGCAAAAACTGAAATAAATGTCTGCACGTTTGCCCGTTCTATAGGCAGAAAATGTTTCAACAAAGTGGCGGTTTCAGTAGTAAAAGTACAAAAAGTTAAAGTTTTATTTTTACAAAAATAAATCACACGTAATGAAAAAATAATAATTTACATAAATTTTATTAAAAAAAACAAAATTCCCATAAGATTTGTTTTAAATTGTGCAAATAACAAAAAAAAAATAAAAAAAAAGTAATTATGAAAATGAATTAACAACAATTTTTAAAATTTTGTTTTAAAGCGAAAAATAATCGCAATAGTGTTTTGTGCAAATGTTAATTAACTTCATATGGTGAATATTTATTTAGTTTTTTTTTTTTCTTTCCTTATTAATTTTATACAAATGTTTGCTCAGTTATCAATCTATCACTTCACGATCTATTGAAAAAAAAGATTAAAAATTTGCCGATAAACACAACTTTGTTATAGAGTTGCATGCAAAAGTGTAGTGCGCGATAATGCAAAAAGTCATTGAATATATTTATAAAATGAATTTTTAAAAATTTGAGAATGAATAATAATCGTCGCAGTTAAAATAGTTATAAATTCGTACATTACCCAATAAAGTGAAATATTTTTTTATTGAATTTCATGCTGAATTTTGGTGAAGGTAGTTGATGGCAACCATCGAATCTAAATCCGGTGAAAAATAAATTTGTTGGCTTTTTTCTAGGTGCGGGGATTGTGACCTCCCGATGGGGAGTAAATAGGGATGGGGGGTCGATTAAAATTTTTTTTAGTATCCATAATATGCATCTAAAACCAAATCCGAACATGTTCTCGTATGTTCATAGCACTCGGCCGAACTAAAATTTTCAGGGATCCTCCTGTACATAATGCAATATGGCATCACTGGCCGGTAATGGATTAACTTGCACTGTATTTATTTGATCTGTAAATGAATTATTCATTTTTGATTTAATTCGCGAATACTTCATGCACTGAATTGGCAAATATTGAATTAATTCTTTTCACCAAAAAAAAAAAACGAATTGAATGGAATTGGATCAATTCAATTCAAATGAATTTTGTTATTATTTTAGTTAAAAACTAAATACCAATTAGATATCGATTCTTTACGAATTTAATGAAATTTTAATCAATTCAAATTTGAATTGCATTTTTAATTCATTTGAATTGATTAAAATTTCATTCAATTCGTAATGAATTGATATCGAAAATGAATGATTCATTTACAGCTCTGGTATTTGTTTATTGTTTATAACTTTTAGTTAGTTAATTAATTTCAAATAAATATAATTTTCACTTTAAACTGTTTACATTACTGGCATTCATTTATTAGTGGACAAAATTTTAAAATTACAAATTTTATTTTGAAAATCTTGAAACATCAGTATTTTTATTTATTTAAATTTTATATTTAGTTACTATATAAATTTATATAGAAGTTGCATCATTTCTAAAAGTAGGACAAATAAAAATAAATATAAAAAAAAAAATAAAACATTTTTATGCGGCTTTTTTATTGTCGCCCTCTATATGTATGCAAATTTATACATTTTGTTTAAATTAAAGTAATTTTAAGAATAAAACATTTACAGTAGTGCTATTCAAGATACACTAAAAGAATGATATTAATGAATTTTTTTATTAAATCGATATGAAAAGCTTCATAAATTTAATGAAACATCATTCCTAAAAATAATGAATCTTTTCATAATTGGTATAAAATATTTTATTTATTTAGAAAATTAATTTCCATGTGAGAAAAAAGGGGGTCAGTAGACGACTGGTCTGAAAGGACAACCTATAACCTGTCCCGGTGGATACAGATATACTCCGAAAGTACCTATCTCGTCACTGGTGAAATAAGACTGATCTAAAAATGGCTGTCCTGTTCCGCGACCGATGAAAAAGACCGATCTGACAAAATCTAGCCCGTGACTGGTAAAAACAGGGAAAAAAGTGCTTGAGAATTGAGAATTTTGTATTTTTAATTAAAATCTCTATTATATAATTTTTTTACTGTAATTGTTTAAATTTTAATTGATTTTTTATTGCGGTTCCTGAATTTTTATAATGCTTTCTTGATTTAAAAACAATTTCATTTCAATTTACATTTCGTTTCTTTTACTTTTAGTTACCCTAGTTACCCGGGGAATAACCTAATAATTTTAAATTTACACATCATAACTTTGATATTAGCCAGCCAATGGGCTGAATGTTGTGTGATCGAATGGGCAGAACGTTGTGTGATCGAACCCTACCGACGCCCAAACGATTTTTTCCAATTCTTACTTTTTTAATAAATTGCGTGAAAATCTATTTTAAGACACATTCCCAGGTGAGCCCATTGAGCCAGATCTGTGACTGGTTATTTTGCTTTAGTTTTCTCTGTCAGTCCTCTTCCATGTCACAAAGAGCAATTCACTCTCTCCCATGACAAGCCCATGTTTGAGTGACCTGTCACTTTCATATAAAAGAACCGGTCCCTGTAACATGTTCTGTGACAGGTCCGTTTCCTACAGGTTTCTAATGTTTAATGAATCATACATACCCTCTGTATACACTGAAAGTATAATCTATATGATTTTTATTATTTTTTGGCATAAAACCTATAAACAATTGTTGAAATTCGATCAGTGAAAATTTTTTTATTGGGCCCTTAAATAAAAAATGAGCGTTTTTTCGAAATTTACTTATTTATTGTTCAAAAATGGTTACATATATATTATTCAAAATATGGCCACCGACACAACTTTTTCCAATCTTTCCGGCATTTTTCAGATGACAGCTGCTAAGAACGACTTGTATTTTGAGGTAATCCAATCATCGAACCATTTTTTGCATTGTTCATATGAAGTGAACTTCTGCTGGAAAAAGTAGTGATGTCTGGAGAATACGGCGAATGGGGTAGAACTTCCCATTTCAGTGTTTCCAAGTAGGTCTTGACCGGTCTTGCAACATGTGACCGAGCGTTGTCATGCTGCAAAAGCACTTTGTCGTGCTTTTCTTCGTATTCCGGCTGTTTTTGCTTCAGTACGCAGCTCAGGGTTGAGTCACATAGCGTTCCACCATGATCGTTTCATTCGGTTTGAGCAACTCGTAGTAGATTACGCCGCGCTGACCTCTCCAAACACAGAGCATAAGCTACATGCCATGAATATTTGGCTTTGTGATGGCTGTCCGCGCAAAACCCTTGACTTTTTGCGCTTGGGGTTGTCGTAATGGATCCACTTTTTATCGCCAGTCACAATGCAATGCAAAGAACCCTTCCTTGTTTTTGGCGATTGAGACGCTATTTACAAGCAACGTCCCGAGGCTTAAACTAATATGGCAACCAGTTTCCTTGCTTTTGAATCAATCCAATGACTTTTAGGCTTTTGCTGACTATAAACTCATTCACTCGTAATGATTTTGACAACTCCTGAAGCATTTGGCATTCGTCCACATAGAACAACGATTCCAATTCATCGTTTTAAAACTTTTTAGCTTGAACTGGCCGTTCCTTATATTCAAACTCATTATTAAAGCTACCAATCCACCTCCGACACGATTGTTCAGAGAGGGCATGCTTGCCATAAACCTACACTAAGATTCAATGACTCACAGCCGCACTTTTCTTCATATTCATCGTGAATATCCTAACTTAGTTCTAGCTTTCTTAAGAAAAGAAAGTTACATCATCAATTTTGACAAAGATTAATGTGTACTACACAGTTGCAGTTTATTATTGTAGACTTATTGTGTTTTTTGTGCTAAATGCAGTTAAGAGATATTTATCTACTTCGTATCTTCATTTACTTGGTCTCCCATGACCATTTTAAAAGCCAGATTGCCAGCTTTATTCAATATTGAATTTTCTCAGCAATAGACAGCTTGTCGCCAATTTATAGTTATAATAAATACAAAATAAGTTGTTACTAGAAAATTTGTTCAATAGTTTTATTTTAAGTTTAGGTTTTATTGAAAGATTCTGATATTAAAGCCTATGTGACACTTGTTTTTTTTTTTTTTTGTATTGGCCCGATTATGAGAAATACAGCAAATGTATTGCCATAGAAAACTTGTACAAGTTAAATAGTAAAAACAAATTAAAATATCAAATTATACATCTCCAAAGCTTAATATTTTGTTATAATGTTGAATTTATTTAGAATCGAATTACAATCAAATTTATTTGTTTACTAATTTTGTTTACTAATTTTGTTTATTAATCTTTTACAAAATGGTTGATTAAAATTGTTTTTTCATTCCATTTGTAAAAGATCTAAGATATGTATGTATTTATTATTAAATCTGGCAACACTTTAGTTTATAAATAAAATTGCTGCATATTTTAAGGAGCTGATATTTAGAGAGCGATAGAGAAAATGAAATATAAATAATTTACATGCAAACCCTTTAATCTTTTACAAAAGGAATGAAAGACAATTATTTAGACTTTTTGTAATAGAATTATATCTATAAAATATTAAAGTGTTCAAATGAATGATCATTTCAAAATGAATGAATTCATAAGAAAATTAATTCACTACACTCAGGGAAAAAAGTGTCATCATAGTTATGAAACTGTTTCATAAATCGTTTATAATACATCATTTTTAAACCGTTTTAATAAATATAATGCAGTATAGTGAACTTTTTATTTTATAGTTGATCCTTTTAATACTTAACATATATGAATAAAACTGTATTTTTAGTCTGGTTCGAAATCAAAGAAACAGATTTTTTTTTCCAATGAAAAATTTTATTTTTATTTAGTAATCATGGAGAGTACACATAAAAAGTTATTAGACACAAGCTGAATTGAATGCATTTTCTAGTCCGCTACGACCTTCATCAACATTCTTTGTGCCCTTAAAAGTGGTAATTTTAAATTTCTCAATTTAACTCACAAATTAAAGGAAAAAGCTATTTATGCTAACATAAAGTATTTCATAAAAATTTTTGACAAACATTTCATAAATTTTCATAATTTTATAAAAAAAAACACTTACAATTTTTTTGTATGCAAAATACTGCTGTTTGTAATTCTCATCACGTTGGTATTTTTATTTACTTCAAAATTTTCAAAAAAAAAAAACAAATTGAAATTAAAAGGAAACTTCATCATACTAATGACACTTCTTTATCAATATGATAAAACTTCTTCATAAATATTAATAAAACTTCTTCATAAATATGAAGAAACTTCTTCATGAATGTGATGAAACTTCTTCATAAATATTAATGAAACTTCTTCATAAACACACAGAGAAATCAGATTTGTAGTTGCAACTGAATTTTTTGTTAACCGAATTCTTGTGGATCCAGGTATTATTAATTTTTAATACTGTTGTAATTACCGAATTTTATTTATAATTTCCGAATTTTCATCGTAATAATTGATTTCTTTTCTATTTTAGATTATAATATTCTATAAATAGAAATTCTATTAATAGATATTCAACGAAAAGAAATTCGTTCCACAAAATTTATTTCAAAATAAAATTATTTTCGAACGAGAACTGGCCTATGAACGGCAACCTCCCTTTTGTCAGGCAATTGCTTTTCCTATAGGATAAACTGTATAAAATTTTTCAAGTCAAATTTCAAACTTAAATATTTTTCTGGTTTTAAATTCGAATACTTTTGTTGAAAAATAGCAGCCACAAAAAAAATAAATTTTTTCTTTTAATTTTAATCAATAAAATAAATATTTAAAAACAAATTAAAAATTCTTTTGGGTTTGTACTCAGAACTCAGAAGACTATCAGGCTGTGTCTCTACCCACTGCACCACAAACACTTATATTAAGTTGTTAAATATAAATATGTATATGAATAAAAAGCAAAAAACTTTGGCCGGTATTTTTGGTGCCATCTCCGAAGTTAAGGGGTTGAAAAATTATGGCAAATATTGGTACTTTTTTATTTTTTTATTTTAACAATTCTTCCAAAGAAACTGCATAAAATAATGGTATCAATGGAAAGAGATTTTAAAGCACCATATGCCTGTACTTTGCATTGATAGAATTTTAATTCATAGTATTAATGAGTCGGCATCATTTATATGGATTCATTGATTTAATGAAAATATCCATCAATTGTATGAAAATTTATTGTAGTTGTGAATTTTTTCATTAGGTTTTTTTATAATTTTTTCATAATTTCAAAAAATTAAAATTAATCACTTAATGAACATTTTATATTTTTTTTTAAATAAAAATTTAAGTGCATAAAATTTTTTTAAAAGTGCAATTTACATTTTTCCCCCATATATATATATTCTGTCGTTAATAAGTATACTTTAGGGGCACTATACCGATTTTCTTTTTCCCCCGAGAATGCTTTCTGAGTTGATTGGGAAAAGAAAATTTGTTCGCGAAAAGGCAAATGTCGGGAATTTTTTGCGCTGCAAAGTATGCAGATGGACCTTGTTATTTTTGGTCGGATTGGAACAATATGTATAACATTGGAAATGTAATTAAAATAAATTTTAGATTACATTTAAAACCCATTACCACCAGACGAAGGAATTTCCAATTTTCTTGATATTTTTATTTTATATAAATTTTTCATTTCATGAACAAATTTAAAAAAAAAGCTATAAACGAATTCTTTAATAATATGAACTAGTCATTAAACTTATAATAATTTCATATCTGAATGAATTAATTTCATATTCATAAGGACAATGTAAGAGCTATAAAGAAATCTTGACAAAAATAAAATTTTCAAATATCAATGAAAATTATTCATATAAATATTGAATTTTTTCATTATTTGTATGAAACTTTCATAATTTTTATGTTAAAATGAATATAAAAGATTTCATACACTTGAAAATTTTATTAGTTCAATGATTTCTTTTATTATCATTGATTTAATGAAACATATTTCACTGATTCAATCAAACTGTTCTTTTGAAGTTATTCTAATGAAAAAAACTCATTATATTAATGACCAAATACATTAATACTACACAATAAATTCTATCAGTGTAGTTTTTTCCATTTTGTTGTTAAAGGCACTATCAAAATCACATATCGAGGGTTTATTATCTAGGAAAACTTTGGTAATGGGGGCGATAAACTCATGCATTACCTTGAAATGTGTACCCCTTACCTATATAATTATTTTTTAATATTAAGTAATGATTTACCGATAATTGGATACATAACGCATTACTTTGTAATGTATACTTCTTACCTTCAGCATTATTTTGAAACATAAAGTAATAAGTTACCGATATTTGGTTACGTAATGTATTACAATTTAACATAAAATAATGTCTCTTAAATTGAAATTAAACGTTGCATAAAAATCAATATTTCAAAAAAATCTTAGCGATCAGTTAGCGTCGGCAGAATAACTGCACAAAGTTGCTCATCGCCGAGCTTATATTGATTTTTTTTTGGTTTTTCTCATAATTTGTTAAAATTTATATAATTCTTTTAAATGTTACCATGTTTTATTTGGTATTTTTTTGTGTCGTCTTTTTATAATTCTCAAACGCAAATGACAGTTGAGTTTTACGTAATAGCAATAATTGATAACGAATATTGCCGGAGAATTATTGCAACATAAATTGCCGGCAATAAATATTTACGGAACCGAGTCATCCACACAGAAGACAGGATGATTTTGACATTCGCTGCAAAATATGTCCACTTATTTGTCTCCATTCTAGACTGCAGGAAATGTATGTATTTATATTGCACACCACTGTAAAATCTAAAAACTACTGCCATCTATTGATAACAAGCACTTTTCGTTTCAGAAACTCTAGCATTCGTGTTTTTATTACTTTTCACTTCTGTAGAAAAGCTTAAATTGGTTTGAAAAATTAAAGAATTAATGTTGAAAGTTAAAGTTAAAAAATGATAAGTCAAAGTAACCAATTATTCTTAACCTCTTCGTCATCATTTGGGTAACCAATTTTTTTTACCCCCTATCTGCAAATGGGTAACCCATTATTTTTTATTTTTTAATAAGCATAATTGTAGGAATGAACACATTCACCCTTATTCTAGTTGTCGTTTTCAATGTCGTCGTCGTTTTTGAGTCAACATCACTTTGCTTCGACGTCGACATCACTTCGACACCAAATTGGTATTCTAAAACAGTGTTGTAACGACGTCGACAGTTTATCGATTTAAACAAAAACACATCTCTAAAAATTGAGTCGGCAGATTTATTTTGTTTATTATTTTTGCGAAAAAATGTTTTTTATGTGTTATTTAAATTCTGATACCAGTGATGAAGAAAATAAAGAAAATCTAGTATTGGAAAGAAGACTTTTCATACAGAAATCCAATATCTTTAATCTGCCGGATAACAAGTGATTAGCAAAATCAAAGTCTGTTACTTTAAAGAATGATAATCTTCTAATTTTTTTAAAAGGTTTGAAAGTTACTTTCGGCTGAATAAAACAGCCTTCAAAGATGTGCTGGAAACAATAGCACCTAATTTGAAAACCGGAATCAAGTCCACATTTATTTCCAAAATAATTAAGTTGGCAACTACATTAAGATTTTTAGCCCAGGGGTCGTACCGGCTCAGTGTTGGAAACGACTTTAACTTAGGGTTCAGCTGTTTCTGAAACTGTAGAAGATTTGCCACAGCTTCCTCCAGCGGGCTCAATATAAATTGCTTGAACCTTTTGCCACCTGTAGCATTACACTCGGCTTTGTTGGCTACCATTTTCTTTTTAACTTTAAATTTTAAGTCTCGCCAAACCTATAAATAAATTTTGTTATATTTTTATAATGCACTTTATATGATCATGCTTTCTTTAACTTCTGCCATCCACCTCACATTATTCTCGGTGGGCCAAGTGCATTTAATAAATTTGATATTTCTTCCCATATTTTCCGTTTTTTTTTCAGTCATTACTTTTCCTCAAGTCATTACTAAAAATTGTGTCGACAAAATCAGAGTCGTTTCAAGACAATATCGTCGTCACATTTTCTTACAGAATACCAAATACTTGTCGACAGTTATCAATTATTTTCGATAACGACAACGGGAATACCAATTTCAAAAAAAATCCCAAGACGACATTGTCTTGTGTCGATGACGACAACTAGAATAAGGGTGAATAATTTGAGGCTCATCGCCTGTAAAATTCATCAATGAAGTAAGGTGTAAAGTAATCCATCGGCCCCTACATTACTTTACCCATTATTTGGTACTGTGTGGTTTTGCTGGGTAACGCAACCTCGTATCTCAAAAACTACCAGACAAAAACACGTTTTATTATAAACAAATGATTTGTTTTTTAAAAATCAGCATTCTTTTTAAATTTGAAATAAAAAAAAAATATTAACAAATGTCCTGAAAAGTAGTAGTTTTTCATATACGCGGTTGCGTTAGTAAACCCTCGAAATAAATAATATTCCTCATTAAATTTTATGGATATTCACAGTTTCTCGGATTTTGACGAACTTTTAACAAATTCATTGCTTTTTTCTATCCCTGTTTCTAACCACTAAACAAAAGAGATAACGCTTAAAAAAATATGAGGTCAACCTTGAATTTGGAATCTGTATTACATATTGGATTTTCATCCAAATCGGTGTGAAATAGGTGGGTTTTCCCCTTTTTAATTCTGACTATAACACGGTTTTGGGCCAGTTTCGTTATGCTAAATGTTTGTAAAAGGACTGGCCCACTTAATGGCCCGTTTAAACTAAACAAAGAATTAAATTTTAATTTTTAGAATTGAAATAACAAAAAATGTGTCAGTTAAGGTCGCAGTTAATATCGAAGCTAACTGGACATTATTTAAATGAGGCTACATCAGTAATCGGTATTAATTCATCATTTTGACACAAACTTTTTTTTTGCAAGATCCTACAATTTTTAATACAATTTCCTTATGAACTTTGGCAAGCCTAAAAATAAACTAAAAAGAATAGTATTCTGCAGTGCCTGATGACGTAAGATCCACAGTAGTATTTATACTATACATACACAGAGAGAAATTTAATGAACGCAATGAGATAATACAATTTTTCAGTAAACTAGTAAAAGTTTTCTCTACAAAGTAAATGAAAAATTTCTTTAATTAAATTAAAAGTTTCCAACTTTTTATGAGACTAATTTTTTTCATGAAACTTTATCATTAAGTATATGAATCTTTAAGAAAATAAAGTGAGAGTTTTCATCAAATTCTTATGAAAATTTGCAATAATTTAATGAAAAATTTCAATTTTATTGCTTTTATGCAAAATAAAAAATCCATAAAGGTAATTCTCTCAGTGTACACATACTATTTATGTACATTTAGAGAACACAATGTGCTTTATTGTGCACATCATCATTATTTAGGTTTGCAAAACACCAAACGAAAGCCCTTCTAGTACATACGCGATCGTTGTACGGTAAATACATGATTTTAAATTTAGTACATACATTAAGAATTGTAAATTTTAAATAAATAAATATTTATTTGTACATAAAAATGTAAATTTAAAATTTTCTCAAAACTAATTGTAAATTGTGTTTAATAATAGTGCCAAACATAAATACATAAATACAAAAATAATAACAGCAACAACAACACAAATTATGTAGATATCATGACATATATGTGTTTGCAAAAAAAACTAAATATTTAAATTTAATGCGTCTGTCTAAACGAATAAATATTTATATGGCGACAAAAAGTATTCAGTCGAGGCCGGTAATTCATTAAAATTTAATTACGCACTTATTACATTTTTTTTTCTTTCTTAAATCTTTTATTGTTTTTTTTTATACAAGTGTAAATTATGTACCCTTTTTGGTTTTGCTAGTGTTAATGTTTATCACAAAAAAAAATACATAATGTTAAAAATGTTTGTTAAAAACAGATGCCTCACTAATCATTTCCTTTAGGGAAATATTGAATTAATTTATGGTTTAATTTAAAAAAAAATGCGCATACGCACAGTGAGTTGGTTTGAAAACATTTTAAATATTTTAAAAATGCTTTTAAATGTATATAAAAGTCTAATAAATTCAAATTAATAATTATTGTGTCAAATTAAAGAATTATTTTATTAAAAAAAAATCATAAGTAGCTACAAAACAGAAAAAAAAACTTAGAGATCAAAAATTGACTTAAGATTTATTTTTTTTAAATAGATACGTAACTAGATTAAAAAACAAACTTTTTCATAAACCGGCTTTAGGTTTATTCGAAAAGCCGTTTTAAAAAAACCGGTTTCTATTTTTACAAAAAAAAAACCGGTGAACGGGGTTTTTTATTTTACACTAAAACGGCTTCAAAAAAATGTTTGAACGATTGTAAAAAATTTAAATAACGAAAAAATATAATATGCTTCCATGCATTGTTCAATATATGACCATAAATGATATCATATATGAACATACATTTTGGGATCCGAAATCAATTTAATATATGATGATATATATGACCATATACGGCCATATATCCTGAAATTTCGGATCTGTAGATATATATTGTCAATTATGAGATTATGTATGGTTATATATTGAACCATGCATGGACATTAGACCGTACCACCTTATAGGCAAAAAAAAAAAAGTTCACCGTACACCCTCAAATATAAAGTATTTTAACAAGAAAATTTCGAAAATGTTTTTTTTTTGCCGAACGTAGGGGTCGCCATTTTATATTTTTATTTATATCTTCGCCATTTACCGTCGGATCTTAAAGTATTGTATATCAATGTTTTTTGTCACGCGGAGACCGATGTTTTCCTCGAAGGAGCCTTGACCTCAATTAACCCGTTCTAGTATTAACCCACCAGATCTAAGTTGCCACCACCTTAATGTACTATCTTAATATTTTAAAATGAAAGCTCGCAAAAAAGCAATAAACTTTTGCTAGGAAAGTATTCCAGCGGAACTAATATTTTATTTTTTTTTCTTAATTTTTTTTTGTTGCCGAATGTAGGGCATTTTTAATTTTTTTGTCTTATCTTCTGTATTTACAGTCGGATCTTAAAGGGTTATATATCAATGTTTTTGTCGCAATGCTACCACTTAGACTTAGAGCTGTTTCTTTACGAGTATAATAAATAGATATTTTGACTTTAACACTTCGCTGTTTTGTCAAAAATTAATATACCCAAAAACTCATACGCTTTTCTTTAGATAATTTTTGACAAAACAGCGAAGTGTTAAAGTCAAAATATCTATTTTTTATACTCGTAAAGAAACAGCTCTAAGTCAAAAAGTATTTGACCTATCAAAAACTCCTTCGCGCATCCATAGAAAATTTAGTTTTATGCATTATAAATTTCAGAGAAATCCACCAAAAATTTATTAAGTAATGCTGCGTGCCGTGGACCTCTATTGTAAATATACTATCATTTTGTAAAACTTTGTGTAAAAGAAATATTTTTTTGTACTCCTTCATAAATCTTGTGAAAACCAATCTTTGTTAACACATCTCCGTAAATAAAGAAAATAAAAAAAAGAAGTTTTTATATATAGGCTTTTTACGTAGGTGTTACCCCTTAAGTAGTATAAAAGGGTGCTTGAGATCAATGATTTTTGATGTAACAAATTGGTATCATTGCGACAAAAACATTGATATATAACCCTTTAAGATCCGACTGTAAATACAGAATATAAGACAAAAAAATTAAAAATGCCCTACATTCGGCAACAAAAAAAATTAAAAAAAAATAAAATAATAGTTCCGCTGGAATTATTGGAATACTTTCCTACCAAAAGTTTATTGCTTTTTTGCGAGCTTTCATTTTAAAATATTAGGGTAGTACATTAAGGTGGTAGCAACTGAGATATGGTGGGTTAATACTAGAACGGGTTACTTGAGGTCAAAGGCTCCTTCGATTAAAACATCGGTCTCCGCGAGACAAAAAACATTGATATACAGCACTTTAAGATCCGACGGTGAATGGCGAAGATATAAAGAAAAATATAAAATTGCGACCCCTACGTTCGGCCAAAAAAAAAAACATTTTCGAAATTTTCTTGTTATAATACTTTATATTTGAGGGTGTACGGTGAACTTTTTTTTTGAGGTACGGTCTAATGGACATATATGACCATGTATGCCCATGTATGATCATTTAGAAACGCATGTACACCCAGAGAAAAGATTGGTTGCAATTCGATCAAAACCGTTAACATTTATTTGCAAAGATTTAATTTTATTTGAAATAACCTTAAATCCTTTAAGAAAGAAAAAATGTTGTATTGGGAATTAAAAAAAGGGAAAAGAAACCAAAAATCAATCCTATTTTTCAATTATTGGTATTTCCAATCATCTTTAGAAGCAAAAGGATAATATATGTTTGTTTTGACAACACTAGCAAAAAAACGAAGCGCAACAATTCATTTAAGTTTAAAGCAATCAAATACTATATGCGTCGATAGCTCAGTGGGTAGAGTTCTTGGCTGGTTCAATTCCCATCATGACCACATTAATTTTAATAACGTTTAAAATATTTGTAATAAGTTTTTTTAATAAAAATTCCTCTCTTTTAAAAATTTATTTTTACACCGCCAGAATTGGATTGGCAACAAATTCGGGGGCCACAACTGATACTATTTTCTGGGTGTATGATCATGTATGGTCATATTATTATTCAATTTTTGCATGGGTTTAGAAAGAGAAATTGAAAACGGTCGGTATTTTAAAAATTAAAAAAAAAACCGGTTAACCGATTTAGGGGTTTGAATTCTCTATATGTAATTTATCTATAATCCTTTCTATACAAATATTTAAAGTAAATTTCTAATTTAAATTTAAGATTTTGTGTGATAGTATGCTGTAATTTGGTTTATTTTATAAATAAAATTAATGAGGGTTTTCAAACGCAAAATTAATAAAACCGTATATTCAAAAATAAAAACAATTTTAAATTTAAAATGTTATTTTATAGTAAGCCCCTATACTTTAATTAAAATTAATAGATTAATATTAAATATTGAACAAATTATTTCAAAATCACCAATCAATTGCTAAGCACTGTGCATTTTTAGATCATCGTTTTAATTGCGTATATTGTACAAATTTATCCAAGGGTAATACTTGGGATTAATTGACTGACCCCCCCACTTAAAATGGGAGTACTCGTTGGTATTGTTTGTGCAATTAAACATACGTACTCTATTGCAATATAAACACAAAGAACAAACAAATATTTACAATTCGCTTTAAAAACAATAAATACAATGTTGCTTTTTTAATATGGATATTCACTGTTTGCTGCAAATTGACAATAAATATTAAAAAAAAAAAATGCACTGCTTTTAACTATCACTTTCATACTAATACACTTTGTAAATTTAATAAAAGTAAACACCCAGCAAGCATTTAGGTAATACTGATGTTAAATATTGAACTTCAAAAGGGTGTTTTTTTTAAAGAGGTTGATAACTTTTATTTTAAATAAAACACATAAAGACTTACGAAATGATTTATTTTCAATTTTTATTTTATAGTTCATTATTTGGCATTTAGTGTTAAAAAAGAATTTTGTACTCATGTGTACCGCAACCACCTTTTTTAAAGCGCATTCGGAAGGACGAATCAAATTTTTTTTTGGCTAAAAGTGACAACCAACAATTTATTTTTTCCATCATGATAAAAAAAACCTTTCCCTAATAATTTTGAACAAAAAAACCTTCATTTAAAATTACATCCATTTGACAGTTTAATCGTATTGCTAAGCGCAATTCCCCACAAAAAAAAATACGATTTCTTTCAACTGCATCATTTTTTATTTGTAACAATCGAAATCCAGTTTGAACTAAATTTCAAGCGAAATGATAATACAATATTATGGCTCTCTCTCTCTAATTCTGTGAGTGTTGTTAGTCTCTCCCAGCAAATATTTAACGTTTCAAAATACCGTATTAGTTATCAAAATTTCAATAGTTTTTCACATATGTTTTCAGATTTTTATACATTGTTTTTACCACATGTAAAAATACAATCATACATTATCATATACGTACATGCATAGCACAATATATGACCATACATGATCTCATATATTATCGTGAATGATCATATAGAAGCATAAATTAATCATATATTATAACATATAACCATGTACGGCCATATACCCTCAAAATTATGGGTCCCAAAATATATGGTCATTTATGAGATCATGTATGGTCATATATGGGACTATGCATGGGCGTATATGATCATGTAAGTATATACAATACCATATATGACCATGTGCGTTCATATACAGTCATGTTCGAAAAAATAGGGACACTTGCATGCAACAAATTTAAAGTAAAAACCACACATACATTTTGGGAAAAAACTTACAATAACAATTCAAACTTTGTTGTTGCAATTAAAAAAAAAACAACATTAAAAATTATTATAATTTCCTATAGTCGAATGTGAATAGGGACAGTAAGAAAATGGTTTGGAATAATATTAGTGTTTTAAATGGTAAATGATAATTTACTATCATTTACCATTTTTTTCAGTTTCATTTATTTTTTTCATTTGTTTGAAATTTAATAAAAATTTACCCACAAAACGGAAACTTGTGGTTTATTTGTGTCCGTAACAGTTATTACAAATTTAAATTTTGTTTGCTGTCTGTTTCAAAAAAAAAAAATATTCAAAAAATTTCAATTTGTTTTTTTATTTAAATTGGTTGTATATATACAAAAATTTTCAATACAAATTACAAGAACTTCATAAACACACATACATATACAAACACATTCATACAAAAAGTGTTTATAGCTTCATATGCATACATACATTTTGTATTGTACGAGTATATTCCCAACATACCAAATGACTTGAGAAAATATTATTATAAACTTACAAACACAAGCCTTAAGCTTGAAAAAGTCTTGAGAATATATTGAAAAAGGCTATCGTAACAATTGTAGAAAAATCAAAACGGAACCCTCGTGGAAATATTATGTGTGTATGATTACTATAAGCTTATTCTTGCAATTGTAGAATAAGCTTACAAAAATAATATATTATTAATAGTTGAAAAAGAGAAATCATAATTATTTTCTTTAATTTAATTTATTTTTTATTTTAAAAATAAATAAAAAATAACTCATTTTAAACATAAAAAATAATAATTTATTTTAAATATAAATAATAATAATTAATTTTAACAATAAATAAAAATAATTAAATTTAATATGCAATTGCACGTTCACTATGTAAAATTTACAACTAAATGTACACGCAAAACACGCTTGACAAATTTAAAGAAAAAGTAATAGCACTTGTAGTATGCATTATAAGCGTAGAACAAAGACAACAAGACTAGAATGTATTGAAAAATATTTCTATTTCAATCGTCATATTGCGTTGTTGTTGTATGTTGTTCATAAGCATACTTGAGAAAAAGTTATGTATAATAATCTTTTCTCTAGCATTGTTAAATACTGCTTGTGAATTTAAATTTTATAAATATTATAATAAGCGAAATTAAGAAAAGCTTAAAACACACTATTAATATAAGCTTATTCTCAAGTTGTATTGCAGTTTGATTGCTATATGGTATATTGGGTTAAAAAAAAGCAACAAATACAAATACGGAAATAATTTCAAATAAATGAAAAAAAAAAACATTAATTTTTTAAGGATTGGTAGGTAAAATTTTGACATTTATTTTAACTGATTATATCATTTGTTTCTTACGGATGTGTCAGTTGATTAATCAACATTTAAAAATAAATAACAAATTGCATTTAATTTAAATGAAAATTAAGTAGACCGGTTTTTAAATGAAATATCATTTCTTTTAAATGATATTTTCTGTTATATTAAATTACAAACTTTTTTAAGTGTAATTTTTGGATTAGGTTTTTGTAAAAACTGAAAAATAGTGGATATGGATTGATATAGAAAGTTAACATATAGAATTCTATCTAACACAATTCTTACATAGAAAATAATAATAAAGGTGCACTTAAAGAAGTTTGTAAGTTAAAATAACTGAAAATATCATTTAAAAGAAATGATATTTCATTTAAAAACCGGTCTACTTAATTTTCATTTAAATTAAATGCCATTTGTTATTTATTTTTAAATGTTGTTTTAACAACTGACACATCCGTAAGAAACAAATGATATAATCAGTTAAAATAAATGTCAAAATTTTACCTACCAATCCTTAAAAAATAAATGTTTTTTTCATTTATTTGAAATTATTTCCGTTTTTGTATTTTTTGTATTTTATTTTTTTTTAATATACTCTTACAATACAAAATGTATGTATGCATATGAAGCTATAAATACTTTTTGTGTGAATGTTTTTGTGTATGTATGTGTGTTTATGAATTTCTTGTAATTTGTATTGAAAAATTTTGTATATATACAACCAATTTAAATAAAAAAACAAATTGAAATTTTTTGAATATTTTTTTTTTGAAACAGACAGCAAACAAAATTTAAATTTGTAATAACTGTTACGGACACAAATAAACCACAAGTTTCCGTTTTGTGGGTAAATTTTTATTAAATTTCAAACAAATGAAAAAAATAAATGAAACTGAAAAAAAATGGTAAATGATAGTAAATTATTTCGAATAAATGTATAAACAAGTTAATATAGATATTTCTTTGAAAAATAAATGAATGTTCCTTTATTTTTAAATGTAACGGAAAACTTTTTTATTAAACTACAAACAGTTAACTACATAATATTCTGAGTGTGTGATTAATAAATATGGAACTCCCTCCCACGTAAAAACCGAAATATATATGAACCTACACTATCATATTCGTTCATGCATGGCTCAATATATGACCATATGTTACATATAACTTTCAATCTGAAATTTTATGGTATATTTTCATATATGAGCATAAAAGTGTAATATATGAGCATATATGATCATATATAAATATATACGGCCATATACCCCATATGTGAGATTATTATAGTCATTTACTAAACTATTCATGGATGTATATGACCATATATGCCCATGTACAGGTTGGTTTAAAAGTTCCTGCGCTCGAAATGAAAGAATACTGTTTTTGTTACAAAATATATTTTTTTATTCAATATAATCTCCTAGAAGCTCAATACACTTGTTCCAATGATCTTCCAATAATTTTATCCCATCCTTATAATAGTTTTCCGGAAGCTCTGCAAAATAACCGTCTACGGCTGCTATGGCCTCTTCATTCGAAAAATGCTTTCCACGAAGAAATTGTTTGAGATTTCTGAAGAGATAGTACTCACTGGGAGCCAAATCTGGTGAATTCGGTGGATGTTCAAGCAATTCGTACTTTAATTCTTTGAATTTAGCCATCGTCAAAACACTTTTGTAAGCAGGTGCATTGTCTTGATGAAAAATAATTTTTTTTTTCTTTTAACCAAGTCTTTTCTCACGAATTTTTTCATCCAGCTGATCCAAAAGGCTGCAATAATATTCAGAGTTGATTGTTTTACCTTTCTGAAGATAAAAAATTCCTTTTACATCCCAAAAAAACTGGTGCCATAATAACATTCTTTGCTGATCGTTGTGACTTCACCTGCTTTGGAGCTGAACAACCAGCTTAAGTCCACTGTAAACGTTCTTGTTTCAATTTAGGATTATGGTGGTAGATCCAAGTCTCATCCATAGTTATAAAACGACGCAAGAAGTCGGTTTATTCGGCTTAAAACGCTCCAAATTACGCTGAGAAATTTGTTTTCGATACATTTTTTGTTGGATTCTTAATGTGTGCGGCACTAACTTTCCAAACAGTTTTTTCATACATAATTCTTCATGTAAAATATGGAGTACTCGTTCGTCTGAGATGCCTATGGCATTAGCAATTTCACGCTTAGTCAAACTTGGATCTTCACTAACCATATTATGTACCTGCTCAATGATTTCTGCTGTGGTTGCAGTTTTTGGTCGTCCTTCGAGTGGATCGTCTTCAAGGCTGGTACGACCACGTTTAAATTCACCAGCCCAAAATTCAACGGTGCGTTTTGATGGTGAGGACTCCTTATACACTTCTAACAATTGTTCATAAATTTCCTTTGCTTTTAAACCCTTCAAAACAAAGAATCTAATGACTGCACGATATTCAATTTTTTCCATATTAAAAAAAATCAATGACACGTCAACTTCAAATGGCTTGTAAACAAAGAAAGAATTGACAGAATGACTTGCAACTTTGCATGTGTTCTCAGGACAGTTATACCAACTTGAGAAAAAAAATGTTTGGAGCTAGCATTGTCATCTCTTGGTGAGCGTAGGAACTTTTCAACTAACCTGTATATAATCACACAAGTCAATGTATGATCATGTATGTTCATATATGTATATTTTGATTTTTTATGGGCTTTAACATAATTCTTACACTAAAAAAAAGTATAATTTTAATTTTCGACTTAAAATAAAATCCTTTAAATTTTAAAAATGTCCAGTAGAGAAGTAGTAATTCTACTAAAAAATCTGAATATTTTGGCCATGCAGAGAGAATTTTATTGGAGAAATTATATTTTTTGCATCATTCATTGCCTATATAATCAGGTTTCTTTTCGAAATTTGGTCCGCTTTTCAAATCATACTGTGGTGTAAAGTACATATATCATGATCAGGCTTGAACGACTTTAATTTTTTTACCTGATTTTAGTATAAGTCCGTGCAAAAACCTTGTAAGCTAGTGTAATTAGATAATAGTCCCCTTTTTTCTAAATCACTTCGGTGAAGTAAACTTTCTATAAAAAAAAAATATTTTTGTAACAAAAACAATTTGCACATAAATAACACAAACCGCATTTTAATAACAAAATCTATAAATGTTTGCTGGGAAAGCCATAAACACGCAATTGGCTAGCACAAATATAATACGTTCGGAAGTTGTTTGTTCTACCTAAAAATTTTAAAATTAACAATGACATTTAAGAAATGATGTCAGTTATATAGAAAAGGTATATTGCTTTATATACATACGATAAAAAGCTATTTTTGGAAACACATTTTCTAGTTTTAAAAATGATGCATTCAAACAGATTAAACGATTAATTTATATTTAAATACAACAACAAAAACTTGCATATACACCATACGACATTTTCCACTAAACATTATGAACAAACCTCCACTCATGTGTAAAAAAAAATCATTGGCAAATTCCAATAATAATATTTTCGAAAAAATATAAAATTCCGAAACAGATAATGAAAATTTTTAAAAGAAAAACACGATTGAAAAGACGCCAATAGAGATGTGATGGCATGGTTTTTAAATAAGTTTTCTGAATAGAAAAGTTTAAAACAAAGAATACTTTTATAAGTACCAAAATATGTTTTACCTAATTTTAAGAAACACAAGTTTTTTATTTTTCGCTTTTAATTATGAAATATTTTCTTTATGAGATTTTTTCCGATGTGAAAACACAAAACTACAACAACAACATTTGGAATACTAACAAATTATATTGTAAAAAAAAAAAACTTAACGCCAGCAAATTTAACTACACCATTTCAAAATTTAAGTAATTACGCAGAGAAAAAAATATAGGATTCGAACTTAGCTGAGTGTGATTCTAGTGATCATAAATATGATTCTTATTGATCACAAATAAAATTTTTTTGAAAAAGGCACCAACAATGGAATTTTTAAATACGAGGGCGGATAAATAAGTCCGTGACTTTTCAAACTTCCCTTGTAGTTATATGAAATGCAACACTGCTCCCATCAAGTACCATCTTTTAATGGACTACTGTCAAATTTTAAGCAAGTTCATTTACTTTGCGTTTAACAGCTGTTCAAAATATGGATATGGATTTTTTTAAAAATGGAAAAAAGTAAATTTCGAGTGCTCATTAAACATTATTTTTTGCGAAAAAAAAACTCAATCAAACCAAGGAAAAGCTTGATAAATTCTATGGGGACTCTGTACCATCGATTTCAATGATAAAAAAGTGATTTACTGACTTTCGTTGTGGTCGCACAAGTACAAATGTCTGGACGTCCAATTGAGGTCAATACACCCGAAAATGTCGAATAGGTGCCGCGTTTGCTCTCAATGGATGACAATGGAAAAATTCCATGAATTGGGCTTCGAATTGGTACCTCACCCGCCATATTCTCCGGATTTAGCCCCCAGTGACTATTTCCAAACCTGAGGAAATGCCTCGATGGACAGAGATTTAGCTCCAACGATGAAATTATTGATCAAACAAATGCCTATTTTTTTGACCTCGAAAAATTTTATTTTTTGGAAGGTATACAAAAATTGGAGAAACGTTCGACTAAGAGTATTGAGCTAAAAGGAGATTATGTTGAAAAATAATTTTTTTTGTGCAAAAAAAAACTGTGTTTCATTCAAAAAGACACGAACTTATTGATCCGCCCTCGTACAAAAACTTTTTGTTTTTATTTTTAAAGGATTTTTATATAAACATTTCAGATAAAAAATTGTTAGATCTCTAATTTGTTAAAACAAATATATTTTTAATTACTTAAAATTGTGTGATACTTTTTTGTGTATAGGATCACATTATGATCACTAGGATCATACCAAGATCATTAAGAATTAAACTGTCATAACGTTATGCTCTTATCTCTGCTTAATGTCATATTATTGGGTGTATGACTTAAAAATGCGGGTTAGCTATGACCTTTTCCTATTATTCTGGAAACATATGGATTCCGCGCCAAAAGAACTGCTATAATTGAATCAAATCATTTCAAATATAATTCTTTTTAATTCGCTAATTAAAAGATTTTGATTAGATTTGCCAATTAAAACTAAATAAAAAAACATTTAAATTGACTTTAGTTTTCTAGATATTCGCCATTTTGTAAACTGGTATTTTTTTAAATGACCGGTATCTCGAAATATATGCGAGATATGGCAAAACGGACAAAATTTTTGCTCTGTTACAGTATTACTACGATAATAAAAATGAGTCAGCTCCGGAAGACATCCCGAGGCATCTATTTTTAAAAAACAGCCACAGGGTGACCCATTTTTATACGAACGAAATGGAAAGGGAAATAAAATTTGTTTTATCGGAGTTTGTTAATTTGTTTTCTCAAATAAATTGATAAAAAAAAGTCACCCTTTGGCTGTTTTATAAAAATTTCATGAAACTCTTCGGAAACCTACCTTGCGCTATCTCGCTTAGTTTTCGAGATATTCGCCATTGTATAATGTGGCCATTTTTCTCAAAAACTAAGCGAGATAGGGCAAACAGACAAAATTTTTGTTTTAGTGGAGTATAGAATATACTACGATAATAAAAATAGGCCAGGTCCCGAAGACATCCCGAGGAGGCTGTTTTATAAAAATTCTATGAAACAATTCGGGATAAAAATTAAATTAATCGTGATTAAAAAAAAATAGAATCAGAATAATTCTTTTTTTTAAATTATTCAAATTGAATTATTTTGTTTGATTTGTAAAAATTTTTATTTAAATCAACTTGATGCTTCTAATAAGATAAAGATTGAATTATACTACCATTCAATCGGAAAAATTAACTCGCGAATTAATTTCTCAAAATTTAAATCAGATTTAAAAATTGATTTAAGAAATTATGTTTGATTACGGCTTCATGTCTGGTCGCATATTGCAGAAATTTTTCGGCCAACGCTCGCTTCACAGTAATCGGTACAGGTCCCCTGTGATCGTCTCATAATAGATGGGGCCCTTCTGGTCCCATCAAATACAGAGAATTACCCCGGCGCCATGAATATTCGCCTGTGACTCACCCTACAAAAAGCAGAACAGGGTTGCGATTCGCATGTTTTTTGCAAAAACTTTATCGATGCGAGAAATACAGAAACGTGATGCTGGGCATCCCTTGTCTTCCGTATCAAAACCACCACTTCTGAACCGCACAAACCATCTCTTGCATGTTGAAATCGATGGAACATATTCAGGATAAGCTTTGGTGAGCAATCGATATGCTTCAGCTGCACTTTTTTTCAATTTGAAAAAGTAAAGCAAAACTTCCCGCAAATGACGTTTTGTTGGCACAAAAAAAATTAATAAATGAGATGTTTACATTCCAAAATTCCAAATAAGTTATTAAAGATACAAATTCTGTGTAAAAGATACGCCATCTGTTGTGAATCCCGAATTTTTAAGTTATACACCCAATATAACATATAAAATATCAAATTAGTTGAAAGCTACCGTATAGCGGTAATAAAAAAAAAGTTTCCCAAAAAACTGTGAAAATTTTCAGAAAGTAATTTTTTTTCCAAATTTTTTAGTAAATTTAAAAGGGGTAAAATTTACCACCACGTCCATAAATTTTACCTCAATATTTGAAAGTTTGTTTTAAGTTCAGCTGTTTGTCAGTTAAAATAGCGAAATTTTAAGAATTTTTTTTTTATATTTATTTTAATCAACTTGTAAATGAATATGAGTAAAATTGATCCGTAGAATTAAATCTCCCTACTCGAAAAACTAACAAAACAAAGGGCCAAGTCTTGGAAAATATTTTTAAACAAAAACTTCCTAATTTGAGTTTTTTTGTTTCAATTAAATTAATTTTGAAAACTTTTGAAATGGTGTAGAAATATAAAAATTTTCTAATTTTCTTAAAAGATTTTAATGATGTTGATGTTGTTGCATAAATCCGTGTCACATTCGTGGTCGCGCGTCTTTCTAACAAATAAATTCACTTTTTTTTTTTTAATTTGCCGGTGTCGGTCTGGTCTAGCTATGAGTAGTTCGCGAGTGTTTTCAGTCGATTTAAGTCGAATGGTACGAACGAACGATATACAACTATAGAGCTGTTGTCCACTATTATAATTTATAAATATTTTATACTCGCTGAAAAAAGAATAAGAAAAGATAAAACATTTAGAAAAAAAAAAGAAAAATATTTCATTTTGTTGATAATTGAGCAAACATTTTAGTACATCACATCACCACCACTAATCATCATCATTGAATTCATCCCTTTTTTTGCGTAATTGTGTGTTGATTTTTTTTTTATACTACACTTATGCAATCAAACACAAAAATATTGAAAAAGTTAGAGGAATTTGAAGATATCCAAGTTTTTCCAGACAAATTTCACAGGGATATCAACCAAACATCCCAATCAAACACCTTCAAACGAAAAAACCACAGGTAATATTAATAATAAACAAAACAAAGCAAAGCAACGAGAAGAAGAGGAGTAAAAACTCGAAGTAAATAGAGATGCCAAACTATCGTAATAAAAATCGTAATCGTAACAAAAATAAACAACGTAATAAGCAACAACAACAGCAGCAACAACAACAAAATAAAAATTGTAAAAAAGACACAGAAGAGACTTCTTCTTCTTCCTCTTTACCGACATCACCCACCGGTCACGAATCAGTTTTACCTCCTCCTCTCATTGATTTGGAAGTGAACAACGCAAGTGCACTTTTAGATGAGAGTGTTGCAGTTGTAGGTGACAATTTTAATGAATTGAAAGTATGTAAAAATGTACAATCATTAAACGAACCAGACGTCACCACTGTCACCACGACAAGTGACACAGTTTCGAACGAACTAGCAAAGTGTAATGATAATAATGAAAATAATTTCGCAGTAATTGTAAATGAAAACATGGGTAATGAAAAATCTAAATTTAGGGAAAATCAACAGGAGAATCCTAAACAACAAGAAGAGGACACAACACCAAAAAATTCAACAGCAACAACAACAACTACTTCTCCACAAGGTAAGGTGATAGTACATAGAATAATATGTGAAGATCCCATCAGTGAAACTATAACAAATGAAATAGACAAATCAGCAAAACCTAAGCAACAATGTGAAAAAGAGTTGGCAACGCAGCCCACAACCATTGAGGCAATAAAAGAATGTACTTCTTCAGACTTGGCAGCCCTTTCAACTTCAACTGAAAAACCTTCAAAAATAATTGAAAAAGAATCAAAAAGTAAAACTTCTAACAAAAACTTGAAATTTGCTAAAAATTCTGCTACAGATGATGAAGTTTCTCCCGAACAATTTAAAGTTATTATACATAAAATTTTAACTCCCCTTGAAGAAACCCAACCAGAACAATCAACTACAAGTGAAGATTACAAACAACAACATGTTAGCTCAGAGTTGGCAACACTTAAATCTTTTGCCACTAAAGACGAGCCAACAGAAAATGTATCGCAAAAACAAGTTAAAGTGATTATACATAAAGTTTTAACTCCCGATGAGGAAATAACTGAAAAATCCTATATAGATAATATAACACTACCAAAAAAGCAAGAAAATGCCAACATAAGTGAAGCTAACAAACAACAATTTAACATCTCAAAGATGGCAACACTTAAAGATGCTTCCACCAGAAAAGATGAAGAGCTAATAGAAAAACAAGTTAAAGTTATTGTACACAAAATTGCTATACCAGAAGAAGAAGAAGAAGTGGAAGAAGAAGAAACCGAACAACAACAAGCTAAAGTTATATTCCATAAAGTGAATTTGGATAACAATGATAAAGAACCCAAAGTCACTTCTCCCATCATGAGAGAACCCATACCCTCCTCTACCTCACAAGTGAAAATAAGAGAAATGGAATTAGACGAAAGTTTAAGTGATTTGGAAGAATTAAAATCACCGGTTGTCAGTGAAGCTGAATCTTCTATAGAATATTGTGATGATATTAACCAGCAATCCGATACAATAACTGAGATTTCATCTTCTTCCTCCTCCTCCTCCACCTCGCAAAAACACTCACGTAAACAAAAACGTATAGCCTTGGAAACACACTTTTTGCCACAAATGTTAAATCCTCGCTTCCTGGATAGTATTTCCGAAGAAAATAGTGAGTTGAGTGATAATTCTGAAAATCCCCTATCACGTTCTGCTTCAGCTGATAGTACTAATCATATTAACGATGCTAAAGCAAAAAAATTAAATGCTATATTTCCCAAAAGTTCTTTGGATTTTTCCAAATCCCACAAACAACACACTACACATTTTAATACTAAGGTTATACGAGAAGAACCCAAAGCATTGGCGGTAGCAGCTAGAATACACGATGCTCCGGATGCTGATGAAAGTTGTACTACCTTAAGAAGTTGTTTATCACCAGAAGCCGAAGCAGCCGAAGTAGTATATATTAATTCAGCCTCCAGCAGTACAACAGATTTACATGATTTAGATTTAATGGATACTAATTGTACAGCAACACCAAGTGTTTTTGATTTGGATACTGATTTAAAAGATATAATAAACAAACCAAAGATAGAAACCATATGCCCTGAATCACTGACATCATCTTCATCACCACCACCGCCACCAGCACCAGCACCAGCACCAAGCAAAAATACATCAACAGAACAACAATTGCCAGAATTTGACCAAAAACAAAACAATAATATTCATAATGAAATAATAAATAACAGTAAGCTGGAAAACAATACCTCTCAAACACCTTTCACACCGCCGTTATTGTCTACAACAACATCTACTTCTACATCCCCAACAACAACAACAACAACAAATATAACGACTACAACATCATTAGCTGACACAATAGAATCACTAACATCAACACCTGCAAATGCGCAACTTGTTTTTGCCCAAATAGAAGAGCAAATTTCTTCTGCTCTCAATTCCATAAAAGAAGCCGAAACCACCACATTAACAGCAATCAATACAAATCTCTCAAACACTCAAAATTACCCTGTCACAACAACACAATTAGCCACTAAATTTATAGAAAGTAGTTGTGAATCGTTAAATACTAGTAGTAGTTTACGTGCGGATAATAACGCGAAAATACCATCACAGGTTCGAACGGAAAACGTTAATATGAATACGGTACGGGATTTAATAAATATTAATAATAATAATAATAATGACAATACGATGAAATTAAACGGTAATAATATAAATAGTGCTACCAACGGTCATATGGATTTATATAGCGAATTAATGGCTAATAATAATAATAATAATACATCTAATCCAATACCTCCTCCAAGAGCATCTCCACCACCACCACCTATTCCACCACCACCACAAAGTTTAGATGAATATGATAATGCCTCCACCTTTGCTTCCCTGTCCTCCACTTCGTTACCCTTGCTTCAAAAGAATGTAGATTTTCACAATTCTCAAACACTATACAGCACAACAACACAACAACAACAACAGCAGCTTGATTATCCTACACCTAGCTTAAACTCTGCTTTAGGCTTACTTACTTCCCCCTTACCACGTCAAGAATCATTGGATTCCCATTGTTCAGACAGTACCAACTTTAGTCAATGTACTGCTATTAACGTGGCTCCTGATCCAAGCAGTGATATTGTTAAACCACCATCCTCAATTTCAGATCTCAAATTCGATACTGCAACAGCAACTCAGCAGCTGCAGGACGATCCTAAAAAGTTAAGATTATTGTGTGCCGAAACTGTGGCTGCTCTACCCTATGGCGATGCAGTATTAGAAGAACTAGCCACAGTAGCCCAAAGTATAGGAGAAGTTCGAGCTGCTAATGTGGTAAAAAGCGAAAACAATATGCCGTATCCTCTGCCAGACTTACCACACATAAATGATTTACAATTATCTTTAAAAGTGGGACAATCGAATGCATCAGCTCCAGCTAGACCAGAACTTCCTCAGCCAGATCAATCTTGGTTGGGAGTACCTACTACTCAAGATCCTAAGGTCTTGGTATGTCTCTCGCCCTCACAACGTTCCTACATACAACAAGGAGCCCAACAAAAACCAGATGATTTACTAGATGCCCATCAAAAGTTTGTAGAACGTAGAGGTTATCATGAATACACCAAAGAACAATTGAAAATTTTGGAACAGGAAAAATTGGCTGAACAACAATTGCTACAAACTGCAGCAATTATGAAAAAATTACGTAAAAGTATAACACCGCCACCACCTCAAATACCACCCCCACCCGTACCGGTGAAATCCAGTAAAACAGCAACCAAAGCACAAAACCTCTCAAAACGTACGGTCACTACAAATATTTCAACAACACATACAATGAAAACAAATAATGATGCTATTAAAACTAATGATCAAGAGCACATACCAACAGCAGCTATTGGAGAAATTCTGGATGGAGAGGAGAATAAACATCGACTATTATCTATTATACAAGATACTGGCGAATCGCTGGCAAATAATAAACAAACGCTGATAGAACACCAGCACCACTCAACATCATCAAATCAAAATAACTCAAGGCAATCAAAAAATATGAATATTCCAGTGTCAACACAACAGGTACCAGCATCCATCAACGCTACGCCAACGAATACAATCAATCAATTTCCCCAGTCAACAGACACAAAAGGATCAGGTAATATGCAAAGTGTTGAAACAGCCTTGGGACAAATGTTCCCAAGCATGGGTTCTTCGAATATCTTTGATGAAAAACAAAAAAGATTTTCAAATATAGAATCTTCATCAAGACAACCCCTTTGTACACAAATTATGGCAACCCAGCCGAAAAGATATTCCAGCGTGGAAACTCATTTCTATGAAAGTAAAAAACGTATGGAAAATGGTAAGTTGATAGAAGATTTTTCCACTTCCAAACATGACATTCAAAATACGGGAGATAAAACGGAAGGTAATACACAGTTTCCTCTTAACGCTCCCTTATCCCAAGAAAGTAATAGATTTTTTGTTAATAATGGAAATAAAACAATTGCTGATGATATAAAAACAAAAACAGATGACCAAGACATTATGTCAGCTTTAAATTTAAACAAATACTTGACGTCGGCAGCTGATAGAAAAACAGCAACAGAAACAACAATAAAAACCACTATAAACGAAAGTGCTCATACAGAAAACAAGAGCAGAGTAGATGATGAAAAAGATTCTGTTAGCAAAGATCTAGAGAGAGACATCTTAAAAAGGGGTGTACAAGATACTTATGAAGAATTTAGGCAACGTGCCAAAGCAGCTGCAGATGCTGTTGCTGCTAGCTCCACGCTACCAACAACTAACAACGCAGCAGCAACAGAAAAAATAACGAAAGTAACCTCGAAAGGGGATAATGGTGAAATGATGTCTTCAACCGTTTCTTCCACGACAACAACTAAAAAAACCACAACAAGACTAAACCACGACCATGAAAAGTTATTCAAAGAATTTGATGACCTTTCCAAGCAACTGCACAAAGAACTGGAGACAAGCAAAGCACAAAGGGAACAACGTGAGAAATCAGCCTCTATGTTTGATTTAAATCGTGTGCAATTAAGGCAAAAAGATCAAATTGAAGAATACAACAAGTCTAGACATGATTATATGAAAGAATTGGAAGAACAAATAGAACGATCAATGAGATCAAGATCAATGAAATTTACCAGACCCAATTCATCAGCAGATGTGATAGACTATGCAAATGACAATGGCCGTACTTATGAGTTACCTATTCAAATAGAAAATGGTTACAATACAAATAATTCTAAATCCTCTCATACAAATGAGGAAGCTCCTCCGGTACCAGAACCTCCTAGAACTTATCAAATACCAGTGCAAATAGAAAACTCTACAAACTCCTCGTATGAAGATGATTCCCGTTTCCGTAGGGCTGAGTCAATGTTTAATTTAGGTGATGATATGCATCAGCGTAGACAACGTTCTTATAGTAATCAACATCAACAACAACATCGAACTGAAGATGATTGGTCTAAATATGCTAGTGATTTGGGATCTTCGGAAAATATTGCACGTCCTTTTGCTAAAGAAGTGGAAATATGTTATCAACGTAGACCAGGAGGTATACGGGCACCACGCATCTCAGCTTCCACAAATGATTTGTCTTACAGCAATAATAATACGCACTCCTATGATCAATATAATGCCTATAATGTTCGTAGATCTCAGGCTCCTATGTTGAATAGAGCACCCCAACATAGTAGACCACAATATGGTAGCTGTTATTCTATGATCGAAAGAGATCCTAATCCAAAATATATTAGTACCACTACACGTCGTGGTGTATCTCCGGCTCCACAAGCTACAGGCTTCTTTCCACTAGATGGTTGTCATGTTAAAGAAGATGATATGCGCCAACGTAGAGCTTCTTTGCCAAGAGAACTGCATGAACAGCAGTTGAAATATATAACCAGCAAGGAAGAAGAATTACGCACTGAATTTGAACGTTTACAAAATGAACGTAAACGTTTAATGGAGGAGTCACATAAGGCACAAGTTGTGCAAATGTCACAACAACCCATAACACCAACAACTCCTACCACACCCACACGCCCCTTAAGAGATCACTATAGGTCGACACAAAAGCTGCCAACCCTAACCGAAGATGAGGTGTTTCGTCAACAAATGGCCGAGGAATGGTTAAATAAAGTGGCCGAACGTGAAAAACGTAGATTGCAGAATATTATCAAAATTTCTAAAATAACAGATGATGAAGAAGCTTTGTCTAAGCACAAAGCCAATATGGAGGAGGAATTTTTAAGTCGTGTCAAGGAGAGGCGTTGTAAGCTAGCCATGCCTGCTGATAGTGATTGGGAATCTGGTGCTGAATCACATCCTAATAATCCAGCACAATTTAGTGAAACGGAGGAGGTTACTCCGGTAAAAATAATTGAAGGTGAATCGGTAGCAAATTTAAGACGTTTACCGGCTCATTTACGTGAATTTGCGAAATTCTCCAATCATCAACGTGATGAAATTGAAGGTGGTCATCGGGAACAGCATCAAGAAGAGCAGTCATCTCATGAAACAACTGATAGTTCCGTTAGTAAAGCTTTCAAAAAATCGTCAGTGATTAAAACGGTGAAAACTTTACGCGCTCCAATGTTACCAGAACACAGCGGACACGGTGAGTCCATTGATAAAGAGACATCCCTAAAAGCTTCAGCTTCAGCAAGCTCATGTAGTAACACCAACGCCAAACAAAATTATAAAAATAATAATAATAATAATACACAAAATAATAACATTGACAATCCGAAAAATATTACACAAAATTCAGTTAACACAGAATCAGATTCATACTTTTTAACTGGTGTTGGTAGTGTCTTGGGTACAGCTGTGGTATTAGGTTTGTCTGCATGGTCGGCTTGGAGAAAATTCACCTGAAAACAATATATATATATACCTCACCTCACCTAATACTCTCCTTCTTATCACACTTATCAAATATACACTCGCACATTGTTTGTGAATCCATGTTGGGTATCCCTTTGTTTTTTTTTTTTTTTTTTTTTTTTGTATAAAAATCCTTTCATTATTCCATTTAATCGTATTTAATTGGTGTATGTGTACTTAAACTTGTTTGAAGCTCTCTTTTTCATCCTTAATGTTGTTTTTCTTTTATGTATTATCCTCCCACGTCCTTCTCAACATTTTATAAAACCTGGTGTATGTATTTATTTGTATAATTCATTAACTTAACTACTCAACAACAATCATTTTAAAGGATTTTAATTTTTTTAAATTGTTTGAATAGATTTTTATTTAAGAAAAAAATTCAATTGATTTTAAAGATTTTTTCACTTAACGAAAAGTACTTCCCCTGGCACTTACGAGTGAGTGAATATTTAGTTATATATATATATTGGTCCCCACTAGTAAGCATTAGTGGAAGTACTTGCTGTCAGTGACATAAAATAATTAGAAAATATTAGGAAAATCTACCGAATTGTAAGGAAATTGGCTGTTTTGGATCCTGTTGAAACCGTTGTTAACGTGTAAATTAGAGTATCTTGATACTTTTATTAAAATTACTTCTAAAACGGATTTTTTGTGGTACCGGAACAATTTTGATGAAAAAAAATCATTCCTACCGGTATGTAAAATACTAATAAATCGCAAAATTTTTTCGAAAAACTTTCTTCTATTACCCAATTAAAGCAGGTTCTGCTTCTATAAAACCAGTTCCGAAATGTATCATTTAAAATCAAACTAGCGTACTTAATTTAAAATTAATTTTAATTTGAAAAATCACTTTTTCAGTAACTGGTTTAAAAAAAAAACAACTTCCGGGCATATTTTTTGTAACATTAATAATTTAAAATACATAATAAGTTCGCGAGCTTATTTCTGAACATTCAATTCTAATTTCCAAAAAATATACCAGCTAAAAATGGTATAATTTCGAACAATTATCGGTGTGCTAGTTTAAGTTAAGCATAAAGTTAAATTTGCTAAAACAAAAATATTGAGATTTAAAATTTTTTTTTTGTCTTCCGTTTTTAATTTTCCACATCGATAATTTTAATTCGGCAATTGCCCTACGCAGATAAAAAAACCCATAGTTAAATTAACTATTATATCATATTTAAATTAACATTGTAATTGATTCACGAACATTTTTAAATTAAATATGAAATATTATTAAAATAAATATAATTATACTTAATAAAAACTTGTTCGTATTTAAATTAATAATCTCAACATTTTAGAACACATTTTAAAAATAAGTAGATACATATTGAAATTAAAAATTAAACATATTTATTTTCATTTCAAATTTAATTTTATTTACTTTAATGTTGTTTCTATTTGATTTTAAAATATTTGTTCTGTGTTTAGCGATATTAATGAACTTTTGTTTTGAAATATTAGAAAACAATCTGGTCTTCATAGTTTAAATGGTGATTTCTCCACTGAGTAAATAATCTTCCTGATATTAATTAATATAGGGTCCGCCAAATGACTTTTTTTTTTTTGAAAATGCTATAAAAAAAACTATTGAATATTTTCTCAAATTTCTTTTTTTATTTGAAAGTACAATCCTTCCTGTTAATAATGGCAAATAATTTCATTCAAATGGCTGCCTCGGCTGGCCATGCAGTAGCCTACACGATCGGTCCAATTTTTAAGCATATTATCGATTGTGTGCAGCTGTATTTCACCAATGGCTTCACGAATATTGTCCTCCAAAGCGTCAATTGTCTCTGGCTTGTCGGCGTAACACTTATCTTTGGCGGCACCCTACAAATAATAGTCCAACGGTGTCAAATCGTAGCTCCGAGGTGGCCAAACGACATCAGCTCTGCGGCTGATAATGCGATCTTCAAAAACAGGGCGCAAAATATCGAGTGTAGCTTCGGCTGTGTGGCACGTAGCGCCGTCCTGTTGAAACCAAATTGTTGCCAATATCCTCCTCTTCAATTTTTGTGAACAAAAATTCGTTCAACATGGCCCGATAACGATCGCCATTGACTGCAACGGCCAGCCGAGGCAGCCATTTAAATGAAATTATTTGCCATTATTAACCGGAAGGATTGTACTTTCAAATAAAAAAAGAAATTTGAGAAAATATTCAGTAGTTTTTTTTTATAGCATTTTCAAAAAAAAAAATTATTTGGCGGACCTTATATATTAGTTTAAAATGAGCTTAAGATCTTTTTTATTAAAAATATAGTTTTCTTCGATCTGAACTTTTTTTATAAAAAATTAATTATAATTATTTGTTTTTCTGAATATTTCGTCACCACATTGGGTAACTTCTTCAGGGGATTTTTATTTTGTATCAAATTTCCCCTAAAGCAGTTACCCAATGTGGTGACGAAATTTTCAGATAAATAAATAATAATAATTAGTTTTTTATAAAATAAGATCAGATCGAAGAAAACTAACAGAATATTAATTAATTTTTACAGATTTTGTGCTTTATTCTTAATTAAATGCAAAAAAAAATTATATATTTTCTTGGCCTAAAATTCTTCTGGTGAAGTAAAATTTTGAATAAACGTGGTCAAAGTTAACAATTTTTGTTTTTACTCTTTTAAGAGTTTCTAAAGCTAAGAGTTTTAGAACGTTATGAAAATTACATCATTCTGTTGTTTTTTTTTATTTATATACTATAAATAATTATCTCCATTAAATTAAATAATTGTTATTTTAAATCGATGGAGTTTCGTTGGAATTTATTAATTAAATTTTATGAAAATTTTCACTTTATAAATGAATGGCTTTGTACATTTAATGAAAAAGTTTAATTAAAAAAAAAAAAAAGCATTTATAAAAATAAAAAAGCTTTTCATAAATCTTAACAAATATTTTGTGTATATTTCAAAACAACTTTTATAAATTTTAGTGCAATGAAAAGTCTAAGCCATATTCAAGATCATGGAAATTTTTCTAAGTGAATTAAAGAATTATATTTTTTTTTACACAGAAAAGTTAAAAGACACTTGCCGAATCGACTGCATTTTTTGGTCAACAAAAACCTTTATCAGCATTTTTTGGCGTGTTAAAGTGTTAATTGTAAATATATATTATCTAACACACAACTTTAAATAAAAAAGCCATATGAGAACTAATTTATGTTGATTTATGGAGTTAAAATGAAAACTTACAAACTTGAGCTGTGTTTAGTAGTCTCCATTACTATGAGTGTTTGTTTCATGTTATCCATTTGCTAATTTTTTTTAATTCGACATTTTCTTATATTAAAAATAAATTTTATATAATATTTTATATAAAAAATTAAAAATCACAGCATATTTCTTTATTTTTTGATTTATAAAAAACTTTTCAAAATTCAATTCAAAATTCAATTTATTTCAAAGGCAACTTAACTCTCTAATGCTCTTTGGCAATGACAACTTTCTATGGCAAAGATATTAAAATTTTACTTTATCGCTTTATTTAGGCTATATAGCACAATAAATGTTGAAGACGAAACAAGAAATCCAGTAATAAAATAGTTTCGATTTTTGCTATAAATAGCACTAAAGTTAAATAAAATTACATACCGAAAATCGTTTATCTAGTGTTATTAATTTGGAAGTTATAGCGATTTTCGCTTTTTGAAAATTGCGAAATAGACACTAAACATTATTAAAATTTACCAATATTGATTCTGCCTACTACAAGATCTGAGTGTGCAGAATTTCAAAAAAAAAATCGTCTGAAGGCAACACCAGACAGTCACTCAGAAACCTGAGTTTCCTGCCACAAAGCTTGGGACATTCGCAGAGAACATGCTCCGACGTCTCCGATTCCAATTCGCAAAATCTACAAATATCAGTGTCCGACTGCCTCTTCTTGTACCGTGGGTCCCGCTACGGTCCGTAAGTCCTTTCAACCAAGGGCCAGTGGTCACTCCGATCCTCCACTGGACAGAGAAATAATTCTCTTGGTTTGGCGTTCTGGGCATAAAATTCCGGATATCTCTACAACTTGAACTCTCCCCAATGTAGCCCCATAGGCACCCCACAGAAATGTTCAGGACCAATGAAGGGCCGACAGGTCCCGCACTTGGCCGGTTGGTCCGCCCTTTCGTTGCCCTTGTGCCCTTCATGGCCAGGCATCCACCCCAGGGTAAGGGAGTTGTTCCGACCAAGTCTATCGACAGCCTGAATGCACTCCCTGACAAGTCCAGAAGACACCTCGTAGGCCATAAAAAGTATTTTTTTTTTAAATTTAGGAAATTTTTGAGTTTAGATCCTTCTCGCTTGAAAATTGTTCATGGACCAAAAAAAGTTTATAGTTAAATTATGTTTTCTATCTATATCAAATAATTGCTTTAATAAAAAAAATTATTATTTGGCCAAAAACTACTTACATAATATCTGACAACCGCTTTTTGGCGGTCTTGGGCTTTAAAGGGTTAAGGAAATAAAATCCTAAAATTATTTATTTTTCTTTAAAAAGTTGTTATATAATTTAAAAACTTGCGAAAAGCAATTAATTTAATTAAAGCTAGAACTACAATCGACTTCTTAGTTCTAGCTTTAATTAAATTATTTTCTTTACGAAATTTTTTTTTCATTCATTTTTAAAAGAAAATATTTATTTTTGAAATTTTATTTTAATATTTGTTTTTAATGTAAGCTCTTTGATTTGAACTTATTTTAGCAAAATCTATTCAAAACAATTTTTTAATTTCAATCCTTTTAAGGGCGCAGATGCACTCATAATAATCCAGTAAAAAAAATTGTGGAAATAACAAACAAATTTCGTAAAATTAACAATATTTTGTACATTTTATAACAGTTTCCGCTACTTTGACATAAACTTTGTATTTCAATATTAAGATTATTATGAGTGTATAATAAAGATAAAACTGTTGAATATACACGCAGAGAAAAAATATAATTGAACATAATTTGGAATACGAAATTATCATAATATGATTCTAGTGATCAAAAATAAGATTCTTACCGATTATATTATGATCACTGAGGATGATTGTATCATCATTTAGGCTCATATTATGATCAATAGGATTATACTATGATCATTACGAATTTCAATCATAACATTATTCTCTGTTTGAAGAATAAAAATACTTCTGAATTGCTTAAATCACAATAAAGCTATTTTAAATTATTTGTTTGCCCTATCTCCAACAGTTTCCTTTAGCCTCGATATATATCCATTAACGTTGAGTAGTTTAACCATTAACTTTTTGTATTGCACTTATCCAAATTCAGCATATATTCTGTTTTGTTTTTTTTCTCTCTTATATTATTTTTATGCTCCCAATTTAGTGTACTCTACCGATGATTATACAAACGATAACGATAACTTTAACGATAAACACGATGATAATACCAACGTTTACAAAGATGGCGATTATGATGTCTCAACATCAAAACTAGCAACATTTGATAATTATCCAAATTTCTCTACTTCTTCTCCAACTTTTGAGTCTTCTGAATTTTTTACCCAATTTCCAGCCTCATTTGATGAGATGTTTGGTAAATCTCCATTTCGTAGCCGTATATATGAAGAGTTCAATAACTATTGGCGTAATTTTCATAACACAGGCAACAACTTTTACAATAATTAAAATGAAAGCTCCTCTCTACCCAACACACTTTTAACTCTAGAACACCCAACAATGATATTCGAAACCATGACGGCAAACAAAAAATTAAACTAAAAATACCAACCATCACTAAGTGCTACCAACAACAACTTCTTGCTCTCGTCTAACCATCTTAATAAATTTGAAAAGAAAAAATTTTAAATACTTTTTAACATAACACTTAATAATTTTAAAATCTAATTTTGTGAACTGTGAAATGTTACCAAAATATTTAAAAAAAAAATTAGTTTTAACTTTAGTTTAATTATTAACCCCCCCAAAATTATTAAAAAAAATATTAAATTATGTATGTGCTATGTGAAATTGATTGTTAATGTTTATTTGAAAACTTTTTCAATAAATACTGTAGTTTTGTTTAACATAAAATCAAATTGAATTGTCTTTTTTGTTACAATTTTTTTAAAAAAAAAAAAAGCTTTGCATGATGATTATATTTTGATAACACACCAACATTTTAATGCATAACTTATTTTATTAGTACCTACTATATGCACTTTATATACACTTAGAAAAAAAATTTTAAAATCAAGCAGAAACAATATTAAATTAAATAGAAAAAACTTTAAAATTAAAACTCTATTTTCTTTTTAATTTTAATATGTTTTTACTTATTATTATAATATGAAAACAAGATTTAAAATGTTGAATTATTAATTTAAATATGAAAAAGTTTATTTTTAAAAAAGTGCGTATTTAATTCAAAAATGATCGTAGAAAAATAAGATGTTAACTGAAATATGACATGAAAATTGATTCAACTACGACTCTTTTCTCTGTGTTGTACATAACCACTTGTACAAACTTATTTTTAAGCACTCTTTTTTTTTCTTAAAAAAAATTATACAGATGTTAGATACAAATCAAAAGCGGCATAATTAAATTTGATTGTGCATTTGACATGTTTGAAATCTTAATTAATTTTATAGTCGCTTTTTTTTCAAAAAGGGGTTTTTATCCGAATGAAGCTGATCTTTTGAATATTTTAATTATTAAGTTCATGGCAAATTATTTGTTTTTATCTTTTTCAGCCAAGTGAAGTGATCGTATACACTGAGAAAAATTTGTAAAAATCAAGCAGAAACAAAATTTTAAATTAAATAGAAACAACTGTTAAATCACACTAAGTTTGTTTTATTTTAAATTTAAATGTTTATGTTTAAAAGTTTATTTTAACTAGAGTCAGTTTTACTTTAATAAGATTAATACTTCCTAAAAAAATGAGATGATATATGATAAAATAATTTAACACGCAAAAAAGTCACCGTATGTACATTAACCTTCAAATATAAATTGATTTTACGGGGCAATTTAAAAAATAAAAATTTTGCCGAACGCAGTAGTCGCCTTTTTAAATTGTTTCGTTATATCTTTATTACAGTTGTATCTTAAAGTATGATATATTGACGTTTTTGTCTCGAGGAGACCAATATTTTGACTAAAAATACAGAAGCTATGATGAAAAATTTAAAAAGGCGACCCCTACTTTCGACAAAAATTAAAATTGTTCTGCTAGAATTATAAAAATACTTCTTAGCAAAAGTTTAATGATTTTTTGAGCTTAAATTTTTTGAAATTAGGGTGGTAGGAACTGAGATCTGTAACTATAATGAGATACTTGAGGTCAATGGCGCTTAGAGCAAAAACATTAGTATATCACACTTTAAGATCCGACTGTAAATGCCAAAGATATAACGAAAAATTTCAAAAGGTCTCCCCTACGTTCGGCAAAAAAAAGTTTTCGAAACTGAACTTTTTTTTCCATTCCGTTTGTAACATATCGAAATATACGAGTAGTTGAAGTATATATATTTTTGATCCTTATGCAATTTTAAGTCGATTTAACAGTTTATAGCGGTCTGTCTGTTGAAATGGCGACTACAAAGACACAACCAGGGTTGCTCATTCGGATCTAGAATATTGAAAATTAGCAAAGTCGGTTTAGCGTTTAAAAAGTTGTCAGTGACAATCTGAAGGTTCTTCCAAATTTTCCATAAAAATTGGTGTACTTTATAAAAATTTCATAATAGCGTCTGGTGTAAAAAATATTTTGCCATATTTTTTAACACCAGGCTTGCCAGATACATTTTCATTGTCCCTAAACAAATAAAAAAATATTCCCATAAAAAAATCCCAAACTAACAAAAACAATAACTTTTCTAGCTGAATAGCGTAAAAATGTTGACTTTTCTCTCAAAGTTAAATTTTTTTAAGCAGAATGATAAACTTTTAGAGAAACCAATTCTTGAATAATTTCTATCAAAAAAAATCATCAAATTTTAACTACACAGAAAAAAAGTAATTAAAATATTTGTTTAAATTCAAATTCGATTTCTAACAATTTTTTGTTGGAAATATTTCTTTGAATTCCTTTGAAATATTTCTTTGAATTCTTTACAAAAAAATAACAAAAACTTTTTTATATTTACAAATTCCATTGTTGGAGCCTTTTAAAAAAAATTATTGTACTAAAATTACAAGATTCTAAACATAAAGACTCGTAATCATAGTTAAAAAGTATACTTTAGGCCTACTGTAGATAAGTAAAAGTATACTTTAATCCTTAAAGTCTGTTTTAAAATTAAAACTAGCTGAAGTTTGTTTTAGGCAATTTAAAAACACTTGCAATCAGCTGTTTTCCCGTCAATAGAATTTTTGTGAAAAAATTGCAAAATATTAAAAGGGATTTTGCATCATTTAAATTAATTAATTTTTAAAATTATATAACTTTATTCGATCTTATTTTAATATTAATATTCAATTTTTTAAGCTAAAGAACTTTTTCTTTTTTTTTATATAAAATTTCTTATTTTATTTTCGATATTTCGCTAACAATTTGTTAGCATCTTCAGGAAAAAAAAAAAAAAAAAAACAAATTGTTAGCGAAATATCGAAAATAAAATAAGAAATTTTATATAAAAAAAAGAAAAAGATCTTTAGCTTAAAAAATTGAATATTAATATTAATTAATTTTTTTTCTTTCTTTTACCTTTTCACGTTTTACCATTGCAAATTGTTTATTTACACACTTTTCTTTTTTCAGCTGATCCATGTTGCCACTTATTTATTTTTTTTTTTTGGTACAAAATGTAGCGGATATTTGCTATATTTGTTGTGTTACCCATTTAATAATTCCTATAATAGCAAAATAGATAATAACAGGTTCTTAATTTAAAGTCATTAAAAAACGGACTTTTGTGTAGGAGTATTAATATTCATATTTTTTTTCCAAAAATACTATTTAAAATTCTGCGAAGTTAATCCCGCTATAGAAACTTATTTGTTTTGAGCTAAAATAAATTTTGGATATTTCAAATTTAATTTTAACATTAACTGCATTAAAGGAAATAAATGTGACCCAAAACTTATTAAACAAATTGTGAAAAATAGTTTGTTGTAAGCTGGACCCTATCTTGACTTCATCTTTGCTTGAGACAATCGTCTTAGAATTTTTAAAAAAAATTTGTTCAATTGCAATGAGAAATTCTACGATTTTATTTTTATAAAAATCAATTTTTTTATTTAATTTAATTATTTACTTTAAACTTTGAAAATTTTTTAACTAATCACATAAAAATTAATTAAAATTTATTTGGTACAATACTATTCTTTAAAGGTGTTTTGTGCAAAATTAAACAAATATTTCCAAACATTATACAAATTTTATAAGAAATTTAAAAAATGCCCAAAATGTTTTTTTAATCCCAAAAAAAATCCCCTGTCCCTGTCTTTTTATCTCCCTGGCTGGGATTCGAAACCATTGACATGGAACCACATATAATTATATGTTATGATATGTTTTGATAAGGCAGCATATATTATTATATTGCAAATAAGTGATGTCATATATAAATATATATATAGTTTTTTATAAGCCATATATAAGAATATATGATCCTTTAAAGCCATATACAAACATATACTAATGTCTTGTATATATATGCCATAATATAAGATTATTTTAATAAAATTTATGTTATACATAATTATATATAGTTATGCATACAGACATATATATTTATATTATATATAAACTTTTTTACTCGGGTTATTAAAACTTTGGTTTATTAATATTATATAAAATTTAATAAATAAAATTAAATATTTTTTGCATTTTATGGACCCGAGTAAAAAAGTTTATATATAATCATATTTGGCCTTATCTTATAATAATATATATAATTATATTTTACATTATTTTTATACCCTTCACCACAGGTGGAAGGGTATATATAAGTTTGTCATTCCGTTTGTAATTTCTACAATATTGATCTTATACCCTATAAAGTATATTATGAAGAGCGAAGTTGATTAAACAATGTCCGTCAGTCCGCCTGTGTATTGAAATGGGTTTTCCGAAGACCTCAGACATGATGAGGACTTGATTCTTATATATTTCTGTTACATGTGATCCATTTCTGTTTACTATTGAAAATCAGCCAGATCGGTTAATAAATGGCTGAGATATTAGCAAAAACCCACGACTACCTCTAATTTTTCCGTAAAATCCCTTTGTTTTTATATTTATGTTGAATATTACGCATAACAAACACATCCATTTGTTGAAATTCTTTTCTTTCACCTCTTCACCTTTTATACAAAAAGAACAAACCAATACAAAGATTTATCATTTAAATAAAAAGCAAAAAAATCTCTAATGAACGAAAACTTTTTATATACCTCTATTTACGATAATTTTATATGATCTTTAATGCTTCAGTTGTCTAAACGCTATGTCACAAATACTTTTTTTTCTCTAAGGCGCGTGTTCGATATCGCCTCTTGTCAATTCAACCTATTTTTTTTTTGTACAATTTTTTTATATTTTCTTAAGACTTTTTTTTGTTTATTTTTTGTTTTTTAACATTAAATAATTAATTTAAACAAAATTTTAAATTAACAATTAAATAATCCATAAATAGGCTAAAAACATCAAAAGTTTTATAAAAATCCTCTGATACCAAACAAATTAGTTTTGAAAGAAAACTGTTTATTTACTTTTATTAACGATGATGGCTCAGTGGTCTAAGCGCTTTGTCATAAATAGTTTTTTTCTTTTAGTCGCGCGATCGATCCCCGTCTATTCAACTTTTTTTGTACAATTTTTTTTACATTTTATTTAGAATTTTTTATTTGTTTTTTTTTTTTAACATAACAAACAAACACGTACAGCACAGTTGACTTAACGATTTCGGTCAGTTTTTCTGTACATTTGGAGAACGGAAAGAGGAAAAGTTCCAAAATAAGGTACAAGCATCTTGGTTATCAATACACAACATCTGACCAAATGTGGGCGGGATCTGTTAATTGGGCGTGGCACAAAATAGATTAATTTATATCTTAAGAACGGTAAGACCGTAATTAAATACTTCATAAATGACCTATGGATACGTCTTATATAGCAAAAGATCGAAAATCTTTAGTATAACATATTTGCTAAAAAACTCGGAAATATCGGTTCAGATACAAAAAAGTTATGCCCAAAAAATAATTTTTTTTTAAATACCTACTTTCTGGAACCATAAATCTTCCCGAGTCCAAGTTTTATCACCAAACTAAATGGTTAATTTCCTCTTAAAGGCGTTGGTATATAAATCTGTCTATTCCATATATGTCCATATATAAACTTCAGTTTTTTCCCATCCATGGTGAAGGGTATATAAGATTCGGCATAGCCGAATTTAGCCGCTCTTACTTGTTTTTTTATTACCTTAAATTGTGCCATATACAACCACATCTAGTTACATATTGATCTTCAATTGGATATGATTTGTATGATAAGATATGGTATCTTATAATTTTACATGATAAGATATGGAAATCATATAAAATTATATATACCACTATATATAACTTCATATGGCTTATATGAAACCATTTTACCTATATATGACTTATACAGAATCATATATACTTATATATGGATTATAGAGAACAATTAATAATTATATATGTATGCTATCTAATATTTGAGATATAATAATAAATGGTCCAATATGAGAAATATTTTTTGATATGGCATAAGATATAATTATATATGGTACATTATTTGTAAACAAATTTGAGATAATTTTATATATAGTGGTATATGGTATGGGATATAATTATATATGATTCAATATATGGTCCAATATGAGAAATATTTTTTTTTTGATATGGTATAAAATATAATTATATATGATACAATATTTGCAAACAAATTTGAGATATTTTTATATATAGTTGCATATATGGAGTATTTTTTATATGATACAATTTATAATTAGATATAATTATATGTGGTTCCATGTCAATGGTTTCAAATCTGAGCCAGGGAGATAAATTTTGTTTTTAGTGTTTTTTAATTCTTTTTATATTAATATTTTTTTATCAAACCTTTTAAATTTTAACCCATTTCAGGATAAGACCTAGACATTTTTGATGGGATATAAAATATAATTAGTTTTTAATTATCTGGGTATATATAATATTATATATGATCTTTGTTTCCAAAAGTCATATAAATGGTGAAAATTTATATATTTTTATATTTTTTTGTTTAAAATATTATAATTATATTTTTACATTTTTTCTTAGTCCATAAGATAACTCACTACAACTCTGACAGACTTTTATACGTTTTTTAATAAACTTTATTCCGTATATATTATATTGTTGGATCTAATCTAATACAAATCGATCTGACATAATCCCTAAATATATTGCTGAATCTAATATGATCTGTTATTTTTTTGACCAACTTAGATCAGCTAGATATTACAGCAGATATTAAAGAATAACAAATTGGATAAGATTAAATATTGCGCCAGATCAATTTTTTTTTTACTCGCGAATGTACACTTCCCAGCAAAACTTTGGTAATGGGTGCGATATTCTCATGCGTTACCTTGTAATGATACCTCGTTACCTTTTTCATTATTTGCAAGTATAAAGTAATAAGTTACTCATTATTGATTACGTAATATATGAGTTATAAATGTAAAGTAATAACTGAAATATTTTTCAAAATCTATTTTTAGACACATTACTTTGTGTTTTTTTGTAAGCAAAAGGGTAATGTATATTTGTTTTGATAACACTAGCGAAAAAACGAAGCGCATTAATTCATTAAATTTTAAAGCAATCAAATACTATATGCGTCGATAGCGCAGTGGGTAGAGTTCTATAGCAACCAGATTTCCCTGGTTCAATTCCCAGCTTGACCACATTATTTTTAATTACAAAAATTTTAAATAAAATATTTGTAATAAATTTTTTTTAATAAAAATTGCTCTTTTTTAAAAATCTATTTTAAGACACATTACTTTTTCCATTCTCGTAACAATATAAGTAACCCCTTACATTATCACCTCTAAAGTAATGGGTATATACATTACTTTAAGGCTCATCGCCTATAAAATTCATCAATGAAGTAAGGTGTAAAGTAATCCATCGGCCCCTATGGCTATACATTACTTTACCCATTATTTGGTAATGTGTAGTTTTGCTGGGTTATATAAAAAAAGTATAGTGTTCTGAATATTTAAATAATTTATTTATTTATTTATTTTATTAAACATATAATTACATATTATATTTTAATACCCTAACCGAGCACTAGCAACGAAGGCCTTCAGCTCGTTGTAGCGAAAACAGACCAGAGCCTCTGGTGGGAATCGAACCCACAACCCCCGCACTGGTAAGCTAGCACGCTACCAACTAGCCTACCGAGGCGCTCAATTAATTTATATTTTATAGGTTATTTTATAGGGTATTAACAGGCCGTTATACACCAAATCATTCATGTTTCGAATGTGTTATCTTTAATTTGTGTTTATTTAAGTACAAATCTGTTAAATTTCAAATTTGGGTTATGACATGGCACTACACTTGGATTGGATAGCAGAGATTCATGAAATATTTAATAAAAGGGAAATTTTCATTAAATGGCACTCAAGTATGAGCATTTTTTAATGATTTTTTTTTTACTTTTTTGTTTACTAAACAGATGGGCCATAAAAAAAAATCTGTTTAATAAAAACCACAAACAAATACAAGCAACAAAATTTAAGACAAACATTAAATATTTAATAAGAACACTCACACAATGGGTCTCACCCAAATGTGAATGGAAACAATAATATTGGCAATGAATGAATGGTAGGCATTATTTTGTGCAAAAATTTTCAGATTAAAAATAACTGATTATGGAGTACAATAAAAGAAAATAAAAAAAATTACAAATACAAAACATATTACTATGCACACATGAAACATGAATGAACAAATCCTATAGTTTAGTTTACCATAATGTAGTACGTATGATAATTATTTTTTATTTAATTTATACTTTTTCTCAATATTTTTTTTTTATTTGGTTTTTCCAAATATAGATACCAAATTACATTATACAAAACATAGAGCCTATCAAATACCCCTACGTATAAGAGATACACAATCCTCGGAGCGTACACACCGGAAAAACCTTTTAGAGACAAGGAGAGCGAATAAACAAACACGTTTTGCTGAACCTTCTACGAATCGTCGCAGTTGGTCTGAAAGTGATTTGTTACAGGAAATTGATAAAGAATTAAAATTGGCTAAAGGATTTTTATTTCAAGATGGTGGGTGAGAAAAATAAAAATGATTAAAAAACAACCCTTAAAAATAGTAGTATAAATCCTAGTTAGTGATCCACCATACCATCTACATCCCTCCGCATATATCAATTGGTTCTTTGCATGTCCAAATTTATTTCTTTTCCTTACAATGTAACATGGAATTATCTTTCTACTTGGTATACATGCACGTCCTTTATTACTTTTATATATTAAATACTCTTTTTATATTAATTTTATTTTTTTATTTTATTTTAATTATTTACGATATTAAATATTTACGATATTAAATATTCAAAATAATATTAGTTTGGACTAAATTAATTTTTTAAATGTAATTTTAAAAATAAAATTGTCAATTTTATATCGTTTTAAGTACTATGATCTATAGTCATATTTAAGCTTCTGATTTTTATATATTTTTATATACTTAAGCTTTTGATTTTTAAAGTGAGAATGGTCAAAATCAAAATCAAATAAATTAACAAACCAGTTAAAAATATCATAAAGGCGTTTTCATGATACTCAGTACATTACTAAGGCGTTATGAAGACATCTTTGGGACACTTCCAACTGCACGCAGAGAAAAAAACATGCTTGCAACATGATCACTGTTACTATATTATGCTTGCTGCATTAGGGTATGGTTGTCACAATCAAGTTATTGGTTTATAAATAGGTTCTAACCATTGATATGGTCGCTAGCATCATTATTATAGTAAATATTTTATTATTTCATAATTGCCACTTTCTATTTTATAACATGATTGGCTGTAACCATTCTGTGGTAACAAAAATTCTGACTATGAAAAAAATATAATATTTATGGAATTGTAAAAAAACTAACAACAATCAATGAGTAATTATAAATCAAATAAAACATGACTTTGACGTTTACAGTCATAATACAGTCTTGTAAAAATGATAATATATCACCATTTTCACTTGGGGGGTTTTTATTTACGAAAATGCATTGCAACATTATAATTTACACTTATCAATTTATTGGCGACAAAATTCATCGTCAAAAAGATTCTATATAAAAAATTTTTATTTTTTAATTCTTTGCAGTAAAAACAATAATAAATTTGTTTAAAAAAAATATGTTTATTAATTCATTTCTTGTGGGAAAAGTACTCGGAATATTAATAAGAAAAAGTCTGTAGAACTCAAGAATTGATTTGTACCAGAAGGTTTTTAGATTTTTAGTAATTTTCCTGATGAAAACATTTTTAGATTCTATGTAGTTTTTCTTAAAGTTAAATTCTCAGATTTAACAAACTTCGATAAAAATTCATATATTCTTAAAAAAAATTTTTTGAATCTATTCTTAGATTCTGAGGACTGTTCATTATAAAAAATACTTAGATTCTAAGAACTTGTTCTAGTAGAAATATTCTTTGAATTTAAGGACTTTTTATAAAAGAAAAATTCTGAGGCTCTAAGAACTATTTAAAAAATGTCTTTAGAATATAAGATTTTTTTATTAGAAAAAGTCCATAAAGTTTATGTTTTTTTTATTAAAAAGTCCTTAGAATTTATTTTTAAGAATTTTTCTTAAAAAAATGCATAGAATCAAACTTTTTCTTTAAGAAAAACATTTCTTTAAGAAAAATTCTTAAATTTAAAGGACTTTTTTATAGTTTCGAATTATAATATTACTGTAGGGAGTATATTATGGTAAAATTGTGGTTATTTTATTATCATAATATAATAACTATATTATAGTTCGAGTATGGTTGAAACAATCATAATCCCAAAAATATATACATGATGCTCTTCGAATATGATTGTCCCAAAAATGTTTCTCTGCGTGTGGGAGGTATACAGGAAAACTGAAAATATTTGGCTTGGGTATATACGTTCTTTTTATACAGCGCTCTTTATAGTTCAGCTCCAATCCGTGGCCTAGTTCGCACTTCTAGTTCAGTCGATCTTTCATCTCAATTGCTCTTCTAGTTGAATATATCTTCTAGTTCAACAGCTCTTCTAATAACTCTCCTAATTCAATTGTTATTTAAAATAAATTGAATTGCTAAACAAGAACAGCACCATGTAAACACAATTTCCTGCCAACAAAAAAATATCTAGCTGTCTTAAAAATTTAATTTAAAATAATTTAACGTTTTAAAAGCTTTCTTTGCATTTAGCCCTTTGGTCACTGACTTCAGTAAAAATGAAGACATTTTCATAATTGATTTTTTACGAATATTGAGAAATGTTTATTTTTTCAAGAAACTAGTTTGAAATTTCTCAAAAGAAAGAAGAAATTAATAACGTCTTCATTTTAAATAAAGCAGGATGTCTTAAAAAATCTAGTCTGGCATGTATTAACAAGAACAACTTTAGCTTATTTATTGAAGACAAAAACTTGAGCTGGCAATATTAAAAACAGCTGATTATAAGAATGAAAAGAAATCACAAAAAGAACGAAAAGAGCGAAAGATCTAAAAGAGCTGAATACCTAAAAGAGCTGAATACTTTAAAGAGCTGAAGGTTAGTGTTCTAGTTCACTAGTTCAAAGTTAAGTAGTAGTTGAATTGAACTAGTTCGTTCACGAAAAAATATGTTTTTAATAAAAATTACTTCCAACACTAATATTTGTGTACAATCCAGTGTTGCCACTTTTTGGATAATTATTCAAAAACGGGACTGTTTACACATTCGTTGTGTAGTTTTTGATTAATGACATTTATGTGTAATTATACCCTCCACCATATATGGTGAGGGTACATATCAGTTTGTCATTCCGTTTGTAACATGTCGAAATATAGTTCTAAGACCCCATTGTACATCCTCCCGAGCAGTGTGGTATTGAAAATGAGCAAAATCGGTCCAGCGGTTAAAAAGTTATGGGTGAAAATGCGAAGATACCTTTAAATTTTCCATACAAATTGGTGTATTTTAATACAATTTCATAGTAGCGACTGGTATATAATATATTTTTTCATATTTTTTCACCAATCGCTTAGAAATTAATAATATTTTGTACACCTCAAATATTGTACCCCTCAAAAAATTTTTTTCACCACAAAATATTTTTTTCACCTAAAAAAATTTTTTCACCTTAAAATTCTTTTCACGTAAAAAAAAATCATTTTCGCATCCAAAAAAGTTTTTCACCTCAAAAATTTTTTTTCACCTCCATAATTTTACTTCAAAAGTTTTTTACATTGTTTGTATCAAAAACAATAGAGAACATTGGTGGAGGGTATTCAAAGATTCGGCACAGCCGAATTTAAGCCTTTTTTACTTGTTCCACATATGGATAGTACACTGAAGGACGAAATTTCCCTGTAATGCATTGTGCGATCCACTGGCCAATCGACAACAAACGGATGTGCTCTGTTAGAGAACCCGGGCCCTGGGAATTAGTTCACTTATCTAGGAAGAACACCTTACATGGTAATATCGATAAAACAGTGTAACATAACCCACGTTCCGACGATGCTCCGATGAGTCAATTGAGCTGGTTACCCCACTGCCATTGATAAGCCCCGACGCCCACTTTTCGACAGGGTCCATAAGCAGCAAAATAGACTTTGAAGCTTTTTTCCATATATGGGAGTTGTATTCCATTTTCGGTCGAATATAGGTGGTATAGATAGTGAGAAGATCAGAAAAGTGAAATAATTTTTGCTCCGGTTAAGAAAACCTAAACCCTTGAAAGCTTCTTTTGACACCCGAATGATGTCATATTCCAATGGACGTCACATTGAATTCTCATGCCCAAAACATCAAGAGCATCTGATTTCTCAATATCGATACCCCCTATGAGTACAGTTGGCATTGGAGACCCCACGACCCGTCTATGTCTCAACAAACAACATTGGGTCTCGCGTGCACTCAGAGAATGTCGAAAGGTTCATAATGAGTGTGTATTTTGCCTCATGCCCCCAATCTCCAAAGGGCTTGGCTTATGATCAAAGGAATATGAATGACAGATGTTGCTGTCATCTGCGAAAGAATAGATAGGATAAGAAGTTTGATTCAAAAGATCATTTATAAAGTTAAGAATAAGTGAGTGAGAAAGAACGGAACCTTGAGGTACCCTTGAATTCAGCTCAAACTCATCGGATGAGACCGCCTGAGCAAACTTGATGAGAATCGAGAGATGTCAGCTTTATGCCACACGAGTGCTTTATGCCATACACAATCGAATGCCTTGGAAATATCTAGAGCAACCACTTAATTTTCTCCAATTTTTTGCTATTAATAATATAAGAATCTTGTAAAAGCAGGAAGCTGATCTGAAAAATATTTTAGCCTTCTTTCTACAAAATCTGAAGTAAAAAAAAATCTGTCAAATCAATTTTTCAAATGCGGTGCTTTCTTTAAAAAGAAAAAAAAAAACTGAAGTCAAAAAGTTCTGTCGAAAAAATGTTTCGAACTGTAAGGCTATTTTAGAAAAACTTGGTTCAAAGTTTTGACTTTTCTTTTAAAATAATTTTACATCTACTGAATGGATTTGCAAGTTTGGCTCTTCAATTTTTTATTGAAGTCTTTTGTATGAGTATAGTTTTAATAATTCCAAACTTTTTTGAGCTTCAACCACAAATTTAAAAATAGGCACTTTTCGAGATTGCAACGGGTACCTTTAAACATTTTTAAATATTTCCCGAGGTGATAATACCAAATTAAAATAATTTTTTTTTAAAATTCAAATTCATAAAAAAATATAAAATATTTCTAAGCAATTTTCTACAAAATTGATCCATGAAGCATTTTCCCTATTTAAAAAAAATAAATATTACTTTTTTGACTTGAAAAAAAAAATTAGTAGAAGGCTGTGCAAAAAAAAAACATTCTTTTGTTGAGTAGTGTAAAAGACTTTGTTTTTTAATCTGTGCACATTAAGCTATTTAAATTTAAAGTCATTGAATTTTTAAAACTTTTTTATAAACCTTGAATGTTTCATGACAAAGCGATCTGCACATGTTTTTGTTTTCTGTGTAACGAATTATGTACATATTTTTAACGACTTCTTTATCGATCTTTAAGATATACCATAGAGGAAGAATGGTATAGAGGATGCAACGCCGTCAGCGGCCAAATAAAATATTATACAGAATACAAAGGTTCGGAAACTTGGAGAAAACAGGGGAAAATTGAGCAAATTTCCCTGATTTCTGCAAAAATTTGAGTAAATTTCCCTGTCTTTAAACCTTTTTTTTAAATCCAATTGGGAAATCTGCTAAAACTAATTGGATTTGCAAAGAAATTCAATTGGAATCGCAAAAAAAACCAATTTGAAAAGATGCTGAACCTTTGAAATCTGCACATACAAAAGAAAGAGAACGTTTTTTACGACGTGAGAGACATCGTCATGGTGTGGATATACACATGGTTTTTATGGTTTTTACTCTTAATTTTTTAAATAAATTTCTGAGTGCGAACGGTTGCCAGATGTGGGGATTTTAGAGGCAAGAAATTCTACAAAATTGTATTGTGATATATTTATACCCTTCACCATAGGTGGAAGGGTATATATAAGTTTGTCATTCCGTTTGTAATTTCTACAATATTGATCTTAGACCCTATAAAGTATATATATTCTGGGTCCTTATGAAGAGCGAAGTTGATTTAACGATGTCCGTCTGTCCGTCTGTGTGTTGAAATGGGTTTTCCGAAGAACCCAGACATGATGAGGACTTGATTCTTTTTTATTTCTGTTACATGTGATCCATTTCTGTTTGCTATTAAAAATCAGACAGATCGGTTAATAAATGGCTGAGATATTAGCAAAAAACCAGGACTACCTCTAATTTTTCCAGTAAAATCCCTTTGTTTAATATGTATGTAGAATTTTGAGCATAACAATACATCCATGTGTTAAAATTCTTTTCTTTCATCTCCACCTTTTATACACAAACAACACACATACAAAGATTTGTCATTTAAATAAAAACCAAACAAATCTCTAATTAACGAAGACTTTTATATATGTACCTCTATTGACGATGATTTTGTGTGAGCTTCAATAGCTCAGTTGTCTAGACGCTGTGTCACAAATACTTTTTTTTTCTCTAAGGCCGTGGGGTTCGAGGTTCAAATCTCGGTGAGGTCAATTCACTTTTTTTTTGTACATTTTTTTTTTTATTATTTTCTTAAGACATTTTTTTTGCTTATTTTTGTTTTTTTTTAACATTTAATAATTAATTTATATAAAATTTTATATTAATAATTAAAATTCTTTTCTTTCATCTCCACCTTTTATACACAAACAACACACATATAAAGATTTGTCATTTAAATAAAAACTAAACAAAGATCTAATGAACGAAGACTTTTATATATGTACCTCTATTGACGATGATTTTGTGTGAGCTTCAATAGCTCAGTTGTCTAGACGCTGTGTCAAAAAAACTTTTTTTTTCTCTAAGGCCGTGGGGTTCGAGGTTCAAATCTCGGTGAGGTCAATTCACTTTTTTTTTGTACATTTTTTTTTATTATTTTCTTAAGACTTTTTTTTTGCTTATTTTTGTTTTTTTTTAACATTTAATAATTAATTTATATAAAATTTTATATTAATATTTAAAATTCTTTTCTTTCATCTCCACCTTTCATACACAAACAACACACATATAAAGATTTGTCATTTAAATAAAAACTAAACAAAGCTCTAATGAACGAAGACTTTTATATATGTACCTCTATTGACGATGATTTTGTGTGAGCTTCAATAGCTCAGTTGTCTAGACGCTGTGTCACAAATACTTTTTTTTCTCTAAGGCCGTGGGGTTCGAGGTTCAAATCTCGGTGAGGTCAATTCACTTTTTTTTTATTATTTTCTTAAGACTTTTTTTTTTTTGCTTATTTTTGGTTTTTTTTAACATTTAATAATTAATTTATATAAAATTTTATATTAATAATTAAATAATCCATAAATAGGCTAAAAACATCAACATTTTTATAAAAACCCTCTGATACAAACAAAATACAAACGTTTTTATACCTCTCACCACAGGTGGAAGGGTCGCGGGTTCGTTAAGATTTTTTTTTGTTTATTTTTTGTTTTTTTTTTACATTTAATAATTAATTTAAATAAAATTTTATATTAATAATTAAATAATCCATAAATAGGCTAAAAACATCAAAATTTGTATAAAAACCCTCTGATAGAAACAAAATACAAACGGTTTTATTTCTATTTTTTGCTCCGATTTAAAAGAATTTATAAAAAGATTTTTAAACCATTTTATTTCTCACATATTAAGAAAATTTTATACATAATTTACCTTTGAGTGCAACTATTTTAGGTCATAACTTATAATAATTTATAAAAAAAATTATAAACTATTTTCCTTCAAATTTTTAAAATTAAGCTAAAGAAATTACAAATATTTCTAATAAAAAAGCGAAATAAAATCCTAAATGCAAATTTGCCAGCTAAATCAAACTATTTTGTAGAAATAAAACACATGCAGTTCTAGTGATTTCTTTTAACGATTTGTTGAAATTCTTTTCTTTCACCTCTTAACCTTTTATACACAAACAACAAACACTATTCTAGAGCTGTATTATGACCTATGGATACGTCTTATATAGCAAAAGATCGAAAATCTTTAGTATAACATATTTGCTGAAAAACTCGGAAATATCGGTTCAGATACAAAAAAGTTATGCCCAAAACATATATTTTTTTAAAATACATATTTTCTGGAACCATAAATCTTCCCGAGTCCAAGTTTTATCTCCAAACTAAATGGTTAATTTCCTCTTAAAGGCGTCCGTATATAAATCTGTCCATTTCATATATGTCCATATATAAACTTCAGTTTTTTCCCAACCATGGTGAAGGGTATATAAGATTCGGCATAGCCGAATTTAGCCGCTCTTACTTGTTTTATAATAAACTTATATGATTTTGGGATTATAAAATTCCGAATATTGTTATAAAGTACGATATGTAGAAGAGATAAGACGCAAGTTCGAAAACTACTGCTAGCGATTATAGAAAAGAAATTCATAACGATAGAATCAAACAATTAATGTTAAAACTGTATTTCTGATAAATATTAAATATCCGAAACTGCAGTTAAATATATTTAAAGTAGTTAGAAATGTTGCTCGCTCCTTCTCTGCTGCGCCCCCCACAAAAATTGACAAATTTAATTTTTACAGATATTTTCGGTGGGGTTAAGTGCTATGGGAACATCGAAAAGGGGCGTTGAGATATGAATAAAAAACATAAAACTCATACATACTATTTTTCTCAATTGAGATTGCGGTCGCTGAGGATCGAACCCTCAACCTTCTGTGTAATTGTCCAACACGCTAACCATTACACCACAATGCCAAAAAAAATTTAAAAATAATGTAATATAAATAGTTACATAGAGAAAAAAAACTTATTGTGATAATAGATAATTCAATGAATTTAAAGCAAAAAAATATTGGTGTGGAAAACACTCAAAAAAGAACAAAACTTGAAGAAAAATACAAATTTAAAGCTCAAAAATCTTAATAAAACTGAAAATCGAAAAAAATATGTATAATATATATAAGTAATTGAAACTTGTTTTAAATTTAATTTAAGATAAATTTAGGATTAAAATTTTTTGAAAAATTTTTGGGATTTCAGCTTGCAAAATGGGGATATAACCAAACACTTTTTCTGGCAACACTGTAAAGGGATTCATGTAATTTCGTAAACATCGTATTTTTATCACATTAGCACACCATGACGATGTCTCTCACGTCGTAAAAAACGTTCTCTTAGTTTTGTATGTGCAGATTTCAAAGGTTCAGCATCTTTTTACATTGGATTTTTTTGCGATTCCAATTGAATTTCTTTGCAAATCCAATTAGTTTTTAGCAGCTTTCCCAATTGGATTTGGAAAAAAGGTTTAAAAACAGGGAAATTTACTCAAATTTTTGCAGAAATCAGGGAAATTTGCTCAATTTTCCCCTGTTTTCTCAAAGTTTCCGAACCTTTGTATTCTGTATAAAATTTTATTTGGCTGCTGACGGCGTTGCATCCTCTATACTATTCTTCCTCTATGACATTAGTGTCAAAAATGTTTTGGCAAAGTTGATAAATTTATTTTACAAATTGTTTTGTGTTTCGTTTTTACATTTCAAACATCTTCAAATATGTAAATAAATATTTATTTCGATTGTTTTCATAAAATATTATATACGATAAAGAAATAATGGTGATAATTAAGAAGAGAAGGGCAAATAATATTTAACGATTGTTAAGGTACTTAACAAAATGCGCTTGTGTATGTATTTATACACCATACGCGAGACGATTTATGAATCCCTTCATTGTTTTTTTAAAAGCATGGTTAATTATTTTTCCTGTAAAAAAATTTCACTGGAACTCTAATGGCCTAAAATTATTGTACTAATTTTTTTATTTTATTAAAAATTTTATTAAAAATTCACTAGAAAAATAAGAGTGTTGTATATTAAATTTGAGTGAAAACAAATTGTATTAAAGTTTCACGTGAAATTCATTATCTTGGCAAATGCTTTTTATAAATTTGGAGTATATTTTTTTTTCACGTGAAATCTGAAGAATTTACTATGCTTAAATCTTATGAGATGTATATCAATGGTATTGCCATGTAGTTAGGAGTATATATTGTTGCCAATTAAAAAAAAATATATATATATATATACATATTTTAACTTTTTTGCTACCTTCAGGGCTTTCTGTGAAAGCATTGATTTTTTACACCTGATTTCAAATATTAATTAAATTTTCAAAATTTTGATAAAATAGAAATTCAAACCACCTTAGACTACTCCAATCCCCATTCTAATGGTCCCCCACATGACAGTTTGCAATACAGCAATCCCTCATTCAACGGCATATCGCTTTGTTTTTACATTATGAAACAAAATGATAAATTGCAAACAAAAATCAGAAAATTTTATTGTATCCTTAATGCACGAAACTGTAATCCTAAATGCACGAAACTTTAATCATTAATGCATGAAACTGGAATTTCAACTTTTAAGGGGAGTTTGTTATCAATCGCAAATTTGCTATTTCTTTTTTATTTTTTAAGTTACAAAGAATTAAAGAATCTTGTCAGAATGAACTTTAACCCTGCGGGAAAAAAGGGGTCAGTTGGGAATTGGGACCTGTCCCGTGTTAGGTGAAAGCAGGTTGGGTTTCTAAAGTACCTATCAAGTGATATGAAAAGTCTCTATCACGTATTGGGTCTGAGAGTACTAGTCCCGAGATAGGTGACAACAGTAACGGTTCTCAATAAACTTACGACATTGTCGCCTCTATCACGTGATGAGTTTGAAAGTACAAGTAATGTGATATGTTCTTTGGGGTTAGTTGTGTAACATGTTGTTTAAAATCAGTCCTGTCACAGACTCCCTGCCTAGAACAAGCCCATGTTAATGTGCCCGGTCCTTTTCGTATAAAAAACCGATGTCGTGACCAGTCCCTATCACAATGAACTGGTCACGTGATTTGACCTGGCATAGGTCCTTTTCCCGCAGGGCAAAAATAATTTTTTTTTATAAGATATTTGGTTCAGAAAAATTTTGCAAGAAAAAAATTATAAAAGTCTTCCATGAGCCGTTTTCGCAAAACCGTGATTTTATTTTGCAAAGAATTGGGGAATTTTTTTTTTAAAACTAAATAATTTCTTAAGGATTTTGGTACGTTGAGTCCAAATCTCGCCTCTTAATTTTGATTTTTGAAAAAAAAAAAAAATTTTTTGCAAAAACGGCTGGAGCGAATAAAAATATTTTTGAGACAGCCTAACAAAATAAATGCATAAGCAAGAAAACATGTTTTGGATAAAATTTCATCCCGACGAAGCATGTATTGTATAATAGAAAAACCTAAGTACAAAAGTCATATGAGATGATAGTTATTTAGAAAACGCATTAATAATTTTTCTCTAAATTTTTAAAAATTTTTTAATTAAATTTTTGGCAATTTTTTTAATTAAATTATTAACTGTTAACAGGTTTCTTATTAAATGTAATTAAATACCAACAAATTATTTTAATTTTCCTAATAGAAAAAGTCTGTAAAAATGTAACAGGGCCCTTGTGAACGAAACTGCTGAAATTGAAATGAGAACAGTAAAAAGAAAACTGTTAAATATATAAATATTTTCTATAACTAATTTATTTTTTGAGCTTAAGGTTTGTTTTTTTTTCTAAAAATATTTTTTTTAATAATTCGCTACTCCATTGTGCATTTTCCTGGAGAGTTGGGAAATATTAAGAAAAAATAATATTTTTATAAAAAAAAACAAACCTTAAACTCAAAAAATAAATTAGTTATTAAAAAGAAAAATGTTAAATAAAAGATAACAGTTATAAATATTTTCGTTAAATTTTAATTATTTTAAAATTTAAATTTTCTCTACTAAAATCAGTAAAAGATTTAACTGAATATAAGTAGAATAAATTGTAACACAACACTTAAAGTTTTGAAAATTTTTGATTTTTTAATGCGAATAAAAATCTTTACTTCAGAAATCAGAAGTTTAGCAATTATTCTGCTGATTTTAACAGGATATACTGTTATTTCCATTTATTTGAATTTAACAGAATACAGACCTTTCAAAACATAACTCCTTTAATCAATTTTCAAATCTGATTTAAATTTTAAAGAATTAATTCCCCATAATAATTCAATCCTTATCTTATTAGAAGAATCAAGTTGATTTAAATAATTCTTTTTATAAATCAAATGTAATAATTTAATTTGAATAACTCAATTTTAAATCAAAGAATCAAATCAATTTTAATTTGATTCGCGAATTAAAAAAATAATTATTTTGATTCTCAAATATGATTTGATTCTCGAATTAAAATATTGTAATTTATTAATTGGCCTCTAGGCTTTAAAATTACAAAATGTTGAATAAAAAAAAAATAATTTTTTTAAATCACGATTAATTTAATTTTAAACCCGAAGGGTTTCATGGAATTTTTGCCCTATCTCGCTTACTTTCGGAGATACCGGCCATTTTAAAAAATGGCAATTTTATAAAGTGACGAATATCTTGGAAATTAAGCGAGATAGCGCAAAACGGACAAAATTTTTGAAAAGCTCAACAAAGGTCCATAGAATAGATTCAGAAGGTCTTCGAAGGGTTTCCTGGAATTTATCAATTTTATTATCAATTATATGATAAAATAAGTTAACACACTCCGATAATAAAAATTTCGTTTCCTGTTTCATTTCGTTCGTATAAAAATGGGTCATTCTGTGGTTGTTTTTTAAAAGTAGATTCCTTGGGATGTCTTCCGGACCTGGCCTATTTTAATTATGATAGCATATTAATACTTCAAAAAGCAAAAAATTTGCCTGTTTTGCCCTATCTCGCCTAGTTTTCGAGATACCGGCCATTTTAAAAAATTGCCATTTTATAAAATGGCGAATATCTAGATAACTAAGCAAGATTTGCAAGTCAATTTTAATTATGTTTGAAATAATTTGATTCAATTGAATCAAAAAAGATTAAAATGAAATTGATTAATCAACTATCTGATTTAATGAAATCATTAAATCAACTCGTTGATTTACAAAAAGAATTATTTTTTTCGCGAATTAATTCAATAAAGATTTATCTTTTACAAGGTCTGTTCTGTATAAAACAGTTTTTTTCTGCTTTTTGTCGACTAATATTCAGAATTTCTTTTTGCTAATTACACTGTCCAACAGCATTTTTGGAACAGAATAGCGACCCTATAATTCTGAAAGGGTATGTTGAGTAGATCATTTTTGTAGAACAAACTTATGGTCCAGCACGTCTGAGTATTTTTTTACAGTGGGTCAAAGTTTTCATTTTTCGGTCGAAGGGAGCATTATACTATATGAAAAAAATGCTGTAAGTTAATGTCTGAGAGAATTCTTATGGTCAGAGTTGTATTGTGGAATTGTATGAGGATTATTTTTGTGGAAGATCTTAACCCTCTAACTGGTCTCTTTATGGGTCAATTTGACCCTTTTTTTCGAGAAAATCAAAAAATATCCTTAAAAAAAAGACATTTAAGGATTAAAATATTCTACGAAAATGTTTGCCGGAAAATTTCAGTGGGGGTCACCAAAGACACCATTGTTGTAAATAAAGCTCTTAAATAAAATTGAATACTATCACACCATGACGATGTCTCTCACGTCGTAAAAAACGTTCTCTTTCTTTTGTATGTGCAGATTTCAAAGGTTCAGCATCTTTTCAAATTGGTTTTTTTTGCGATTCCAATTGTATTTCTTTGCAAATCCAATTAGTTTTAGCAGATTTCCCAATTGGATTTAAAAAAAAGGTTTAAAAACAGGGAAATTTACTCAAATTTTTGCAGAAATCAGGGAAATTTGCTCAATTTTCCCCTGTTTTCTCCAAGTTTCCGAACCTTTGTATTCTGTATAATATTTTATTTGGCCGCTGACGGCGTTGCATCCTCTATACCATTCTTCCTCTATGATACTATAAATATAAATGGGAAGTATGCGCAGACTTCAAAATGATTGCAATATTGACTGGAATGCAAACAGGATACACAAAATATATGTGCTTTCTTTGTCGCTATTCTGTTCCATTCAAAAAGTCTTAATTTGTTGGACAGTGTTAAGGAAGTTTAAATTGTCCATTTTAACTAAAATTTAATTAAATTTTAACAAAAATGTTGTATATATAACGGTTTTATTTTTGCCATTCATATCTTATTAATATTTAACAGAGAAATCTACTAATTTTCTTAGGTTTTAACGTACATTATTTTTTAACTAATTTTTATTAGCTTAGTCTGTTATTTGTACAGATTTACAACCGTATGCATAGACATTTAAATGGTTCTTATAACAGTCTTATAAAGAAAATTTGTTGTTGTTTTGCATGTTAATTTGATTTATAAGTGTTTTATAAAAATCAACAAAATGTTTATGCATATGGCTATTAATCTATAAGTGTACAATACTTTCCCTTATTGATCAAAATTTAGTTAAACTTTTAGTTGAATTTTTTTTTAAACCCAATTTTGTTCTAAGCAAGTTAAGGGACAGGTGTATTATTTTTGGCTCCAACATATTTGCGATTCAAGATTAGTTGGTTAGTGGGTGTATTATTATTATTTTGTTCATTTAGGCAGACTTATGCTATTCTCTTTACTCAATGTTTTTCTATTAGATCTTTTAGAAAGAAAATATAAAAAAAAAATTAAATAAGAAAAATATCCCAAAAATACTTTTTGTTTACATTTAGAATTTTTATATTTTCTCTTTTTTTTAACTTTTTCTATTTTTTGAGAACAATATTTTATGCATGTTATATTTGCTCAGATGTATGAAGATGATTATGATGATGATGATAATGATGATGATGGTGGATATGGTGGTGAAAAACAATTTAATTTAAAATTTTTTGTTTTTTATTTGAAAATTTGAAATAAAAAAACTAAAACTGAACAAGTTGAGTGTCGGACGTAAAAGCGTACAGAGTGTTTTGCAGATTCCTTTTATATTCTTTTCTGTGTGTGTTTTTTAGTCTGCGAAAATATGGGACAGGGTTAGTTCGAAAAAAGAAATATTCAATATTTTGAATGAAAAATAAATATGAAAACAATATATATCAAATTTATGTTATTTAATAGTTAAATAAAAATAACTACTATAATAAGTGTCCTTTCCCATAAATTAAATTGATTCAAATGTAAAAAAAAAAAAAATATTCGATTTTACAGAAAAAGCTCAATCTCCCAGCATGTTTGCACCAAAATTCAAGGCCAAGGCTCCAACAGGAACAGGTAAATTATCACAATCATTGTGTTGTAAACTTCATCTCATGGTGATAAATTGTGTTCAATTCTGTGTAAAGTTTTTGTTTTGATGATATTTGATCAATTGTTACGTCTGTTTCCATTAGCTTTTCTGTGCGTTAGATTTACTTCGATATACAAAATATTCGTTGTTTTTGTTATTTCAACTCAATATTTTGTAAGATTTATTTTTAAGTTGTTGTTAGTTGTTCGGAAAAATATATAAATTTTCTTTGTTTATTGTAAAGTATTTTTTTTTTTTTTCAATAAAAAACTTTTCCTTGTTTTTTTTTTTGTCTTAACAAATATTTGTTGGACTCTATTTTTAGTTTTCATAAAATATTTCATTCCATTTGAATTTTTGTCCGCGTGTATGTATATCTTTTAGATTTGCTAAATTATCCCAAAATAACCAAAGTTTATTGCTTAACCATAGTTACTAATAACAAAATTGAAAAAAAAAATCTGTGGTTAACATTTAACTCTGGATATTTTTTGTTGGTAGATAAATTACTCGCTCTTATTGCTTTCATCATATTAAATTTATTTCGTTTTCTTCTTCTTATTATTATTAATTTTTATAATCCATTTATTCCATCATGGATTCCATGATGAGATTGACTATTTAAAAAAAAAATGATTCGTATAAATGTTTAAAATATCAATAAATTTCATGTATATTTATATCCATCATTCATTTTGTACAACATGTTGTGTGTGTGATACAAAATCTGTATAATAAACTTTGCTAAAATGAGTGATTAGATCAGTCATAAATAATATGTTTATGTCAAATTTGTGAAAAAGCTTTCAATTTTATATATGTTTTCAACTTGTTGTAGTCTTTTACTATGTATTTTGTTGAGAGAATTTATTAGGTGGTGAATTTTTTTGAATTTTTAAAAAATGTTGCAAAATTATACTTTGTTAATAATATACAAAAACAGTGGACCGATGTTAATATTTAAATTTATTTGTTATTTATTTATATTTTTTTAATCGGCTAATGTCCGTTAGTTAATCTTAAATTAGAAAATAAAATGGATTAACTGCTTATTCCAGCTTTAATCTTATCGATTTACAGTTAAGCCAATTTTTAATCTGGTTACTATTTTTAAACGATCCTGTATTCATTCTACCTACACTCAGAAAAAAAAGTTAGTAGAAAAATTTGTAAACAGCTTTCAATCCCACTTTACTATTTTTGTACTGATTTTTAGTAAAAAAAAAACTATCATTAAGCAAATCTTTTTGCTATTTACATTTTACAAATTAAAGAATTTTTACACAATATTTACAAAATTTTTGCTGCTAATTTAAGAAATCATTTTACAAATTTTTGAAAACCGATTTGCTAAAATTAGCAAAAAAATTTACTAATTTTAAAAAAGTGGATATTGAAGGAAATATTAATTCTAATTAAAACTAACACCTTGAAACTTAAATGTTCAAAAATAATGCATCTACTTTAAATAGAACTAAAAAGTTTAAAAATCAGCCTTTAAAATAATTGAAATTTGACCTTAAAAGTTAAAAAATTGACAAAAAAAAATATTTTTCAAAACATAAATTAGCAAATTAATACAAAATCATAAAATCGTTTATGTTTTTACTATTTTTAAGACTTTGATTTTTTTTTTTAATTTGTCTAAAATATTTTTTTAAAAAAATAAAGAAAATAACAATATATCGATAAAAAAAATTTGTAATATTTAGAAAAATTTTTTTGCTGATTTTAGCAAACCGATTTTAAATTCCACTTTACAAAAAGTTTACTTAAATTTAGTAGTGGCTGCTTGGTGAGTGTATTGGCTGTAAATCTGTATTTGATTATAACGAGACTTTACAACTCTTACACTCAGAAAAAAAGTTGGTAGAAAAATTCGAAAACGGTTTTCAATCCCACTTTATTATTTTTGTACTGATTTTTATTAAAAACTTTTTGCTATTTACATTTATATTTACAATTTTTTGTTGCTAATTTCAGAAATCATTTTACAAATTTTATAAAACCGATTTTCTAAAATAGCAAAAAAAATTACTAATTTAAAAACTTAAATTGCCTAAAATTTTACATAGTGTAAAAAGGAGATCGAAAGTGAAGATAACGTCTCATGTCTAAAAATAGAACATCCACTTAGAAAGCATTAAAAGTTTTTTTAGTTCTAAAAATCAGCAAAACAATTAAAATTTGACCTTAAAAATTAAAAAAAAAATTTACTAAAAATATTTTTCAAAACATAAATTAGCAAATTAAAACAAAATCATAAAATCGTTTATGTTTTTACTATTTTTAAGACTTTGATTTTTTTTTAAAAATAAAGAAAATAGAAAAATGTTGTTGCTCCGTAAAAAAAATAAATTTTGTTATTTTGTACTAATATTAATAAAAGTAATTTTTTTTTGCTGATTTTAGCAAACGGATTTTAAATTCCACTTTACAAAAAGTTTACTCAAATTTAGTAGTGGCTGCTAATTTTTTCTACAAATTTCATTGCACTACATGTCAGCAGCTAAGATTAGCAAAAAAATACCGCTGGGCTCAAATTAGCAAAAGTTTTTTTGGTGAGTGTATTGGGTGCAAGTCTGTATTTAATACGAGGGCGAATCAATAAGTCCGTGACTTTTTGAATGAAGCACAGGTTTTTTTTTGGAAAAAAAGATTATTTTTCAACATAATCTCCTTTAAACTCAATACACTTAGTCTAACGTTTCTCCAATTTTTGTATCCCTTCCAAAAAATAGGATTTTTCGAGGTCCATAAAATAGGCATTTGTTTGATCAATAATTTCATCGTTGGGGCTAAATCTCTTTCCACCGAGCCATTTCTTTAGGTTTGGAAATAGTAAATAGTCACTGGGGGCTAGGTACAGAGAATATGGTGGATGAGGTACCAATTTGTAGCCAAATTCATTAAATGCATTATGGTCAATTGAGAGCAAACGCGGCACCCTCATGTAGACAGCTTTCTTAAATCCAACTGATCATTTAAAATCAAAACCACACTGCCATATGAAATGCCTATGGCATTAACAATCTCACACACTTTTACTCTTCGATCGGCCAATACCATATCGTGGATTTTTTCGACATTTTCTGGGGTATCCGTGCTTGTAAGGCCACAACGAAAGTCAGCTAACAACTATTTTACCCTTGAAATCGATGGTGCAGAGTCCCCATAGTATTTATCAAGCTTTTCCTTGGTTTAATTGACGGTTTTTTTTTGCAAAAAAAAATGTTTAATGAGCACTCGAAATTCACTTTCTCGATTTTTTTTTTTAAAGGCCACATGGTTGTATGCTTTGAACAGCTGTTAAGCGCAAAGTAAATGACGGACAGTAGTCTATTAACAGGTTGTACTAGATGGTAGCAGTGTTTCATTTCATATTACTACGAGGGAATTTCGAAAAGTCAGGTACTAATTGATTCGCCCTCGTATAACGAGGCTTTACAACTCTTAAGGTTTTAGGTGGGTTTGAAAATTATTAGAATTCGTTACAGGGAAAAGCAAAAAGATGACCTGGATATTGCCGGAATCGGAATCGATATGGTTCCGGAATAGATGATTCTATTTAAGTTAAAAAATTTTTTTGTTGTGCTTTTTAATACATCAATTGCGCGTTTTTCTCGAACTTCTATTTTCGAAGTCGGTAGTCATGATTTCTCAAAAAATTATGAACCGATCTTGTTCAAATGTAGCACACTTCTTTAAAATAATATTAACGAAGGATTTTTTTTATCATATATGGTAAGGGTATATTTCAGTTTGTCATTCCGTTTGTAACATGTCGAAATATAGGTTTAAGACCCCATAAAGTATATATATTCATGATCCTTATGCAATTTTAAGTCGACTTAGCGATGTCCGTCTGTCTGTCTGTTGAAATGGCAGTTTGGTATTGAAAATGAACAAAATCGGTCCAGCGGTTCAAAAGTTATGAGTCAAAATGTGATAAAATTTTTCTGTATCTATTTTTTTTTTTCTGTTAAGCTTTGTTGGTTTTTCGTTTCATTCCATAAAATGTATTTTTTGTTTTTGTAACCAGACATTTATATATAAAGAAAGAGCAAAATACATAATTGCTTTAGTGCCGCTACTTTTGAATAGGTGGCGCTTAATTAACAAAAACAATACCCTGCCCTATGGCTAGGTCGATATAGCCTTGGATTAGGCTTTCAATTAATTTATTTACCAAAAATATTAAATTAACTACATTGGTCAAATTCTAATGCATTAAGATGTTACTAGTAGACTTATTACATAATTTTAAAGTAAATTTTTCAAATGTTTGAAAAGAAATTTTCATAAAGGAAAAAAGTATTTTTTTTATTCCATTTGTATTTTTGAGATTTGAGGGATTGGCAAATGTAATATTTATGTAAAAAGTGCAATATTGTGCTCTTAAACATCTAAATGAATATTGATTTAAAACATTAAGGTATAATATGCACATAAAACATTTTTTTTTCATAGTTTTTGGCAAATATTCATTTATGTTACGAAGAAAATAGAAAATCAATAATACTCTACTGCATATTGTAGCACAATATGGCTAATGGAGACTAGCTCTGCAACAAAATATGCCTAATGGAGAGAATTCACCTTCTGATGGGCCATCTATTGACAAATAGTTACAACTCATGTTCTTTCTTTAAAGAACATTCGTTGCAACTATTTATCAATACGTGACGCATCAGAAAGTGCATTCTCTCCATTAGGCATATTCAGCTGCAGAGCTAGTTCCCATTAGCCGGAACAAAATTGAGTATTTGACAAAAACTATGCTTTAAAATGTGTTTTTTGTGCAGTCCATGTTTAAAAAAACTAGTGAAAATGTAAGGTGCCTCTTAATTGCCCATACAAATTTAGTACAATTTCCTAGTAGCGACTCGTAACTAATATATTTTCAAATATTTTTCCCACCAGTCGCTGAGCAGTAAATATTTTGGATTCACCTCAAACATTTTGTCACCACTAATTTTTTTTTTTTCACCACAAAAAAAAATTTTTCTTCAAAAAATTATTCTTCAAAAAATTTTTTTACCTCTAATTTTTTTTTTTACACCAAAAAAGTTCGTTCACATCTAAAAAAGTTTTTCACCTTAAAAAATTTTTTCACCTACATAATTTTACTTCCAAAGTTTTTTTATATTATTTGTACCAAAAAGCAGTAGAGAACATTTGTTTAGGATATTGGTGGAGTGTATTCAAAAATTCGGCACAGCCGAATTCAGCCTTTTTATAATAGATTCCTGTGATAATAGCTGTTTAGTATTTTTGCATATACAAATAACTGTCATTACAGTTAAAAACAACAACTATTGATTATTACACAAATAACTGTCATGTAGTACCTAACTGAAAACTTTTTTGAGTTCATTAATAAACCTAGAATTATTTTAATAAAGTAGATTAACTTTGCTGTCCAGTGGTTTTGATTATATAATTTAATAGCAATTAACAATAGTTAGTGCTTAACTCTGTTTAGTTTATACACAGAGCGAATAATATTGTACGAGATTTAGTAATTTTTTCAGTAAACTAATAAAGTTATTTTCACAAAGTGAATACGTGGTTTGTTTTTTAATTCAATGTTTCATAATTTTTATAAAACTCTTTTTTAAATGAAAATTCATCATTGGATATATGCAACTTTTAATAGAATCTATCACAAAATTTAATGAAAACTTTATTAAATTAATAAAAAAAATTAATGGAAGAGTTTCATCGAATTTTTTGATTTTATGTAAAAATTAAAAAAAAAAATCAATAAAAATTGATTTTAGACTTTATTTATAATTTTTTATGAAAAAAAAATTAACTAGAAATCATACAATTTGAATGTTTAATAGGAATGTTTATTTATAAAAAATTTTTAATTATAATTCTTTATTTATCCCAATATTTCGTCACCACATTGGGTGACTTCTTCAGGGGAAATTGTCTTTTTTTTTTTTTTCCCCCTGAAGAAGTCACCCAATGTGGTGACGAAATATTGGGATAAATAAAGATTTATAATTAAAAATTTTTTATAAATAAAGGATCTTTGGCTCAATAAGGAATATAATATGGAATGTTTTTACGCTGGGGGAGCCCTTGCTGTACCCTCCACTTTGTAGAGACCGTTTTAGTACAAGCATATTAAAATTTAATTCAAGAATCAAATAGTAACTAAAAATTCATTTGTATAACCCAAATTTTGTCATTTTAATAAACGATTCCTTTTTTTTCTCACAATAATCAAATTCCATTTGGAAACCTGCGAGTAATTCTTAAATGTTATTTCGAACATGCATAAATTTTAATAGTGTATAATTTTAGAATAAATGTATGTATGGCTCTTTCGAATTTTATGCTAAAAGCAAAATTTATTTCTTAATTAATTATTCAGGATAATTTATCGACAGATTGATACGAGTAATATAACATTAATTTAATCTACAAACATCAACTAAGGGTGGGTCCTTTCATAATTTCTAATTTACGCACTAAATTTTATAAGTTTCAAAAATACAGATTACCCTCTATTAACACATTTATTATAGATGTTGGATTTTTTAATGAATGCCCCCACTTACCTGTCGATTTGTATGAAACTTAGATTGGTACTAGCAAATCCAAATCCAAAGTTGTGAGGGTAAAATGGGGGTAGAAAAAGGGTTTACTGTATCCCTTTTTCAACATAAAAATTATTCATTCATCAAAAAAGAAAGTTTGGTATTTTTGTTTTTGCACAGGCTTGCTTAATGATTTTATGTGAATTTGACAATCCATATCGTTAGTTGAAATGTAAAAGGGGGTAACTACCATAATTTTCAAAACTGTTTTTATTTATTATTATGATTCATTTGGCTAAAATACATGCATTAACAAAATTTCTGACTTCTACGTTTATGAACAAAATTCAAATCAGAGATGTTTTTAGTTTTCCAAGTTGCCCTGTACAAATTTAAAATCGGGTTGAGTGATTATGAAGAACTGCATTGAAGTACATCTCTTCACAAAATTTAATCGTTCTATAATCAAAACTGTCAGATTTATTTATGAATTTGTTAAATTTTGATTCTTCAGTAAAAAAAATTAAAAATGTTAGTAACGCCCTTTTGCATTACAGCTTACGATATAAAGTTTAAACAACAACAACAAAGTTATTAAAAATCTAAGATGCCAGTATATAGTCAAAGCTTTGAAAATTGAATTCTATTTTAGATAAATTATATAAACATCGAATTCGATTTACTTTTTATCAAATGAATTCCCTTTTAAACATTCGCTATGAATTTATTTGATTTACAATACGGGAATTCAATCATTTGTTTTTTATGTGATGAAATAATTTGGGAATGGTATTTGATTTTTTTCATTCATTCAATTTAAAAACAATTTAAAAATTTAACGATTTAAATTTAACGATTTGAATAAAATGCAATTACTGAATTCAAAGTTAAAAATTGTTAATTTGTAAAAATAAATCGACAAAAGTGAAAAAATTGCTAAAATATAAAAAAACTACCAAAGTTAAAAAAAAAATCAAATTTGAAACAACACCATAATAGAAAAACGCTAAGATTGAATAAAATGCAATTACTGAATTCAAAGTTAAAAATTGTTAATTTGTAAAAATAAATCGACAAAAGTGAAAAAATTGCTAAAATATAAAAAAAAACTACCAAAATTTAAAAAAAAAATCAAATTTGAAACAACACCATAATAGAAAAACGCTAAGATTGAAAAAAATCTTTCAGAATTAAGAAAAAACGCTTCAAATACACAAAAAGCCAAAATTTTAAAAATTCGCAAAAAATTTAAATAATATGCATAATTGAAGATAAATATACAAAGTTGGGGAAAAACGCTAAAATTGAAAAAATCGCCAAAATTTATATAAAAAATATTAATATCGCCAAATATAGCCCTCCCTTTCTATATTTCTGAAATGAATAGTTCTTAAGATAAATGCGATCTTAAAATCAAGCCAAGTAACTCAAAACTTGAAACTTTTGGTGCAACAAATTTTTCTTTAGCGCTTTTAGTTTGCGAGATATAAACAATTGAAATTGTACCTAAGGGACTTAATTCATATTATGGATTTTTTAATTTTTTTTAATATATTTTTTTTTTTTCATTTTGCGTTTTATTTTAAATTCCACTTTTTTGGTATTGGCGACTTTTTTTAATTTTAGCAAATATTTAAAATTTTGACGATTTTTTTTTTTTCAATTTGAGCGTTTCTTCGAATTTAATTTTTCAAATTAAAGCAATTTTTTAAAATAGGCTTCTTTTGTTTAAAATTAAAGCGATTTGTTTAATGTTCTGGTGCCAATAATATTTCTTTAGGGCTTTTAGTTTGCAAGATATAAACAATTGAAATTGTATTTAAGCGATTCAATTTTAATTAGTTTTTTTTTTATTTTTTTTTCGTTTTGTGTTTTTTTTTTAGTTTTTTAGGTATTTGCGACTTTTTTTAAATTTGATCGATTATTAAAAATTTTGACGATTTTTTTTTCAATTTGGGAGTTTTGTCGAATTTTGTTTATAAAATTGTAGTAATTGTAGTAATTTTAAAATTTTTGTTTTTTTGTTTACAATTTAAGTGATTTTTTTTGAGTTTTTTTTTAAATCAACATTTTTTCGTTTGAATTTTTTTTAGGAAAAATTGGTTTGTCGAGCTAAACAATTTTAGCGATTTTTTATTTTTTTTTAATTTTGGCAATTTTTTGCAATTTCAGCTTCATTTCGTTTTGGGCAATCTTTAATTTGGGAAATTTTTTCTAATTTTAACGATTTTTTAAATTTTAGCAATTTTTCGATTTTTTTTAATTTTTGATTTTTTTAATTTTGGGTTACTTGTTTTTGGAAAAAAAATCAATTTCCTTTAATTAAAACTAATATCGTAGTTAATTATATTCTAGATTTAAAAAAAAAATAAAAAAAACTAATGAACAATAAGTTGAAATTGAATTTTAAAATTTGTAAATCGATTGCTTAAAAATCGATTGAGAATTCAATCATTCTATAGTCAATCAGAATTGAGAATGGAATGAAGGATTGAATTCTGTATATATGTTAGTACAATTGCCACTTTTTCAAATAATTCTTGTAAGAAATTCCTTTAAAAAAAAATTAAAATGTACCATTTTTTGGCAACACATTTTACCCCCTAAAGATTAGAAATATCACATACAACCTAAGATTTTTATGCCCTATAACATATCTGAATTTCATCTAAATCAGCGTTTAAGCTTTGGGGGGAATTCCCTTATAAAATATTACGGTACATTCGTACAATTGTTTTGGTATAATTTCTATTTGTTCTCTTCTAAAGTACGAAATAATTTAAAACTTATCCCTGTTTAACATTAGCGTTATTTTAAACTTTTGATTAGAAAAAGATTTGACCTTTCAAAATTCTTTATTAAGATTCTTCCTGTTTGTAGCAGCGAATGCATCAAAGTATGATATAATTTAGCATCTCGGATATTAAAAACAACTAGTAGATTGATGTACAAGTTAAAACGTATGCAAAGATTTAAAATTCCAAATTGTACTTAATATAAAAATTTGTAAAAATATTTTCTTCCCCGCGTTATGGTTGGGTGAACTGTCTAAATTTCCATAGTATTCATCACTTTAGAAAAACTATTGATAGAAAAATAGATTAAAAAAAAACCAAAACACATTTTGTTCTAACAAAACTTAATTGTTAGCTGTGTCCAGACAAAACAACCGATACTCTCACTCGTCCACTGTGATTAAAGTGAACCTTTTTTCGTAACACACACAAAACACACCTTGTCCACACCTTTGGATTGGAGTAGTTTGCAGTAGTACCAGTAACAGAAGAAAGAATAAAATATGGGAAAAAAACACACACACACACAATTGAGAAAAATTCTAATTTGAAAAACTTTACGATTGATTTGTTTTTAAAAGTGATGTTACATATTCCGATAGATATTGTATAGAATTAATACATAAAATACAGCCAAAAAAATCAACGATAGTTTCATCAACGAATTATTTTCATAATATAAAATTAATGTTCGAAGCTTTACAGTGACAATATTTAAGTATTCATATAGAGTTATGGGACTTATTAATTAACTAATGATTTAAAATAATCATTCCATACCTGCATATGTGATGGAGTGCAATCAAGCTCTCGATAGACTTGGTCGACACAACTTCCTGGCCATGAGGGGTACAAGGGCAACGAAAATGCTGACTGTATATCCAACTGTGGGGCCCGTCGGCCCTTCATCAGTCCTGAACCTTTTTGTGAGGTGCCCATGGAGGGAAGATCAGATTGTGGAGAGAGTCGGAATTTTCTGGCTACTGGAGAAACTCTCGTGGTCAATGCAGAAGCCAAGAGATTTATTTCTCTTTCCAGTGGAGGATCGGGGCGACCTAAGACCTTTAGGGGAGCTCTAGGCAGCACAAAAGACCTATGCTGGTCGCGGTGCATAGTGCCATTTGAATCTGATCTAATACCTGCAAGCAGGGTCGAAAAAAGCTGCGGATTCACTATGTTTCATTAAATTGAATCCCTTTCGAACGAAATGGAATGGAATATTGCTCAAAATCAATATGATGTGAAATTGAACAGGAAACGAGTGGAGTTGAAACACTGAATACAGATAATGAAATGTAGTGAACCGAAATTTGTATTTTCGCAGTGTGTAAATTTTTATTATCACACAAATTTAAAAAAATAATAAGTCACCCTGTGGTTGTTTCAAAAAACCGCTAACTCGGAATGTCTACTAATATGTACAGCAGTCGAGCAAAGATTTTTTGCATAACTCGACAAATTTTCACCTCCGACTATACAAATGAGATGGGTCTGAGAGAGATCCCGAGAGATCCATTTTTATAAAACAATCACAGAGTGACTTATTTTTTTTTAGCAATTTATGTGATAATGCAAATTATTGTTTCCTTTTTCGTTACGATAAGTATTGCAATTTTACTCCTTACCCGTTCCATTTTATGTCCTTCTAATTGAGAAATTTGAATTGAAGATTATTAAACACAGCTAGAGTTCTTAAGTAAATTTCATTTAAACTCGATAAATCACCGTGGATTATTTCTCATATAGCTTTTTTCAATTAAGTTGTGAGTTCAATAATAGATGTTTACAAATAACACTATAATAAATGAATGTTGCATTCCATTTGACTAAAATGACAAGAAATTCAAACTACTAAACATAATAATCGTCAAATTTCCGATTTTTTTTAAATCGTCCAATTGATTTGAAAAAATCGTCTCGAAAAAACGTCAGCAATTAAACATAAAAAAAATTCATCTCATAAAAACATATAATTGCATGGGTTGCATGCAAAAAAAAGTCACCGTCTAAATTGGCTCTTAGTTAAATATGAAAAATCGTAATTTTTGAACCAAAAATCATCAAATCGTCATTTGTCATTTTTTGTACAAAAAATCGTCAAAATAACGATAAATTGTCAAATTGTTCGAGCTTGTCAAATTGTTCGCAAACCCTGAGAAAGAGTCATTCTTACGGCTTTTCCTCAAATTAAAATAAAATAGTGAGTCCAAAACTGTTGGCATGCTTAATTCAAAACTTTTTGGTCTCGCTTATTTTGTTTTTATATGAGCAAGAGACGGAGCGAGCTAATTCCATCCCTGCCTGTAGCACATCCAATGATGACAACTTGGTGCTTTTGGCACTGCTAAAAGTGCTTTTTGATAACCCAAAATGCCAAAGTTTTACTTATAGTGTCAAAACCTAAAAAAGCGCTAAGTTAGTGCTTGTTTGAGACTTGCTAAATAAAATCCAACGTTTTTCTCAAGAATCTTGCCTTGACAAAAGTCAACCGGGAAAAATTGATGAAGGAGATGAAGGAATTTTTCGATCTTCAGTAAAACTTGAACCTGCATGAGATCGCACATCAAGCCGACTTTTGGGCTTAAATATATGTCCTATTTTTGGCCATGAGGCTGTTGTGAAGAGTATTTTCATTTTACATTCCCCTTTTTCAACATATCCTAATGATTTTGTAATTTTTCGTTTGTGCTTTTTAACTATTTTGGTCTTTAAACACCAAAAAAAATCATAAAATTCAGCTATAAAAATATTTTGTGGCAAACTTGGGCCCATTTTAAGAAGACAAGGATAAATGAATTTTTCGCGCAGCTTTTTTTGCAACTTTTTATCACTTATCTAAATTTGATCAAAATCGGAGGATTCAAGTTGGAATACTTTTGTTAGTAAACTTCTTAATGCAGCACATTTTTGCTGCTTTAGTAACAAATATTTTAACTTTTACAGAACTCTTATGTCTTGCTTTTTGGTTCAGTTACAGACGTTTTAAATGCAAATGGTTCATGGTACATCACTTTGCCCTGCTCAATTCAATAGTGTTTTCAAAATTATACCAATTATTTTGGTAAACATCTTTAAAATCGATCTATACAAAAGTGTTCTTAAGCTTTTTCGACTTTCCATAGAGCACTTTAAAGTGAATATAATTTAACATTTTCTCGAGTGTAATCAAGAAGAACTTTTAACATAATAAGTACTTATATTGTAAAGACCGGAAATTTATATAATTATTCAATTTAGGTTGTATTGTTTTGTATCAAAATAGGGTGAGACAAACATCAGTCATCATTTTGGCTGAGACAAATAAACAAATACAAACGAAAAATAAAAAACCCAATCAAACAATTCGAACAATTCAAATCGATTTGAAATAAATACTATAAATAAATTGTAATGCAGTCGTTGACTAACTGTCAAATAATCTTCTTTTTAATAAAATCGCATTTTTATACACATTTTGATTCGATCAAAAGCAGCAATAGCAGCATAATAGAGGTTTTAGTTTTTTGTTTTTTGTCATGTGGATGGTTATAAGTTGACAACTCATAAAATTACAACTCCCCATGTAAAAAAAGATCAGATCTAAACAGATCTCATTAGATGTAATTGTGACAGATCTTAGATTAGATCTCAAAGATGTAGGTAAATTTGAGATCTAATTAGTTCTCATCAAATCTAAATAGATCTGGGGCACTGTATAATATAATCAGGGACATTATCATATGTCCATTTGATTTAATGGAAAATTAAAAAAACACCTTTAATTCTATATACATTTTTACAATCTGCTACAGATCTCTTATTAGATATAAACAGATCTGGTACCAGATTTGCTTATAAAGGGTGGTTAAATTTTAAGGGCCGATGCTGATTTTGAATTAAACACAAATTTTTTAGGAAATTATTGTCATTTCTTTTTATTATGATATGGTATGGTTCAATTATGTATGGAACTAAATATCGGCCAAATGGCCGCCGCGATCTCGGCGGCACACCTCCATCCGATGGTCCAAATTTTCGATGACGCTGAGGCATAATTTAGGTTCTATGCCGTTAATGTGCCGAATTATCTCATCCTTTAGCTCTTGAATTGTTGCTGGCTTATCGACGTACACCTTTTCTTTCAAATAACACCAACGGTCTCAAATCACATGATCTTGGCGGCCAATTTATATCGCCACCACGTGAGATAACACGGCCATTGAATTTGTCGCGCAAAAGAGCCATTGTTTTGTTAGCTGTGTGGCAAGTGTTATCGTCCAGGGTCATATCCTCAATTCCTGGCCACAACAAGTTCGTTATTATCTCGCGATAGCGAACACCATTCACGGTAAATGCCTGGCCGACCTCATGACACACTATCGCGAACCAAAGCAATGTTTTCCGCAGAACGAACTGGGCGAGCATGCACAGGTGTTTTCACAGACCCGGTTTGCTGAAACTTGGCCACAATTCTCACGATTGTGGACACATTTAGTCGATTATGCTGACCAAAAAAAATCACGAAGTGCAGGAAATGCATTTTGTTTTGAACGCCCATTTTCATAATAAGGCTGAATAACTTAAACGCGTTGCTCGATTGTGTATCTTTCGATGGTTCAAATTGAGCTAGTCTGAAATTCATAAATGTCAAATGAAATGCAGAAAAAAAACTTGATATTTAGGTGTGGTTTACATTCAACAACGGCCTTTAAAATTTAACCACCCACCCAATCACCAAATCTTCCTGCGGGAAAAATGAGGTCAAATGATAAAAGCACATAAAATAGTTAAAAGAGATTAATTATATTGGTTTCCTTAACAAAAATGTCAGAGATGGATATTCCAGATTTTACAAATTTAAAACCCGATTTCTTGATTTTTAAGGCTTTTTAAAAATTAAAAAAAAAATTAAAAATAACTTTTTAAATTTTTTTTTTTTTTGAAATCTAGTTTTTTTCTGTTTTTCTCAATCATCTCTAGCTCCTCGGCATTCCCACACAGTCCAGTATGTCATTATCCCATTTACTGGTAAAAGCCCTAACAGAACAATGCCCCGTCAAGAACCCGGTAAGGGTCGTGAGACCACCCCTATCCAATCCTAGAACCCTGGTTGCCACTGTGTCCAATCCGGGCCATAACGCCCTCGACACCCTGCAAACCACTCTAACCCTCCAGGACCGGTTAACGGCATCACGGAACCTTTCCCGTATCACCCCATAGTAGTAACATAAGGGGGGCTTTACACCCTTGTCCCTTACCTTTAAGTCCAGATTCGAACTCTCCCTCGCGACTTTGTCCGCCACCTCATTGCCTTCCACCTTGCAGTGTCCGGGTACCCAACACAGCCTTACTGTGAATGCAATCATGAGCTCCCTCAGAGCACTCCTACACCTTGCTACCAAGCTCGATCGCACCGTATAATTTCTCAATGCCCTTAGTGCAGCCTGACTATCAACGTAAATTGTCACCACAGACACCCCTACGATGTGATTCAGTATCACCTCCATCGCCCTCCAGACCGCTAGGATCTCAGCCTCGAAGACACTGCACTCAGTCTGAATGACCTTTTTACGTCAGTGTCAGCAGTGTCCATCTTGGAAATTTAATATTAGGTTTCTTAATTCTTTTAAATTTTTCCATGACACTTTCTTTTGCGTTAGTTATGCGACGTGTTTCTTTTCGTTGGTTTTGCAATATGTTCTTTAGTGACAGTTCCAAGATATGTTATTTTGCGTTACTCCTGTGACATTTTCTTTGGTGTTAGTTGTGTGACATGTTCTTTAACTCCTGTGAAATGTCACAGAACACAATTGACCCTCTCCTAGGACAAGCCTATGTTAAAGTGACCGGTCCCTTTCATATTAAAAAACCGTTCCCGTGACCAGCCTATATCACAGGTCAATTGAGAAGTCCCCGGCCTGGCACATAGATGGCGCTACTAGACTTAAATCGATCTGATTTTTAGTTAGCCCTAACCTTCAAAAGACACGTGTATGACAGCTATCGGATCATTGGTTTGTGAATTATAGCATTTTGAGTGAAGCAACTTTTGTTATTGTGAAAAAAAATGAATTCAAAGGAATTTCGCGTGTTGATAAAATATTGCTTTTTGAAAAATACAGTTGAAGCAAAAACTTGGCTTGTTGAAGCAAAAACGAGTTTCTGGATACTGCCCCGGGAAAATCAACCATCAAGGATTGGTATGCTAAGTTTAGACGTGGTGAAATGAGCACCGAAGGCGGTGAACGCAGTGAACGCCCAAAAGAGGTTGTTACGGACGAAAACATCAAAAAAATCCACAAAATGAATTCGAATGACCGTAAATTGAAATTGAATGAAATAGCAGGTACTCTAAAGATATCAATTGAACGTGTACATCATTCACGAATATTTTGATATGAGAAAGCTCTGTGCAAAGTGGGTGCTGCGCGAGCTCACTTTTGACCAAAAACAACGACGAGTTGATGATTCGGTGCAGTGTTTGGAGATGTTCAAGTGTAATAAACCCGAGTTTTTGCGTAGATATGTGACAATAGATGAAACATGGCTCCATCATTTCACTCTGAAGTCCAATCGACAGTCATCTGATGAACCAACTCCAAAGCGTGGAAAGACGCAACAGTCGGCTGGCAAGGTTATGGCGTCTGTATTTTGGGATGCGCATGGAATAATTTTCATTGACTACCTTGAAAAAGGAAGGACCATCAACAGCGACTATTACATAGCGTTATTGGACAGTCTGAAGGACGAAATCGCCGGAAAACGGCCGCATTTAAAGAAAAAGAAAGTGCTGTTTCACCAAGACAATGCACCGTGTCACAAGTCAGTGAAAACGATGGCGAATATCCATGGATTGGGCTTCGAATTGCTTCCGCATCCACCGTATTCTCCAGATCTAGCCCCCAGAGACTATTTCCTGTTCTCAGATCTCAAAAGAATGCTCGCTGGAAAGAAATTTTCGTCGAATGAAGAGGTGATCGCCGAAACTGAGGTCTATTCGAAGCAAAGGACAAATCGTACTACAAAAATGGTATCGAAAAGTTTGAGGGTCGCTACAATCAGTGTATCACCCTTGAAGGGAACTATATTGAATAAAAAAAAACTAATTTTGCCAAAAAAAAATATGTGTTTTACTATGGTAGGCCGGGGACTTTTCAATTGACCTGTTATATAGACATTAGATCTGATAAGTTCTATCCAAAACGTGTATCAATCAGATATGGCACCATATCAAATTACATTCCATCATATCTAATAAGATTTAAGCAGATCTAATATTTTTAACACAGCTCATAAAATTCGAATTCCCCATGATACTGTTGTCATTTGGACAACCTTATCTTAAGTGATAATTTCATCGTCAGTTATGTATCATCAACTTATGGCCATCCATATAAATTGTTAACAAATTTTATTTGTTATAGTGAAGTAGAGCTAAAGAACGGAATAGTAAGTTGGGTGTGCTGCTGCTGCTGCTGCTGCTACAGCTACTGATTGCTGATGGTGGTGGTGTTGTTGTCTGTTAGTCAGTTAGCAAAATAGTTGAGAACAAGCCCGTTTTGAATAAAAATACAAACAAAAATTAAAAACTGTTGTCGATGGTCGTTGTTGTTTTGGTTTGTTTATTGTTATTGTTAAAATTTTAATATTATTGGCCCATTAGATTTGGGGCTGAAAAGCAAGCAATCAGCTACCATGCGTAAAGTGCTGGCAATATGACACAAAGTTTAGTTGTTACTTGACGTTTAGGGAGTCAGCAACTCTACTACGGGATTTTAATACGAACCAAATAAACCAAATTCAAAAATAATACAAAATAAAAAAAAACAACTAAGGATTTTCAAACAATCATAAACAAACAAAAGTGAGCAACATAAATATTTTGATTGTTGGCAATATCAACAAATTTTTGCATATAAACTTAATAAAACAAGTGTTTGGTTTTTATTTTGTTTGTTGTTGTTGTTGTGCAATTTAAATTATAAACTAAAACAATTACTAAATCCAGCATGACGAGATATTATTAATAAAAATATTTTTAATTATTTTTATTTTTTTTCAATTTTTAATATTAAATAGAACTGACGTCAGTTCAGTTCAGTCAAGTTAACTGCTAGTGCCGTGTGTTTAATTGGAATACAATAATTTTGAATATTATTTTGTTTCCATTATTTTAAAAATAATTTTTGTTTTTGTTTTTTAACATTTTGTTATTTTGATGCGGTTTCAAAGCTGGCTAATAAAATTAAATTTGCACATTTGTGTATGTATGTATGTACTAATCATTATGTACTTTCTGTAGTATATAAAATAATGGATTATACGGTCATTTTGGAATATTTCAATATCATTAATATCAATATAATATAAATACAACGAAAAAAAAAACAAGTTTTAAGTTGAGTAACTGAAATAAATTGTGACATATTTTATATTAATAAATTCAGTTAGTTGTATTGAAAATATCAATTACTTAACATTTTAAATTGTTTTTTAAAAAAACTGTACCTGTGGTATATTGCACAATGGGATCTAAATTTTTATATCTACCAGCAAAGCAATCGAACTGTTGCACTGCAATATTTGATTACAATTAGGAGAATCTAAAGTTGATCTGTTTATTTTTATAAACCATATTAGAATTTTTTTATTTTGGTGAGGGCGGGGGATGGGGTTTATTTTTGGTACTTTTTAAATTTAGGAGCATTAATGACCTCCTTACTATATTTAGAGTGAACAAAAACTACCTAGTTTTTGTACAAAACTAAATCTTTCCAATTTTTTATACATGTGTTTTGACAAGTTAAAGCTAGACACAGCTAAAAGCTAGGTAGTTTTTGTTTAGTCTAAACATACACTGAAAAAAATACAACACTGCTCCCATCAAGTACCACCTTTCAATAGACTACTGTCAAATTTTGAGCAAGTTCCGTCATTTACTTTGCATTAAACAGCTGTTCAAAACATACAACCTCGTGGATTTTTTTAAAAATTGCAAAAAGTGAATTTCGAGTGCTCATTAAACATTAGTTTTTTTTTTTTTTTGTGGAAAAAACCGTCAATCCAACCAAGGAAGAGCTTGATAAATACTATGGGGACTCTGCACCATCGATTTCAATGGTAAACAAGTGGTTTACTGACTTTCGTTCTGGACGCCCAGTTGAGGTCTCTACATCCAAAACAATTGAAAAAATTCACGATATGGTGTTGGCCGATCGAAATTGAATGTGCGATAGATTGTGGAAGACATAGGCATTTCGCATGACTCAGTGGTTTCAATTTTCAAAGATCACTTTGGTAAGCTTTCTGCAAGATGGCTGCCGCGTTTGCTCACAATCGACCACCAACAGAATCGTGTGACAGCTTAGTTTCCATGGCAAAAATCCATGAAGTAGACTACGAATTGCCCGCTCTTTTGCCTTATTCTCCAGATTTAGCACCCAGTGACTATTTCCTTCTTCCAAACCTAAAGAGATTTGCTCCAACGATGAAATTTTTGATCAAACAAATGCCTATTTTATGGACCTCGAAAAATTCTGCTGTTAAACGCAAAGTAAATGACTCAACTTGCTCAAAATTTGACAGTAGTCTATTAACAGGTGGTACTTGATAGGAGCAGTGTTGCATTTCATATAACTACGAGGGAAGTTCGAAAAGTCACGGACTTATTGATTCGACCTCGTAGTTTAAATTTTATTTTTAGCCAGTTTACATCCATCTTGAATTTACTAACTGAAAGTACTTTTTAAAACAAAGAATTTGTATAGAAATATATTTTATAAAAGTAAGGAAATGTGTTGAACCTTCAAACTTTTGATCTTTAAGCCTCTGTAATTCCGTCAAAAAGGCAGACATAACACTTATGTAAAAGTTAAAATATTTGTTATTGAAGGAGCTGTATTAAGAACTTGGTAAAATTCAATAGATTAATTTTAAAAGATTTCACTCGTTTTTTATCATTCGATCTGTCAATCAATCAATCGTTTTGCAAGAATTTAGGATTTATTGTTCATTCGATGCAGTAATTTGGCAATGACATTCGACTTTCTTCATTTGATTTTAATATTTAGAAAATAAATGACTGCGTTGTTAGTTTTAATTAAAGGAAATTGAAGGTTTTTTTTTCACAAATAAAAGGAAAACAAAATTAAAAAAATCACTAACATCGAAAAAATTTCTAAAATTGAAAAAATTGTCAAAATTGGGGAAAACAAATCGCCAAAAATAAAGAAACCAAAAAAAAAATTGCTTAAAATTGGTAAAAATTAAAACTTCACTATTGGTAAAAATAAAAACTTCACTATTGGTAAAAATCGCTCAAATTTGAAAAAAAATCGCCAAAATTAAAAATAAATCGCCAAAATTGGAAAAATCGGTAAAAATTGTAAAACTCGCCAAATTGGAAAAAATCGCTTTAATTTGATCAAAATTAAAAAAATTTAAGAATTGCTATAGTTTGAAAAAAAAACGCTAAAATTGGTTAAAAATCGCTTAAATTGCAAAAATCGGCAAACTTGGAAAAATCGCTAAAATTGTAAAACTCGCCAAATTGGAAAAAATCGCTTAAATTAAAAAAAAAATAAAATTGAAGAATTGCTACAATTCAAAAAACAAAATTCATAAAAAAACTCAAATTGGAAAAAAAATCGCCAAGATTAAAGAATACTCATAATAAAAAAAATTGCTTAAATAGAAATAAATTTCCAGAATAGGAAAATCACAAAAATTGTACAACTCGCCAAATTGGAAAAAAATCACTTAAATTAAAAAAACAAATTGAAAAATTGCTATAATTTTAAAAAAATAAAATTCAAAAATAGGCTCAAATTGAAAAAATCGTTTAAATTTAAAAAGTCGCCAATACCGAAAAAACAGTATCTAGAAAAAAATCGTTATATTTGAAAAATATTTAAAAATTAAAAAACCCCAAAAATTAAAGAAAGTTTAATCGAATTGAATCGCTTATATTCAATTTTTATTGTCCATAACTCGAAAACTAAACTTTTTGCACCAGGGGTCCCAAGTTTTGCTTTACTTGGCAATATTTCAGATCGCGTTTATCTCAAGAACTTTTCATTGCAGAGAGGAGACAGGGCAACATTTGGCTATATTAAGTTTTTTATATTTATTTTAATATTTGCAATTTTTTTTAAATTTTGGAGATTTTTTTCATTTGTTGATTTATGTTTACAAATTAACGATTTTTAACTGTGAATTTAAAAATTGTTTTATGTTGTGTTTTCATTCTTGTAATTGTAACAAACCGTTAAATTTACTGTAATAAAATAACATAATTATTAAGTTTTCCGTTGTTTTTTTTTAAATCGAATGTCATTCCGAAATTGATCATTCACATGAAACAAAATCGAATGAACAATAAATCCCAATTTTTTAAATCGATTGTCTGAAAATCGATCTACTTTATATGCTAAAGTTTATGGAAAATTTGTGGATAACAAATTTAATGAGAAGAAAATTTCTATTAAAAAGTGCCAGAAATATTTAAAGAAATGAGAGCCCCGATAGGCTAGTTGGTAGCGTGCAAGCTTATCAGTGCGAGGGTCGTGGGTTCGATTCCCATATATGATTAATATAAATAAAATAAATAAATATTTAAAGAAATAAAAAAACATACCCCCACTTCATAAAGTTGATTTTCTTGTATAAAATTGATCATTTTATTAAATATATAGAACAGCAAATGTAAAACTGTTAAATATAAAGTATTACTTATATTTAAGTTAACTTTTAGTTAATTTAAAATTAAAATTTATTCTACTAAAATCTGCGAACAATTTTGAAGCTTTTAGGTTCAAATCCCTGTTATGTTTTTTTTTAACTTCGGTGGGGGTATTAAATGCTATGGGAGCCCCGAAGAAGAGCGTTGCCATATGTATGAGGGATAGAAAACTTATACGTAATATTTTTCTAAATAAAATTTGCTGTCGCTGGGGATCGAACCCGCAACCTAATATACCACAACGCCCACAATAGAAGAATATATATAGAATTGTGATGAAATGTTGGTGTAAAAAATAAATGACACCTTAATTTGTACTAATATTTATTTACGAATTGTTAAAAGAAAATCGACAAAATTATTATATTTTTTTATATTTTTTTTAACATTTTTTTTTATTATTATTATTATTTTCTATTATTTTTAGGTGCCCAAAAGTAGAACATTTTTAACACCCAGAGAATGTTGAGTCAACTTGTTAAAGTGTATTAAAATTCTGTCCGAATAAAAATTTTATTTTTCGCCAAATTATTTTTACCAATAAATTTAAAAAAATTTCTCTTCGCTAACCCAATGTGCAAGGCCCTTTGATTTCATATATCTAGGGTGTACTAACCCTCAAAATTACCCATTTTCAGAAGAAACAAACAATATTTTGTAATTTTTTTTTTTTAATTAAAAAGTAATAATGAATTTTAAACTTCAAAGAAAAATGGTTAAAAAAATGTTACAAGTTTATTATAAAACGATTTTTTGTCTCTGCTGAAAATGGGTAATTTTTGAGATACGAGTAAACCCTCGATATATATCTAGATAACATAATATTTTTAATACAGATTTTAATTATTAAAAATACCTTTAATGACCACAATAATCCAGTTTTTAAATGGCCAAACATATTCACGCCCACTGTCTTCTAAAATTTCTTTGCATTGCAAAGATATAAAAAGACAAATTTAAAATAACCTGCACTTTGTAGTAAAAAATTCAAAATAGTAATTAAAAATTCTCCACCTGAAAAATATTAAAATATTTAAGGATTTCCCCACCGTGCGGCGCCCTCTTTAACATCCGTATTTAAATCTATATATACAATTTACAAACAATTGAAAGACAAAAACATCATAGGAAAAATGACTCATCACCTCGATCATCGTCACGATCAGCATGATTTTGAGTAGATTGTTTTTCTTGTTTATATAGTGTTGTTTTTTTTCTACTTCTTGATTCTTGAACAGATGCCAACTGTGACTTTTTTTGCCAGTATTTAATTTTTATTTGTTTCTGTGTTATTTTCTGCCACTTTTTTCAACATTCATGTTTAATTATGATTTAAAGAGATGGTGTATTTTTGGACAGTATTCACTGTGGAGGAAGGAAGAGCAGAAGAAGGTCTTATTTTTTTGTAGATTTGGTTTAGTTTTTCTTTTTTTTTATGGTTCATTCATGATTTTCATCAACAACAAATTTGTTTTGTGTTAATTGATTTATTTCTTGTTTAATGTTAAATTCAAAAATTTTCTTCTTTTTCAAAATTGCATCATTCCATGATATTTTCCCTTTTGAATAGGCGTATGGTCACCAAAAAATCAAACACCTACTTCATCTTGGTCGAATTTGAGTGAACATAATAAATCAGCACCACCAACACCACCGCCACCACCCTTTCAGCCTGTATGGACGCCTCAGGCATCACCGCAATCGAATCGTAAAGAATTTAGACCAGTGCATTTTGAATCTCCCACTTTGTCGCGCCGCAAATACGTGATATCAACTTCAACCGAACCAACATTGCCACCCTGGAGTGGCCAAAATAAAACTGGCCAAGGACGTCATCATCTACAAAGTTGTACAAATTTAAGTACACCTACTTCGATAGCTTCGGATACCACTGCCACTCAATCTAATTTAGATTCTTCAGAATCTGTTTCATATACGGGTTTGCCAAAATCTAGTATTTCGGATAAAATCAAAAGTATTGAACTGAGCTCATAATCATAATGCAGAGTTAAATTCATATTTTAAAATTTCAATTTTTTTAACTAGCATTCGAAAGATCAGCTTCGGCCTCGGACTTATATACCCGACCACAAATAAAACGTTTAGCCGATAGGGGGAGTCGACCCTTATGCAAACCAAATGAAGTCAGTAAGTATTTGAGTGGACTATCAAGGGACAGTTTTGCTATTTAACTTAGACCATTCTCACTTCGATAAACACAAAAGAAGTATAAAACACTGCTAAACACTGTTAGTAAGGGTATTCACATAATGAAGTAAACAAGGGAAATTTAGAAAATATAATTTTTAATAATATATTTCTTAACTAACTTTTTAAACAATTTTTAAAATAATAAAAAAAATTAATTTTAGCCTGCTTAACTCAAAAATTTACATTTTATAATTTTTCATATCTTTTTTCCATGGATTTTCAAAAAATATAATTTGTTGTATTCATAAATATATGAAAGTCAGCTGTTAACCAGGACCGATTAAAAACAATAAAAAAATAGTTTTTCTAACTTCACCAATGTCTGCCAGAAAAGAAAATCGAAATGATTGTAGATAAAATGTACTGCTAAGAACCGATTGCAAAATTATTATCAAGAAAAATATTATATTCCATGTTCTACACTCAAAATAGTTTGTAATTAAAAATAAGTGAAAATGTAATTTAAAATAAATGAAAAATCACTTAAAAACCGGTATACTAACTTTTAACTTTTTATTTAAATCAAAAGATGTTTTCATTTATTTTAAATGAAAATAAATTTACTTACAAACTGTTAACAAACTAACCACAAATTCGTAATAACCAAATGATATTTCATTTATATCGTTTTTTTTTTTTTTTTTGAAATGTCAACTAATTAAATACAAAATCCGTAAAGAGTAATGATTTTTCCTTTATTTTGTCAAAAAATTAACTATAAAATCCTTAAAAATAAATGACATTTCGTTTATTTTGTTTTTTTAAATGCCATAAAAATTAACTACAAAGTCTGTAAAAAAATAAACGACTTTTAATTTATTTAGCTTATTTTAACTATCTGGCAATTTATATAAAAAAAATAAAAACAATTTTCGGGATATTTTTTTTAAATAAATTACAGCCAGTTTCTGTAAAAATAATTTGAATGTAATCAGTTTCTAAAGTCGATTCTAACACCATTAATTTTATTCGAAATTTTCCCAAAAGCAACCGGTTCTACTGCTGCAGTAAAGTAAAAAAGATCATCTCCAGAAGCAGTTCTGGAACTGAAACTTATTTTACACAAAACAGCAATTTCCGCGAATGTTTTAACATACAGTGAATCCTGCAAATAACGGCACTTCCAATAGCAGACATATATGTTAGTGGACAATTTTGCAAAAGGAAACCCTTCTAAGATAGAAAATCTGAAATTTTTACATTAAAAATTTTAAAATTTTCTTCATTCTCTCTTACTAAAGAGACAGTACGGAAATTTCGCGGCCTCAACATCGAATTGTGCAAAAAAAATAAATTTTAACCATTTTAGCCGAGGTTGAACCTTACCGAAAAAAATTTTTCAAAATTTCCGTTTTTTTTCTCATTAATAAGAGAAAAAGAAGAACTAGTTTTCTTGTAAGAAAATAGTGATTTCGAAAAAATTTCCTTTCTTTAAAAATTTCTGCTTTTCTAATGAATACCGCAGGTCCAAGACCACTTCCGATTTCGCTAAGAATAATTAAGGTTTCTGATTTTTAAAACTCTAATTCTAATATTTCAAAAACTTCCCTTGTTTGCATCATAAGTTGAATACCCAAATACTCCTAAACCTCGTTATGTTTAAACCTTTTTAATTTCTTACAAAAAAAAACCCCCTTAGTTTTTAAAAATATCCTGTATGATAAACCTTTAGTTATAGTATGTCTGCATGTTTCTTAAGTAATTTAATCAAAAAACACCCTAAAGGAAACGACATTTTGAAACTAATATGTTAAGACCTATTACAGTTTATAACGTTAAACACGAGTATATGAGTGAACCGGAAACGGATAACGAACGTCCTAGAAAAATGGCACAATTAGGCAGAAGGCAATATGATGGCATTGGTCCCATAACCAATGATGGCATGCCTATCATCTTAAGATCGGTAATAAGCTAAACAACATTTAACTTAACTTCTGCAACAACTACAATGTTAAGTTTTTTTTTTATTCCTCTATCTATTCTTATCTTACCAATTTATCTGTCGAGCAGGAAGTAAAGGAACCTCATCAACATGAATGGTATAAACGTTTATACCAGACCATCCACAAGCAGAAACATGGCGGTATGGTAGCAACATTTAAAAACCAAAACGTTAAATATGTATTTTTTTTAAATAGTTTTTAATTTTTTTTGGCTTTTTGGAGAGTGATCAAAAGTGTGATATCTACAGTAAATCAATTTGTTTTTTTTTTTCAAATATGCTGTGTTTTATAATTTTTACAGTTAGTTGACGATAAAGGCTACGATATATTAGATTAAAAATAAACAAATACATATTTTTATTGAAATCACTCTTTTAGTCACTCTCTTTTACTCGTTCTATCTTTTACTCTTTTGATTGATTTCGAGTAATTTTATAATAAATTAGGTTTAATTACAGTGGGTAACAAAAGTTCAACGACCTTTGTTTGTAAATAGTATAATCGAGTTTATGCTAATGATAACATTAGTTTACAAATTAATAAACAAACAATTCTGAAGATATTCAGAATCGAAATTGAAATCTTAAGAATAGTTTTACTAACAGCCTTTTAACTTTACGAATAAATAAGCGAACTTTATCCATGGATTTTCTTGAAATAATCCCTACGGGAAAAGGACCTATCCCAGGACATGTCACGGAACCGGTTCGTTGTAATAGGGACCGATCACCGGACCGGTTTTTTTTATGAAAAGAACCACTCACTTTAACATGAGCTTGTCCTAGAAGGGGTCAATTGCCCTCTGTGACTTGCCACAGGACTGGTCTAAAAGAACATGTCACACAACTAATCCCAAAAAACATATCACAGAACCAATACAAAAGAACATGTCATTACTTTTAAGTCGGTCACGTAGTTGGTACTTTATGAGGCGATCCTCTTTTCTCCTGTCAGTTTTCGCCTTTTACGGGACAGGTCCCAATTCCGAATTGATGTTTTCTTCCAAAATATGTAAGCCCAATACAAAAGATAAACAATATAATTTTTTTTCAAGATTTCTTTTGGGTGTATAACTGAAAAATGTGGGCATTTATACAATATAAATTTATTTAAAGTATTTTCACCTATCCCGGGACAGGTCTTAATTCCCAACTGACCCCTTTTTCCCCGCATTAATCTTTCTGGCAACATATGGATTCCGGGCGAAAAGAACTACTCATTTAGCGAGACCAAGAACGAATCAAGCCAATTTCTGATACCCTGATCTAAAGAGTAGCGTATTCCAGTAAGAGCGTTCTGCATCAATCGAAACAAATGGTGGTCAGACAATGCAAGGTCTGGACTATAAAACGGCTGAGGCAAAACTTCCCAACCACTATTATCTCAATAGTTTTTAACCAGTCTTGCAACATGTGGCCGAGCGTTGTTATGATGAAATATTACGGGTTCATGATTAGACGCATATTCCAGGGCGTTTTTCGGCCAATGCTCACTTTAATGGAATGAATTGTGATTGGTACAGGTCCCCTCTGATCGTCTGGCCTGATTTCAGCAGCTCATAATAGATAGTTCCTTTCAAATAAAGAGCATTACCTTGGCGTCATGGATCTTCGGCTTTAGCGTTGATTTGGCAGGTTGTCGAGGCTTCACATATAATTTCTTGCACTTCAGGTTATCGTAATGGATCCTGTTTTCTTCACCAGTCATGATTCGATGCAAAAATTGCTTTTTTATGCTGTTAAAACAGCATTTCGGACATGCAAAATAGCCTTTCAACGTCTATCAGCTTCAATTCGTATGGTAACCAATTTCCTTGGTTTTGGATGAATCCTTCTGCTTGCAAACGTTTTTAAATTGCTTCTGGAGTGCCAGCTAAATGTCTTGCAAGTTCTTCTTGAGTTTGACAACAAACTTCATCGAGTAATGCCTCAAATTGATCATCTTCGAACTTTTTTTGTCCGACCTGGGCGGTCTTTGAGTTTCGTGTTAAAATCACCACTTCTGAACCGCTCAAATCATCTACCGCACATTGAAATCGATAGAACCTATTCAGAATAAGCTTCGGTTAGCAAACGATGTGCTTCAGCTGCACTTTTGAAAAAGTAAAACAAAACTTCTCACAAATAATGCTTTGTTGGCACAAAAATCGATATTTTCGAAGCAAAAAAAAAACATTTTTGTTGTTTATACTATTTTGTTCAATGACTAAGTGAGAATAAATGACAGATGTTTACCCTCCAAAATGCTATATAAGTTATTAAAGACACATACCATGTGTAAAATATACGCCATCTCTTGTGAAACCCAAATATTTCAAATATATAATAATTGATTAAACCATGATTTTTTTCTCTGTGTATTATGGTGGGAACTATGACTACTAGAATGTTTTGCTTATATCTCCTTTTATAAAAAATAGAATAACACATCTGCTGAAAAATCTGTAGGATGACACATGCACCACTAATGAAAAATCCATATGACTTTTTGGAACTACCAACCTGTAGATGATAACTGTCAAAATTCAATGACAATTCATTCATTAGTGAAGAAGTTTCAGCTGTTTTAGTGACGCTACTTTTGCAATTTTGATTTTTCATAGCTTTTTAATGGGGAAAAATACACCGTTTATGCCAAAGCTTGTCTTGATAAGTGTTATTCGGACTCTGCTCCATCGAGAAAAATGGTAGAAAAGTGATTTGCTGACCAAAAGAGGTGGTGATACCGAAGAACATCAAAAAAGTTCAGAAAATTATTTTGGCAGACCGTTAAGTGAAGTTTCAGGAGATAGCTGATATTGAAGGAACGTGTCGACTTTATTTTGCATGAATATTTTGTCCATGAGAAAGCCGTTTTAAAATGGTTGCCGCGTTTGCTCTTCACCAAGACACCGTGTTACAAGTCGTTGGCTACCATGGCTAAATTGCACGAATTACACTTTCAATTACTTCCTCACCCACCGTATTCGACAGATTTGGCTCCCACCGATTTTTACCTGTTTTCGGACCTCAAAAAAATGCTCGCAGCAAAGAGATTTGGTTCGAATGAAGAGGTGATTGCCGAAACATAGGGCCATTCCATGTCAAACCGCACAGAAAACTGTAATTTTAGGGTTTGTCATCTCCGATTTTCATGAAATTCGCCACGAATATTGTAAATTTCGACGAATGCTGTGCGGTTTGACATAGAATCGCCTCATAGGTCTATTCTGAGAACATATATAAATCATTCTATAAAAAAAAATAAAAAATATATCGAAACGTTAGAAAGGCAGGCTCTTGAAGGAGATTATATTGATGAATAAAGTCAAATTTTGTCAAAAAAAATTTTTGTTTTATTGTTATTTTATTATCCTACGGACTTTTCAGTCGATGTGTTATGCCCAGAATTATGTTCTTACAGTCAATCTAAAAGAAAAAGTATAATCGATTCCTACCCACAGATTTTTTAAGTTAAAATTTACAAAAAAAATAGTCGATTTTAGTGCGAAGAAAAAAATTATAATCTCTTTTAAGCTTACGAATTCATTGCAAGGAGACTAATGGAGTAAATGCTAGGCATGAGAATTTTTTATTTACTTATATTTTTAGTAGTTTTTTTTTTTTGTTAACTTTTGTTACCCACTGTAATAATTTCTATTTATAATATTGTTAAATCTACTCTTAGAGACAATTAACCGTAAAAGGGGTGATTTATTATAATTACATTAAAGTTATGTCTCTCAGTGTAGTATAACTATACTCGATTATAATTTAAATCTCTACTAAATCTATATTTTCGTTTTGGTTTATGCGCATTCATGGCTGTGTTCTCGAACGCTTTTTCAAATAAAAAAAAATTGCACATCTGTTACAATTGTTCTATATAAAATTATATGCAAAACAAAAAAAAATACTATCTGTCGCGCGTTATTTTTATTTTTCAAAACTGCCACAAATATTTCTAGAAGATTGTGTGATCCGCTACAAACAGCAAAGAGGTGAATCTTATGAATGATCTAATAAATGTACATATCAATCAATGTGTGTGATTAGAATTGAACTTGGCTTGGTTTTCCATATACATACATACAATAATATACAAACAACATTTTTATATATATCCTATTAAAATTATATCTGAAAAATCTGCTATTGTTACGCTTGATTTAATATTTACTTAATAATGCTTAAAATAATAAAAAAAATAAATTAAGAAAAGCATTAAAAGTAGAAACTAATTGCATTTTTTCTATAACAAACGAAATCATTAATATTAAATATCTAGATATAATAAACTTTAATAAAATCACTAAAACTTTAATATAAGTTCAAACTGACTGATACCATAATGTTACTAAAAACAAAACCAACACTGTATCACAGCGAAACTCACTTAACCAACACTAAACTCCACTTAATCAACACTTAAAAATACACTATATGGCAACATACAAAAATATACACTTGATATCGTAGTAGTCTGCCTTCCGAATACTGCCTGCCTTGCATCTGCTCGTTTATCTTAATCTTGATTTGAATATTTTAAAAAATTTATATAAATATTTGTCAATTTATTTAGGCCGCAATCCATATAATAAACCCAATGGTTATCAGTCTGAACCTGAACCAAATTACGATTCAGATTATTCCACCATCAAATATCGTGCTGTAAATCCCAATCGTTTACAATCCGTTTCATCAGCGCTAAACGTACGCAACAGCAACGATACGTAAGTTTTGTGTTTTTTTTTTCATTTGCCAATTTTTGAAATTAACAGTAATTATAAAATTATTATTTTTCTTAAAATTTAAGGCTTTATGGTACTTTACCACATCCAGTTAAATCGGTACAAAATTCATATAAAAATCAACCCGGTCGTATAGAAGATTATACCACTGGTCATTCATCGGTATCGGAAAAAGAAAAAAAAGAAGTAAGTAAAGTTGTCTCATTCAAATCAGCAAGATCATCATCATCATCATTATGTTTTTGATCATTCAATGACTGCATGCTTTAAAAGCAAATATTCCTAAGATCCCTAATAGCCGAAAATTTTAATTCAAAAACTAAGGAGTAAACATAGTAAACTGTTTTTTCCGTGAAATAATTTCACTTGAATGCCCTCAAAACGCAATTTAAATTGAAAAAATGTTTTTTTTTTTTATTATTTTATATGACAAAAATGTCACTTGAAAAATAATAGTCTTGTATATTAAATTTACGTGAAAACAAATAGTATAAAGTGAAATTTATTTTCGTGAAAATTATTTTTTTTTTTTATATGGAGTATAACAGTTTTTTCACGAGAAATTGAAACAGCTTATTATGCATAAGTGTGAAAACAAATCTTTAAAAACATAATTCCTTAAATCAATTTTTAAATCTGATTTAAATTTTGACGAATTAATTCGCGAATTAATTTTTCTGATTAAATTATTTACTACCATAATTTAATCTTTACCTTATTAGAAGAATCAAGTTGATTTAAATAATTATTTTTATAAATCAAAGGAAATAATTCAATTTGAATAATTCAATTTTAAATCAAAGAATAATTTGATTTGATATTGAATTGATTTGTGAATCAAAAAAATAATTATTTTGATTCTGAATTATGATTTGATTTTCGAATGAAAATATTTTTTTTTAAATCACGATTAATTTAATTTAAAACCCGAAGGGTTACATGGAATTTTTATAAAACAGCAACAGGGTGACTATTTTTTTTTTACTAATTTATATGATAATAGAAATTAACACACTCCGATAATACAAATTTCGTTTGTATAAAAATGGGTCACCCTGTGGCTGTTTTATAAAAATAGATATCCTAGAATGTCTTCCGGACCTGGACAAAATGGATAAAGCTCGACAAAGGTGACCCTTCGATAGAATAGATTCGGAAGATCCCCGAAGGGTTTCATGGAATTTTATGAAAATGGTCACCCTGTGGCCTATTGTTATTATTGCGGTATATAAATATTCTAGTGGAGCAAAAATATTGTCCCTTTTGCCCTACAACGCTTAGTTTTCGAGATACCGGCAATTTTAAAAAATTTCCTTTTTATAAAATGTCGAATATCTCGGAAATTAAGAGAGATAGTTCAAAACGGACAAATCTTTTGCAATTTTAAGCAGAATAGACTCGATAGAATGGATTCGGTAGGTCCCCGAAGGGTTTCATAGAATTTTATAAATATGGGTCACCCTGTGGCTGTTTTATAAAAATAGATACCTCGGGATGTCTTCAGAAACTGGCCTATTTGTATTATATTAATATTCTAGTAGAGAAAAATTTTCGTCAGTTTTGCCCTATATCGCTTAGTTTCGAGATACCGGCCATTTTAAAAAATGGACTTTTTATAAAATGGCGAATATCTTAAACTAAGAGAGATTTGCAAGTTAATTTTAATGTTTTTTTATTATGTTTTAATTAGCAAATCAAATGAATCTTTTTTTAATTCGCGAATTAAAAAAAGAATTATGTTTGAAATGATTTCATTCAGTAAAATATTGAATCATCTCGCTGATTTACAAAAAGAAATATTTGATCGCGAATTAATTCAATAAATATTTATAGTTTTCAAGGTCCTGTCGGAAATATAGTTCAAATATCAGAGTCAGAAATTTTGAGACCATACACAGAGAAACAGATACTTGATGATAACACAATTTTTACTTTTCGGATGTGACATTATAAAACCAGTTATTTGAATTTTTGCTAGGGCAGCCGATGTTCCTCGGCAGCCTCAGCAAAAATTCGGTAGTCAAAAACTTAGGTTGCCGGCACTAATCGGTTAGCTGGGTGTATATTTTTAAAATATGCCTATAAAACTAAAAAATTTAGAATCAGAGAAATAATTTATCAAAAAAAATATTTTAAAAAACTTCTATCCTAGCAGGGACAGTCTATTCGGGGATTCAGCCAGATTTCAATCAGGCCTTGAAGAAGTAAAAAATTTATCAATTTGTTCGCGAATTTTCTTTTATACAAATAATTTTTGACGAAAGAAAATTTTCCGTAAAGAAAAAATCATTCATTTTTCATTTAAAAATTAAAATTATTTTTTTAAATGATTTTGTTTGAACAAAATCCACTTAATGAAAAATATATAAAAAATTTTTTTCATGCGAAATCTTTTAAGAAATTGTGAAATCTTTTAAGAAATTGTAGTTTTTTGTAGAGAAATTTTCTATAGATATTCAAATAAACATAGTAATAATAATTTTCTGAAGATTTTAAAAAATGCATTTTAGAATATTCTACCAAATCTAAAATGATGTTTTGCAAAGAAAATTTCTCTGAATCTGACTCGATATTTTACCGAAAATTAACATCAATCCAATTAATATTAAAATTTGTACAATCTGAGGCAATATTTCACATACTACACATACAGGTAATAGCTGATTGAATCAAAATGGCGACTAGAAAATGAGTAAACGAAAATGTCAAAATTGCGGTAATACACAGAAAGGGATAGATATAGTTAAAAAAAATGTACTACACAATTTGTATGGAGTTTATTTTGCAAATGACTGCAATGTAAATATAACCATACGGTTCGAGAATTCTAGTTTGACATATGCCATTGGTAGCCTATCTGTGTAGTCTGTGCCGATCTGAGATGCAAGCCGTCGGTTAGTAGTAGCATAGCAGCCGCCGCCAGGAAATCTTTTTTCTAGACGCCGTCGATCCTATCGCTTAACAAAATCCAATCAGAAATGAATCAGTTTTTTTTTAAAGATTTCCTCAATTTATTTTTTCTTGCCAATAAACACTTCAAAAGAATATTTGAAATATTTTTGAAATTTCACATCTTAAAACATCAAAAATTTTTATTTTTAAAAACCGGAACTTGTTTTCACAAAGTATTCTATAGATTTTCATAATAATATGTACTTATAATCCGAAATTAATGATTTAAATTAAAAAAAAAATTTTCTTCTGACTCTGAAAATTTTGTTTACAGAAAAGTTTTAAAAATCCCGAGAATATTTTCAAAGACGGAATTATGCTTTTTATTCACTTGTTTGTGTTTGTACCAAATAGTTGCCATATTGTTTAATTTTAATAAAGCTACAATTCCATATTGCATCCATTCTTTTGGTCATTTTATTCCTTTGAAAATTTAAATAATTTGCTTCTTGTTCCATTATCATTATAAAGCTTTATTTTTTAAGAAATCATCATAATCATCATTGTTTTTTATGAAATGATCATCAGTCACATGTTCTTAAGGCGTTACGTTTTATTTAGTTTAAGTATTTTCTATGTTCCGATAAGGTTTAATCCAAATTATTATAATTTTAAAACAATCAAATATTTTATTCACCTTTTCTAGTGGTGGGACGAAGTAATGGACATCTTTAATGTGGTATGGAACTTTGTTAACTCTTATTATAAAAAATTTTAGTTTTTAGATAAAAATTTCTAAAAAAAATTTCATAAAAAAATTTACTTTGTTTAAATAATTTAATTATTTGCACAAAAAATGTACAATTTTTTTAAGAAAAATTTCTAGAAATTTTAAAATATTTAAGGTAGAATACCCTAAAGCTCCTTATAGGCATAAAAACTATTACCTACCTCCTTCCAAATAACCACTTACCAAACAACTTTTATGTTAAATATTTTCTGAATTTTAAATATATTAAGGTCCTTTGGATTAAGTTTAATTTACAATTTTTTTTTATTAAAAACTGCTTTCAAAGTGGCTAAAGGATCACTCCGATATTCGTTCTTTTTATATTAAACTATCGAATAGTTGTGATAAACATCGAGTAAGTGTTAGAATAAAATTAGGTCTACTATATTATACAAATTACATTTACCCTACACTATAAATTTTTACATTTAATTATTTTTAATACAAAATTTAATTTCTCAAAAATATACTAATGCTATTTGTATATTTATTTAGCAATTCGATCAGGCCAAGCTTTCTTCTCATTACACTGAAGGAAATCTTTCAAGGTAATTTAACAAGATATGCAAATTTTTGTTTACAAAAATGTTTACATTTCTTTCTGTAATTTTTAGAGCATTGGCCAAGGAATCTGGTTATACAAGTGACTCAAATCTTGTGTTCCGTAAAAAAGAAATTCCCCCCAGCAGTCCACTTAGTCCCGTCGAACAGAAGTTAGCTTACAAAAACGTACAAGCTGGTGGTGAACCTCCACTATTTGGCTTCCGTAAACCAGCTCCCGAAAAGTCAAAAGGTTAGTAAATATTTTTGTGTGATTTATTTAAGGGTTTGGGTTTTGAAAATTATTAATTGGCCGCTCCACTAACATTTTTATTAAAAATTAGATATTTATTTCAGTTGTGTATATAAATCTAACTTAATTTTAAATTCAAATTTCAACAGTTTTAAATTTGTTATTTCAATAGTATGGTTAAATACAATATAAGAATGATGTTAAATCTTGTGCTTGCAGTGATTAAACTTTTAGTCAGACATTGACCAAATTTGTTTTTCTAGTGGTATACAAGATTTGACTTCTCTAAACTCAAAGCTTCATACCCACCAAGATCATAACCCCCAAGGACATTATCCCCATTTTTGGAGATTATGGAAAATTGTTCAGACATAATTCCCAAAGAGAAAGTGGCATAGACTAACGTTTACCAAAGGGCTGATAATCCTCATCGGGTTAAGACCGACTTATTGTAGGGACTATGGCCAAAAATTTGTTATCACCATTTTACAAACGAAGGCCGCTACTCATAAAAGCTTACCTCATCGCATCGGACATTCCATAGTAACAAAAACCTAAGCCCGGCCTCAGACACGATCACTAGAGTAGGTAGCACTTTATACAAAAATAGTTGTGCCGGCCACCCCCTAGAATTTAAGATAAAGTAAAGATCCTGTGCCCCTATTTATAGTCCGATCGAAACGTGTGATATAAATAGAGGCACAGGAAACAAAAAACTAAAAACGCGGGGACAAGGGGACAAGGGGCGTGGCAAAAAAAATTTTGATGTCGTCTTCGCATTATGTCTAATTCTAGAGGGTGACCAGTGCAAGTTTTTTCGACCCACCCTAATGACTCCCTCACCCCACCACGCTCAGAATGGGAATTATATTCTTTGGAAAAAGGTCTTATTGCCCATAGGGAATCTAAATTTTAACTAAGGACTATTATCAAAATCCTGTTGGTCATTATTTTGGTTTAGGGTTATTTAAGTGGGGATAATGTCACGCTACAGAAAAGTTTCGGACCGATGAGAGGAATAGTCTATCGATTGGGCGTTGAGGTGTAATGGTAAGCGCCTTGGATTGTTACAGTGAAGGTTGGGGGTTTGATCCCCAATGACGGCAACATCAATTTAGGAAAATAATATGTATAAGTTTTTCTATTCCTCATACATATCGCAACGGCCTCCTTGTGATCCTATAGCTGTTAACCAAACCAAAGCAAAATACCAAAACAAGGCCATGAACTAAAAAGTTTCAACCATTTTGCCAACTCTAAATCAGATGGCGGACAACAACTGTTCTAAGAATTATTATCTCGTGAAAATCAGTGTTGCCATATTTACAGCCCATTATCTTTCTCCACCGTTTATCGCTTCTCTATCTCTTTTCCAAAGAAAGCAACACATTAAAAAATTTCCTGAGTGTTGGTTCTCATTTAAATAGTCTGGCCGGTTGTTAATGTCTTATTCAGAAATCCAGCTTGGTGTTTTGTTTTGTTGTATTTGCAAAGTGGTTAAATGAATTCAATTAAGTCTAACTAAAGTTTCGATAATAGGAAAGTTACGTCTTAGGGTGGATCAAATTATCGCTTTGTGAGAATTTCGCTTAGGGCAGGGGTAGACAAAATGTTAGTAAATGCAAAAGTAATTTTCCGAAAGTTTCAGCCAAATCGGAACTGACATTTGACTTATGCTTTTCATTCCGAAACATTGAACAAAAGAAATAATCTAAATTTTTTGCGAAAAATATTTTTTTTTTATTATCTGTTATTTAATTCGTTCGCAGAAAATTTGCAAATTTAATAAAACAGGTAAAATTTAATTTTTTTCGAATTTGTCCGATGGAAATTTTCGATTTGGAAAAAATTCACTTTTAGATTTTTCGACGAAAATTTAAATTTAAAATTTTAGATGGAAATTTAATGTTACTAGTTTTACCTTGAAAGCAGAGAACTGCAACTGCTGATTGCAAAACGTTCATATACAATCAACACAAGAATAAATATATGTTTGCGTTCAAACGCTGAATATACTCCAACACACATATTTGTTGATGATTTTAAATCAATCAAACGACGTGCAAATTGTTGTGTCACTGAAATATAATCATCGGTCGTGTTCATACCATTGATTTTATTCTGTTCGTTCGAGCCAACAATAATTATTTTGATGTAGAATAAATCAGAAAAAACAACAAGCAACGTGTATGTGTGTATTCATAATTAAAACAAAATAGTTTCTTATCTTTAAAAAGAGGGTGGTTTTTTAGAAACACATTTCATAAATGTTATAATGTACATTAGTAATACCAAAAATATTGTTCTTTGTGAAATTTTTTAATTTAGGTCGATATCTCAGGCTCTCCCAATTCGGTTAAAGTTAAATATTGCCTAATTTTCCAATTAAAATAGATGGAAAAAAAATTTAGACAATATTTAAATTTTTCCGGATTAGGCAAGCCTGAGATATCGACCTGAATTTTTTTCCAAAAAAATATTTTTATTTCACAAAGAAGAATATTTTTAGTATTGTATTACTAATAAAAATTCTAAAAAAGCGGATTTAAGTGCCACCCTAATGTACACTACATCACTTATGAAATGTGTTTCTATTTTGTTTAAATTATGAATACACACATACGCGTTATTTGTTGTTTTTTCTGATTTATGCAACGCTCACTTTTTGTTGAGTGATTATATTTACATAAAACATAATCGACAGATGATTCAAACTGATCCGAATTACGCATTCAGTAACATGATGCTGATTTTATTCTACAGTGAAATTGATTGAGTTATTAAATTTGAACAAACATTTTTGTGTATGTTTAAATCAAGAAAAAAGTTGATTTTGCAGTTCTCTGCTTGACAGAAATTAGAGTAAGCTTATGTCCGGGAAAAACAAACTTCGATCCAATTTGTATTACTTTATGAAAGGATATTTTACCCCAAACAAATTTTCAACCCAAGGAGTTGCTTATTTAATGCATTGGGTTAACCCCATGCATGCCGATTATTATGTGAGTATCGGACTTAAGATGGAAGACGACATGATTCTCTTTAATTTTCATAAGATCTTTACATCTTAAGGTGTGCTCAGGGGAACTGGATTTGATTTCTAATTTATCGCCAGCCAAGAATTGTTCTTAAAAGTAACTTTGCTTTCAGAAGCTACTACTAGCTCCAAGAACATCTTACGATTAGTACATTTTCTGTTAATTAAAAGTATGTGAGAAGGTTTCAAAAGAAATTACTCTACAAATTGGATAGAATTTTTAGGGTCCAAAAAATGTTGATGCTTTTAAAGAAAAAAGTCTCTAAAAAATCCTAACGATAGACATTCTTTCACTTCATGACTACTGCCAATATCAAATTCAACAACAAAATAAAACTGTTAAAATTTGTATAATTATTCGTATAAATTTCTCATTTTCTCTTTCTAACTCTTTCTTTTACTTCCTCTATATTACATTCGCAAATTCACCTACTAACCTCTTGACTTTCTAATATCAATTAGCTACTAACCACTAAATTGCAAACGCAAAGTAAGTGTTTTTTAAACATAAAAGTGACAAAAACAAACAATAGTTAAAGTAAAAGACGTTGAAGAAAATCTCTACAATCACTTGAGCAATACATATTTGTTGTAATTTTGTTAAACAATCACTATTTATTTAGTACTTTAAAAAAATAAAAAAAAAACAATAATCACCATTAAAGGCACCATTGTATGAAATGAATCTCAACCAGCAATGATAATGACAACGCACTCAATTCTATATGAAATGGTACTGATTAAGTACAATATATATATATATTTTTCTTTGCTACGTTAAGGAAAGTGAACTGACATGTTTCCCGAAATACCTAAAACACTGCCATCATTTATATCCCTCGAGTCGAAAAAGGAGAAGATTGTACCACCATTACCGCCTAATCGTAAATCGTTATATACAAAATCAATGTCGAAAAAATCCTCTAAAGGTCTTTCCATACCCAGTAGCTCTTCATCGAGACATGAAAAATGTTTTAAAAGTCCTGAAAGTCCCAACTTAGGAGCACCAAATAAGTATGGAACTATAACATTACGTAAGTCTTCGCGTAGTGGTCCCTTGTGTCGTTCAAAATCGGCTGGCGCTGTAACATCCGTACTACCTCGCCTTACTACTCCATCACAAGGTGATAGGGTAACTATTTTACGAAAACAAACCCATGTACGTTCGACTAGCCCGTTGAGAAAATCTTCACAATTAGCAGCTTCACGTCATACCAGCCGTAGTCCAGTGGCATTTGGTAGAAGTATTTCTAAAGAGCGATCATTTGCCGAAGAAAAGAAGAGGCTTGAAAACTCATTACCTTTAAATCGTTATACCTTTGAAGCCAGTACAAATATATTACGTGATCCTTCATTAAAATCACCCCAAGATGTTAAGAAGGCGGTACGTACATTAGCTGCTTGTGCGGTTCAAATGCGTAGCCGTTCAATGCCAAGATTTTGTACTGGTTGTCGTAGTCAAGCTCACATGGATGCTGCTAATGCTTCTAGACACAGTTTATGTTTTCCCGAAGCAGAATATTATGGTTATTCAGAATGGCTGAGAACACCTATGCAAGTCACTGCTGTGGATAAAAGAAGAAAAATAGAAAAATCTCAATCCGCCAAACATCTATCAAAAGCTAATTCGAATGTTAGTTTAGCAGGTAGCAATTCTACATTTTCTTTGGGTCAGGCTCCACCAATATCTCATACAAAACCTGTAGTAACCAAATCTACACCCAAACCCCAAACAGTTTCAAAAGTGTGCAAAAAACTAGCTAAGGAAAAACTTAAAACCAAAAAAGCAACAACACCAAAGAAAAACGCAAATTTCTCCTCTAAGGCCAGTGAAAATTTTCCAGAAATGTCTTATATTTGCCAACAAAAGTATACTCCAAATGTTAGAGTTGGTCTACCAAGATCCGAAGATTTAAATCAACAACTGATGTTTGAAGAGTCACATGATTCTTGCATATCATCTGTCAGAGATAGAACTCTATTTTGGAATGATTTTAATATGCAACAAACAACGTCTTTACCCTATGCAAGCACTAATCGTCCACAAACATCTTATACTGCCAATGTGCCTGGTCATAAATCTAGAAGCCTAAGTCCCAATCGTAATCGCTTACACTCAAATGAAAGTAATCAAACTCTTACAGGAGATTCAGGCTATATTGATGCTTCGGTGAGTAGTTTGACTAAAGAGCCAAAAGAATTTTCCCCCACCCGGGAAATTCGTGTACCACCTTCGTCCTCGCGTAATGTACGCTCACCATCACGACGTAAAATCGACAGTTGTCGTTCGAATCAAACTAATAAAGTTATACGGGCCAGTAGTTTATCCAGTGCGGAAGATCATTCTAAACGTGGTCTCTACTTGTGTGATGAATTGGCCCATAGTGCAACTTCTCTAGCTTCCAATGATCGTCATAGTCCTACCTGTCGTTATCTTCACAACTCCGAACGATTTGTAGAGCTAAATCGTTTTTATCATACCTTAGAACGTGTTGGCCAATTGGAAAAAGCCACTTCAACAACAAACTTTAAACCTATACGTAAAGAAAGTGATCTCTTGGATTATGAGGAATGGCGCAAGGTACGTTTACATGAAAGAGCTGAAAAAGAATTAAATTATTTGGTGAACAAGCTAAAACAAGAACAACAAGAGCAGAAATTCTTGTTTTTACCCAAAGATGTAAGTGATGTTAAGTGGAGAAAGGAATATGACATAGGTCTTAATTCTCGGGAAAAGTCAGTTGAGGACTTGAGAGAAAATTTTGAAAATATAAACTTTTTGCAAGATTATATCGATCAAAGAAATCAACGTTGCTGTAATATGAAATACTGGCGTCGCAATACGGTAGCAGATTTGACACATAGCTTGGAAGCAAAGTTGCAAAATGATGAATTAAACGAACGTGAAACTTCACCCTCCCGGGATGCTTACTTTAGTGAACAGTTGGTTAATACTTTACCTAATGATCAAATAAAGAAGATAAATCAACAATTGAATGAAATCTATGACTATGATCAACAAAAAGATAAGCCGACGCAAATCGATGATAAATATGTCGTTACAGTTGAACACAATACAATGCCTACTTCCTCACAAGCTCTAAGAGTACGTTGTAAGTCCTCCATAACCCGAGATGAGTTATTAGGTTCCATACTAAAAAAGAAAGATGCTTTAAGCAATATCACATTAAAAAAGTCATTAAAAAAACCTACAGAATCTAAAGATTTGCGTCAAAAGGAAGTGGATAGTCAAGAGCCACCTGAAATTCCACCAGCTCCAAAAATGGATTATCATGAGGCCAATGAGAAAACCCCATTAGACTTCTCTCCTCAAGTAAGCCACCCAAAAGATATTTCCCATAAAATAAAATATTTCGAAGAACGTAAATTTGATAATCCCCCTAAAACTATATATCATGCTCGTGAAGATTCCTCACCCGATGAGGATGAAGTTATGAGACTTATAGAAGAGAAAATGCGTTCAAAGCAATATAACGATTATTATCAACACAAAGAACTCAGTTCATCTTTGACAGATTTGTGTGGTCTATTTGGTGAAAAGAATACTTCACGAGTAAATTTTCACATGCTTTCACCCCAACAAAGACCACCAGATGAATACCATGAAAATATTAGTGAACAATATCAACATTCCGAGGATTATTCTCCCTATAGCAGTTTGGAATTTTTAGAAACTTATTGCCGTTCTCGCAGCATATCACCACAATCACAATGCTCTTCGTATCTGCAACGTGTAAATACGGGTGAAGTACAAAAGATTCGTGAAAAATTTGAAAGTTTGGGTTACAACAGTCTGAAATCCAATCATTTTTTTGGGCTACGTAAGCTGAGAAAGGTGCGCAGCGACCCTGAAATGACCATCATCAAATCAGAGTCAAAAGACGCCTTAAAGAAGAATGGTGATGTTTCTTGGATAACCCATAAATTTGAGATACAAAATAAATTGCTAAAACCGGCTAAACAAGAGCCGGAACATAGAAGAGGTCGCAAACGTTATGTGGTATCACCTACACCTATGACTAGAAGACTTATGCCTCAAATAGATAGAATAAGTAAAACTGCCGTCTTCGGAAACAGGCAGCATAAGCCATCAGAGAGTTTACAAAGTCCCACCAGAAGTCTTAGTAGCAGCAGTGGCATAGTTGAACGTTTAAAACATCGCTATGAATGTCAAGGTTTACGAAAACAATTATCTCTATCATCTCCCGATATAAGAGAAGATATACCACAATATTTAACAGGTAACTGGATAGCACATCGATATCCCAGTCCCACACACAACAGTTTAACAGATAACGGCCTTCAAAATAAAACCAAAAACAAACGTTCTTCTCCAAAGCCCAAATCACCTCCAAAGTGTAAACAGCATAGTAAATCTGATGATATTTTTGCAAATCAAAAATTTGATCCCAAGATACATACACCCAAGGCTCGCTACGTACCCGATGGCGCAGAAACTAAACAATTACCCCGAATACAATGGTCACCCTTGACACCGAAGAAAGTCAATGCTGTTACATTTCAAGGTTTAATATTTTCATAATCATATAAACTTTTTTTTTTATTACTCTATTACATGTAGATTATCTTAACAAACATGCTTTATACCGCATATTAATCTGGGAGGGCATCTAGGTTCTCATTTGGGTATTCCTTAAAGGCTTTAATAGTTTGTAAAATTTCAACACAATATCCCAATATTAAAATTGTATATTTTATTTCCCTCCTTCTTTTTATATCAACACTGTCATCATTGGTTATTATTTCAAAATTGTTTTTTTGGGATAAAACAGATTATGATTTTCCCTCTCCACAACTACCACCACCCCCAAAAGGTGAATTACTTGACCAGCGAGCAGGTGAGTCAATTAATTGATTTTAGTATAATTGTAAATGCAGCAGAAGCTATTTCGTATAAAAAACTGTTGGGTATTGTATGAAATAGGATGACAGGGTAGCTAAAAAGAATCATACGGAATCTAAAGCAGCTAGAGCGAGACGAAACTTAATCAAAATTGTTTAAGAAAAAAGCAGCCAACATCATTGAACACACTGTACAAGCCAACATAATTTTATGTTAAATACAAATGCTATAAGAAGAACTTTTGTTTTTGTTCGATGTTGTCCTAAAAGCAACCAGTTCCATTATTCCAAACTATAGTTCCAAATCTAATTTTCAGTAAGTTAAAGGGGGTAACAGATCATAACCCCTACGGAGCTTATCTCCATTTCAATTTCGAGAATCATTACCGAAATATTAGGGCATATGATTGCTTACCAAATGGTCGTAGTCTCCAAGGGGGTTAAGGCCGATTTGATGTAGGGATTAAGAGCAAAAATGTTTGGTTCATAATCCTCATTTTCTAGCCAAAAGCCGCTACGACAAAAATATTATATTCCACAGGGGAGAAAATTCCTAAGCCCGCCAAAAGCCACTATGCAGAAAAACTTTCCCTAACGATTTAACTTTGGACGTAGGGCGGCTACGGAGAAAACTTTACTGGCAAGAACAAAATTTACAATGGAAAGAATGTCCTTTTAAAAATAGTATTAAAGTCCATGGAGAATATGCCAACTTTTAACTAAAGAATATGACCAGAATCATGCTAGATTATCACCGGAAAATGGATATAATCTTCATGGGGATTATGACGTCACCGCTAGAGGGCTTCACACACGTTGGCAATCTCTGTCTACCATTCTCTACTATAAATATGAATTGAAAGAGATGGTCAACGTCTGTAGAGCTCTTTAAATAAACAAAATTTGATCAGGCAAATAAAATCAAATTGAATTCCTTCAGGGAATTAAACAAATAATTTAATTTCTTAAAGATATTAAGTAAAAACTTTAACTCCTTCATGGAATTAAGGTCACAATTAAATAAATTTAAAACGAATACATTTAGTAGGGAGTGATTTCTCAACTCAAATTAATATTCCGGCCGTTTTTACTTCAGTGCGCGCCTCAAATGCATATTGAGTCCGATAGTGTTCCACCGTGATCGTTTCATTCGATTTGAGCAGCTCGTAGTAGATCACGATGAGCTGGTCCCAGCAAATACAGAGCAAACGATTCATGCCATGAATATTCGGCTTTGCGAAGAATATTGATGGCTGTCCGGGCAAAACCCATAACATTTTGTGATAGAAATTGTCGTGATGTATTCACTTTTCATCGATAGTCGCAATGCGATGCAAAAACCCTTCTTTTTTTCTTTGGAACTCTAGGTGCTGTTCACAAGCAAAAATTCGCCTTTCGACGTCGCGCGGCTTTAACTCGCTTGGCACCCAGTTGCCTCGCTTTTGAATCAATGCTATGGCTTTTAGGCATTTGTTGACTGTCGACTCATCCATTCCCAATGATTCTGACAACTTCTGAAGCATTTGGCATTCGTCCACATAGAACAATGATTCCAATTCTTCGTCTTCGAACTCAAAATCAACACTTTAAAGCGATCAAACCGCCTCCAACACAATTATTTAGATAGAGCATGCTCGCTGTAAACTTCCACTAATATTCGATGACACTGGTTCGCACTTTCTTCACATTTAAGTAATAAAGAAGAGCTCCCTACAAAAACACTTTATATGGTGCGAAATTCGGCATGTTCCATGCAATATTTAGTATTCTTGTTTACGGTGTAACCAAATGACAAAATCCGTCAAAGACGCTCATTCATTTTAGCGGCAAGATATTTTCAACAGGAATATTGGTTCATATACTAGTGGCAGACTCTTATGTGAAACGCTCATTATTAACTCAAGGTCCCAATAGATCAGAAAGAATTCTTTGGTAAATAAATTCATTAAATTTTATAAAGAAATCAGAAAAAAAAATAATAAATTTCTTCAAGATAAATTTAATTAAAAAAATTCAAATTGAATTAAAAATATTTAATTCATTTTATTCGTTGAATTTAAGGTCAGTTAATTAATTCATTGGCAAAATATAAATTCAATTCCCATATTGTAGAAAGAATTAGAGAAATGATTCCTTCAAAGTTCTAACATGTTTAACAATCAAGGATGGAAACAATAACTGATATAGAAAATAACGGTTACGGTTACGCTATTTCAAACCACAATCAAAAGGGCGATATTTTCGACTTTTACGATAAAAGTTCTACCGTCAAAAAAAACATTTTGACAAAAGGAAGGTATCTATGGATCACTCAGCGATTTCCCCAATTTCATGCGATTTCGCCCAAAAAGTTTGATTTTTTATATGGAAACATGTCTCAATTTCATGGAAGTACTAATATTTTGTGCACAGTGTTAAGAAAATATAAATTTTATATCCATATTGCCTATGGTTTGTATCCAGAGCTGCCACCAATTTGAAATATATGAAAATAGCACTTCGGCGAATGTCAGCTAAACTTATAGCTTCCCATACAAAATCCCCTAAAATATGTATATGTGTTCTTATAAAAAACATTAATAATTAAGATTAGGCCGCTTAAATTTTCTCTACTCTATCACATATCTAAATTTCTGCAAAATCAGTGAGTGACCCCTCCCCCCCCCCCCCCCCCTTAAATGTTGATTCTAACTTCAGTGATCCAATCTCCTTTATGGCTAAATGAAATATATCGGACGTTTCCAACAACATTAGGATCTAACGCAATAAGATAATGTTCCACTTCTAAAAATATCTAGGAAGCAATTTGCTTAATTAGCTTAAACTAGAAAAGATCTTAAGCCATAAAACCGATAAACAATGTTGACTAGAACTTGAAACAAAGCTTTTTACAAAATATCAATCAATTATCGCCTGTAGTTGCAATTGTGTTTACTAGCACTACGCTTTGCTAAAATTATTTGAAATTGCTAGTACGGTCAAAAGTAGGCCTTCTTTATTGCAATTTCTTTAGAAAATTTTGAAATCAATATTCTAAATCAATGAGTCAATCAAGCATTGACCTGTTTTCGTTTTTTAAAAACATGAAACTGCGCATGGCGTTTTTCAAAGCTACCGCGAAAACAAGGTAAAATCGCATAAACGTTACTATGTTACCTTTAGTCATAATAAAAACAAACGTGGTAATAACAAAAACAAGCGCAACACAAAGTTGTCAACCAACCACCTATTAAGATTTTCTTGTTAATTTAATAATTTGTTCTTTTTAATTTAATAATTAATTTAAAATAAATAATAAAATGTATTATAATCATAAACAACCTAATTATCAACAAATTGATAAATCAACGGAAACATTAATACACCGTTTCCCCTCCAATTCTAATGATATTCCTCAAAGAATTGGCACATGTAATTCTAACTCAAATGTCACACAAAAAGGACCAGAATTTCTAAATCATCATACAAGGTCTACAAAGTTCGATAATAATTACATCGCTTATTGTGACATAACAAATTGTGGCAAATTATTATGGGTTTACCGAGATCCACATAAATCACGCAGCTCCTCTGCTTTAACACCGGAATATACTAGTTATGATGTTGATATTAGAACTGGTCAACGTAATTTACCTTATACACCACAACCAAGTGAAAGACAAGCCTATTTGGCAAATCAAAATGCTATTAAGACAGCGCTTCCTTTGGTAATGGGACAAAATAGAAATGCAAGTATGTTATTTGTGATTTGTTTTTACTTTTAGTTAATTTTGATCGTGCTTGGGATTTGTTCATTGGTATTGAAATTTTATTATTGCTTTACATAGACTCACCCGAAAAATAGTATCAGTTGTGGCCACCGAATTTGTTGCCAATCGAATTCTGGCGGTTACGACAACTATCTTCTTACTAAATTATATTTTTAGTTGTGGACACACACATAAATATTATTACGTTCCACAAAATTTTATTTAAAAAAAAAAATTATTTTAGATTTTTCCAGTATCGAACCTGGGCATTCAGATTCATAATTCACACCCTTGCTTACTGCACCACAATTTAAGTTAATTTTCTTTGATATATTTGTTATTTAAATATTTGAATATTTTATTTTAATTAAAAAAAATATTTTTTTTAAATGTTTGCCTTTACTGGGATTTGAACTCGGCAAATAAATTTAGCAGAAAATTCCTTTACAAATTCCAATCGTTAGTGCCTTCTATAATCAATACAATACACAATTCGGTTGGTTCAACTGAAATCCTAAATTAATGATATAGCTGATCAAGATAACCGTATTTGTATTTACCACTTTCGAATATCGACAATTTATTAATAAATTTGATAGATTGTACTAATTTTCTAGTACATTCACTAAATGAATGGTTGCTTCTACTGTACACAATTTCTAAACGAATTTTATTCGTAAAGTTGATTGGAAATACCAATAATTGGATAATAGTATTCTTTTTTGGTTATATGTTATTTTAAATAAAATAAAATTCTTACAAATAAATCTTAATGGTTTTGATCGAATTCTAACCAATATTTTCTATGGGTGCTATTTTATAAAAATGGATCCCTGGGGATCTCACTTGGCATATTTTTATTATCGCATTATATTAATACTTCATCAAAGCAGAAATATTTTCCATTTTGCCCTATCTCGCTAAGTTTTCGAGATACTGACCATTTTAAGAAAATTGCCATTTTACAAAACGCACAAATTTTGTTGCAAAGTTTGACAAAGGCTAGACTTCGATAATACAGATTAGGTACGCCCATGAGGGTACCCGTGGAATATTTATAAAATAGCCACAGGGTGACTATTTATGTTACATTTAATTTTTTTGTTTGCAGCAGTTTTATAAAAATTGATCCCCCAAGATCTCAAATTTCGTTTCCCGTTCTATTTCACTCGACCCTTATTTAATTTCATTTCGTTCCTCACTTTAGCAAATTTTGAAATTTTATTGTGAAACATTGGTATAATACAAATTTATTCAAATCATCATTAGCAATTACTTTTTCCTATCTTGCTAGCAACATATGGACTCCGCGCCAAAAGAACTGCTCATTTTTTGAGGTCAAGAATAAATCAAGCCTGTTGGGAAGTGTAGCGTATTCCAGTGAGAGCTTTCTGCATGACAAATGGTAGTCAGACAAGACTAGGTCTGGACAATAAGGCGTAAGAGGCAAAACTTCCAAACCACTATTTTTAAAATAGTTTTTAATCGTTCTTGCAATATGTGGGCGAGATTTGCCATAATAGAATATTAAAGCTTCATGTCTGGTGGCATATTCCGGGCGTTATTGGGCAAATTTTCGCCTGAAGCGAATCAATTGTGTTCGCTTTAAGTCCCTGTGATCCTCTATCCCGATTTGATAGAGCATTACCTTGGCGTCATTGATATTCGGATTCGGCATTGATTTGACTGGTTGGACGTTCTCATATACGATTTCTGTCGCTTCGGGTTGTCATAATGGATCCTTTTTTTATCGTGAGTAATGATTCGATGCAAAAATTAATTCTTTTTATGGCGTACAAGCAGCATTTTGGATATGCTAAATCGCCTTTCAACGTATCTCAGCTTCAACTCATGTGACAACCAACTTCTGCTGTCTGCAAACGTTTTGAAATTGCTGCTTGAGTGACTCCCAATGATTTTGCAAGTTCATTTTGAGCTTGACAACAATCTTCATCGAGTAATGCCTCCAATTTATCATATTCAAACTTTTTGACTGACCTGGGCGGTCTTTGTCTTCCGTGTCAAAAATCACAATTTTTAAGTTATACACCCAACGAAATGAATCTCGCATTTCTAAGTTATACACCCAATAATTAAATCATCAATTAATTAGTCCACTCAAATAATTAGTCCACTCAATTAATAAGTCCCATGTATGATGTAGATTATAACTACAAATATCTAGTAGATTGATTTTGTTGTTAGGCTATTAATAAAATGTTTAGTTTAAAGGTCCTACAATTTAACTAAAACGATTTTCACACACTAGAGTTCGTAAATTTCTCTTTACACTACATTTACCCTTAATCAAAAAATTAAATGTTTTTGAATACTACTAATAGTTTTTGAAAACCTCTTGTATTTACTTGTCAAAATTTCATACAAATTTTTAAACAATAACTAAAAGTGTAAATTGGTCTTTATAGACAATCTCAGCAAATCTTTTCAAACTCAATTATTTCTGCTTTTCTTAAAGATTTTTTTAATTAATTAAAGTTTTAATTTGTAGTTAATTGACTCGCATGTTCACATACATCACTCCATCTTTCCCACTTTTTCTAAATGCGGATTTTAAAAAAAATTTAAATATATCTTAAATATTTCATACATTAAGTCCCAAAAAATAAATATTTAATTGAAATTTTTACATATGATTGATTATTTAACCGCCCATTGGCATCACTGGTTTATGCTTTCGTTTAACATTAAACTTGTAACTCTGTGGTCATCATTCTCTTTCTTTTGCCATTTGTTATTTTGTGAAAGCTACTCTCAGAGTCTTTAACTTGCTTTGTTTATCATTTGTTAAATACAAAATAAAAAAAGATACAGTGTGCGAAATATATTACAATAAATTTAATTTGCAAAGAGCAAAACCTCACTAGGTTTTTACAAACAAATACTTAACTATAGTAGATAAGTGATCGTTAAAGTTCAAATGACTGTTAAGTTAGTAACTTTGTTTGTAATAGTTTAAAAAATGTTCTAATAGGAATATAAATATTTATTTCCGTAGAATTAATTCTCTGTTCGATACTTTCTCAATAGTTTGGAAAAAGCTCTTTAAATTTTATTTCAATGTGTTCAAGTCAGTGATCAAACCTGTACTTTAGCTGTTAAAATTCCTGACTATAAAGATTCAATCGATTAAAAAATGCAATTTTATAGTCGATCTGTAGACATTTTTTCCAAAACTTATTCCAATAGTTAGTTGTTTGATGGTTGTTGTTTTCCAAAAAAGCATCCAGTAGACCAAACCACCCATACGAATCTAATATCCGAAATACTAGAGTCATCCTACAAGATCATGATATTCCAGTGTCCGATATCACACATAGGTCGTTACTATGTTATTGTTTAAGATTATGTGAGGAATTGTCTATAGAAATATCTGAGGAGATGACTTTTGTCTCTTCCTCTCCAGATGTAGCGCAGCTAAAGCATTTTAGTTTATGCTTAACACCAAGTTTAATTAATTGTCTACCTATCAACACGGATCTCAACTTTGAAACGTTTGTTCATTTCCTAATGTGAGAGATTTAGTGAACCTAAAATTTTACTTAGTCCACTTCAGTGTTTATTCTTCGATAATGAGACAGTTTTCAAAAATTCATACTTTAGAGGTTCCCAGCGGTGTTGCGACTGTCACCACAAACAAAACAGAAACCGTCTTGACGAATTTATGTGCCCGATCGTAAACGGAAATATATACCAAAGTAATCACGGTCTGGCAACTTATCACTTTTTTAAACTGACCAACATGGTATGGAAGATGTAGCTTATGAGTTCCTAGACACAAATGTTACTTGACAGTCGTCGAAAATTCTTTGAGCAGCATCCGCATGTAAGATCCTTAAGCTAGGTAAGCTATAATAAACTAAGCGGAAAAGAAACCACAGCCAACACCAAACAAAGCTATTATATCCCTGTTTTAACTCAAACCCAGACCTTTGAGAAGACAGTAGATCTTATTCCTTCTGAAGTTAAGCGTATTCCAGTGAGAGCGTTACGTATCGATCGAAAGAAATGGTAGACGGACGGGGCAAGGCGGGTGAGTCAAAATCTTCCCAACCACTATTTTATAAATAGTTTTTAACCGTTCTTGCAACATGTGGCCGAGCGTTTACATAATGGAATATTACGGCTCCATGTCTGGTCGCATATTCCTGGCATTTTTCGGCCAATGCCCGTCTGGCCCGATTTCAGTAGCTCAACTCGTATGGTACCCAATTTTCTTGCTTTTTGATGAATCTTACTGCTTGAAAACATTTTGAAATTGCTGCTCGAGTGACTTCCAATGATTTTGCAAGTTCTACTTGAGTTCATCATCTTCGAACTTTTTTGTCTTCCATGTGAAAATCACCACTTCTGAACCGTACAAATCATCTCCCGCACCTTAAAATCGTTGGGACATATTTAATATAACCTTTGGGGAGCAATCGATGTGCTTTAGTTGAACTTTTTTTCAAATTAAAGAAGTAATGTAAACTTACGGCAAATGGTGCTTTGTTGGCACAAAACTTGACATTTTCGAAGTAAAAAAAAAATTGTTGTTTAATAATTTATATGGGGTTTCCAAAAGACGTACGTCGCCAGACGAATGAGTGACTAGATTTATTTTGTTATTACGAGGGCGGATCAATAAGTCCGTGACTTTTCGAACTTTCCTAGTATTTATATGAAATGCAACACTGCTCCCATCAAGTACCACCTGTTACTAGGCTACTGTCAAATTTTGAGCAAGTTCCGTCATTTACTTTGCGTTTAACAGCCATTCAAAACATACAACCTCGTGGATTTTTTTAAAAATGGAAAAAAGTGAATTTCGAGTTCTCATTAAACATTATTTTTTGCGAAAAAAAACCCGTCAATCAAACCAAGGAAAAGCTTGAAAAATACTATGGGGACTCTGCACCATCGATTTCAATGGTAACAAGCGGTTTACTGACTTTCGTTGTGGCCTCACAAGCGCGGAAGATGCCGAACGTTCTGGACGCCTTGTTAAGGTCTCTACACTCAAAACAATTGAAAAAATTCACGATATGGTGTTGGCCTTTTGGAGATTGAATGTGCGATAGATTGTGGAATAACAAAGCTGTCCGCAAGATGGCTGCCGTGTTTGATGACAATCGACCACCAACGAAATCGTGGGACAGCTTAGTTTCCATGGCAAAAATCCATGAAGTAGACTACGAATTGCCCCCCCCCCCCCCCCCCATTCACCTTATTCTCCGGATTCCGCTCCCAGTGACTATTTCCTATTTCCAAACCTAAAGATATGGCTCGGTGGAAAGAGATTTAGCTTCAACGATGAAATTATTTTGATCAAGCAAATGCCTATTTTATGGACCTCGAAAAATCCTATTTTTTGGAAGGGATACAAAAATTGGAGAAACGTTAGACTAAGTGTATTGAGCTAAAAGGAGATTATGGAATATTTTTTTTTTTTTTGCAAAAAAAATGTGTTTTAGTCAAAAAGTCGTGTTTATCGTAATTTCCATCGTATTATTTGTAACAGTCAAATATAAATCAAACCATTCGATCATATTATCACTTGTATTTAATATTCCAGCAATATTTTTCTTGTATTCCAACAAATCCGAACCCTGACTGTTACTTGTAGTTACATGTATGAAGAGAGCAAATTGAATTAAAATTGTACAGAAAACCAGCTAAACTCACAACATTTCACGAATATACACATGATAGTCTTTAGACCTAAGATATGTGCAAAAGATCGTTTAGTCAAGATTGATCAGTTTAACAGCAAACTTCATTAAATAATTGTGAATTCGGTTAAGCGAACCAAAAGTTTTATTTTTCTATTGTCATATTTTTAATGTCGTGCTAAGATTAAAAGCATAAGCGTGTTATCTAATAAATATTTAACTAAAATAAATAGTGACTATCTACTTACAAATAGTTTTTATTAAAAAAAAATAAAACAAAAATGTATATACCTGCAAAGTAAATAAAATAAAGAAAACGTCAAGTACATAATATAAAAGATAATCAAGCTTCATATGTAGTTTATAAGACACGATTTACAAGAAAGAAAAAAAATAGTTGTGGAGAAAAAAAACTTAAAAAGTAACTAACTAGTGAAAGTGATACTCTTATTTAAACTTCAATTTTGTGGAAAAAATTAATATAAATTAAATGATGATTTAGAATAATACAATAAAGTATTTCGTAGAAGCATTTTGATTTAATTTAAAAAAATATATATTTAATTTATTGATGATTTGTTAAGACAATATTTATATGCAAAGAAAGATGTGACTTTAATTAACACAAACGATACATATTTATAAAATACATTCAGACAGACAGACGGGCGGTACGGTACGGTGTAGAACTAAGCATTCAGTCAGCCATAAATTAATAACAAAATCATGACTGTGAGCTGAAAGAAAACAAGAATTAATTTAAATCGTCGTAATAAACTGTTATCGGGTAGTTTATATTCATAAACAAATAACAAAAAAAAAATATGATACATAATTCATAAAAGTCGTCGACCACGATAATTTATAGTTAAGTGAATCTTAAAAGTTGCTTGTATGTCTTTAGTATAACTACAAAATAGAAAGCAACTTCGTTTTCACTTGAAAGTTTATTTACTCCAATTGTCTAATTAGCCAAACAATTACAGGCAGAGTTATTAATGATCAGTTTGCAGATTGTTGTAAAAGAGATTGCTAAAGATTGCTGTGTAAAGTGAATTGTGGTTTGAAATCGAATTTAAAATAAAATGTATTAATAAACGGTTTAACAAATGATTCATTATAATTGAATTACAATGTAATAGTTATTTCTTTTCTTACACACAAAAGAAGTTCAGTGTAATGAAAGTGTCTTAAAAAGGTCTAGTTCGGATTTTTTTAAGTCATTATCACATAACTCTAGACTGTTTTAACTTTAGAGTAACACATAGGGGATGATATTACAGTACAGTATTTTGTTGGCATCAGGAAAAAAAATTATGGTAATAGGAATAAGGTTTTAAAAACAAACAAAACTTAAATGCAGTACATTGCGTTGAAAGAGGGATTATTGTTTGTGGACATTTGACTTGAATATATACTCATTGTAGTTCAACTGGTAGACCATCTGAGGGGATTCTATTCCTCATACGAAAAGTTCGACAGATGAACGAATTTACCCTGTAATGCACAGTGCGATTAACTGGGCAATCGACAATAAACGGATGTGGTTTTAATCAATACTAATACCACCAATATGTACAGATGACAATGTTGGATCCACAGCTCAATGGGACGAAAAACAATACTGAATACCCCAGAACAATACCCCACTCAGGGATTGTCAAAAAGTCTTGATTGAGTGTGTCATTCATTATCTGACCCTCAGTCTCAACGGGGCCTGTCATACGATCGAAGGAAAAATGCCATATGTTGCTGTCATCTTCAAAAGAGTAGATAGGGATGAAAGATATATGCTATCTATACAGCAACGATCGAACTTCTGGAAAGGAATCTTTTGAGAAGAAAGATAAACTTAATGTCGGACAGCCAGGCTGTAATAAGGGCCCTGAAAAACCCCATCTATCAAAATAGATCAGTGCTACAATGCCATAAAGCCCTCAACCAACTGGCGACCAATAAAAAGGTAACACTTATTTGGGTAACCGGTCACAGTGGGCATGAAGGCAATGAGAAAGCTGATGAACAAGCGAGACTAGGTGCGGAACTGCCATTTATAGGCCCGTGTCATCAATTTGGTTTCACAAAACTGATATCGGATCTGATCCAGACGAAACTCATTTAATATTGGAACAAACAGAAACCACTGAAACATTCAAAGAAGTTCTTATTATACAATGAACAGAGGAGAAGAGAAGCCCTTCAGATGAACAGACCAAATCTAAGACTCCTATGTGGAGCACTCACAGGACACTATCCATGTAATTACATCCTAAACAAAATTGGACATGATCGAGATACGACATGCAGATATTGTATGGAGGATGAAGAGAGCATGGAGCATGTAATGGCTAAATGTCCTGCCTTTGCATACCTACGATATATCACATTTGGCAGACCCGATATTATGGTGGAACAATACAAGAAACTGGAAGTGAAGAATATTGTACTACTACTTAAGGCTGCACTGGAGAACAACTGAGGAAAACACTAGAGGGTACACAATAGATCTACTTGGTCGCGGTGCTGGAGATACAGACTACTCAACCCAACTACATCGTAAATCGTAGGAATCAAAGTTTGACCAAGAAGGTCGTTAAGAAACATAAGAAGAAAAAGGGGGAGAAAAACAGAACCTTGTGGAACCCCTAATCCTAGCTGAAATTCGTTTGATGAGACCCAACATATAACAACACGTATAGAGCGATCTCTGAGAAAGCTCGAACGAAATCGGGGAAAGTCATTACCGACACCAAAAGCAATAAGCATTGATACAAGTGTGTCGTGCCAAACACAATTGAACGCCTTAGAAACATCTTGAGCAACCACTTTGCTCTCGCCAAACTTGTGAAAGGAACGACTCCAACGTTCCGAAAACAATGGCAACAGGTCTCCCGTAGAATGACTTCAATGAAAGCCATACTGCCGATCGTCAAGAAATGAATTGTGCTCTCGATATTTAACAAGATGGTAATCACCTTTGAGAACGCAGAGCACATTTTTATTGGGCGGTAATTTTCGGGGTTATTTTAGAAATTGTCTGGGCATTAGCAAACTTTCAGAATAAGGAGAAGACTCCCACACGGTACGGTAAGCTGAAAAGCATAGCCAATGAGTACTGTTTCAGCACCAATGCTGGTGTTCATCCATCCCCGCTGACTTATTTACATTGAGATCCGTGAGAACTCTTTAAACCAGACGATCGCGGAAAATTTTGGACCTTGCTAGAAATGACATTAGGTTACTAACAGGGTTTCTTACTGGACACTTCGGATTTGTGGAAGATGAATCAGTTGGAATCGCCTCTTTGTCTGCTATGTCAACCATCCACATTTTGTGTGAGTGTGTCGTATTGCATAGCAACAGGAGGAAAGTTTTCAATAAGGAATTTTTAGGTCCAGAAGATATTAGGAACTCTTCTCCATCTTCTATATTAAAGTTCATTGGAAATATAATACAGAATTTGGTTTAGTTTTATGATGCTTGGTACAAAAGATCCATATGGGTCGCAGTGACGGCCGTGGGGCCAGATCTTGACTTAATAAATAATAATTAGTGCATGATACTCTGACGATCCTCCAAAGGGTGGATGGATGCAGTTAAATCTCTTAAGGTTGTGAGCGTTGTGGATTTAAAGTTAGAGCGTTGGACTGTAAAACAGAAGGGACTGTAAAACAAAAGGGATCGAACCCTAGCGATCGCAACATCAATTTAGAAAATTGATATGTATTATCAATAGACAAACTAGCGTGGAAGGATACAACAGTGCTGATATACAATACAACTCCGGTGATTTACTTTCACTGAGCTGAAGAACCTTCTCGGCCTTAAAAAAGTATGATGAGTTTTCGTAAAGTGTCTAAACGATAATTTTATAGTTTGAGCAGAATTTATCCGCTTTGAAAATATGTACAGAGTTGGGATTCCAGAACTAAAATTGTCTTTCAGCATGAAGGCTCTTTTGCTAAAGAGACTTTTTTCGTCTACTTGGATTAGTTTGAAATGGCACTTCGCACCGCTACCAATATAAGGGTTTTGTGCTGTCTTGAGTTTCCCTAAACATTTAAACTACCAATGAAGCTTATTATCCTGCTAGGCAAAATATTTCAAATTTTGAAAGCCGACATGTAGCGACTATCTACTTCTCCTAGCACATTCGCAGAAAACATATTTCGACATCTCAGATCCCAATTCACAAAACCTACAAACGTCAGTCCGACGTTCGGTGAAGTATCCCATTAAGGTACTTTAAGCCCTCATGTCAAGGCACAAAGCAAAGCAATGAGCCTAGCATTGGCAAACAGAATTTTACAAGTATTTAGAAAATAAAGACTCTCTCTATAACCTGAGGTTCTCTACTTGCCTCTACCAAGTCAATTGAGAATCGTAATGTTCTACATATCAGATGAAACCTCTTAGGCCATTAAAGGCTGGCTGACTGTCGGAAAGAATACAAAAAGAAGATCTTACTGTGCCCGTCCCTAAGTACTATGTTGCACAAGCACAGATTATGTTGGCGTTTATATTTTCTTATCCATTTTTAACTCATAATTGATCTAATGGCAGTTTCGAGCCGAGCTTTTGGGATGTAGATTATCTTTAAACTCAGTTTATGCCTGTTTATAACTGGATGTTTTATTTCAATAAAGACAAAACTTGTATGCAAGGAAATGCTGTTGCGACAAATTTAGGTTAATCAACTTGGAAATTGGCTGACAAAATTCGTTTTTGGTTTAACTAAACAAAGATTAACTCACATCCCAAAAACTCGACCTTAAAATGCTAAACTGAACAGTTTGTTCATTTACTTGAAATTTGTATTATTTTTATTAAGCTAGATTCACAATGATGGAGTACACCACGCCAAAAATAAAGATGGAATGATACAAACAAACTTTAAGTCCAAAGGAAAAGAGAAAAATATTTAATCTGCACAGTGTTCTACATAATTGTGAACTTTAAAAACAGCAACCACCTGGATACAGGTTATTAGTTAAATAAATTATCAATTTTCTTTTAAAAATTACATTTTATATTCCCTATACTGGAGAATAGTAGATATGGATGGAGAGGAATGGTTAACATGAGAATTAAACTTTACAATTGAAAAGATTTATTTACTTTTTGTTTTATAATTTTCCTGTTAAAGTATTAAAAAAGCAATATAAAAATCTCTTGATTTTTATTACAAAAAAAAAATTTTTATATTAAATAGAGGATAAATATAAATTGTTAAATTTCGTTGATTTTAGTATAATTGTGTGTTGTTTTCGGGTTTGTTCATTTGTTTCCAAGCACTCAATATAAAATAGACAATCATCAAAGCATTAACCCAACAAGGGCATGGATACTAAAGACCGAAAATACTTTGTATTCTATCCTGCTGGCTCTGTCCAATTTTTTAAATTTTTATCCTCTATAATTTACTACTAAAAAGAATATGATTATATGATCTAAAATCCTATTAACACCATACAATATTTTATATTTTTATTTGGTAAAAGACAACTTGATAATCGGAATTTGGGTCAAGCAATTAATTATATGGAATAACAAGGCTATACATTTTGTTTTTAATTTTTTTAAAGCCTTTATGGAAAGCCCTAATACCTCATTTCTGATTTTTTTCATATCCACTGAAAGAGTTGAAACTCAACTGATTTAGGCAGGCTCTATGCAATTCAATCTACTGTTAAACACTCTCCCATTGGATCTGGCAGATATATCAAGGAGTTAAATTGCTTAAGAAAGTGTTTCCAGACGAACGAAAATACAATAAAACAAGTAAAAAAAGGCTTAAATTCGGCTGTGACAAATCTTTAAATATCCTCCACAAATATCCTAAAAAATGTTCACTACTGGGTTTGATACAAATAATGTAAAAAAACTTTTGAAGTACAATTATGGAGGTGAAAAGCATTGTTTGAGGTTAAAAACTTTTCACTACTGGGTTTGATACAAATAATGTAAAAAAACTTTTGAAGTACAATTATGGAGGTGAAAAGCATTGTTTGAGGTTAAAAACTTTTTTTTTGTAAAAAAAAATTTTGACGTGAAAAAAATTTTTTGTGGTGAAAAAAAATTTGTGGTGAAAAAAATTTTTTGAGGTGAATACAAAATATTATTCACTTCTTAGCGACTGGTGAAAAAATATGAGAAAATATATTATGTATTTGTATGGAGAGTGTAGAGATATCTTCACATTTTCACTCATAACTTTATAACCGCTGGACCGATTTTGATCATTTTCAATAGCAAACTGCAGGGTAAAACTTAAGACCACTGCTTGCGTCTTCGCGCCGTGATCGCCATTTTAACAGACAGATGGACATCGCTAAATCGACTTGAAATCGCATAAGGATCATGAATACATTTACTTTATGGGGTCTTGGACCTATATTTCGACATGTTACAAACGGAATGACAAACTAATATATACCCTCACCATATATGGTGGAGGGTATAAAAATGCATGTAATACTCATTCGTCTACCTATTTACATATCACCTTTTATTAAAACTTCTTGAAATGTCCGCCAGAGCCAATAAATAGTAGTTGATGTGTATGCATTGTCTCGAGATTTAAAACACGTTGAAGGAGGAGGATAGATAATCGATTGCTCAAAATTTGTAACATAATTTGAGTTCTTATCTATTATGTCATTGTTAAAAAATGTTCTTATGAGTAACATACATATCCTCACATTATAAAACTCTAATAAAATAAAACTGAAAATGTTTGTGCTATATTAAAAATGTCGGTGAACAATAATGAATCACCTTAGGTTAGATAAGCTGTAGTGTCTTCTATTCAACATATTAAATTTATTTAAAAGTTTCAATTACTAATTATTCCTAAATTTCTATTTGATTTAGTTTCCCCCAATCGTTATTATGAATCGGACGTAAATATACACTTTAAAACTCCAATCCGACAGGAATTTAAATATCCCATACCGGAAGAAGAATTAGCCGCACGTCAGGCGGAACAAATGCAAAAATTGTATCAGGAGGAAAGACGTCGTAAATACCTGCAAGAATTACAAGATATGAATTCACGTCGTCACACGGATAACTTTATACCATCACAAAAATCTCCCATACCCCTTAATCGTTATGATGATTTCCCAGCTGATTTGGCCCCCAAACACACAAATCAAATTAAATCCATAGCAAGGGCATTATATAATTTCCAAGCACAGAATTCCAAGTGAGTAAAAGATTTACACTTTCATTGATAAATTTAATGTAAACATGTTTAATGATTTTGTTACAGAGAACTGAGCTTTAAGAAGGGTGACATAATTTATATAAAACGTGCCATTGATAAAAATTGGTATGAGGGTGAATGTAATGCCATGATTGGTCTATTCCCAGCTAATTATGTAGAGGTAAGTAACAATAAAATTCATAATTTTTTTTAAAGATTTCTTGAAGATTTTTAAATTTTAAACACTTGTTTAGGCAAAACGTGTGTAAAAAAATAAAAAAAACTTTTGTAATAAAATGAAGAGCTCAAATACGAGTTTTTGGTCACTTTAAATATTTTTAAAAATTGTGTTAGTTTCAAATTATTTTTTTCAAGAAATTTAGGAAATTTTTTATTCACTTTCTGAAGAAAACTTTATTAGTTAACAGAAAAATTTCTTTAAAATTTTCTTAGACGAATTTTAAAGAAATTTTTCCCAAAACACAGAAAAAAGTATCATAGAACTTTAAGTAAGTAAAAATATTTGTTAAAATTCAAATTCGATTTCCAACAATTTTATATATGAAATGTTTGTAAATTGTTTTTTTTTCATATAAAAATTCTTTGAAAATAAAAATTGATGTGTCAAAAAAATATCAAAAATTTATTTATATTTACAAATTCCATAGTTGGTGCCTTTTTAAATAATTTATTTTTATTTACCAAAATGTTCTATAAAAGATGTTAAATATGACAAATAGAATTTTGTAAATTGTTTCTGTGTAAAATAATGAGGTTTTCTCCACAAAGTGAATAACAATTTTTTTAAATTTAATAAAAAAAAGTGTAATTATTTTTATGAAAAACTGCCTTAATTTGATGAAATGTTTCAATGAATGAGTTTCAGCGAAATTTCATTGATTTAATGCAAAAATTCTTATCATGCAGATAATTCTCTCAGTGCAGGTAAACGAATTGATCCAGAAAAAATCAAAACAATACATTTTAGAATTTCTAATTAAATTTTCTTCTTGAATTTCACGAAAACATTTTAATATTAAAAAAATATATATATTTTGGAATTTTGTTTATAAAATTTACTAACAAATAGTTTGGCCTTTAAGCCCAAACCAGATAAATTTCTAATTAAATTTTTTTTTGAAGGCAGCTCTTGTTAAGTTTTGTCTGAAGGCAGCTCTTGTTGATTTCGACACCAGCTAGTGAAAGTGTCAGTGAACTGTGTCAGTTCTGTTAAACTTCGTTCTTGAATTTCACGAAAACATTTAAATTAAAAAAAATGGTTTGCAATTTTGTTTATAAAATTTGCTAACAAATAGTTTGGCCTTTAAGCCCAACCCAGATAAATTTAATGTAGGCAGTGTTTTACAGAAGTGCAACAGTTTGTCGATAAAGCAGATTTTTTATTTTCATTCTCCAATGCCGAGAAATTAGTGAACTTCCGAAATAAACTAGAGTCATCAAAATTCGATATAAAAAAACTCTTAAAATTTTTCATTTGATTGGATACCAAATGCAAGATTTCTGAAAACGCATCTGCCCCTTATAAAAAACATGTCCGAGCATGCCCAACTTTATTTGTTGGTATATACACATATGTTTTTCGAATAACACTTTTGTATAGGAAATTAATTTTACCTCAGCTGCCAAAGACTACGTGCAGTACCTAACATAAAGCTTGAAATTACGTTGGCTATGAGTTGGTTAAGTTTCAAGTTAATCCCACCAGCCGGTAAGAAATGGTTAAATTATTTCCAACATATATTAAATTCGACCCACCGTGCGCATCATCATTAAAATTTAAATTTTTTATTTTATAAAAATTATATGTTTTCATAAGCACGATTAAAGTCATAAATTTATTAAAATCAGACTTACCTCAATTTATACTTGGTCTTGTGTTTTGGTGTTAAAATCTTGTCAGTTTAATGCGATTTAAACTTTCTTTGATGACCTTAAATTTATTTGAATTATATTTTAACATTTACTAGCACATTTAGTTTAGGCTTTATACTTTATCACCTTATTGTCTTATTTTTTATTTATTGTCAAATTTTTTTTGTAATAATTTGCCATAATACTTTTGTGGACAATAACAATTTTTCAAAATAACACCTCTCATTCTTACTTCTCACACTCTTCTACTTTTTTAGCTTTTTATAAAATAACAATAACAAAACACACACACACAATCACTATTACTTTTTTCCACATGTGTTTTCTTCTAAAATTGCATTAATTTTCACTTTAATTTTTATAACCATTTCACAAGATTTTGTTAAACTAATTACTTCTTTATCTACTACAATTACTTTTTTTATGATTTATATACTTTTTATTGCATTTATTTCATTTTTAATAAGACAAATTATTAATTTTTATTAGAACACTTCTTAATATGGTTTGCATGTTAAAAGCGCGAAAGTAACTAAAAGTCATTTAACAAAATGCAGATTAAAAAAGTGCTACCATATCGCTAGTAAATTTTAAACATAAACGGAAGAAATAAAGGAAAGTATTGTAAAGAGGATTGCCAGAACAAAGTTTACGAATTATAGGTTAGCGATTTTTTTTAAAGAGAAGATAAGGCTATTTTTTAAAAAACATTAAAATTATATTTATTAAGATTATTACAAGGAAATGAGGGAATACGAAAGTGCCAAGTAAGAAATTGCCAATGGTTTAAAAAATCAAGCTTTCGTAGAAATTGAACTTAATTACTGGCAGAAAATTTATTTGGCATGCTTTAGCAGCGTTTTGCCAGCTTTTGTTTTACAAATATTTCAGTAGCTTATAAAAAAAGCACTGAAATAAAATTGTAATGCTACCACTGCATTTGCAAAAAGTGTTTTCCAGTATTACCACACGGAAATTGTATGACGTTTTGTTGAAAAGGGTTTGTAGTCAGAGAGTTCCGAGTTCTAGTCCAGTTACAGCCATATTTTTGCAATTGTTTAAATATATTTTTTATGAAATAGATTTTGTTTTTGTTTGCTACGTTGGAAAGTTTTTTTTTTTCAACAAACTTATATTAGCACAACCAACGGTTATTTTGGGATTGAGAAAGCAATTATACCACCTGTTTAAGTGTCTCCCCAGCTCTCTCCTGACTGGGTGTTTTTATTTTTATAATCAATCATATCGCTGATTTGCGAAAAGACTGGCATAACTAAAAAAAGCGATTTCGAGATAATTGCACTTGAAGTTTTCAATCTAGCGTAACTGCTGAGTGAAATACAAAACACTTTTGGTCGCCATTTAATGAGGGAAAGAGATATCAATACCATTTTTTAATATGTTTCAGATCGTGTTTTTTGAGTTATGCCGGCTTTCTCGCAAATGAGCGATATGTGTCTTAACATTAAAAAATGCGAAATTCAACCGTAGAATAAGTCCTTTTAATAAGTCCGTCATTATAGACTCCAATACAAAATTAGCAATTTGCAATTAACGTTTCATAACTATATTTAATATTTATTGCAGATCATTAATAAAGAAGCTGTGAATCCCATACAACCACAACAACATACACTCCGTAAGCCTTCCGAGGGTCAAGCTAGAGCCAAATATAATTTCCAAGCCCAATCCGGTGTTGAACTGTCACTTAACAAAGGTGAATTGGTAGCCTTAACACGTAGAGTTGATGATAATTGGTTTGAGGGTAGAATTGCCAATCGTAAGGGAATATTCCCCGTATCATATGTAGAGGTAAAAAATAAAAAAAAAAAATCTTTTAATTAAAATCATTATTATGCAACTAAATATTAAAGGTACTTACTGATATTGGAGCCGAAGACATAGCAGCTAGAACCACAACTATACAACATGCCAGTATAGTCAATGCTCGCCCTTCATTAGATGCTTTACGCACAAATATTAATAATGAATTTAATACACTTACCCGCAATGGTAATCAGCCACCAAATACTATTTTAAGGGAAACACGTAATGGCCACAAAACTGATATATTACATGTCGACACTAGTTCAGAACCATTGATGTAAGTAGGAAAATTTTGAATTGACAATTTTGACAGTAGAAATCTTAAATATTGTTAAATTGTTCTAGATAACACTGATATAACAAATATAATTTGTCTTAATTTATTTTCTTTTTGTTAACAGATACCGAGCTTTATATAAGTACCGTCCACAAAATTCCGATGAATTAGAATTACAAGAAGGTGATATGGTTCATGTTTTGGAAAAATGTGATGACGGATGGTATGTTGGCACCTCACAACGTACCGGTTGTTTTGGTACATTTCCCGGCAATTATGTTGAAAGAGTTTAAATTTAAAGGGAGAACTTAAATAAAAACCTCTTCAAAGAATATAGTGTTAATTTAGCTGAAAATGAACTCGAAATTTTTTGTTAGAAATTTCATAACCATAGCAATTAAACAAAAAATATATTTAAAAAATGTTGTTAAATGAAATTTGAGATATTAAAAATTAATGTTGTTAAACACTTTTAATTAATAATAATTTTAATATTTATTTATCTATTGTTTAAAAAACATATTTAATATTAATTTAATACCCCCAACTGCAATAGTTTAATAATTTTTAAAAAAATTTATGTTATATTGCACTCGGAAATTGTATACCAATTATTGATATAAGGCACTATTTGTTTCCCATTTTTTTCTCGTTTTAGTTTTTTGCAAATATTTATTAATGTAAATCAATAAATTTTTTCAAATTTCAATTCCTTTTGTTCGTTTTTTTATTAACTAGTCAAAGCTAAAATCCCAAATATGTTTTAATTTTTTTTTTGTATTATTATTATAATTTTGTTTATTTCTTAAATAAGTTTTATTTTATTTATTATTGCGAGGTTCTACTGTTGTGGTCTAAGTGTACCAATATATATTTAATTTATACGATTGATCAATAATAATTTTATTCTTCTACAGATTTTATTTCAAGTACATGTTAATGGTTAAAATTTGCTAACTAAAAATAAAAATACTTTGTTGAACTTGTTATTAGAAACATTTAACCACAGACTTTATAAAACAAAACTGTTACAAAATAATAGAAAAAAGCAAAAGTTAAATAAATAATAATACATAATTAAATTTATATTAACAAATGCAAATTAAGATTATTATTTTATTCATGCATAATAAATCTAACATACTTAATTGTAAACCGATACAAAACAAAAGCTCCACAAATGTTGCAAAATGTAATAAATAATAAAGAAAAAATTACAAAAAAAAAGTTATAATTGGATTATTTTATTTTCATACAGAAGGTGAAGGATAAGTATTCTTTGAAAGCAATAAACTCCAGCAGTAATCGCATGACATCGAACAAAATTGTTCCTAAAAATTTCCCCGTTAAGTAAAAAATTCTAAATTGAATCATTATATATAAACATTTATATACAAAACCATTTTCTTGGTTGCTGGTGAGTCAAAGATAATACACCATAAATTTTGTATTTGTTTCTTTATTCATCTTCAGTAATACTAATCTTTTATAATTCGAGTGATTCCCATTAGATCTACGTTTACTTGACTCGTAACAACTAAATGCCGTTAAATGCCGCATTTTCCTAAAAAGCGCTTTTTTGATATACCTCACAGATATTTTATTGCAAAATATCTTTACAATTTTTCATAGTCTAAAGTAAATTCTATTTTTCAAAGGGTTTGACTTCTAACTTTTTGCTGAATTTTGGAACCGTTACCCGAGTGCGATTTTATTTAAATATATTTTTTTTTTTTTTGGTTTTTATTAGCATTTTTGAAATATCAATATTTTTTTTATTTGTAATTGATGCATTCATAATTTTCAAAAAGTACTTTTATTTAATACCACTAATTTATATGTTATTTGGACCCGGCTGGAAGTACTTGTTGTTTATTTCAATTATGATTTTAAAAATTTTAATTATTTTTTGTTGTTTGATCCAAAGTTTTGTTCGAAAAGGTATTTTATTTACTTACATTAAAATTCGTTAAAGCCATAAATGAATTGTTTTTCATGATTTAGCGCTAAATATCAATAGTTTACACCGCTGAAATCTCTTTTCACGCCAAAATTTTTTTAGGACAAATTCTGCGGTTTTTTTGCTAAAAAAAGAAAGTTAGCCACAGCGCCGATAGCAAAATATTATTAAAAAAGTGCTGCCATATTATTTAAGTACTCATTTTAAATATAACCGTAAAAGGAATTTGGAAGAAAGAAACAAATGATTTGTTATAACACTTTTCGCAAGTAAAAGGATAGGAAATTTATAATAGCTTTGTTTTTGCGGCAAGCTATTAAAGTTGACTTATGTCATTCCCATATAAATTTGACAAAGCCAACGTTAAGTGTTAACGCTTAACCTTACTTTTATCAAATCTATATGGGTATGACACAAGCCAACGTCGATAGCTTGCCACACAGCTAATATAAATTGAGGTTCTATGCCATTAATGTGCCGAATTATCTCATCCTTTAGCTTCGCACACCTTTTATTTCAAATAACCCTAAAGAAAGAAGTCCAACGGTGTCAAATCACATGATACAGGCGAACAATTGACACCGCCACTACGTGAGATAACACGGCTATTGAATTTGTAGCGCAAAAGAGCCATTGTTTCGTTAGCTGTGTGGCAAGTGGCACCGTCCTGTTGAAACCACATATCCCTAATTCCTGGCCACAATAAGTTCGTTATCATCTCGCGATAGCGAACACCATTCACGGTAAATGCTTGGCCGACCTCATGACACACTATCGCGAACATCATCAATGTTTTCCGCAGAACAAACTGGGCGAGCATGCACAGGTGTTTTCACAGACCCGGTTTGCTGACATTTGCCCACAATTCTCCCAATTGTGGACACATTTGGTCGATTATGCTGACCAAAAAAATCACGAAGTGCACAAAATGCATTTTAATTTGAACGCCCATTTTCATAATAAGTCTGAATAACTTTAACGCGTTGCTGGATTGTGTATCTTTCCATGGTTCAAATTGAGTTATTCTGAAATTGAGAAATGTAAAATAAAATGCAGAAAAAAAACTTGACGTTTAGATGTGGTTCACATTCAACATATGCCCTTAAAATTTAACCACCCTGTAGTTAAAAAATTTTTTTCAAACGTACTTATTGTCACCAGAAGTACAAATATGCGCAACACTTTTTTTTTATAGGTGAAGTAAAAACATTGACAGTGCCTAAGCACATCAAATGAAGTTGCCGCCAACAACAAAACTCAATTTTCCCATATATTTTATATGATGAGCAAAATGCTGCCAAGGCAATAGGCAGTCAATGGTGTTGCTGCGAATGAATACAAAAGGTCCATATAGTGAAAATGCCAATGAACAGTGGTAGTTCTGTCAAACTTTGTTCTCAAATTTCGCCAAAACTTTAAAATATTTTTAATTTTTTAAAGGCAGCTCTTGTTAATTTAAATAAAGAAAACAAAAACCTACTTTATCGATAAACTGTAGCACTTTGATAAAACACTGTCGACAGTTCTTTTATCTAGTTTGATCTAAACGATTTTATTTCATTGTTTTGATGCTGACAGCAGCTTCAGTGAGTAATCTTCTAATAGGTGACCAATATACTCTAAAGAAAAAAATAAAAATGCATAAATATTTTTTATCAAAAAAGGAAACAGTTTATTTAGTAAAAACAGCTTAAAATAATATAATTTATTATAATTTTGTAACTTAAGACATTTTTAAAACACACATAGTTTACATTTTATGTATTGTGTTTTACATAAGTTTTTTTATATACATGCTTGTATATAAATAAATTTAAGAATTTGTTTTATATTGCACAATATAAATATATAATTGAAATTTATTGAATTTACCTAATCAGAGTGGTAGCGTCAAATTTTATTCAATAACAAAAGTAATTTAGACTTAATAAAATATAAATATTTCTTATAAGCTTTTAATTCTTTTAAATCAATATTAATAAAAAAAAGAAATAGATGAGATAAAGTAATACTTTTGTTATTATTAATTTCTATATATAAATATTGGAAAACAATTTTGTTTTTTGGAGTGATAAAAAGAAGTAATTCCTTGTTTAGAAAACTTAATAATTATAATTATGTACTGGGTTTTATATAGTAATTATAATGGATTGTAATCTGTATCACATTAATTATTTTTTTTATATATCAGTTAAATAATTTCGATAATTTTTTTTACAGAATAAAACAAATTATATATTTTTCAAGAAAATAATAAACTAACAAATAAACATGTACTTAAATTTAATTAAAATATTCATCTACTGCTAAATTATTGTTCTACCTATTTGTTCTCAGTGGTCTATAGTTTTTCTATTTACAATAAATAATATAAAAATAATAATAATATGTTACTATTGTCATATTTATATAAACACTCAGCGAAATTTAAACTAAACATTAGCAAAAAAAATACGAGAATGGTTATATAGTTTTATCTTGATTTCCAAAATTATAGGACAAAAATGTTTTTTTTTTATTTGAGTTGTTTATTTTAATAAAAAAAAACTCAACTTCTTTAGTTTTTTCACGATGTTGTTATTGTCATATTTTTTTTTAATAAAAAATTTCGTTTTGCTTTTAATTGAGTTTTGCCGAGCAAAAGTTTATATTTCTATTATTATATGAATATAAGTTTATCAGTTTATTTACAAAAAACTTTTAACAATATTATAATAAACTAGTTTAAATTATGGATTAAAAAAATAACAGTAAAAAAAATATAGAAATTTATTTAAAAAATGGGATTCTAAAAGAGGTTTTCTGTGGTTTAATCAGTTCTTTTTTCAATCGAAATTCGAGTTGAAAAATTGCAACTTTATGATGATGATATTTTATCAATATTTTATTAAATACACATAAATATTTTTTATCGTATTTTTATTTTAGGAGCATTTTAAACGCAGGCGCTGATCCAGGTTTGGGCAAAATATTTTTTTTATAACTTTGCGAGGCTCGTATGAAATAATCTTAGCCTGACGCAGAGATAGCTGTATAAACAGCAAAAAGTTAAGTGTTTTGTAAACTTCCATCTGTCATATGAACGCATGTTAATTTTCATTTCGATCTGGCAACTATACGAATAGTAACAGCTGTTCAAAAAAGAAGCTTCAGTGATTTTTTTTATAACGGAAAAATTAGAAAATCGTGGTGTCATTAAGTATTTTCATAAAGGTTAATCGGGATAAGTAATTTATATTGATAAGGTAAAAGTGCTTCTTCATATACAACAGTAAAAAATTGCGTCGCCGAATTTAAACATCAAGAATTACAAAAGAAAAAACTTTCTGCAAGATTGCTACCACATTTTTTAACTGTTGACCAAAACGCGTTCGAATAAAAATTTCTCAAGCTCGATTTAAGCGATATAAAATTGATTTTAAACGTCGTTTCCTAACTGTTGATAAAACTTGGATCCATTACTACACACCAGAGACAAATGAACAATCAAAACAATGGACTGAAGCTGGATAGACTGAAACTGATTCAAAAACAATTCGATCGGCTGGCAAAGTTTTGGCAAACATTTTCTGGGAGTACAAAGATATTTTAAATTCAATAAATTCATAATATTATTGTAACATTTTAAATCAATTGAATGCAAAGGGTGGTTAAATTTGAAGGGCCGATGTTGAATGTGAACCACACCTAAGCGTCAAGGTTTTTCTGCATTTCATTTGACATTTCTCAATTTCAGACTAACTCAATTTGAACCATGGAAAGATACACAATCGCGTTAAAGTTATTCAGGCTTATTATGAAAATGGGCGTTCAAATCAAAATGCATGTCGTGCACTTCGTGATTTTTTCGGTCAATTAAATCGTCCAAATGTGCGTACAATCGGAAAACCATGAAAAAATTTGAGCAAACCGGGTCTGTAGAAAATGTGAAAACACCAGTGCATGCTCGTACAGCTCGAACTGCAGAAAATATTCCTGCTGTTCGCGATAGTGTGGCTGAAGAGCCGTCCACATCAACTCGTCGTCCTGCCCAACAATTGCACCTCTCATGCTCGTCGTTGATGAAGATTATGCATAAAGACTTGCATTTACACGCTTACAAGGTGCAATTGACTCAAGAACTAAAGCCTCTTGACCATTCCAAACGTCGTCAATGGTCAGAATGGTGGCAAGAAATGGCAAAAGTGGATGATCAATTTTCGAAGAAAATCATCTTCAGTGATGAGGTACATTTGCACCTCCGTGAATTCGTCAATAAGCAGAATTGCCGCATTGATAATCCAAGAGTGATTGTCGAAAAACCAATGCACCCACAAAGAGTGACTGTTTGGAGCGGTTTATGGGCTGACGGCATCATCAGGCCGTAGTTTTTCCAAAATGAGGCCGGTCAGGCAGTTACTGTGAATGGTGTTCGCTATCGTGAGATGATAACGAACTTTTAATGGCCCGAATTGGAAGATATGGATGTGCAATTTAACCACCCTTTAAAAATTCGAGAAAAACGAACTGGTTTACAACACAAAAAATAATTTTTCATTAAAAACCGCTCCAGTACAGAAGAGTGTTTTAACAATGGCAAAATTCAACGAATTGCTAAACCAGATTATGTGCATAACATTAAAAAATCTATGCGATTGGAAGATATGGATGTGCAATTTAACCACCCTTTAAAAATTCGAGAAAAACGAACTGGTTTACAACACAAAAAATAATTTTTCATTAAAAACCGCTCCAGTACAGAAGAGTGTTTTAACAATGGCAAAATTCAACGAATTGCTAAACCAGATTATGTGCATAACATTAAAAAATCTATGCGATTATCCATTAAAAATTAAACTTCATCAAAAAGCTTTAACATTCTTTTATTGTAAATCAAAAGTGAAGTGAAAGAAGCAAAATTCACATTTTTTGTTAAGGCTCTCTCTGCCTTCTTCTAGCGGCTCTAGCTTGTCTAAAACTTTGGTTTCGGAAGAGATCTTTTGCCGGATCGAAATACAAGAATCAACCTAGCAAAAAATCGTTAATTTGCTTTGTTTTTGTAAATATACGGAGGTTAAAATGTCGCCATAAACTAGCAATAATAAAAAAGAATTTACACAAACGCGTTACCAATGACATATGCCAAAAAAGTAATTTCGAAACGTATGGTTTTGTTTACTTGGTGATAATGTGAAGAATAAAAATAGCAACAAAAATCTCCATATATTTCGATTTGAGTAAATCCTTCCTCCCTCTTAAGAGTCTTCCTAAAGGCAAATAAAAAATAATTTAAATCGGTCCTGCCGTTTGGCTGTAATTAGTTTTGGTAAAAAAAAAGGTAAAATTTCCTATAGTGCACTGGTTAGTTTCTATTGGAAAAAAAAGTAACGAGTAGTTACATATTTGCCCTCTTTGTTTCTTAATTTTAACCAAAGAGTTCAGAAAATAAAGAGAATGTAATTCTGTCCGTTACTGAAAAAAATATTTAAAATGTAGCTGCAAATAGAGAATAGATTTTTTCGCGCTTTATAATTGATAAATTGAAATATTTTAATATTAATATTGATAGTTTTCGTCATATTTGTTATAATTTAAGCATCAAATTTATCAATTCACCTTTGGTTTTCCTTTAAAATTTCCCTATTCCTGTTTGCAGACCAAAAAATTCTAACGCAGACTTTGTTTTGTCCCCTCTGGATTTTAAAGTGCGTCTCAGGGGTTCTCAGTTTTTAGATGACTGATCAAAGAAAGTGTGAGTGTACATTTCAAAATCTGCTGACATTCCTTAAAGAATTCCTTTGTAATATTGCAACTCAAAAATTCTGTTTTCTAAAGCGACTAAAACCACTTTAAAAATGGAAAAGTTGCTTTTGAATAGCCTTTCGACTGGCATTTTTTTTATGTTTTTTGAAGTTTTTTGTAGATTTGTTGACAATAAATATTTGTATATCTCATATTCTGAGTTATTTTATTATTGTTAGAAATGTCGTATGTAAACATTTTGATTAAAGCATCGTCTTTTGAGATCTTTTCCAAAATGAAAAGTTCCCAAAAACTACTTTAATTATCTTTAGAATTTTCGATTTTTACTAAATTTGAATATATTTTCAAATTGATATAAGGAATGTCGATGTTAAAGCTAAAATTTTCACTTGGTGAGTTTAAAATATCAGCAGAGGGGTCATAAAATGTTGTATTGCCTCATTCCTATTCAAGCCTTTTTTTATTCATACAATAACAGGGTTACATTTTCATGTCTAAAACAAAGGGTTGTATTTCCATAGTATTTTTCTGCGAAAAATACAACTCTAGAAGTATTGAGTATGCACATTTAAGTACTCAAAGAAACAATCGCTTTTAAGTACTCAATATCCAAATACTCAATAGTTTTACAATTCTATTAAACAGTTAATCCGACTTTTACTAGATTATTCAAAAAGTATATAATTTTCTATAGAGTATTTTTCCCGCTCTACCAGATATTCAACATGGTACAGAGTTCAGCGGCAACATTTTTAAATGAGAGGACAACATTTTCAAAGTTGCTAAAGTGTTGAAAAACATTAAATTTGGTGTAAGCAGTGCTGCCACATAAACTGTGTAATTTTTTATCCCAGTTTTTGGGATTCTTAACTGTTTACCAGTTTTTTCATTTTTTTCAAATTATTGCATTTTTTATAGGTTTTTATTTATATGTTGCAACAATTAATAGCATATTTATTCTCTTTATTATATATTTTTACCATAGAAATGGAAAATAATGGATATGAATAGACATAGTTGGTGAATGTGTGTGTACACACTTTAATACTTTTCATGTCACAATGTTATGTTTGAATTCGTAACTATTTTTTAACACAATTGCAAATTGTTGTTGTATTTTTTTTCTACTTTATTAGACATGTCTAATTTTAGTAAAAATAAATAGTATATTGAACAAATATTATATTTTTATATGAAAAATCTGAAAAAATACATGAATAAAATAAAAAAAAAAATTTTTATGAAATAATCTGAAAAATCTCTAGCATCCCAAAAACCGGCAAAAAAAAAATAGTTAAAATTGGTTATATGGCAGCACCGCTAAACACTACCAAAACTCTCCTTTGTTGCCGCCAAACTATGTTCGTGTTCTAAGAGAGTACCAAAAAGTTCGTGAGAGAGAAACATACTCTATAGAAAATTATATACTTTTTGGATTATTATAGTCATTTTACGCTGCTAATATGGGTTAACTGCTAATGGTTGCACTGAAATTAAGCACTTAATTCACTTAGATAAGTTGCTCTGTATAAATTGTTTACTACTTGTTCCCATGAAGGCATTTTCGCAAGGAAAAAAATAAACTAAAAGCTTTCAAAAAATTGTGCAATTCAGCTTAGGTGATTTAAAAAAATTATTAATAAACTAATATTTCTTAATAAAACCCTTTTTAAACTGACCAACAACAATAAATATATAAACGTATTTAAAAGATATAACAAATTAGTTGCTCATAAAGAAGAAATATGTATACTTTTAATAATTGTATTTTAAAAAAAAAAAATTTAACACACAATTTGTATTCCATAATAAATTGTAAATACTACATATTCCACATAATAATTAGCTTTATCGAAAATAAAATAAATTATATATAAAACTATTTAAGATTCCTTATAATATGGAAGGCCATTTTTAAAAACTAAAGTATTATAAATAAATTAAATAACAAATAAATGAATTAAAAATATTCTGTCAAAACACATAATAGATATGATTAGCTAGAAAAAATAAATTTGCAAATAAATTTGTTTGAAACACAAACTTAATAACTAAATTATAATAAACATACATTAAAAGTATACTCACATAAATTTGTAACAGTTAAAGTAAATTATGGGATTTTGTATTTGTGGAAGAAAGCAGCCATTATCATGCTATAATAATTAACTTTAACAAAGACATCAACGCCATCATAAACCATCGCCATCTTCATCATCATCATAATGATTGTGACACATAACTTAATAAATAATAAAAATATATTAAAAGACACACTGTAGGTAGTAGATAATTTAGCAGTAGGGTAACTATTATCCCGTCCCGTGCCGGCCATTTTCGAAAAGGCCCCTCTTGAAAAAAGATGACAATTGAGCGAGAGAGACTCGTGTAAGGCCTGGACCACCAGTTCCTTCATATATGGGACTTTGTGGTATGCGTGAACAGACTACAAAGAGACGACGCAAATATAACTCTAGCAAACGCCTGCGATGCTTAGCTACTGCTTCACTATTTGATGAGAAGAGTTCACGACGTGGAAAGGGTAGGGCAGCAATCTGAAAATGGTGGGATTTATGTGAAATATATTTTAATTTTATAGTAAAAAGAACAAATTTTTGGGTTTAAAATAAATTAAGAAATATTTTTAAGGAACAAATATTTTATTAAATTTATTAAAGATGTGACATAATTGGATTAATGAGGTAACATTATTTTTTGGACTACCGTAATGATACCATCTTACTCCCTACATTATTTTAAGATATATAATAAGTTATTTTTTAAATTATTTCAAAACAAAAAGTATTGCGTAATGTCAACTCTTCTAACGATATAATAACATTTTTTTTAAAGGAATTACAAAGTTACTATCAGAGTTGAAACAATTCGTACTTTGTTTTCAAAAAAATATATGTTTTTGAAACAAGCAAAATAAATGAAACTAAAAAAACAATAAAAAGTTGAATTTGTTAAAAAAAATATTTTTTATTTTTATTTATTTATAATAAAATACCGCAAGCCCATAGGGCCAAAGTTGGCAGTACTACAATACAATTACTACAATTCATAAAATAACTTAAAATCATAATTATTATAAAAAACACATGTATGAAGTCCCTGATATTTGCACAAACCATACCCTAATATTGCAAAAAAAAAAGAATTGAATGATACCAGCCTGCAATAGCAAATCTACAAACTCGACAAGAAAATGGCTTTAAAAGTCGATAAAGAGTGTGAAAATTTACGATCCTGGTAAGGTATCTTAGAATTCCACAATCTAGTGGTATTAACACAAAATGACCGTCTCATAATGAGTGAGAAATGTCTGGGGAAAATTAAACTATGCGTTCTAGTAGAAGCACTAAAATGGAACTTGTCTAACAAGTATGGCGGATTACTATATTTTACAGCTTTATAGAAAAAATAAATTTGCCTTAAGCCTATATATTGACTAAATTCACATCCCAATACCTGTCTTCGATATTCAGCAACATGATCTCTAAAACGAAGTCCATATATGTAACGAATAACTCTATTGAAGCATTTTTCCAACCGATCAATATTTCTAGCAGATGTACATGAGTAAACCTCAATACAATAAAGAAAATGTGGAAGACACAACGATAGTGCTACACGATATCGTACAGCGAACGGCAAGTAACAAGCAGCATTATAAAGTCTACGCAGTGTCCAACAGACTCTAGATATAACCAAATTTACATGTTGATCAAAAGAAAGACTATTGTCCAAAATAAGACCCAATGATTTATATTGTGAGACAATTTCCAAAGGCTCATTATCTAGCAAAATATTTAAATTTTTATCAGAATATTTCGAAAAAATCATGATTTTACACTTAAATGGGTTAAGTTCTAGAAAATTTGCCTTAGATCTATCCACTATACGACCAAGATCACTATTAACACGATTCTCAAACCGATGTAAATTAGAAAACTCCGAAGTTGCTAAAAGTTGAATATCATCAGCATACGTATAACACGTCAAAAAAGATAAATTCTGAAAAATGTCATTTATATACAATAGAAATAGCAAGGGCCCAAGTATAGAACCTTGAGGAATGCCTCTATATACTACAACAGACTCTGACCTCAATTCGCCTTCTTGCACAAACTGACTACGACTAGATAAAAAATACCATATCAATTTACATCCACTCGAGCTGAATTCATATTGATTAAGAAGTTTTTCTACCAATACTCTATGATTAATTGAGTCAAATGCCTTACGAAAATCCAGAAAAATTAAGCCACAAATATTACCTCTATCAAGATTTATATAGTTTCAGTAATGTCCAGCAGTAAACCGGACTGAAAGTCACATATTCTATTAGAAGCGTTCAAATGAGACAACATTTGCTGTCTTAATATAACTTCTAAGATCTTAGAGCATACAGGAAGAATACTTATAGGTCGATAATCCGATAAAACTCTTGGAAATTTTACCTTCGGAATTGGAATAATTTTACCAATTTTCCAAATATCTGGTACTACAGAAGTGGTAATAATTGTATTTATAAGATGTGTAAAATGGCATGATGTTGCTGGAAAAATTAACTTCAAAAACTTGAGATGAATCCCATCTGCTCCAATTGCTTGAGATTTAATATTTGATATTGCAGTGAATACTTCTTCCTCAGTCACGTTACTAAAGGAGAAACCATCAACATTGTTTAGAGACATAGGATTAAACGAAGAATCCAAATTTGACAAATGAGGCAATCGGGAGGATTCATTAAATTCATTTAAATTTAATGGGAAATCCAATTCATTCTCCTTTAGCACTCCGATAGAACGTAACTTGCACCACAACTGTTTTTGATCACAGTTGGAAAAAAAACTTATACATTGTTGCCTTCGAATCCTTCTAATGACTGATTTTACTTTTTACGGTAAACACAAAAAGTTCTAAAATTATCTTCCGAACTATTTCCTCTTTAAGCACGGTAAGATGTATTTCTATTACGTTTAGCAATACAAATTCGAGAGTCATTTATCCAATCATTGTCACTGTGTCTAACAAATCTTCGTAAAGGAACGTTATCATTAAAAGCTCTTTCTACAACACAATTAAAGAAACTAACAATTTCATCAACTGATGAACCATTATAAAATGAGGAAAAATCAACAAATTCGAGTTGTGAAATACACAGTTCTTTGTTAAAATTCTTGTAGTCCCTATAAAAAAACTCAGAAGAACTTTCAATAATAGGTTAATTGTACGAAATCTGTATCATATTGCAAAACAAATACAAGAACTCGTCAAAAATTGTCGACACAATGTCGACATAATTTAAATTTTCTTAAATTTGACAGACCTTTAAAAAAATAACTTCTTGATTTGATTTTTAAATCAAATTAAATTTGATAGTGCCTGAATAATTTTCTACTTTATTTAATCAATTTGATACAAATTTAAGTAGATATAGACTTGCTAAGTAGTTGTAGATATAGCTGCTTAAAAATTAAGAATGTATAAAAATGCTGCCAAGTTTTAGAATTGGCTTTTCTCTTTTAAATTTAAACAAAAATATTTGTCATAAAATATTTGAAATTTTTGTATTTTTAATTTGATAAAATATTAAAATCAGCAAACGCTAACAAATAAATTATGTGTAGAGCAGGACAAAGAATATAATTGCTCTATTTTGCGTTCCTTCGAAGTCCATATACGAAAGCAGTTTTCGTAAAAAGGCGGCTTCAAATGTTCAAATTCTCATGGGTGCCTCAGTAACAGTGAACTTAAATTTAGTGTATTTTTTTTGCGCATGTTTATTCCGATTATTTAAAATGGACCGCTTTACGAAAGAAAGTGCACCAAATGTGTCAACCATTCAAAGAGTGGTTAAAAAATTTGAAGATACTGCGACGTTTATGGACAGTAAGACTCCTGTGCGTCAACGCACCGGTCGGTCTCTTGAAAACATTGCTGCTGTAAACGAGAGTGTCACCAAAAACCCGAAAACATCAATTCGGCATCGTTCTCAACAACTTCAAATTTCACGAAGCACTAGCAGCGAATTTTATCAAAAGACCTTCACAAAGAGTAATGGTCTGTCATCAGAGCCGTGGCCCCCACGGATATAGACGGATATTTTATTCCATACTTAATCGGAACATGTCTTCTTTACAGCCCAATAAAAAAAGTCATAACTATCTCAAAAAATAAGTGTTTTTATTTAAAACAGAGCATTCTTATTGAGACACCCTATATTTGTTTACAAAAAAATAAAGAAGAGTCAGGTAAGTAGGGATAGTAGTTTTCTATACAAAATTCGAAAAAACAAACCTACTGTTGCTATTTAAATTCCCTTAGAAAATATATGGAAGGGTAAACAAATATAAAATACACCTACCTTGGCTCCATATAGATTTTTCATACTCATATGCAATTCTCTAAAGCGGCTATAACGACGTAAAATATTTAATTTACCATCTGGCAATACAATACGAACTTCATATTCATAATGAGTTTGTTTACCAGCTCCACGTATAACAAATGTAGGTATAGTAATGATATGCTCCGTTTCAGCTAAAAGGAACAAATGAACAGATTATAACCAATTGTTTTTTTTTAATTCGGTACTGATGCTAATTAAAACTTACAATAATCTCTAACTGAAGGCCAAGATCTTGTCATATTTGGCATATAGCTAGAATCATCCATTGATTGTAAATTTATATCCCTATAACTAGATGTTTTTGTTTCATGGCCCTGTTCATTATCATAATCTAGTTCTTCCTGATTTGACTGACAACAAAGATGGTGATCATTGGCTGCATGATGTCCTGACTCTAATATATGTTTTTCCATTTTTACATAACGTTTTTGTAGTTCTTGCAATTCTGCAATTTGTTCATCTAATTTTGTTTTGTTAACATTCATTTCGAGATTTTTCATAATTAAAGCTTTTTGTGCAGCAATTTTACGTCTTAAACTGTGCATGGGGCAATGAGGATGCAAATTATCAGAGTTAGCACTGACTTCACAAGATGAACAAGAATTTGTTTCTTCATCTGAATTACATAATGAGTTTGTGTTGTCACCATGCAATCGATCATTATTTGTAGGTGAAGTGGTAGAGGCTATCAAATCATTACCATGATATCTATGAGGAGATTTTATGGGATCTAAGCCAACACCACTATCACTCATTACAGCATTTGAAGCATTGAGATTTTTTCGTATGCTACCACTTTTCGAACTTGATTGAGTTTCAGTATTTGTTGTTAGGGAGGAAGAAGTCGATTTACGTATACCATCTGATATTGTATCGTCTTCATCAAAATCATCTTCCAATTCACCCGAAGATAAGGTACAACTACTTAATGGAGTAATTTCATCTTCAGCTATTGTGGGAGAACTTAAATTAGAACAATTCGTTTGAGCTGTATGAAATGTATCACAGGTTGTTTCATAAGTATCTGTACGCGAGGAGATATCATTTTCAGTTTGAACATTCATATCAGTGGTTGATCTTTTATTTAAATTAAGTTTTAAGCTAGGAGGAGGAGAAAAAAAAGAGGAATTTAAATAAGCAAAAATAAAATATTGGGATAGATTTGTATTCACAATTGTTTTAATAAACAAAAAATACATGTCCTGTTGAAAGAGTTAAACCGGATTCACAAGCATGAAGTACTTAAATGTTATTTCTTTTTCCATCGCACTTACAAATTTTTTGTGGAGATGGCATATCTCTAACTTAGTACACCTAACTCTGCGGAGTAAACAACTCCATCATTGTGAATCTAGCTTAAGTTTAAAAACAAAAAAATTATAAATTACATACAGTCAAGGGAAAAAGTATACATACACCCTTTGATTTATGCGTTTTACAGAGTTTGCGAAGAAAATAAAAAAAAAATGTTTATACAAATATTTAAGGCATTAATTAATAAGTTTATTTGTAAAATAATAAGTAATTCATTTTTATAATAAAAAACAATAATAACAAAAACATGAAAAATTCTTAGGAAAAAAAGTGTACATACAGCCACAAATATTATTAGAAAATTTAAAAGAAAATTTTGCAAATAAAAAGAAAAGATTTTAACATTTAATATTTGGTCGGCCCACCTTGGGCATCAATTACTGCTTGAAGACGACGCACAGTGCTTTGTCCCCATATAGTGAATCGGCAAAATTAGAGGAGTTGTCGCAGAAACTTGAAATTTGGTATGCTGGCTCAGAATATCTAAATTAAGAAAAATTTGAAGTTTCGAAAAAATCGGCCCAAGGACACGCCTACTTCCGATACATCCTTAAATTTAAAAGTTTAATTCCAGCTACTATTATGAGCAGAATGAAGCAAAAATTGGTAAATCTCTGTTAAATTATGTCATTTAGCTAAGTGCTTAATTTTGTTTCATTCGGAGCAAGGACATAACAACCTCCCATATGTCCTTTTTCTTAAAATCTACATTTTGGCTACATTAATGATAAGAATACAGTAAGAATTCGGAATAGTTTATGAAATTATACTTTTTTGCTCTGTGACAATTTTCGTTTCATTCGGTGCAAGGACATTACTACCTCCCATATATCCTTTTCCTCAAAAACTGAATTTTAGCTACATTAATGATCAGAATGCACTAAAAACGGATAATAAGTTTTAAAAAGATACTTTTTAGATCTCTGGAGATTTTTTTTATTCGGTACAAGTACTTGACTTTCTCCCACATGTCCTTTTTCGCAAAAACTAAGTTTTTCCCAATTTTGCCATTTATTAATACAGATATATACTTCTGGGATTTTATTCTTTTACACAGATATCCAAAAAGCAACTATACACAATTTTAAATACAATTTACCATTATCGAAAAATATAACTTTACAATTATAAAATAAATTTTACAAAATGGCTTCATTATGTATATACATATGTATAGAGAAAATATGTCAAAAATTGATAATTTTAAAAAGGGCTACACTTATTCCTTCAAATTTTGTAAAATAACTTCAAAATAATGTTAAATTTGTTTAAGAACGATAGCAATCGTTTTCAATGCAAATGCACTCTACATGAAGCATTGTTCGAATTGATACATTTTTTTAAAATGTTTGCAAGTTTCGATTGTGTGAAAAAATGTCAAAACTATTCTTTGCTTTAAAAACATGTAATTCGACCAATAAATGCGGTCCAATTCGGATAAAACTAGGTACAAGAGATTTTATCCGATTCGGAAAAAATTTCCAAATTATAGACTTAGAAAAGCCGAAATAAAAAGTTGTATAATTTTATATAATTTTTTTTATACTCAATCAAAGATAATAAATTTTTTCAAACAAATGCGGTAAAAATCACAAATTTAGCCATTTTTATAAAAGCCAATATTTTGATTTTTTGTGAAAAACCGGCACTTTTTTTTTAATAATATGTTAGATAATATTATAGACTTACAAAAACCGAAATAAAAAATTATTTAATTTTATATAATTTTTTTTTATACTCAATCAAAAATAATACATTTTTTCAAACAAATGCGGTAAAAATCACAAATTTAGCCATTTTTACAAAAGCCAATATTTTGATTTTTTGTGAAAAACCGGCACTTTTTTTTTTTAATAATATCATAGATAATATTATAGACTTACAAAAACCGAAATAAAAAATTATTTAATTTTATATAATTTTTTTTATACTCAATCAAAAATAATACATTTTTTTAAACAAATGCGGTAAAAATCACAAATTTAGCCATTTTTACAAAAGCCAATATTTTTATTTTTTGTGAAAAACCGGCACTTTTTTTTTAATAATATGTTAGATAATATTATAGACTTACAAAAACCGAAATAAAAAATTATTTAATTTTATATAATTTTTTTTTATACTCAATCAAAAATAATACATTTTTTTAAACAAATGCGGTAAAAATCACAAATTTAGCCATTTTTACAAAAGCCAATATTTTGATTTTTTGTGAAAAACCGGCACTTTTTTTTTTTTAATAATATCATAGATAATATTATAGACTTACAAAAACCGAAATAAAAAATTATTTAATTTTATATAATTTTTTTTATACTCAATCAAAAATAATACATTTTTTTTAACAAATGCGGTAAAAATCACAAATTTAGCCATTTTTACAAAAGCCAATATTTTTATTTTTTGTGAAAAACCGGCACTTTTTTTTTAATAATATGTTAGATAATATTATAGACTTACAAAAACCGAAATAAAAAATTATTTAATTTTATATAATTTTTTTTTATACTCAATCAAAAATAATACATTTTTTAAAACAAATGCGGTAAAAATTACAAATTTAGCCATTTTTACAAAAGCCAATATTTTGATTTTTTTGTGAAAAACCGGCACTTTTTTTTTAATAATATCTTAGATAATATTATAGACTTACAAAAACCGAAATAAAAAATTATTTAATTTTATATAATTTTTTTTTATACTCAATCAAAAATAATACATGTTTTCAAACAAATGCGGTAAAAATCACAAATTTAGCCATTTTTACAAAAGCCAATATTTTGATTTTTTGTGAAAAACCGGCACTTTTTTTTTAATAATATGTTAGATAATATTATAGACTTACAAAAACCGAAATAAAAAATTATTTAATTTTATATAATTTTTTTTATACTCCATCAAACTTAAGAAATTTTTCCATATTCCTAGTATGTTCTTTTAATTCATTGGGAGCTAAAAGAATAGTTTGTAAGTAGACTATTCAAAATTTTCATCCGATTCGAATGAAATTTGGTACATGATGATTGTGACTAATTCTTTTTACTGATATTTGTACATATATCCAATTTGCTGAAAATTGGTCAATATTCAATCATATAAGTCAAAAAAATGCGGTAAAAATCACAAATTAAGCCATTTTTACAAAAGCCAATATTTTGATTTTTTGTAAAAAACCGGCACTTTTTTTTTAATAATATGTTAAATAATATTATAGACTTACAAAAACCGAAATAAAAAATTATTTAATTTTATATAAATTTTTTTTATACTCCATCAAACTTAAGAAATTTTCGAATTTTCACCAAAAAAAAAACCTATTTTTTGGAGTTGTAAAAAATATTTGTTTTCAAATATATATTAAATAGTGTATTAAAGGTTTACTACAAATATATCTAAGTATTCAAAAAACAAAACTTTAAATCAGTATTTAAAAAAATATATATTTGAGAATTATTTTCGTGAAACAACTGAAAACAATATTTTTTGTTCAGTAATTTTTGCTTAATATTTTTAAACTTTGCCGCCCTCTACTGACGGCGAAAGCAATCAGACTAAATTTTTTTTTGCATATTTATTTCAGTTAACTTCTTGTCTTTCAAAAAATGTACTTTTAAGAACAATTTGAACCCATGCTTGATTTTTGATTTTTGCCTATGGGACAAAGCACTGTGCGACGGGGCATTGATGTCACCAAATTCTCTGTAATATCTGGTGTTATTTCGACCCATGCACGTTTTTAATGTTTCACGGCTACTAATGTCGAAAGTCCATTGATTTCCTACACCTAATCTATCAACAGATGCCATTCGATTTAGTTCCAATATGTTTTTATAATGATAGCGGTCCATATTACCTTCGACAAAAACCAAACTATCCACTCCAGATGACGCAATGGCGCCCCAAACCATAACGTTGCCGCCACCATGTTTGATTAGGTCAAGTGCAGTGTTTGGTTTTCTCCAAACTTTGGATCGGCCATCACTTCCGAAAAATCCATACCCTTCTCCCCTGTTTTAGCAAACTCAAGGCGAAGTTTACGATTCTTCTCTGAAATTGGTGTATTTTTTTTTGCGTGCTGCTCTGCTCTTAAAACCGTTGTCATGCAAAACGTTTATTATTGTTCGTGGAGTAACAATTATATTGGAACATTTTTCGATATGTTCCGCCAATTTCGGGGCACTTATTTTTGGATCCTGGTTGACTACTTTAATAATACTGCTAACATCGCGTCTCGAAAGCTTTTTGGGTCTACCAGATCGTGGCTTATTTTCGGTACTATTGGTGCTATCATAATTTCTAATGATCGTCTGCACAGTAGCACAACTTAATTGCACAATCTTAGCAATTTCTTTATAAGATTTATTTTCCTTTCGGAGATTTACTACCATATTTCTAACTGAAATATGAATCTCTTTCCGATTTTCCATTTTCAAGGATAAAAATTTAAATAATATCTTCTTTAGTTATCACTTTGTCAACGTAAATGATTGTAAAACTTGTAAATTTAACAAATCAACAAAATTAACGGTTATTCCTCTTTCTTTGTTTTTTATTTTCTATTTGATGTTTGGAGTTGCCACGCTGTATGTAGACTTTTTTCCCGCTAATTATTGTGTGTTTTCCTAATAATTTCTATGTTATATTTTTTTCATATCTTTTGTTTCTTTAAATAATCTATTCTATACATGCCTTAAACATTGCTATAAAATCTTTTTAAATTATCACTATTAATTCTCTAAAACTTCAAAATTGTAGGGTGTATCTAGACTTTTTTCCCCTTGACTGTATAATTCTTAAATACCATGCAATTACAATTTTCAATTTTTTGCCTTTGATAAATATTATTATTTAATAAACTTTTCTCACGACAAATTTTAAAAATTTTAACTTAAATTTTTATACTTTACCTTTCTTTTCTCATTTGTATATCATCATTGTCCGCTTCTTTTTGTATACGCTGTAAACGCAAGTTTTCCAATTGTTCTTCTATTTCTAATAGATTTTCATCTACTTGTGCTATTTTTGTTGTACTTGCTTTTAAGATACGTTCTTTTTCTTTTACTTCTTCTTCCAAACGATTTATATCTTCATTCTAAAATTAAAAATTATTGAATTATTTAATTTGAAAATTATTATAATTTAAGCTTACATTTCTTCTAACTGTATCTTTGATAAATTGTGATGCAAATAAATCCAAAGAATCGGCAGCCAGTAGTAATAAATCGTCCGTTAATGGTACCGAGTTATCAACCTTAATATCAATCTGAGTTGAAAAAAAACATCTATTATTATAAAGTTTTAACACCCGTATTCATAATAACAAAGTGTATGCCAACTAAATCGTTGCAAAATGTTTTTACAGACAAATTGAGTTAAAAGAAAGCTAACACCGCTACATAGTTAGCATACACTTTTTCATTATGAATACAGGGGTAAGAAAATATTTTTCAATTTAAAAATCAGGGGACTTTTTTCATCAAAAAAAAATATAGTTTCAGACTGAAGAGTTTTTTGTACAAATTGTAATTTTTGAATCAAAAGTTTTCAACTCTGGAAAATAACTTAATGTGTCAGAACTCACAAGTTTTTCATAAAGACTTCTAGATAAGTGCATTTCAGATTCGTTAAAAGTTACGTAGTATGAAAAAATTTTACGAAGATATTTTCTCAATTCCCCGAAAAAAAAAATAGTTCGCTGTAAAATTGTTTCTTAATTTCTAATTTAAACTTTACTGTTCGCGTAAACATTTTTTTGCGTGAATGCTCCTTAAAAAATTTTTTCGCGGAATTAAAAATTTGGGGAAACAAATTTTTTAAAAAAAGTTTTCAAGTAAAAATAATTAAAAAAAATTTAATCTGCAAAAATTTATTTAAAAAGCTTCACAGACAAACATTTTGAAGTAAAAAAAAATATTTCGCTGTAAAATGTTACATTTTTTTCTTAATTTCTTAACATAAATTTTACTCCAATGTTCGCGTAAACATTTTTTCGTGTGAATCCGACTTAAAAAAATTTTCGCGGAAATAAAATTTTTGGGAAACAAACTTTTGAAGAAAAATTTTCACTTAGGAATAATTTAAACAAAAATTTAATCCGCAAAAAAAATTTTTGGTCAAAAAAAAAATTTCGCGAAAAATTTTTGGTCAAAAAAAATTTTGCGAAAAAATTTTTGGTCAAAAAAAAATTTCGCGAAAAATTTTTTCCTTTAAAAAATAATTTGAAAATCTTTACAAATTCAAGTAAAAAAAATGTTTGCTTCAAAGAAATGTTATCCCCGATAAAATTCGAGAAAAACATTTTCACGTTAAAAAAGATTTCGTCAAAAAATGTTTCCTTCAAATAAACTTGATCAAGTTTTTAGAATCTTTATATTTTACAATGTCGGACTGTTGGCCCTCAAAAAGTGAAACGGCAGCAGTATAGTATTGAAAATAAATAGACTCGGTCCACGGTCCAATATACTCGCTCCATAATTTTAAAACAATTATTTGAAGGAAACATTTTTTGGCGAATTTTTTTTTTAACGTGAAAATATTTTTCTCGAATTTTTTTTTGGGGATAATTTCAAAACATTTCTTTGAAGGAAACATTTGTTTGCGAATTTTTTTTATTGAAGGAATTTTTTATATTGAAGGAGCTTTTTAGTCTGAAAACTTTTTAGTAGAAAGATCAAATTTGGATATGATTTTCTTTAGATTCTGGGACATTTCCCCCTCGGACAACACTCTATTTTATTCAGCCATAACTCCCATAATTAAAGTTGAAATTAAGTACGATTATTTTTTGGACACAATGCCCAAAGAAAATGGGACATAATAAAGAAAGTTGTGGTTATATTTCGCAAAAATTTTGTAATAGAATAGTGTGTATAATACTAAAAATGATGCACCGTTGATGGGTTCCCTGAAATTGCGATGAAATTCTGATGGGATAGAGGAGCAAAATAAATAAGAATTAGTACCTTGTCAGCCTTTACAACAGTGATCGGCACTCATAGCACTCAGGGGCCGAACACAATCGGAATTTACACGTACACAACACGAATGTATACAAATCTCACAGCTAAGAGCACAAAAAATACAATTATTTCATTCTAACTTTCAACAGAGCAAGTATATGCCGCTTTGTTGAAGAAATAGTTATTTTTTTTTAGTGTAGGTATTTATTTTGTGTTTCGTTTACATTTTAAATTAAAAATGTGTAACGTTGAGTGGGAAGATTATTTTTGAAATATATTAAATGAGGCAGAGTGCCTTGTATGCAATTAATAATTATTATCATTATTATGAATTATTTAAATTTTTTATAATAGAGAAAACAAAAACATGAACTATTTTAATTCAATGAATACGGATATTCTCTTATCGATTAATTCATTTATTCATTCATTTATTTATCTAGAAAGATAAAATAATTTCTTACGGTGTAAAACACCAATACAAACATGTTCTCTCTTTCTACCGACCACTGCTTTACAATCTTGATTTTTTTTCATGTTCGTTTCAAAGAAACGATATACAATGAAAAGTATTTTGATTACATTTTCAATTGCATACTAAAATTAACAAAAAAGTTTTAAAACAAAAAAGTTAAGAACAAAAAGTTTTTAAAAAATAATAAAAACACAGCCGCTTTATTTTTGCTAAACTGTCTGTGTGAACACTTAAAAGATTTTCTTTTATAATTTTTTCTTTTATACTTTTTTCTTTAATACTTTTTTCTTTTATACTTTATTCTTTTATACTTTTATACTTTTTTCTTTTATACTTGTTCGATAATATGAACGGGGCTTTACCAAATGTTTATTTCTTTTGTCTTCTCTATCATAAAACCCAAATTTCATCGAAAACTGGAACAACTCCCTGCTGTAAGTATTTTAAAAAAGCAGAATTTTGAATTCGTTACAAAAAATCTTATGAGTATTATAGTCTAGGGTATTTCCAAAGCCGATTTATTGTAGCCTTCCTTTAGTCAGACTTAAAAAAAATTGTTTTTGTATAGCCCTTCTTCGGCCGGGAGGGCTTATTTTCAACGCCATCTTTTTTTAAAAAAAATACCTTTTTATTTAGCCGGCCTTTAACCAGGCTTAAGGATTTGTTATTCTCAATAATTTTCAACACAATCGAAATACCCGTATCCAGTTTGGGTTTTGGTCCGTGGGGGCAATTTTTGGAGCCGTTTTTTACCGAACGATTTGTTAAGTTTAGAAAAATGTTCTATAATTTTTAAAATTTAACAATGTGCATTCAAAATTTTGACCGCTTATTAAAATAAAAAAATTACAAACATTTAGACAAACCTCATCCAGTTTTCCACAATCTTGCAATTCCTGTAGTTCCTTGGCAACATACTCAGAAAAATCACGTTTTTTCGAGTCAAGCTGAGTTTGCAAAGCTGAAATCTGTCTACACACAATATCAGTCTAAAACGACCGAAAAAAACAAGTAAATAAAAATGGATTATTACAATAAAATTTTCAAAAAAAGAACAACATAAAATATATTCAGTATAATATTCCAAAAAAAATATAAATCAAAAGTTCAATCATTTCATGATTAGTAATTTCGATTCTGTAACATAAAACTGGTTCTAAATACAAATGATAGAAATTGTAAACCATCAATTAGTACCTTTAAAACCAGTTCTAGAGTTAAATTGAAATCAAGCTTTAACTAGATTAAAATATACATATAGAACTTAAGTACCAACCATTACATAAATACATTTATATAATTTATTGCAATATCTTAGTCAAAATTAAATTTGAAATGCTAACCTGAACTTTTTCATTATTTTTCTCCCACAGCAACATATCTTTTCTGGCCATAAGTTCTTCTTCACGGCAACACAAGAAATCTAAACTATTCTTTTCTTCCTTTTCCAAATGTTTAAGCTCTTCAGTTAATTTTTGTACCTTAATCTTATATTGATCATGCATTTGCACACGTTCCTAGAAATATTAGTAATTGAATTAATTTAATTTCTTTTTTGTATGGCCAAATTTAAATTTTATTTTAAAACCCCTTCTACTTACAATATTTAATTGCTTTAAAGCATTTTCTATCGTTTCCAATATCTTACGATTTTCATCTTGTAATTCGGGATCATCTCTTGACATGGGTTTTGTTGGATAATATTGTTTGTCATTACGTTTGTAGGGCGATGAAATCAAACTACTGCTCATGGATGAAGAATCTTCATCTAAACAAAAGCTGGAAGTAAGTAGATTTTCTCGAGACGAGGTAATCAATGATAATCTTGACATATCCAATTGAGAACGACTAAATTCTTTACGCAATCTAGCTGCTTCCGTGGGATTATTAAAACGAAAGATATTAGTACGTCCTAATAGTATAATATCACCTTGTGAAATATTTGTGGGCTCATCAATTAAATGAGCATTCAACCAACATTGTGCCAAAGGTTTAGGATGTAAAGTACAAATGCCATCTTTTAATACAATACTACAATGTTGTGGTCTTATACCATCGCCACTTAATTCTATGTCGGGTGGTGTCTCTCTTTCCTCGGTACCTATCGAAGTTTCTCCCTCTTTTAAACTGTAGAGTGTAACTCCCGTTGTGATGTCATTGTGAATACCTATAAGATGAGGCATTTCCGAATCTAAGACTACACCAACACCAGATTTACGTAAACCTAAACTTTTTTGTTCTTGTAATATAGATTGTGCTTCTTTCCATTTTTCTGTCCATTCTTCGGTAAGATGTTTTTCTTGAGCTTCTTTCTTTTGCAGATCTTCTAGCATTTTGTGTGAAGGCTGAATGGTATTCTGAAAATATAACAAATAGAATTATTAAACTATAACCACTGAAATTTTTTGTATTCTAAAAAGTCCTCGTAGCCTGAAAATTTTTGTATACAAAAAAGTTTTCAGAATCAGAGAATTTTTTTTTACAAAATATTCCTCATAATTACAGAATTTTTGTATACAAAATATAACTCAAAATCAAAGAACTTTTTAATAACAAAAATTCTCAGAATCTAAATATTATCAACACATAAATTTTCCTTAAAATTTAAGAAAAAAAATATTATACAAAAAAAGTTTGAGAATCTGAGAAGTTTTCTATTTGAAAACATCTTTAGAATCTGAGTATTATTTATACGAAAAGGTTTTCAGAATCTAGGAATTTTCTAAAAATCTTAGAATATGAGAGTTTTACTATAGAAAAAAGTTTTCAGAATCAGATTCTTGTTAAACGAAAAATTTCTTAGAATCTAAGCATTTTCCTATACGAGAAAGTTTTCAGAGCTTTGGAATTATTCGATATGAAAAATGTCTCAGTATCTAAGCATTCTTTTTAGAAAAAAAAAATTGTTAGAATATGTGTTTTTCCTATACCAAGAATTTTTCATATACGAAAAAGTTTTCAAACTCTAGGAATTTTTCTATACGGGAAAGTTTTTATAATCTGAGAAATTTTTTATACAAAAAAATCCTCAGAATCTGAAAACTTTTCTTTCAGAAAAAAATTCTCAGAAAAAGTCCTTAAAATCTAGAAATAGGAAAAAGTTCTCAAAATCTGAAAATTTTTCTATAGGAAAAAGTTCTCAGAATCTGAGAATTTTTTTATGTGAAAACTTTTTTAAACGAAAAATTTCAAAATTTTTTCTATGTGAAAAAATGCTAAAAATTTGAGAAATTTTCTATACAAAAAAGTCCGCAGATTCTGACTAATTTTCCATCCGAAAAAATCCTCAGAAAAAGTCCTTAAAATCTTAGAATTTTTCTATAGGAAAAAGTTCTCACAATCTGAGAATTTTTCTATTTTAAATTTTTTTTAAACGAAAAATTTCTAATTTTTTCTATACAAAAAACTCCTCAAAACCCGAAAATTTTTCTATCTGAAATAATGCCAAAAATCTGAGAAATTTTCTATACGAAAAAGTCCTCAGAATCTGAAAAAAATTTCTATCCGAAAAAAGTCCTCAGAAAAAGTCCTTAAAATCTGAGAATTTTTCTATAGGAAAAAGCTCTCAGAATCTGATAATTTTTTTATGTGAATTTTTTTTTAACGAAAAAGCTCTAATATTTTCTATATGAAAAAGTCCTTAAAACCCGAAAATTTTTCTATGTGAAATAATGCTAAAAATTTGAGAAATTTTCTATACGAAAAAGTCTTTAGAATCTGACAAATTTTCTATCCGAAAAAATCATCTGAAAAAATCCTTAAAATCTGAGAATTTTTATATGTGAACATTTTTTTAAACGAAAAAGCTCTAATATTTTCTATACGAAAAAGTCCTTATAACCCGAAAAGTCCTCAGAATCTGACAAATTTTCTATCCGAAAAAATCCTCGAAAGAGTCCTCTGAATCTGAAAAGTTTTCTTCTAGAAAAGTTCTCAGAATCTGAAATTATTCTTAAACGAAAAAGTTCACAGAATCAGGTAATTTTTTCTATATGAAAAATCTGAGAAATTTTCTATACAAAAAACTTTCTTCCAAACCAAGAATTTTTCTATATGAAAATGTTTTTCAAAATGTAAGAATGTTTCTATAAGAAAAGTTCTTAAAAACTGTGTTTTTTATATATTAATGTTTTTTTTTTTAATTCGAATTTCAAAATACTCACAATATCACCATTTAACATTGTTTTCAGTTTATTTATTTCATCTCTCAATTCACGTATAAGTTTAACATTGGGATCCTCATTGATAGTGGGTTTATTAATGATATTCTTAGCACGATTGGCATAACGTAACGTACTTAAAGTCTCACTATAATTACAATCGGCCGGTGACAGGGCAGCAATCATAATTGTTTTACTATTACCACCTAAACTATCTTTCAGCAACCAGGTTAGAATGGAATCACGATAGGGAATATATAAAACACGTTTACCCCCAGCGCCATGTGCAACAGATGAATTACTTTGTTCGGCTAGAGCAGAGATAACACTGCCCAAGGTAACCAAAGATTTATTGATATGGGCACCTTCTTTTAAACGTTGACCAGTGGCACCGGTAGCATTGGCACGTTCACTAAATGAAGTTAAGACAACATTAATATTTTATAATATTGAAATTTTTCAAATTTTTTTGTAATTTACCTTCCTGCCAAATCTACTAAATGTATTTTAGATACTGTCTCACTGGGCATATCATTCATAAAGCCTGCTTGCACAAAAGTAATGGTGAATATAGCATGACTTCTACTACTGGTATCATTCATATTAGTGCTGGCGGTTGTGCGTTGTATATTTCCGCGTGTTATACATTCTTGTATTTCTTCAAAATCTGCCACCGAATGTTGTGACAAATTTTCCACATATGGTCCTAAGGTACGATGTTCTCTAACTCTTAAGCCATGACCACTTGACTGTGGTCCCAACAAATCTTTAACACGTTCATTATAAATTTCCAAATAACTGGCATGAGTTTTATAACCCGTTCCCGATTCCTGTCCAACATGCATACGAGCAAATAATTCAGAACAAATACGTGGTATTAATCCAGGATTATCGCCGGTACCCATCATAGTAAAAGTTTTACCTGAACCCGTTTGGCCATATGCAAATACACAGGCATTGTAACCTTAAAAGTAAATAATTTTTTTATATAAAAGTCTGGCTTGCAAATTGCTGGCATTTACTTACCTTCAAAAGCACAATCTATTACATCTGTGCCCAGATCCCTATAAACTTCTTCTTGTGTTGCAAAATGTTTGTCATCCTTAGCAAATGACCAATAGGAATAATCAAATGTAAAATCATGAAAATTTTCGCGACCCGCATCACGTAATGATTGTAATTTCGGCTTTAATAGACGTGTTTTTTTATTCTCCATTTCCACTATGCATTGGGCATCCATATCCACTTCCCTGAAAGCAAAATATACAAATTACAAATGATGTTGCTGATTGATTAGCTGTAATTCTGGTTAATGCAAAATTTTGATTAATCGATTAATCAAAAAAAAGATTAATCGAAAAGTTTGATTAAACTATTAATCGCACATGCACGAATTATTCTCTATTTAAAAATAATGAGGATTTTCACAATCGTGATTTGCACACGACGCAAAAAATAGTTATTTGCATTTTTTCAGCCTAGAGTAGTTAGGGCAATGCAAACTGAGCTTTTTTGCATCCTGTGCAAAACATCATCGTAAGTACTCTCAATAAAACAATTTTTTTTTTCAATGTTAATTTAAAACATTTTAAATTAACTAAAAAAAAACAAAGAACACAAAAACAAGTAAAAAAGGCTTAAATTCGGATGTGCCGAATCTTTGAATACCCAATGTCTTAAAAATAATGTCTAACTGTTTTTATACCCTCCACCATATATGGTGAGGGTATATATCAGTTTGTCATTCCGTTTGTAATATGTCGAAATATAGGTTTAAGACCCTATAAAGTATATATATTCGTGATCCTTATGCAATTTTAAGACGATTTAGTGATGTCCGTCTGTCTGTCTGTTGAAATGGCGATCACGACGCGAAGACGCAAGCGAGGATGCCTATTTTTACCCAGATTATTTAACATCCTCCCGAGCAGTTTGGTATTTAAAATGAGCAAAATCGGTCAAGCGGTTCAAAAGTTATGAGTGAAAATGTGAAGGTACCTCTAAATTTTCCATACAAATTTGTACAATTTTTCTGTATCTATTTTTTTTTCTGTTAAGTAAGTAAAAATCTTATTAAGTCTTCTTCTTGTTCGATTACATTTATTGTCTTACATACTCTGAGAATAATAACATTCTTAGAGCTATATGTGTGTTACTCTAATAACATTGTTAAAGTCGCTAACAGAGCAGACGTCTGTAAATAACATTACTAAAACTAAATAACAAAAGTTCTGTTCTATAAATTGACAAAACATATTCATATTACAGTTCATGCAAAATTTATCATCTTCAGCCCCTATGATTGCCGGAGGCTGGGTCCATATAGAATGAGGTAAGGTCCAGAGGAGCTGGATCGTCGTTAATACGTCCATTAATTATACCGACAGGAGAAAGATTTGTAGATCCAGCCCAGATGGTGTTTTTCTCGCTTTCGTATATTTGGCTGACAAGCATATTATCGTGTAGAGCAAGTTTCTTAACAAATCTGGCTTGCAACGACATGAAGTATCTACAGAAGGGTAGAACATCGCCATTTTCATAGACGTAACTATTTAAAAATCGTTTTATGGAATTTTCATAATTTTTTCCGATGCATTTTCTTAGGATTTTCCGTTCAAATATCTCTAATTCTTTGGCTACTTTAGGAGATATAGTAAACCAGATTGGGTTTTTCTGTTAAGCTTTGTTTTTCGTTTCATTACATAAAATATACATTTTTGTTTTTGTAACCAAAGACATTTATATCTAAAGAAAGAGCAAAATACATAATTGCTTTAGTGCCACTACTTTTGAATAGGTGGCGCTGAATTAACTAAAACAATACCCTGCCCCATGGCTAGGTCCAAAGGAATTTATATATAAGAAAGAGCAAAATGCATAATTGCTTTAGTGCCGCTACTTTTGAATAGGTGGCGCAGAATCACAGTAAAACTATACCCTGCCCCATGGCGATTAGCCTTGGATTAGGCTTTCAATTAATTTATTTACCAAAAATATTAAATTAACTACATACTTTAAATTATAATACATTCAGATGTTGCTAGTAGACTTATTACATAATTTTAAAGTAAATTTTTTAAATGTTTGACTTAATAAAAGCATTTGTTTCACATTTTTATGTCAAAAAAGAAATTTTCATAGAGGAAAATAGTATTTTTTTTATTTCATTTGTATTTTTGAGATTGAGGGATTGGAAAATGTATATTTATGTTAATTTTTTCTTTTATAAAAAAAAAACACATGAATAAAGTGCAATATTGTGCTCTTAAACATCTAAATAAATATTAATTTAAAAAATTAAGGTATAATTTGTACATAAAACATATATTTTTTTATAGTTTTTGGCAAATATTCATTTATGTTACGAAGAAAATAGAAAATCAATAATACTCCAATGCATATTGTAGCACAATATGGCTAATGGAGACTAGCTCTGCAGCAAAATACCCTAATGGGTATGCACCTTCTATTGACAAATAGTTACAACTCATGTTCTTTCTTTAATAAATTTATTTATTTGCTGTATTCTCTCTATTAGACAAACACACTTTAATTTTTTAAAGAAAGAACATTCGTTGCAACTATTTATCAATACGTGGCGCATCAGAAAGTGCATTCTCTCCATTAGGCATATTCAGCTGCAGAGCTAGTTCCCATTAGCCGGAACAAAATTGAGTATTTGACAAAAACTATGCTTCAAAATGTGTTTTTTGTGCAGTCCATGTTTAAAAAAACTAGTGAAAATGGCAAGCTACCTCTAAAATGCCCATACAAATTTAGTACAATTTCATAGTAGCGACTGGTACATAACATATTTTCTCATATTTTTTCACCAGTCGCTTAGCATTAAATATTTTGTATTCACCTCAAACATTTTTTCACCACTAAAATTTTTTTTTCACCACAAAAATTTTTGTTTACTCTAAATTTTTTTTCCACCAAAAAAGTTATTTTCACATCTAAAAAAGTTTTTCACCTCAAAAAATTTTTTCACCTACATAATTTTACTTCAAAAGTTTTCTTATATTATTTGTATCAAAAACAGAAGTGAACATCTTTTTAAGATATTGGTGGAGGGTATTCAAAGATTCGGCACAGCCGAATTTAGCCCTTTTTTACTTGTTGATACAAATACATGTAAAAAATTATGGAGGTAAAAAAAAAACTTTTTTTTAAACTATATATTATTTTGGTGGAATAAAACTATTCACAAACTACCAGGTTATACTCAAGTGACGGTTGTTTCATAATCACATGTAGTGCAAAGTCTTCAAACATCAATTTTGGCTTCGTTTAGAAATTTGGTTAGTGATTCATAAACATTGAAATCACCTTTTTGAAAAATCTCAAACATACTTCCATATACATATATCAAAGAATCTGTGTTCGGCCCTTAAGTGGTTAAATTGTGTGTAATTAAAAATCAAATGATCAGCTGTTTCAGAAACCAAACATATATCACACGTATTGGATAATAAAACCCTATATTTCTGTAAATAGCATTTATCAAAAGTATCACCTGTCATAAGTTTATTTATGGTTTTGACGTCCTTTGGCTGCAAACTGCAATTTCTATTAAACCATGGTTTTCTTGTAACATTTGGGAAAATACGAGCAAGGAAAGCCCCCTTTTCCTCGAGACTTGGTTATATATTCATCATTCCAATTATTATAAAGTTCTTCTCTTGTGATACGAATAGTCTCATCTGGGGTATAATCAACTTCGATGGGGGTGCCTGTACTAATGGTCTTTTTTTTGCAGCAATATCTGCTTTTTCATTTAACGTTATGTCAACATGGCTCGGTGTCCCTATAAAATGGCACTAACTTATATTCGAACTTGCCAATTTATTGCGAATGTAGGCCACACAGTAATTCCATATGTGCCCTGCCCTAAGGACTTTACAGGAAGTTATACTATCCGTTAAAGATACCATTTTATTGACACCACATTACTTTCACACAGAGAAAAGGGACGTGTCCACCTTTTAAAATTAATAATCTGAATATATCTCAACACAGACGTGTGATATATCTCGGTATTCACCTTGACCGTCGACTCACGTGGAAAAATCATATAGATGCGAAAATAACTCAGATGAAGCTAAAAACTGCTCAACTTGCTTGGCTTAATGGCAGAAACTAGGCCTGAACTGCAAATTACTCAATTACAATTCGATCATGAAACACATATGGTGTTACTGAATTCAGCTCTGGGGTACTACCTCTGCGTCCAATATAGAAAAAATACAGAGAATGCAAAATAAATTCTTAAAGACGATCACAAACGCACCCTGGTATGTTAGAAATTACAAGATACATAAAGATCTGAATGTATCCCTGGTCAAAGATGAAATTATTAGACACTGTGAACGCTATTTAACAAAACTGGAAAAACATCCCAACATACTAGCCCGTAACTCAACTAATAATCACGGCCACCAGCGTCTTAGAAGAAGGGACACTGCGGATCTGGTCCGCTAAAAATGAGGAGCAATAATCATCTCATAACATCAGCCTGGCACTGGCTGGACTTAATAATTAATATTTAGATTTAAGATTTGGATAACTATTGATAGTTCACAGTTCTTAAAAGTGAAGATCCAATATATATGAAAAAAAAATTTACACCATAATCATCAGCAATGTGAATTGCTTTTCTAATGGCCCACAGCTCTCTAAACATACTCGATGATGATACAGGTGTTCTCGATCATTGCTGACATTAATGACAGCACATAATGTGATTTCTGAGACAACGAGGCATCAGTAGGAAAGTTGTGTAACCCCTACTTTTGTAAATTTGAAATTCATGCTTATCCTTTCTATCCGGCAAATTCGAAAAATTATATGAGACATTAATTCGATTGAAAGCTTGAGCAAATAGAGATTATGTCGCTTATAGATGTAAAAACGTTATAATTGTTAAATTTGATACTAATAATTTTCTTTGCTGCTAAAAACCCACCATGATATTTTGGAGGGAATTCACCTGCCAAAGCATTGATGACATGAATAGGTGTTGAACGTGTTACGCCCAAGCATCTTCTTAAGGTAGCATTTTCAAAGGTAGCAATCTTATTGTCTATTGTTTTAGATGAATCAGCTGTGGTTGACCTTGAATATTCAAAAACTGAGCAAAGAGATTTACTGCAACTTTTGGCTGAAGCCCACTTTTAACAGTGGTCAGGCATCTTAAAAGATTTGCATTATTTCTGGTTTCCAAAAGTACACGATTATAGTGTTCTCCAACAGTTGAGGATGTATTTAAGTTTCTTCCAAGAAATTTCAGGGTCGTAACTTGTTTAATACTCTAATTATATATTCTAATATTTATTGTCTTTTTTCCACCTTTAGCAATATAAATTGATTTCGTTTTTACACAATTGAATGTTAAATTAAGAGAGTCACATTTTCTTATAAAACTCCTTATTTTGTTTCTCTTCTTAAGGACCGCCAAATTGAAATCCTTGTCAAAGGTCAGCAAAAGAAAGTAATCAGTAAACTGAAAGACCAAAGAACACTCATCTTTAACTTCATGAAGCGTTCGGGTATATATATTAAAAAGCAAAGGTGAGAAAAAGCTTCCCTGGGGAAGACCATTTTTTCATTTGGAGGTGTTTAATCATTTTGAAATACATTTGGAAAAACAACAATAAACATGTCTGGACATGTTTGACGAAGTAACAGAGGAGAGCCTAGATTTTGATGAATCGACTGATGATTACGTACCACGTATGGTGGTCAATACATGTTTATGTTCAAGTGATGCTTCGGTGCTGCTGCAATTGGTCCAATTGGTGTAAATCGCGAAAAATCTGATGCCGAAAACTAAATTATACTTGAAAAAGACGATATTCGATAGAAGGCGTATTGTTCTAAGCAGATTATGAGGAAGATATGGATTTCGAACAGCGTCTTGGTGCGTTGGTTTCAAAAGACAATACTACCTATCTTTCCAATCTGGCTAATCTAGCAATTTGAATAGGTGCACATAATGTGTTTCGTTGCACTGCTGTTGGCCCATCTTGTGCTATGAAAGGGCTCATTGAGTCATCCGTATTTGATTTGATTTTTACCTCATCGATGCTCGAACAAGTTATGATTGATACTAACGCAAAAGCCGTGAAAACGTTTCAAAAATGGAATGAACAAAACCGCACCGCTAAGGAGAGGATCTGGAATAAGGTGACAAATATTGAATTGAGAGCATTCATTGGGCTTTTATTTTTGGCAGGCGTTAATAAATCAAACGATGAAGATATATATGTATTGTGGAGTACGAAAGCAGTTTGTTATTACCGTGCAGTAATGCCGAAATCTCGGTTCAAGGAAATTTTACGGTTCATTCGGTTTGATAGTGAGCGTACTAGAGCTGCTCGACTGGTTAACGATAAGGCTGCTCTAATTTCTGCTTTATGGGCTCTAATGAACAGCAATCTTCGCCGGTACTATCAACCATCGGGAGAAATAACAGTTGACGAACAACTATTTTCATATCACGGAAGAACTAGATTTAGGCAGTACATCCCATCCAAGCCTGCAAAGTATAGCATAAAAGTCTGGTTCGCATGCAATGCAAAGTCATTATATCCTCTCAACAGTGAGATTCATACAGGAAAGAGCTCAAATCAGGGATGGAAAACATGGTACAATTGTACTTTTTTTGGTACATTTTTACGTTGGTTGGTACCGTGGTACTACCGCGGCTCATTTAGTACAATTTGAAATTTTTTCAAATTTTCAATTTATAACTTGATAAAACAACATAACATAAAATCGACTTTTTTTAAAAGCAACTTTAAATTAAAACCTGTTTTTATTTATTCAGCTACTAAGGTAAAAAATAAAGTCAGTTTTAAGTTGAACCGGCTCTAAATTGGTGTCACCTCAAATGTATCAAATGTTTGCATACACATTGTACTAAAATATTCGGAAGTGGCAACATTGAAAAGCTGATTTTAAATTACCTCTCAAAATAAGAAAAAAGTGTATTATTGTTAAAAAGCAATAAAATGACTTTAAATTTTTTTTAATAGCAAATCCTGAAAAAGTTAAATTGCCCTCAAAGTTTTGTGGTAATTATACGACTACATAAAATTAAATTTAAATTTTGTTAAGTCTTTTTAGTGTCTAAGCAAATCTGACTCAATACGATAAAAATTGTTAAAAAAAAAGCGGAAAAAATTTTGGTACCGTGAGGATCGAAAAAGTACAATTTGTTTGTCTGGTTGGTACAATAACAGAAAACATATTTTCCTTCCCTGGCTCAAATGCAAGTCGTGCAAGCAATGTAGGATAAAGTTTCGTCTACCCTTGGGAAAACATCGGAAGAACCATAATATGTGACAATTTTTTCACGTCATTGAATCTGGATAGGCATTTGATGTCCAAAAATCTCTCTCTTCTTAGTACTTTTCCATGAATGAAATTTAAACATTTTCACCTTAACTTTGTATCTAAAAATCATATATTTCATAATAAATATGCATTCAAGTTTAACACTCTGCGTACTTGTGTCTTTTATATGTTGACATAGTTTTTCATTTAAATACATATTTGCTACAAATGTGGACTTCCGACCGCCAACGTAAGTTTACAATCCTGAGCACATAAAGGTTAATTTGAAGTTACTCACACAGTTATAGGCATTGTTTATGTCGAGAGCACGCATAATTACCTTAAAACCATCCTTCTTGAATGTGGCTACACAATGGAGAAGTTCATTCAAACAAGTAGAAACAGATTTAGACTTTATGTACGCGAAAGACCTGTCTGGCAAAATTTTTTCTTCATCCATTAATTTGGTTAAACGATCCTTAATCATAAGAATAATTAATTTTAGAAATATTAAAGATATTAAAGATATGTATTGGACGAAAATTTCTGTAGTCATTTAAATCCTTGTTACAGTCTTTATGACACTCCACGAATCATTTAACAAACATTCAATGAAAGAAACATTTAGAGCAGTAAGAGGAGACCTCCGAGCTAAATCAGATTGTGCCCTTATCATTTCATAAGTGACACCATCGTTACCACCACCAGATGGTTTCGTTTTATTACTTTAAATCTTTTCAAAGACTCACAATAATCCGACTGAAACAACTGCGGGTGCTGTTACAAAAAAAAAAAATTTTTTTGAGGCGAAAAACTTTTATGGATGTGAATACAAATTTTGTGGTTGGAAAAAATTTTGAGATGAAAAAAAATTTGTGGTGAAAAAAAACTTTAGTGATGAAAAAAATTTTTGAGGTGAAAAAAATTTTGTGGTGAAATTTTTTGAGGTTAATATAACATATATTGTTTAATTCCAAGCGACTGGAAAAAAAAAAAAGTAAAGATATTGCCAGTCGCTAAGATTCGAAGTTATTTTTATTCAGTCTTAGATTTTGAGTACTTTTTGCAATAGCAGCAGATTCAAAGTATTTTTTTCCTATCGAAAACATATCAGATTCTGAGTACTTTTTCCAACAGAATCGGAGGACCTTTCCCAATAGAAAAACTTAGATTCTAAAGTCTATTTCCTATAGAAAAACTATAAGACTCAAAGTACATTTCTTATGGACAAATCCTTAATTTAAAGTATTTTTTTAAATAACCAAAAATATTTTGTATGAAAATAGAATGTGGATTTTTCTAAAAGAAAAAGTTCTCAGAAAACAGGGATTTTTTTTGTACAGAAGACCCCTTGGATTCTGTTGACATTTGTCAACAAATTCTAACTTAAAAGAAAATTTTTTTATCAAGGCACATTTAGGTATAAAACAAATAATTTGAATCATTCTCTTTCGTTTAACACTTCTATAAATGAGATTATGAGAATCTAAGATTTTTCCAACGAAAATAGTTCGCAAAATCTAAAACCTGACCAATAAGAAATAATACTCAGAATCTAAGATAATTTCCAGAAAAAGTCTAAAAATTTAAATTGGTTAAAAACTTGACTTTTCAAATAGCAAATCTATGTAAAAATAGAAAGAAAAAAAAACAGAGTATAATATAATACAATATAATATATTTTATTTACACATTTTATTACAATCTTGTATTTCAGTTTATTAAAGAACGAAATAAATTAAGGGCGTGTTTGAACTGGCTAAATTGAAACTACACTATTGCTGCGTTTACTCCTTTGAGACCCAGACTAGACAATAGTGAGCTTTGAAGTTTCTTCAATAAAATCCAAACATTTTCAAAATTACTTAATCAATTTGCATAAAATTTTTAGATTCTTAACAAAATTAAGAGGGCGGATCAATAAGTCCGTGACTTTTAGAACTTCCCTTTGTAGTTATATGAAATGCAACATTGCTCCCATCAAGTACCACCTGTTATTAGGCTACAATCAAATTTTGAGCAAGTTTCGTCATTTACTTTGCATTTAACAGCTGATCAAAACATACAACCTCGTGGATTTTTTTTAAATAGAAAAAAGTGAATATCGAGTGCTCATCAAGTATTATTTTTTGCGAAAAACTTTCAATCACACCAAGGAAAAGCTTGAAAAATACTATGGGGAATCTGCACCATCGATTTCAATGGTAAAAAAGTGGTTTACGGACTTTATTTGTGGTCGCACAAGTACAAATGACGCTAGACTGCTAATTGAGGTCAATACACCAGAAAATGTCAAAAAAATCCACGATATGGTGTTGGCCAATCGAAGAGTAAAAGTGCGTGAGATTGTTGATGCCATAGCCATTTCATATGGCAGTGTGGTTGACCACAAACGTAATCTTGTGACAACTTCAAAGGATTGGCAAAATTCCATGAATTGGGCTACGAATTGGTACCTTATCCGCCATTCTCTCCGGATTTAGCTCCCGGTGACTATTTCCTATTTCCAAACTTAAAGAAATGGCTCGGTGGAAAGAAATTTAGCTCCAACGATGAAATTATTATTTAGCTTCAACGATGAAATTATGGACCTCGAAAAATCCTATTTTGTGGAAGGGATACAAATATTGGAGAAACGTTGGACTAAGTGTATTGAGCTAAAGGAGATTCTGTTAAAAAAATATTTTTTTTTGCAAAAAAAAAACTGTGTTTCATTTAGAAAGTCACGGACTTATTGATCCGCCCTCGTACCTATCACAGATATTTTAGTGTAGTCAAAAAAATATATTCAAAAAGTCACGGACTTATTGATTCGCCCTCGTATCTATAACAGATATTTAGTGTAAAGTCAAAGAAATATGCATTTTTTTAAGTGCCTGTGTGTCAAAGGGTTACATTTATCTTTTAATCTCGATATTTCAGTGAAAATCTCGTATAGAAATCTTGACCTTGAAAATGCAGGATTTCGTTTGTATTGGAAATGTTGAGATTTTACAGGCGATTTTCACTGTTATCTCGATTTTAGCCGAAATCACGTGATTTGAATGCCGAATTAAACGAAGCATAAAATATTTTTGATAAAGGCACCAGATAAATTAAGTTATTTCAAAATTTTAATAAAGAAAATTATTTGTCATTCTCAAATTACTCAATTTAATGAAACAAATTCGAATTATTAATAAATCGATGGAATACCCAAATTTATCATGGAATAAGTAAAAAGTAGCATGAATTCGCAATGATTAAAATCAATAATAGAAAAAAATTAATGATGAATAATGAATGAATTAAAAATATATCAAAATTGTAGTTTTAAAACTTAGTCCTTCAATACTTCCTCAGAATTTAAAATAGAATTAAAGATTGCATTCTTTAAAAGCTCTGATTGTGCTAATAATTTTTAGAACAAAAACCACTACACAGAAATTTGCTCCGATATTTGTTTATAAAAATATTTACAAAATCACAGAAATTCATTGAATCAGAAATAATTATTCCAACTCTGAGATTATGTAAAATAAACTTACAAATTTAAAATTGTTAATTTAAAAAAAAAATGTTAAATTATTAATTTTTTTATCATTTCATAATTCCAAAAGATTAATCCCAAATTATATCCATTATAATTACCTTGTATTAAAGGGTCGCACCCGGACGGCAACTTTAATCGATGATGACATCTTGCTACTGTGTAGTTGTTGTTTTCAATTACGTTAAGGTTGATGATGATGATGACAGTGCATGTGTGTATTAACATACATTTGCACACATATAAAGTACATTCGTATTATAAAAAATGGCAACAAAATAAAAAAAGATTACATTGGAAGACAAAAAAAAACAATAGTTACTTCCTAGTTTGGTCTTTTTGGTTTGTTAGGTTTTCTCTTTGTTTGTACTTCTTCTTTTGTTATGTTTTTATTTAACTTTTTTTTGTCCGAAATTTGAACTTAAATCCACTAAATACATTCACTTCTTCGTCTTTTATTTAGTACACATTAACACCAAATAAAAAAAAAAAACAATCCAACAACCACTTCACTAAAATGTATACGTAAAAAACAAGTTTTTTTCGTTATACAAAGAAATTAACAAAATTTAGTTCTCTTTCTTAACAATGTATACATTTTTATTATTTTTCCTTAGTTTTTCTTTTAATAAATTGTGTATTTTTTATTCACCATTTTTAATGATTTAATAAAAAAACTAGTTTTATCTTCTAATCTTTTTTTTTCATTGTATGACGTATCACCTAATTTTTATGCAAACGAATCATTAATTAGGCGTCGCAATATTATTCATTTTTTTTTAAATTATCTAGTTTTATTTCTGCTTGTCAAAGTTCTGTAGCTGTTTAAGGTTTTTAGTTAAACACTGGCTAATTTTCGATTAACATGTTAAAACAAATTAATAATAAATTTTGATGAACATTATTCTAAACACTTGCTGACCCTTTCTCCCACAGCCGTTACTACACTGTTGCCAACTTATCACTCTCCAGCTAATCTAGCGCTTTTCTACTGCTCATATATGGGCACATAATGTATGGATATACAGTACAGACGAACATATTCAAAAACGAAAATTGATATGCAGCACAAAAGAAGAATTTTTCCCTCTGTAAAAGTTTAATTAATTATGATTTATTGTATATAAATGAATGAAAATTTTTAGTTTTTTTAAAAACACATCTTACTATCGATGGTGGAAATAAAAAAAAATATTTATCATGTAGATTTTAAGAAAAGTTTATGCAAACCTACTCTATCGTTTTTCTCGATGCCGATTTTTGGCATTTAAGTGAAACCAATAAGCTGACGATTTGACGTCTACACGAGACATAAAACAAATGATAAAACAAGAAAAATACACGCAAAGTAATAACAGCTAAAATTTGTTATGTATTTTCCTTGTTTTCATATGTATTCTTTTGTTGCTTCATTCACATTCGGTTATAATGCAAGAAAAGTCACCGTATAAATAGACATAACTTTGGAAGCAACTTTGAAAAGGAAATTAAGAATATTGCATGCAACAATTGCATCGTATAATTACCTTCTAAATACTCGCAGCAGGGATGGAAAACATGGTACAATTGTACTTCTTTGGTACAATTTTACCTTGGTGATACCGTTGTACTACCGCGGCTCATTTAGTACAATTTGAAATTTTTTAAAATTTTCAACTTATAACTTGAAAAACAAATTGGTGTCACATCAAATGTATCGAATGTTTGCATACACATTGTACTAAAATATTCGGAAGTGGCAACATTGAACAGCTTATTTTAAATTACCTCTCAAAACAAAAAAACAAAAAAGTGTAATATTGTTAAAAGCTATTAAATGACTTTGAATTTTTTAATAGCAAATCCTGAAAAGGTTAAATTGCCTTCTAAGGGAGGCAGACACACAGAAAAAAAATGTGTGACATTTATAAAAATTAGAGTAAAATTTTACAAAGTTTTGTGTTTATTATACGACTACATAAAATTAACGATAAATTTTGTTTCACCCCGTCAATTTAATTTTTTTAAGTCTTTTTAGTGTCTAAGCAAATCTGACTCAACACGATAAAATTAATTAAAACAAAGTGGAAAAAAATTTTGGTACCGTGACGATCGATAAAGTACAATTTGTTTGCCTGGTTGGTACAATAACAGAAAACATATTTTCCATCCCTGGTCAGCAGTGTCAAATTAGTACACAGAGTAGTTTTTAATGGTAACAAAATTTTTTAAAAAGTTTTAAAAGCAACGCTATGCAAAAGTTAATAGAAGACGATTAATCGATTAAAATACAAAATCGATTATGAGAAAATATAAATTGGACAATTCTATACAGAAAACACGTGTACACATAATAAATATTTGTTTGCCATTAAATTCTTTACAATTCATCTATCCATTGTTTTTTTTGTAGTTTTACCATACATGGAGAAAAATACCGCTAAATAGCTAAATTATCAAAATGCGCAGTCCGACAAAATCCTCCAAATTGATGTCTTGAGTAATTTTTTAAAATTTGTTTAAAAAGTTTTTTAATAATTTCGCTTGAAAGTTGAAACAAGTGTAATTTTGAACTACTTTACCGAGCGTAACTAACAACTATTAATTAATAACTATTATTGCTAACTGCATTGTAAATTTTTTACTTTAACTTAGCGAATATATTGTCTCGTTTGGCAAATCTAGTTAAAATAATTAAAAATATATGCAAAAATAAGAATATTTATTTAAATAAAAAACCGGTTAACCTTGTTACATTGGCTGTATTTATGCGCCAAGCTTTCAAAGTTGGCTTATATCTTTTCCATATAAATTTGAAATAAGCCAACGTTTAGTGTTAACGCGTTCCGTTACTTATGTCAAATTTGTATGGGAATGACAGAAGACAACGTTAATGGCTTCCCGCATAAACATTGCTATTCACACGAATTGTTGTCATAAGCCGTATTTATGCGGCAAGCCATCAAAGTTAGCTTACGTCATTTCCATATAAATTTGGCATAAGTAAACGCTCAAATTTGTATGAGAAAATAGCACCCATCGTTGATAGTTTCTCTCATAAAAAAAGATAAAACTGTCTATAATTTGGCTAAGCATGTGTAAAGCCCCTTTTAAAATGTCAGTGTATTGACATCAAATCTATTACAATTTTATGTCTCAAGAACATCTGTTTGCTAGCAGTTTGACATTTGTATTGCCAAAACAGTTAAAAGCAAATTTACGTAATTTGCAGTCTTTAAACAAAAATATTTAATAGAATATTTTCATTGAAATAAATTTTTATCAATGGGTAATGCCGTTGCACGCGCTCTTTATCCTGACGTCACACCAGGTCACGATTGTGTACCCTCATTCGATCCATTATTGGGGGCACCAAATCGTAAAGAACGTGTCATGATAGCTACCACAGAAGAACTGATTTCGGCCAAGATCCCATTAGAAGAACGTGATTACTGTGCTCATAAATTATTACAATATCGTGCCTGCCGCGCTGATGTATTCCCCTTTTTGTACAAATGCCACCATGAGAAACATGAATATATGACTTGTGAATATGAAGACTACGTAATGCGGATGAAGGAATTCGAAAGGGAGAGACGGTTGTTGGAACGTCAAAAGCGTTTAAATGCAGCTGCATAAGATGGTATTAAAAACCGAATGCCAGCAATATATAGTAAAATTTTTCTTAATTGGAAGCTAAACATTTGATGTGGGTATTTTGCCCAAAACATGGTTAATATTATTATCGTAATTTATCTTTTGTAATATTGCAGGTTTTCATTATGGAAATTCAAAAAATATAAAATTACTCACGATGGTGTTTTGCACACAATGCAAAAAAGCTCAGTTTGCATCGTCATAACTAATCTAGGATGAGAAAATGCAAATAACAGGCTGAGCATTTTTGCATCGTAGGTAAATGACCATCATGAATAACATCAATAAAAAAGCATTAAAATATTAACTGTAACAATAAAATCATATAATTCGTAACAATTGATTTTACCACTATTTTGTGATAGTTAAGTTTTGAACAAACAGTATCGCCTATTATTATAAAGTTGTTAATAATAATTCTTTTTTTGCTGTAAATAACAGAAACTCCGCCACGTCTCTTAAGTTGCTTTTTTTTTGTAACGGAGTATTAAAGTTGTTTTTTAGCTCCAGAGCAGAACCTTTTTAAAGGTTGGCGTACAGTTTTTTAATTAAATGAGCCACGATTTTTATAAAAAAAAGATTTGGTGTGGTTCAAGTTGTATCGCGGCTCAAAGTTCTTTATTTTTAGCAAGAGTGACTGAATTTAAAATAATAAGAGTGCGCATCGACTAAGTCCAAGACTTGCCTGCGAATAGAACTAAAATATAATAATTTAATTTCTAAAAATGTTTTTATAAAAATTGTTTTTGATTTCCGAATTCTTGATTTTTTTTTTGATTCGCGTTTATCCCTTTATATGTTGGTTCGGGAATTGCATTTTATTTTAAGCCTTAATATTTTTGTATTAAATGAATTTATGCCTTTTAATTTTTCTTCTCTACCACATATCGGAATTTCATTAAAGTCGGCGAGGACTCAACTTTGTAAATCTTCGAGTGTCCTCCCAATAGGGCTTGACCAATAAAAACATGCAAATATGAGCACTTTATAAATTGAATTCAGATTTTATGATTTTCGCTCTGCGTGAAATTGTTGCGGAATTGCTGTGGATTTTTTCGCAATAACTTAAAAGACTATTTAAAAATGTGGCGAAAAAGAGACATTTGGATTTGTTGTGATTGTTGCTTTGTAGTGTCACCAAAAAAGTTTGTAATTTTTGAAGTTATTTGAAAATATAGAACTAAATTTTTAGCTGCTTTAAATCCAAAGAAACTAAAGATGGGCGTGTGAAACGATAACAAAAAAAAACAAGATAAGAAATCGTTAGAAGTACTCATTTTAATTTGTCGTTTTTTGAAATCTTTATAATTGACAACACTAACCTGCAAATGTAAATAAATAGGAAAAGTTTTTGTTCAACAACCAGGGATGGTAAAGTTGATTGATTGTACTTTTTTATGATACAATTTGATTTGAAAAAGTATCGCGGAACTAGAGTATTCAAAAAACCGGCCTTTTGAAAAAACCGGTTTCGGTTTTCTTCGAAAAATAGAATTTAAAAAAAACCGGTTTCGGTTTTTGCAGAAAAAACCGGTCAACCGGTTTTTTCGGTTTTTTTTTAATTTGAATAAATAACTTATATAATTTGTTAATTGTTTTTATTAATAAAAATAAAAAAATACATTCTTTGAAACAAAATATATATAATACATACATATATATTCATTTAAATTTAATTTTTTACTGTATTTTATTTCAACAAAAAATGAACTTGAAATCAATATTTTTTAATATAATATCTTAAAAATTATTATTATAAAACTATATTCATATCAAATGAATAGAGATTATAAAGTTTGTAAAATGGTAAAATTAGGTACGTTAGTAATTTGAACGTTTAAAACGTTTGGCATTTGCTTTTGATAAAGCTAGAAGTGGAAAAGACTCTTTTACTAATAGTATATGTTGGACAAATAGTCAAAAGACAATTATATAAATTTTCCCACTTTTCAGTTTTTTGTCGCATTTATCAAGATATATGAAATCATCATATAATGATGAATGATTTTGTGTTATTTAGATCAGAAATAAAACTATTTGAATTTGGAATATCCAAAGTTAAGTCTTTATCGAAATCTATCCGACTTACATCTAAATCTTCATAACCAAACAAACGATTATAAGTGTTCGGAAAAAATAAAAGAGACCAAGTAACCCAGTTGGTGGTGCAATTAAAAAACCGGTTAACCGAACAAAAAATACCGGTTTTCGGTTTTCTCCGAATTTACAAAATATTCGAAACCGATCGGTTTTTAAAAATAAAGAAACCGGTTGACCAGTTTTCGGTTTCGGTTTTTGAATACTCTACGCGAAACATTTTATAATCTTGAATATTAATATGCGATTTAAAGGAATTAAGTAATTGATCTAGACGAACTAAAAACATTGATATTTTAAACCTTTTTCCAAATTATATTGGGTTTTTTCGTGATTGCAACCAAAAATCCAAATTTGTAAGACAGTGTAATTTTTCAAAACAACCATTATTTTTTCTTCTATTTAAAAAGCTTATGAATTTTTTAATCGTTTTGCATTTGTTTTACGTTTAGTGCTAATTAAAAAAAACTAAGCATATATATTTTGCTTTGTAAAAATAATGCAAAAAGGTAACAATTTTTGATTTTAGTACTCTGAGGATCTGAAAAGTACTGTTCAAACATTTCATTTATATCCCAGCACTGCCAACACTTGCAATGGCTGTGTGTATAGCAATAATAGGAAAGGATGTAAATGTTTCACTAAAATATTTTAATAAACAGTGACAATAAAAATAATTTCATATTTTTAGAATGCTCCCCTTTATTTGTCCACTACGGACATGGACAAAGAACTCGAATTGCAATATCGTGTACACGCCGCCCTAGATGTTGTCGAAGAAAAATGTCAACCTATTGGCAAGGGAACAGCCGAAAGTAAGGAATTATATTTGGGTTTGTTGTATGCAACTGAAACTCATAAAATGTAAGTATTCTGGATAAAAGTGAAGTGGTAGAAATGTGTTCAAATTTCTTGTCTTATTTATTAATTTTATAGTTATGGATTTGTGACAAATACAAAGATAAAACTCATATTGGTCATAGATTCGGGTAATATTGCATTACGAGAAAATGAAGTTAGAGCGGTAAGTTCAAAATTCAGATTTATGTATGTATGTATATAATAAGTAGAAGGAATTTCATATGAAAGAAGTGATTCCATAGATTTGATAAAAAAAAAAAAGATTTTTATATAAAATAAAATCAAAGTTGTCCGGCAATACCGCCGAAATAATCGAAATAACTTTATTCTTTAACCACCATTACCGAAATAACTGAAATATCATCATGCCTTTAATACGTATATCGAAATAAATAACATTACTCTTAACTGTTACCGAAATAATTTGAAATAACGTTACCCTTACCGATAACTGCATCGTTTCAGTTACTATGAAGTAAATACATATTCCGATTACGTTGCATAGTTTACGAGATAAATCGATGTTAATATTTTTTATAAAATTTTATTTTTGTTCGAAAATTTTGATGATTTAAATTAAGCTCCTTTCTTGCACTACGGGACTTATTTTAATGTTCTAATTAATTCTTTATAAAAGTCAATTTTTGGTAAAAAAAATATACAGTGGCACAGTAAAGTCTGCATTCCGCCTTGAAAAACGAGGTTGTGAGTTTTCTGTGAACAATGCAGGATTAAAATATATTTTAAACAAATTTAATCTAACAAAAAATAATAAATTTTGACAAACATTTTTTTTTACAAAAACATTATTAACAAAAAAAAAAAAAAAATCATATTTCAAACACAGAAAAGTAGATAAAATGCAACTCTGTACTCAAAGAGTGCTACGAAACACTACAGGCGTATTTAATAGATACCGTTAGTTAGAAAGAAGTTTAATCGCCCGATAATATTGCAGTTGTGTTTATTTAACCAAAATGGCTAAAGAAATTTGTGTTAAAGTGCGTGAGCGGAAATATAATGAAACAAACCAAGGAAATATAATCAAACAGAAAGTGTAGAAAAGAAACCAAGGAGTTGTCGCCAACCTAAACTGACTCCACGTGCAAATCTGCAAATTTTGTTACATGTTTAAAGACTTTGGAAAACCAAGATATTGCTTCAGTGTATCCAGAAACGGTGAGACATGTTTTGAGAAGCAATTGAATTTACAACCCTGTGCGTCGAAAGAAGCCGTTTATTAGTAAAATAAATATGCAAAAACGAGTAGAATTTGCTAAGAAATACATTGATGCAGATGAAGGTTTTATGGCTAATGTTTTATTCAGTGGCAAAAGCAAGTTCAACTTGTTTGCTTATGATGGAAAGCAAAAAGTATGGTGAAACACGGTGGTGGCTCCATTATGCGATGGGGTTGCTTATCAGCCTGGGGTGGGAAATTTAGCATTTATAGATATTAATATGGATTGCATGATGGGATGGGGTTGCTTGTCGACCTGGGGTGGGAAATTTAGTATTTATCGATATTATATGGATCGCATGATATACTTGAATATTCTCAAAGATAATCCACGAATAAATTGGGTCTTACAGAAGGTTGGTACTTTTAGCAGGAAAACGACCCAAAGCAAACTGTTGGTGTTGTTTAAGAATTGCTACTTTATAACGTGCTTCATTAACTTCATTCGTCACCTGAGTCACCGGATTTGAACCCCCATAGAGAATTTATGGGACGAATTAGACCGTAGAGTTAGAAAAAGGACGATTAAAAATAAACAGGATTTTAAAAACTCTCTACTTGAAGAATGGATTATTATTTTAAATAATTACACAGAAGTAAATTCTATGAAAAATAGATTAAATGATGTTCTACAAAGCCAAGGCGGGCCCAATAAATTTTTTGTACACAGTTTGTAGACTTTTCTGTGTCTGAAAAATTAATTTTATGTATTTTTGTTTAATGTTTGGTCAAAATATATTTTTTGTTGTTAGGTTGAATTTTTTTAAAATGAATTTTATTGTTGCATTTTTCATAGAAAATTGACCTCTTCGTTTTTCAAGGGGGTATGCAGACTTTATTGAGTCACTGTAGATGATTTAAAATAAAGGTCCTTTTTCGATCGACGCGCTTATAGATATAAATAAAAAAATTGGTGAATTTTAAACTTTTTTGAGTTGCAAAATGCGTCTATTGATCAAAAACCTTAATAAAACTGGGAAGTTAAGGGCTTAAAGGGCAATATACCATGTATTAGGTCAGATATTCTAAATATAAATAAAATTTGGAAAAACAACTATTCTTGCCTAATTTATATTTGGCATAGTAATAGTTATTACGTTTGAGGACACGGGGTTAGACAGCAATTTAATGTGAAATAAGTGCGTAGAATACACAATTTACTTTTACACCAAGGCGATTAAATTTGGAGAGAAAACTATCTGGACACGGAGTTTTTCTTTACAATCAATTATATGTATAATATTTAACGGTATAACACAAACTAATACTTTCCGTGGAAGAATTATAATAAAAAAAAAAAAAAACGTTAAAACAGAAACCAACCCAGCAAACTTCTTTCATTGCTTCCTAAACTTCAGTTAACATTATTTTATTATTTTTTGGTGTTGTTCTAAGGCACTTTCAAAAGAATTCATGTGTTCATATTTCAAATGCAGTGATTTGGTTTATATCCAAGATGCATATCTTAAAAAATCTCTTCATTACTTCTTAAGCATATGTTATAGTATATTTTTTGAATCTAAAGCATTTATTCAAATTGAAAAAATAGTTCTGATGAACGTTTTTAATTTTTTTAATAAATCATTTTTTATATTTTAGTTTAAAATTTCATGAGGGTTAGAATTTATGCAGTTTTGCAATTTTTATAAAAGTTTTGAAAAATCAAGAAAAACTGATTTTTTACCTTTAATTGAAACTAGCTGGCCTGTCATTTGCGTTTTTTCAGCCTTAAATATTTATAACGACGCAATTTGTGCATTTTTGCATTATGTTTATTATTTAACACTACACCATTTCCATTTTTAATTTAGAATTTATCAAAATAATTTTAAAATTGTGTAAAAATTATTTCAAATTGCCCAAAAATGTTTTAAAATTGTGCAAAAATTATTTAAAATTGTTCAAAAATATTTTAAAATTGTCTAAAAATGTTTCCAAATTGTACAACCAGTTTTTAAATTATCCAAAAATATTTTAAAATTTGTCTAAAAATTCATAAAATTTTTTGAAAAATGATTCAAAAATGCTTTTTCCATAATGCAGAATTATTTATTTGTTTTAATAAAGAGTATTTATAAATCAATGCATATATTTCGCTTCTTTAAACTTATTTTTGTGCATTCTTATGAATTAAATTTTCATCAAAGCTTAAATACTACAAAGTATATGAACATTTTCCACTCATGCATCAGCATACCTAATCATTGCTTCCTTAGAGTAAAGTACCCAGCAAAATAAGAGCTGAGGAAGAAGTAGTTTGACACTACATCTACTGAACACGAAGTTGTGAAAATTTCGGTGAATCATTAATGATTTTAACATTGGCGTGTCATTTGGAGGAAGTAGTTTGTTTCGGTTCTATGAAAAATCGATTAGCAGATGGACTTTTTCATTAGTTTACGGAAGTTGTTAAATATAGGGACTACAAAATAAATATAGGGAGTGGCTTAGTTTTAAAGTTATAAATCTGATTTTGAACACGCCAAGAATTATTATTCCGACCAGGACAAAGTGAATATCACTGGTACGCAAAATATGTTTTCAATAAGGCATTTAATGACTGCAGGAATTAACAATTTATGGACCAACTAAATAATTGTTTTTTTTTACAAGTGAGGGTTAATATCAACATTTTGGAAGTTGTTTAAAATGACTTCTTACAAATCGAAAAATTTGCACTATTAACTTCTTTGGATGTTGTGAAAAAGAGATTCGTAAAGAATAACATCCATTTTATTTTGCTGGGTATGAGTAGCTACATTTGAATACTTCCATTCTATGAAACGCTAATGTAAAATTCATCGATGAAACCATTAGAAAAGAAGTGATGCCTTTGCCATAGTAGTGATGCTTTTATTGCTTCATTGGCAGCTTCATTTTTGCTGGACAATGCATTTGTTATTTCCTTCCTTGCACTAAAAAAGAAATAAGTTAACTTAAAATTATTTTATACATAAAAAATATTTGTAAATAAAAATTTGTTAAAATTCAAACTCTATGGATAACTTTATATTGCCAATATCATCCCAAGCAATAAGTACATACATACTATTTTTGTTTTCAAAAACTCACAGATGTTCCGTAATCTTCAAATGCTCTATACTGATGCCGTCTGTAATCCATTCTACTTACCCGGAGAACCATTAAATTCAAAGTGAGTCCATTTAAATGTTTTTTAAAATAAAATTTACAATATTTAGTTTATTCTTTACAGGAAATTTGATCGTTCTCTACAAAAATTAATGAGCGGCTCTATCTAAATCAATAAGACAAACAAAACATTTGTAAAGGATTAAACTAAAATTTTATTTATTAATAAAATAATTGCTGGTATAAATTATACAAAATAAATAGAAATTTTAAGTATAAATTTATAAAGCATTACTTTTTACTTTTAAATATCTAAGTTTTACATTTAAAGTTTTAAAATATATAGCGTTCATAAGAACTGGGCCATTCCATTACAAAGATATAGTCAGGGAATTTTTTAATAAACTCTAAAGCGTTCTGTCCACGTGGATAATCATAACTGACATAATGCGCAGCTATACCCAATTCGAATAAAGGTTCATTAATAGCTTTTTTGATTAACTAGGAAAAGAGAAAATTAAATATATATTTTTATTTAATGAAAATAAATTTCTCTGGCATTTTACTTACCTTAAAATCAAAATGAAATTTTAATGGTGTCGATAATTTACCATAGGTAAAATAAATATGATAGGGTGGTTTATATTCTCGGGGTTTGTGTAACATGCTCTTTAAGAAGGACCAATCTTCGACTGTTACACCTTGCAAAGGTAACAAAAATATGCTCATATGAGGTGGACCACTTAATTCAAATTCAAAATGTGCTGTATTATTATTGTGGTGCAAAGTTTTGTTAAGCAATGTTAGAGTAGGGGTGGCTGGCAACTCTGCTGGTTTATCGGAGGGTAACCATCTACCTGTCATGCGTGACTTAAACCAACGATGGTTGAAAAGTGGTAAACCACACATCATATAATCATCACAATCTTCTGCTACTGTTTCCATTTGGGTAAGGTTAATAGATTCTTGAATGGGATAGTGAATACGTCTGTCTTGAAAATCAAAATATATACCGGATTCATTACGACTTATTGAACCATCGTATTCATAAAATACACGACGAACATTCTAAAATTAGAAGAAAAGAATTTTCAAAATCATTGCGGTAAAAGTCTATTGAAATTTTAATAAATAAAGAAGAATCTTAAAATATTTGTTAAAATAGCTGTGTAACAAAAGCTTAAAATATTTAATTAGTACAATTTTTGACTTGAAATGCATCTCCCAGTACTTCAGCAGCATAAAAACGTTTCCGTACTCCAAGTTGCATGCAAATTTAGAAAAATAATATGTATAATATAGCAACGTCCCCCTTCAGTGTTCCCATAGCACTTAACCCCATCGAAGTAAAAATAAGATAACACGGCTATGAACTAAAAACAATTTCGCCAACTCTCCTAAGATTTAGCATCTCCCGCAATTACAGTGTTTCCATATTTAAAGCTCGTAATCTTTCACCACCTTTCAACTCTACTCTATCCCTTTCCAAAGAAAGCAACACATTAATTAGTACGAAGATTTTCGTGAATGTTGCTTCACTTTTTAAAAAAATGAGATGCTCAAGCTTTACTTGGCACAATAACATAAGGTTCTATGGAAATTATTTTTTACCTGCGCTCTAGACTCAATGTCACGAAAAAGACCAATCTAACATAGTCTTAAGAAGATAGAATATATTTTGAGAATATCTTTCTGAGTCGATATAGCGATGTCCGTCAGTCTGTCCATGTAATCCAGGCATCAATAATAGATAGCAACTCTGAAGATAAGACCTGGTTCTACCTCCTGTGGGGTACAGCTACCCATAAAGCCGGCCGTAAGGTGAGTTCTTCTGTTCGGGTAAATTTAGGTAATATTACTAACCACAGGCCTCTACCCATTCGACTAAGCTAACTGTAGATTACTAAGTTCCAGTAAGGCCAATCGTCAACTTAAAGGAGATAGTAAGAGTAAAAGAGGTTTTCCAGACCCAGTGTGAATTCACGTGATAGTGTTACGGGTACTATTTATATTTCGGGAATTGGCAACACTAATGTCAATAGCTAAAATCTGGCAACATCATAAAAAAGTTTGTCATTTTTTTTTAGCATCAACGTACAACGTTTTGATGTGCAAGTGTTATTTGTTTTGTTCGCAGTGAGTTACGAAAATTAATTTGGACAAAAAAGGGAAATTTCAGGAGAAGGTTTGTGTTGAATGATTTTTTACAACTTTCGACGTGGATTATCTCGACAAGAATGTGTCGATGAACTCAGTTCTTTGTATGATAAAGCACCATCAAAAATCACAGTATATCGCTGGTAAAGTAAATTTAATCGTGGTCGTAGTTCGGTCGCCGACAAATTCCGTGAAGGTCGTCCAAAATCGGATGTTGTGCCACAAAACATCGATGCAGTGCGTGAACTGATAATGCAAGATCCTCATTTGACATATCGTGAGATAGTGGCAACCTTAGACATTAGTTCCACTTCAATACATTCCATTTTGCATGAACACTTAGTTGTAAGAAAAATTTGTTCTCGTTGGATACCCCATAATTTATCAATCGCTCAAAAAAAGTTTTGCGTCGATTGGTGTAAGGAAATGATTAAAAAGTTCGAACGTGGTGCTTCAAAAGACGTGTATAAAATCGTGATAGGTGATGAATCATATAGATATGCGTATGAGCCGGAAACAAAACAGCAATCGACCGTGTGGGTATTCCAAGACGAGCTAAATCCAACAAAAGTTGTTCGTGGATGAAGCTCAGCGAAGAAAATGGTCGCCTGTTTCTTTGGCCGAATTGGTCATGTGGCGATTTTGAGCAACGTAGGACGGTAAATTCTGAGTGGTACACGACTATATTTGTTTGCCGGAAGTCTTCGGAGAAATTCGTAAAACCAACCGCCAAAGGCGAATCATTCTCCATCATGACAATGCGTGCGAATGCGTCAAGTGGCGACTTTGAGCAACGTAGGACGGTAAATTCTGAGTGGTACGCAACCATTTGTTTGACGGAAGTCTTCGGAGAAATTCGTAATACCAACCGCCGAAAACCAATCATTCTCTATCATGACAATGCGAGCTTTCGCATATCTCGTCAAACAGGTGAATTTTTGAGCAGTCAAAACATCGAATTGTTGACTTATCCTCCGTGCAGTCCTGATTTGCCCCCAATGACTTCTTCTTGTTCCCGAATATCAAAGGTAAAATGCGTAGTCAACGATTTACGAGCGCCGAAGAAGCAATTGAAGCGTTCAAGTCTCAAGAGGAATGTAAAAACTGCTATGACAAATGGTTTGAACGAATGCAAAACTGTATTGCTCGTTACAGGGAATATTTCGGAAAACAATAAAGCCATTTTCATTTAAAAATGCTTGCTATTATTTGCTATTCCAGATATATAAATAGTACCCCTCGTATCATCATATGACGATGTTAGTATAATAAGCCATAAATTGAAAACCGATCAAAAAAATTGGAAGGTTAATAAAAATGGCAGTGAGAACAAAGTTTATTATTTCTGATAGTATAGCTAACAAATAATATCGAGGACTGTACAGCAATGAAATAATAACATTAAGCCGAATAAAGATAGGAAATTAAATGTACGATATCAAAGAAAAGGAAAAGGTAGATGAAAAACTATGCGAACTAATGTTTCACGTTGGGCGCCAATTTTATAGCGAGTAAAGTTCATGTATTCCAACAACATTGGGTATTGTGTGGATTAAAATTCGTCTATATTCATATAACTCTACTCTGAGATTTTTGGAAGGTCTTGAAGTATCCTAATTTTCCGTTTGCCTACAACCTCCACCTAGGATTCAAAGTTTAGCCAAGAAAGCAGTTTCGGGATATATGGAAAAGAAAACGAATGACGTCTTTCGGGGGACCTCAAAATTGTTTTTTGAACATCTTTCGATGAAACTTCATATATAACATCTTTCGAGCGCCTCGGTAGGCTAGTTGGTAGCGTGCTAGCTTATCAGTGCGGGGGTCGTGGGTTGGATTCCCACCAGAAGCTCTGGTCTGTTTTTCGCTACAACGAGCTGAAGGCCTTCGTTGATAGTGCTCGGTTAGGGTATTAAAATATAATTTGTAATTATATGTTTAATAAAATAAATAAATAAAAACATCTTTGATATTATCCGGAAGCAATAGATTTTAAAAATATCTAGAACTATCTTTTGGCCATCAGGTATTCTACAAAAGTAATTTCACAATTATTTAGAAGTAAAAAAGTCTTCAAATAAATAAGATGGTGATTTCGCACTTTCAGGCCGTGGAGCAAGTTTAAATTAAGTTTCCTTAACTCTCTAGTTAGTAACTTTAAAATTGAAGGTTTTTTTCTACCTATCTCCGATGTGGTATATCAGATTATACTCTGAAGGATAACAAGCTGTAAAAATTTAAAACTTTTTTTGTGTTTTTGACTCCAGCACAAAATTTTCTTAAAGACTACTAATTCTGTCTCCACTTGTCAAGGAAATATTCTTCGAAGATCTTTTTAGATTCGCTGACCTTTCCTTAAAGTATCATTTTAGAATGCTCTTTTAAGACATGTTTCCATCTGATTTATTACTGATATTACATACAAAAACTAAGGCAATCTGCACTAGTTCCAGGGGAATTATGAAGTATAATGTGCTTCAAATTGGAATAACTTGATTACCAAGAATAACTTGATTTTTTGGAACCGAATACGTAACTGAATATCACAACTTTGTTGTTCTTACTATGAAATACGAGTAAGTTGATATTTTAAAAATTTCTTTACTTACCAAAAAATTAACTCTGCCTACATTGGTGCTGGCTCGGTAAGGAAAGCCCAAAGGTGTTATAGCCATCATGGAGAAAATAAATGTTATTATTAATAAAGATAAAAGCAATAATTTGGAATGACGGAACATATTCCACATGGGCATCTAGAATAGAAAAATAAATTTAGTTTCAACATTTCAGCAAACTTTAATAACTAAACTTACCACAAAACCCATGGATAAAATTGTGCCCAAAGCACATAAACCGCCTATCAGTAAATCAGGATTAATACCACTGCCAAAACGACCCATCATCGGCATTAAAGTACTGGCTAAAGCATAGAAGATATAAGCAAAATACAGGAAGGGCATAATTGGACTTAAAATCATCAAAATAGACCAGTAATTGCCTGGAATAAAACAGAAATAAAACAAATTTCATACAAATAATGATTATACACAAATAATCCTTGTTACTCTTACCACGATGATGTAAAGTTGTTGCAAGATTTAGTAACAGAGCAGCACCATAGAATAATAAAGAAATCATGAAAATATAAGAACTTCTAAGTCCCATAAATGTGGTCACAATACAAATTAGTGATAATACCAAAGCATGAGCATGTTGTATCATTTGAATTTTAAAGGACTTACGAATTTTATCCTAAAAAAAATTGATCACATAATTAATGGAAAATTTTAAATTATTTAAAGAAACCACTTACATTTCTATTAAAACTTAAATACAACAGGGTTGGTAGAGCTAATCCAAACAAGGCCGGGCATATATACAAACCAAACACCAACCATTTGTTGGTAAACCAGGTCATAGATCGATTTCCACTATCGAACATCACCGCCATTAATATGGGCAGACCAAAAGCCATGGCCAAACCCACAATATGTAAGATCGCTATTAATGTATAGGATTTCATTATTTGACCAATGGAAAGGAATGAGATGGCTGCAATACGCCATAGTGATATGCCCACGGCTATGATCACAGCTACAGCTACACAAGCATTTATTATTAGTCCTTGGGTCTCTGTATAATAGATAAAGAATAGACCTAAGAAATCATAGAACACTGAATGTCCTTCAGCATATTTCTGTCCAAGAAATAAAATGGAAAATTTGTAGTTTAAATGTGTTTTATATAAAATATTTTTGAGTTACCTCAGTGTCTTCCATTTCTGGGGCATTTGCAAAGGCTTTTGCAATACTTAATATATTGTCACCAGTTGATTGCAAAGTACCTTTGGGTATAACATTGAATTTATCAAAAGCGGTGTGATAAACATAACCGTTGTAAGAATGAGCAAAATCCAAACCTGAAATTAATAGATTTTTGATGAAATATTAAATTATTAAAAGAATTTAAGGTTAAGTAAGGCAGACGTAGAAGTCGGTCATGTATGCACTACCACACATAACACTGATGAGATGGCATGGAATTAATACTTTCGCTCAATGAGCGCTATTTGACCTGTTTGAGGAGGAATATAAAGATTTAGATATAGGAATGCTCAGGCTGATCATTCAAGTAATCCTAGCCAGAGTTAAAGACAGAAAATGTTTAGTCCTTTATTTTCTTTCCCGTCCATGAAACTTCTACATGCATTCATAAAAATTAGGTCAATTGTCAAATCCAAATTCAGTTGTCACGAGCGAATTCGATTGCCCCAATCCTCTAATCGGTTGCTCCAACCGAATTCAGTAGTAGCAACCAACTCAATTTCGGTTGCCCCAACGAAATTGTTATGTGAGTGTTCGTCGTTAGACTATACCCCGAACAGTATTTCGCACCTTCCTCATGGGAAGTGAAAGCAGCGCACCTTTCAATAGCACAGATTTAACTTGTGATCCTTGTTTTATGAGAACCTGTAGAGTAGTTCCCAGTATCCTGTGACATTCAATTTATTATGATTCCCCATATGTTCTCTGTTAGATTCATACATGGGCTTTGTGCTGGCCATTCGATAAACTTAATGTGATTCCTTTCCAGCCAAGACTTGACGATCCGAGACTTATACTTCTGGTCGTTATATTGTTGGAATATCTATGCTAGTAACAAATCGTCAGCACAATCACTAACGAGATTATTTTCTAATATACTCCTATGCGTTTCACCTGTCACTTTGCCGTCAATTTTCACTATAGTACTAACTCCTGATGATGTAAAGCATCCTGATAGCATCACCGACGACTCACCGTTTTTTTTTTGTATATTTGGGTTTTAAGTGAGCGTTTCGTGGATAATTAACATACGGTCTAACATCATTAAGAAAATTAAACTTAGATTCATCGCTCAAGACAACCAAATTCAAAAAATGTTGGTCACAGTGGAGATATTCCTTTGCAAACTCTAGACCCTGTTTAATATTTTTTTTTGACACATTCGGCTTTCGTCTTACTTTGCGGCGATATAAATTATTTTGAACCAAACGCCTTCGTACAGTTCTTGTTGATATTTTATCACTGTATTCTGACTCCATGCTAGACCTTATTTGCGTAGATGTAAAAAAAGTATAATTTTTAATAATTCTGGTCAGTAACGTTTCTGCCGAAAAATATGTTTTTCAGGGTTTTTTTCTTGGTAAACTATTGATAGTCTTATATTTTTTTTAAATTTGTAATTACATTAACTACTTTGCTTCGCAATAATGAAAGTAATTTTACCAAATTAGCCTCCTTACCAAAGTTTTGGAAGCATTTCCAAAGCAGTTCCCTCTCTGCGGGGATAGTACTTCTATTTTTGCCCGTTAGTTAAAAAAAAACACTATAATCGACTTAGGAGGTGCTAACATTTTTAATACAGTTATTTTGTAATCAAATATTTATTTTTTTGAGCTTAGTTACCTACTTAAACTTAAGTGACTTATTTATGTGTCCACTTAAGACTCAATATTTTAAGACTTACTGATTGCTCAATTCTTTTTGTGTTTAAAAAACAAACAAAAAGTCAAGGAACCGCTATAAATGTACTTAGAAAAAGTGGTATGTATAGGACGATACAATCTCGGATTATTCCCAGACCTAATAAGGATAGATTATACCCAGATCTTTAAGGAAATTTAGTTATTAAAACGTCTTTTGGAAAATATATTGTGAAATGGTAATATGAGCAGAAAGTTCAAATTGTAAAACGAATATTTCATGGAGTAACTGTAGAATTTAAAGAAAATCTCAAAGATTGTCCCCGTAGTGGAGGATGTTGGCATCTGTTTTTTAAACTCCTAGTGTTTGGGGATGTAAAGAGTGGTTGATTATTTAAACAAAAGCTCGTGGATAGACTATTACCAGACGCATTGATTTCGATGGGATTTGGATGTGTGATCAATAAAAACAAATAAATGAGGATATACTCCAGAGTTGTAAAAATATTGAGTACTCAATACCGACCATTTTTCGAATATTTAAAATCAACCTATTTAATACTTCCAGACCCGTGTTTTTCTATGCCATGAAAAACCTAATACATATTGCAACGTCCTCCTTTGGCGTTTCCATAACACTAAACCCCACCAAAGTAAAATGAGATGGCGGGTACCAACTGTTCTAAGATTTATTATCTCACGCAATTAAAGTGTTGCACTTCATCTTTCACCACCTTTCATCTCTCCTCTATCCCCTTTCCAAAGAAAGCATCACATTAATTAGTAAAAAAAATTGCCTAAGTGTTGCTTCCCTAAAAAATTTAAAAATTCTCTTTTTAACATATACAGATTCCAAAGAGAGTGGGTGACCCCGGGGATATATAATTTATAAGTATTTAAACTAAACCTCTCCCACAAAGGAACCCGTACTTAATGCAATACAAATTTAAACCGGCGAGTGTGCGAGAGGACCTGTCGACCCAATTCTCGATGTGAGAAAGTTTAGAAAACTATGATTGTGTTAGTGGAAGCCTAAGGAAAAATATTTGTTTTTTAACTCGATGCTTGTTAGTGGATTTTAAGATACTCTGTGTAAGATACCGACTGTTTCTCATAGGACCGTAAAAATTCCGTGGTGTTTTCAGCCAAGTAACTTTGGGGAATGATTTGAACATGAATTCTATATTAATTGCCTACTATAACTTTAGTTCCCACCAGCGTTAAGCGCAACGTATTATCTCTTTATTCGGTTGGGGATTGATGCTGCCCTGGACAAAAAGGCCATGTATTTGATATGTAAACGGTAGGAAAGACATCCGCAGCAAGTTTATTCCACTCAAGAAATATATATTTCCTTTTTTATAAAATTTACAAAGTAGTTATTGCAAATTAGTTGAAAGTTCATGAAAACCAAAGGGCATCAACAAATTCTCTCCACTTGATCATTAGCTAGGATCTTTGCTTGGTTCCAAGTCAAGTTACGAGATTTGCATTAATTTTTCATCATTCTTATCCATGTGTTTCGGGGCCTTCCAGGATTTCTATGGCCCTGTGGATTTCAGTCAAGTGCCTTCATTCACATCACATTTGGTTATTGAAAGGAGTTGAATGAGAGTATCATTGTGAATCACCCCAACCACAGCAATGCTTGCCTTGCAAACGAATGTAAATGAATACCCAAACTAACATAAATTGCGTTCTGTAAAAATTTTTAAAATTGCTTACTCCGCTTGAATCAAATCAAATTCTTCGTTTTTCCAATGTCTAAAATATTTTTTAATTGATCTTAGAGGAATTTGATTCTTTGAAACCTTCAAGTCTTTTTAAGCCCTTTACTTGAAGCGAATTTTACCAATACTTACCAGGTACATGTCCATAATCCCGAAATATACGAAAATCTGTATCGGATGGAATTATATTAGCCTGAAAAAGTTCCTCTGCAACGGTTGTAGCATATGGTCTCCTAGCATATTGACTGTAGTACTAGAAATATATCAAAATATAAAAATGTAATCTCAACAATCGCTGCAACCAACATATTGTTAATAAAATCCAACAAATATTGCAGCTGAGATTCCATCTAACGACATCATTAATTCTATTCTTTTTCAAGTGTATTTGTACAACAAACATGTGTAAATCAAAACAATTAGTTTTGAATTGGCCTACAAAGATACAACAAGTTAAAACCTAGGGGTTATCTTATCGCTTTATAATCGGGGGAAAAAATGTAGATTAGGGTGGCAATAAATAATCAACTTTGGATTTTCGCTAACACCTGGGCTGAATATTGTACAATTTGAGGTAAAAGTTCAGAAATTTCCAAATTTAACGAGAATGTTTAAACGATTGTCAAAAATTCAAATAAACCCTCCTTAATTTTAGTTGAATTTAGGAAAAATCTTGATTTTTAAGCAAAATTTTCACGATATCTCTAAAATTTTTTGATTCATTTTAATGTTTTTAAATAAGTGGCTAACATATTTAAATTTATTAGAAACGTTGTGTGACAAGACAAAATTTAAATATGTATATATATTTTTTGTATTTGTTCCAAAATTCCGTATCTTTAACCTCAAAGGTGCACGGCTTAGAATTATCCGATTAAGCCCAAATTTTCCCGATGTGAAATTCAGATTAATGCTCGTAATTTCAAGCAATAGATTACATACTGTATACATTCTGTTTTTATTATATGCTATCTATACAGCAACGACCGAACTTCTGGAAAGGAATCTTGTAAGAACAAAGATAAACTTAATGTCGGACAGCCAGGCTGTAATAAAGGCCCTGAAAAACCCCAACTATCACCATAGATCAGTGCTAGAATGCCATAAAGCCCTCGTCCAACTGGCGACCAATAATATACCTTATTATTATTTGGGTACCCGATCACAGTGGGCATGAAGGCAATGAAAAGCGAGACTAGGTGCGGAACTGCCATTTATAGGCCCGTGTCCTCAATTTGGTTTCACTAAAAAGGACATCACAAGTATGATATCGGATCTGATTAAGACGAAATCCATTGAATATTGGAACAAACAGAAACCACTGAAACATTCAAAGAAGTTCTTATCATACAATGAAAAGAGGAGCAGAGAAGCCCTTTAGATGAACAGACCAAATCTAAGACTCCTATGTGGAGCACTTACAGGGCATTATCCATGTAATTACATCCTAAACAAAATGGGACATGATCGAGATACGACATGCAGATATTGTATGGAGGATGAGGAGACCATGGAGCATGTAATGGCTTAATGTCCTGCCTTTGCATACCTACGATTTATCACATTCGGCAGACCTGATATTATTGAGGAACAATACAAGAAACTGTAAGTGAAGAATATTGTACTGCTACTCAAGGCTGCACTGGAGAACAACTGAGGAAACACTAGAGGGTGCACAATATATCTACTTGGTCGCGGTGCTGGAGATACAGAATACTCAACCCAACTACATCGTAAATCGTAGTATTAGCACCATGGACTTGCCCTAGTGCTTGTTCAACCCACCCCAACACCACTATACGAGGATGGGCCAATAAGTCCGTGACTTTTCGAATGAAATACAGATTTTTGAAGAAAAAATCATTTTATTTTTGAACATTGCCACCCTTATATAGATACATCGCTTATAAATGTATAAATATTTTTTTTATTTATCGTAATTTGTTTTATATCTGGTCATTGTTGGATAATATTTCAACTTTGGTTGATTGGTTTATGACCAAATTGTTTTTGTTACCATTAATGTTTTGCTTAACAAATCTACGATAAGTGGACTTTTATAAGGTTTATTTTATGCTTATATTAATGAAATATCAATTAATTGATAATTAAATGCACACTTCAACTGATATAAATTTGTAGTCAATAATGAAATATGATCATTCAATAAAATTAACCCATAAAACCTTTTCTTCAAATAGCAGAAGATTTCTGGAGACATGACTTCTTTAGTAAAGAGAAATCTCTTCTCTTTTCTTTCGTTTGACGAGGGCAGCGTTTTCTTGGCGGGGAAAGCGTTTTTATTTTAGCGGATTTCCAGAAAACAACGATTTTTGTCACTTATTTAGCTTTTATGCAAGTTTTCCATTCGTTTTTACAAATTACATAGGTTTTTGGCCGGAATATTTTAAAACTATATAAAATACTTCAACCCTTTAAATTATGCCACTGTTTAAGGTCAAAAGTCAACTTTTAGAAGATTTTAATTTTTTTCTAGCATATTAATATAACAGATATTTCTGAAACTGTTTGATATTGAAACTGAAACTGTTTTATATCATTTTTCTAGGTCTTAAAATAATATTCTTATTTTACTTCAGAAAATTAAGCCTTATAGGCTGTTGGGATCTTTATGACCCTGAAAATATACTGATTTTTTCAAAATTTTTTTCCATATGTGCCTAATAATATCTTAAAGTCCATTGGTTGATTTTTTGAAATTTCTTCAAAAAAAAGTTTCAAAAAATTCAAAATTAAATATTTGAAACCAGCCCAGCAAAACTTTGGTAATGGGTGCGATATTCTCATGCGTTACCTTGTAATGATAGCTCGTTACCTTTTTCATTATTTGCAAGCATAACGTAATAAATTACTCATTATTGATTACGTAATATATGATTTATAAATGTTAAGTAATAATTGAAATATTTTTAAAAATCTATTTTTACATACATTACTTTGTGTTTTTTTGTAAGCAAAAGGGTAATGTATGTTGGTTTTGATAACACTAGCGAAAAAACGAAGCGCAACAGTTCATTTAAAGCAATCAAATACTATATGCGTCGATAGCTCAGTGGGTAGAGTTCGTGGCTGCCAACCAGATTTTCCTGGTTCGATTCCCACCTTGACCACATTATTTTTAATTACAAATATTAATATTTGTAATAATTTTTTTTTAAAAAAAAATTCCTCTTTTTTAAAAATCTATTTTTTAGACACTACTTTTTCCATTCTCGTAACCATATTAGTAACCCCTTACATTATCACCTCTAAAGTAATGGGTATATACATTACTTTGAGGCTCATCGCCTGTAAAATTCATCAATGAAGTAAGGTGTAAAGTAATCCATCGACCCCTATGCATATACATTACTTTACCCATTATTTGGTAATGTGTGGTTTTGCTGGGAGTGTTTAAAAATTCTGATCTTTATGGTATTAATTTAAAACAAGTTAGCAAAAAACAAAATGAAAAATTTTGCTCACCTAATTAGTAGATTGAAATTAAAATAATACAAAAATGTTGTTGTAGTAGATAATTTCAATAAATTTTAAAATTTGTAATCGAATTTTTGATCAAGTGGTATGTGAAGCATAAGTTGCCAGGGAAAGTTTTAAAAACTTGGCTGTTTTACAACCGATTTTAATTTTTATTGCTTTATTAGAAAGATAATTTACTGCAAATTACAATTTTTTAATAATTTTAATTCAAACTCGTTTTAAAATATAAACACATTTGAGAAAATAAATAAAAAGTCATATTTTCCCCTTGTAATCCCTATTTCAAACTTTAGGGCCGATGCGGAACCTCTTCCCGATGTATGATTATCCTAATTTTTTGCAAGACGTGGTTTTATAACCAATTGAAAATTTTTTAAAGGCGGGAATGGTTAATCGCTTTCATTTTTTCTTTATATAAGTTTGGAGAACCCTAATGGCCATATACCACCAAGGAAATATATGGGAGGACATGTATGGTAACGTACTGAACTATGCATAGTTGTGTACACAGAAAAACTAAAATCGAGTTTCAATTAAAATATTTGTAAATACAATTAAAAATTTTATTGAATTTGAACCAGCAAAAAAATTTTATTTAAATTTAAATTAAAATAATTAGCTCAGTTCTTATTCACTAAATGTCTATAATTTTGGGCTATATTCGCTATATCTGTTTTATAGTTAATGCGTTGTGTAGATGGTATTTTCATTATCTGTAACATTTCTAACATATATCTACGTCTGTAATTATTTTCTATGTTCAAAATTGTCGTATTATCAAAATCAGGATAATGATTAGAGTTATTGCAGTGTAATGCTGTTTTTTGTGTAGGAATGGTGTTCTTGTATTTTTGATCTGATTTATGTCCTGCAATTCTGGTTTTAAGTTTTTTTTTTTTTTTTTTTTTGATAATACGACAATTTTGAACATAGAAAATAATTACAGACGTAGATATATGTTAGAAATGTTACAGATAATGAAAATACCATCTACACAACGCATTAACTATAAAACAGATATAGCGAATATTACCCAAAATTATAGACATTTAGTGAATAAGAACTGAGCTAATTATTTTAATTTTAAATAATATATGAAATTCAAAATAGTTTTTTTTGTTCTGTGTTATATTTTCATTTTAAATATTTGTAAAAACATTTTTGTTTCCTTATCTTTTTTAAACTTAAAATATTTTTGTTTCATATGATATTTATATTTTTCATATTGTCAAAAAGTATTTTTATGATTTCCCGCCTTTTTTAAAATTTTATATATATGTTTTTATTGTTGAAAAAAATTATATAATTTCCCTGAAGAAGTCACCCAATGTGGTGACGAAATATTGGAGGAAAAGAAATAATAAATAATCATTATTATTATTTTTTATAAAAGGATCTTGAACTCGATTTTAAGTAATAATATATTATAATATTGAAGATCGAATAAAGGAGGATAAATATAGGGAAAAATCGATAAAATAAAAAAATTTTCATGCTCGATAAAAAAAATTAATTTGAAATTTTGTACTAATATTTATTATTTTTTTTTGCTGATTTTAGCAAACAGAATTTAAATTCCACTTAACAAAAAGTTTACTAAAATTTAGTAGCGGCAGCTAGTTTTTTCTACGAATTTCATTGTACTACATGTCAGCAGACATGTGTTGCTTAGATTAGCAAAAAATACCGCTGGGTTTAAATTAACAAAACTTCCCGTAATAACAGCAACATTTTCAATTGCCATTACAGACTTTTTTGGTGAGTGTATATGATCTTATCTAAATATTTTTACAAGGGTTAACTCAAATATAAAAAAAAATATATTTAACAGTTTTATTATTGAAGTTTATATTTTATAGTTGATCTTTTTTTAAGTTCAACAGTTTTATTATTTTTGCTTATTTCAGCAGTTTTTTTCTACAAAAATTTTTAACTAATTTTTAGTAGCTTTAGCAAAATTTTGTACAGAATCACAGAGAAAACAGATTCGGGCTGACAACCGAATTTGTAGTCAATCGAAAGGTTCGTTTATGGTAACCAAATTTTTCGGTTGTGACAACTGAAAACCAATTAAAGCATAAGTCATTTGACTGTGACAACCGTCTTTCGGTTGTCTCAATAAAAATTCGGTAGTCACAACCAAAACATTCGGTTGCTGCAACTGAACAATTCGATTGGCAACAAATTCGGTTGTCAGCACGAATCTGTTTTCTGGGTTATTCTTTCTATGAGTGTCGTATCAATGATTGTAGTTTTACCGTCAAGCTGTTGTGTTATCGTACCCCAATTACTTATTTATACTCACTTTCATTAGCCAGGGATGATTTGGTCCAGATTGAAATAGAATTTCTTTGTGGCCACTACCAGCAGAATCCAAATTAATTAATGCTCTAAAACAAAAAAAATTTGTTATTATTGATTTTATTAAAGTTTCACTAGAAGCACTATTTACTTGCAATGCTTAGCCCATTTTTGTTGAGTAATAAAACCATGAGAAGCCTGTAAAGGATTTTCTTCGGCACCATTAAAAAGAAATACTATAGGATGTTTAAATGTTTCCCGATTGGTAGCTAATACTCGTAGAATTTCCAACATAATCACCACCATTGCACCATCATCACCAGCACCTTAAAAATGAACAGATGTTACTCTCTATACTTCTAACATTACGTTTACTCAAAGCTTACCTGGACTTCCCGGTTTAGAATCAAAATGACTATTTATTAAAAGATAATTTTGTGAAGTTGAATTTTTCGTACTTAATTTTACTACAAAATTTTGTAAACCCTGATACATATTTATCATGGTCGAAAGCATATAGGCGCCAGATACCACCTGTACATCTACTTCCATTTCGTACAAATCATGATGCATGACCCGCCTAATTTTTTCGATTTCATCCTGTAACAATTGCACCGTAAGATTTTCATTAGCAAAACTACCCGTTACTTTTGGACCAATTATGTCAAAATTAAATAAAATACGTTCTGCTCTTTCGCCTATGAATTCTCCTTGATATTGATTTTCATTTTCCACTGTCAAACCCTTTGGTAGATGAAAGAAAACTGGTATGACTACTGCAATAAATAAGGTAAACCAAAATAGTAAAAATGCCGGAGCATAATACCAGCCCATTCGTTGACTTTTCTCCTTTGCAGAACCCATATCTCTGACTGAGTTGTCCCAGAAATTGTCGGGGGCTGTAAACTAGAAGAGAAACATTTTTCCTTTTAGCGATATTAAAATTTAATTTCGTCCTTATTACTAATTACTTCCACCTTGTCCACCATATTTTCAAAATGAGATCTTAGCGCAGTCCCTTGCCGCGGCAAACTAAATAAAATTGTTGTAATACTGAGAGTATTTAGCTAAAATCTTAGTAACTCATATTGTAAATTGTTATCAAAATTGATTTTTTTATCCAAACGTAATAAAATACCAACAAAATGTTTTATTATGTATATCTAAATAATTTATTTATTTGAAGCACTATAATTTAGTTACAAACTATAAACTAGTGGTCGATAGGGCCATGGCAACAAGGCCTTAGGCTCATATTTCCAAGTTTATACGCATCAGTTTATAAATAGACAAAATGCTGGGGTTCTTTTAAATAAAGATTTCTATGAAAACACAATAACAGCTGTGGCTAGAATCTACTACTCTTTGATATAGTTTTTTTTTAATTTGAAGATGTTAACCCAGATGTTTTAGAAGATTTCGATTATAAAACTTTGTGAGCGGACCATCGAACCATTTGTGAAACTTGGATATGCGATAGAGAGGACAAAAGAAGTAAACTTTGGGTAAAAAACAACATTGCTTTCCAATCTTATTTTAATAGGTTTCAAATTCGAAACTTTTTTCTTTGAGAACATTTCACTATTTTTATTATTCCCACGGCTATATTTTCAAAATTACTCTCTTTGCAACATATCCAAGATTCATTACAACCTGAGGGTCCGACCCAGGAGGCTTCCCTTTTTAGTGCTTAACAAAAGTTATGCATGGAATGAAATAGATAAAGGTTAGTGTTTAACTTTAATTACTTTTTTTGATGAGTAACCCACCTTTAGTGGTAAAGGAAAGCTTACCCCAGCAAGATTTATTGAGAAGCGGTAGTTAGAAAAATATTAGGAAGAGAATGTCAGTTGTTTAATACTTAAACTATCGTAAGATTAATATAGAAACATTTTCTTGAGCTAAACTAAATACCAAAATGTTCCGATTGTATGTAGCATTTTCCAGGCAGAAACTTTTGCAACAAACTTAACTGCACCGGTAATAATAAGAGAGGTATATTATGTCTATGTAGACACTGTCGAACTTTGAAAGTTTTGAGATCCTATACAACATTTTCTTGCTTGAGAAATTGTTTTAAATATCTTGGGCAATTTAATCGGCACACGGTCTGTCAGGAAACAAAAATTACTGATAATTGTTTGCAAAATGACTCTGAGACAGTTGCTTTCTCTATACAAGAGGATGTCTTACAAGAGATGTGATAGAGAAGAAAAAATTAATGTCCAATCTCATGTTTAATGGATAAAATTCGTAGAATTGCTTGTATGGGAACATGCACCCCCAGTTTAAAACCAAGAACTGTGAAACAATATGATGTACAGATTTAAAGTCATCTGGCCACTCAGCCAGTCACCGCGCCAGCTACCCACCTAATCACAAAATTTGCCTGTAAAATACCTTTTCAAATAATATGTGGAAATAGAATCACTGTAATAGAAGTTTTTGAAATTGAGGCGCCTAAACTTGGCTAGGTGGCTGGACGATTGGCTCGATGATTTTAACTCTGGAGCATAAAAGTTCAGTCGAATATACAATAAGATAGCTCTTTGAAATACTTTTTACTCAATACCCCATATGTAATGTAATATGTAATCCTGGTTTCAAATAAATACGAAAATTCTTTAAAAAAATGTTTAGCTCCCGCTCTTTTTTCTCCTAAACTTGAGATTGGGATGGGTCCGTTAATTTTTTATCCATACACACCCTGTAGGAAGCCTGGGGTCTAGTGTTTTCAAGTCAGCACTTTTGTCGACTATTTTGGGTGACTTTTTGCTGACATAATTAACAAAGCGTCTACCCTTTTTACATTCCTCTTTTTGTTGACAATGTCACCAAAAGCTATTACACTTTTACATTACTTTCTTTGCAGCTACAAAGCTGTGCTTTCTCTTGATTTTTTTGTTTCATTTTCTTAAAAATATATGTCCATAGCTGTTTTTAATTAATCATAAAGAAAAGTGAATTTCAAAGGTAAATATGAATATAATTTGAACAAAATATATAATGAGCAAAAGCAATTACAAAAGACTTGTCAAAAAATAATCAATTTTCTATAAAAATAACGAGAAAGAGGCAACAATTTTTAGTGAGAATTGTAATTCTAGACATTTTGTGAAACGTGATGTAAATTAAATGGAGCTATGGAAGATTTTGTACAGTCTTTTGAAGATTTGTCTACTTCAAAATTAAATTTGCGCGAAAAACGTATTTACTTTAATGAAATTTATAAAAATTTTTATTAATAAAATATCTAATTGTCCGAAATAAATGCACCTGTTTAAACTTATTTTCCTTCCTAGTGTGAAAACTAGTAAAAAGTTCCAAAAGTTTAGACTACAATTACTAATATGTACTAGAGAATCTCTGGTTTCAATGTCTACACCAAGTAAATAGTTGTGTAGATTCGCAATGAAAAGCACATGTTAAATGTCTATAGCAGAGAGCGTTGTCTGGGGCATAATTAGTCAGTAGTACTGGTTAGAAAGTCAATAGTGAATCAGTACAGTTTCACTATCGACATTTTTTTCAGGGCATAAAGTGAAAAACACGTGGCTTCACATAAAGATGACGTGACAAGTGCAAATATTTTTTGTTTATCCAATAGCGCTAGCTGCTAGAAAAATTGTGTCAAAATTTCATGACATTTCATTTATTAGAAAAAAATTAGCGTTATAAAAATCATGCTGCTTTTAAAGTTTGAAAAAAAATGGATTGCTGAGTTTCGTGTTTTGATTAAACATGTTTTTTTTGGTGGGAAATGTATTGATAAACATTATGGTGAATCTTTGCCATCATATTCAATGGTTAAAAGGTGGTATTCCGAATTTAGACGTGGTCGTACGAACACAAATGATGCAGATCGTTCTGTTCGTCCAAATGAGGCAGTTACCGAAGAAAACATTAGAAAAGTGTACCAGGTTGTATTGGATGATCGAAAGATAAAAATGAGTAAGATTGCTGGCATCAAAAAGATAGCAACAGAGCGAGTTCTGCATATTAAATGAAAAAGTTTACTGCTCGATGGCTGCCGCATTTTTAACAGCGGAACAAAAACTGGGACGAGCTCATAATTCAAACTATGTTTTTGAGATGTTTGAAGTAAATGTAACAGAATTTTTACGTCGATTTATAACAATGAATGAAACAATATATACCGGAGTTCAATAGATAGTCTGCGGAGTGGTTACAAGCGTGCGAAAGCCGACCAAAGCGACCAAAGACTCAACAACCAGCTGGTGTTATTTTAAGGATGCACGGGTATAATATTTATTGATTACTTACACCCAATTCACACGACGATCTTAAAATCACGACTTTTTTTAATTCTCCTTTAAAGTAACTTCCAAAAACTTAACACTTTCATACAATGATTTAGTCCCCATGATTTTTTACTTTCCTCTTTACAACCTGATGTGTGTACGTAATTACACAGTGTTTTTGTATTGTAGAGCAGGGATGGAAAAGTTGATACAAAATAAATAAAAAAAAAGTTGCTCGATAAAAAAAATATAAATTTCTATATTCGAATTCGTAAAGCAATTTCATAAGAAATGAGCAGATCAAATTAGTAAATTTTTTTGTTTAATATAAAAAATTTATATGTTTACGTTGTGTGTTCATTTTTATTTATATATATATTAATTTTATGAAATGTTTTTGTTAAAAAAAACTTTAGTACTCTGAGCGTCAAAAAAGTAATTTTGAATTTTTTTTTTGATACCGAAAAAATCCAATTTTCCATCCCTGTTGTAGAGCTGTTGACACATTTAAAGAGAAAATCAAATGAAGCAACATAACAAAAAAACGAATGTGTGTGAAGAAAAATATTAAAAAAAACAATCACCGAGAACAGAAAACGTGATTTTTTTTTCTACCCCGATTGCTTATCTACACCGTTCGCCTACATACTCAAACAATCATAATTTTCAAACATGGTGGAAAGTCGTCGTGTGAATTGGGTGTTAGAGAAAGGAAAAACAATAACTGTTGAGTTATTGGACATATTGGATGAAGAAATTCATCTGCTTTGGCTTCAGAAAAATTGAAGTCTTTACATTACGAATTGCTTCCCCACCGCCCGTATTCTCCAGATCTGGCTACCATCGATTATTATTTGTTCCCAAACTTGAAAAGATGGCTCCAAGGAAAAATATTTTTCACAAATGAAGATGTTATATCAGAGACGGGAGCCTATTTTTAAGAATTTGACAAATCGTATTTTTTCAAGGGTATCAAGATGTAAGAGGATCAAAGAAGTGCATTTGACTTAACGGAGATTACGTTGTGAAATAAAATTTATTTCAAATCCAAAAAAATATTGGTTTCTGATTGTTAGGCCTCGGAATTTTCACACCATGTATTATATCCGAGTTTCTGTGAAATCGAAATTTCCACTAGGAAGAGTTCCTTTGTTAGTTCCTATATTTGAGTTGTTTATTAGAATCGGTGCATGATGTCCTAGTTCCTTTGGTCAGTAGAATCAGTAACATAATGTCTGGGGAGATGAGAACAAGGTGGATGGCACAAACTGTTTGTTGAATGTTTGGATTCCATAACCGTGAACTAATCCAAGCGAAAAAAAACTCTTTTTGGATTGCTTCAGTCTATCGCTGACTGGCCCTCCTGACTTTCCGGGTGTACTTGCTTTCTGGCGGGCATCCTATCTTAACGAATAGTTTTTTCTTTTAGCTCTTCTAAAAACATAAATCTTTAGGTTAACTGAAGCTAACCATTTATTTGATTAAAGAACTTGTGTTCGGAATTCATACACATATTAAAAAAAACTTAAGTTTGTAAGAAATTAAGAGGCTCTAGCGCTTAAGAAAAACCTTGTTTGACATAAAAATAAAATAAATTGTATATTCTTAATTAGCCGTTGACACTTCACATTTCAAATATCAAAAACTTGTGTAATATTTTCAAATATTTTCTGGTTAATATTTAAATAAAGTGTAATGAATTTACATGAAAATTACCTTGCAACAATATTTCAATATATTTTTTTTTTACTATTTAACTATTTTATTTTTTTATTACATAACCGTTAAAAAAAATCTTGTATCTTATAACTGCAGATGATAGTGGCGTTAATTGTTATTTCCTTTGGACTTTAATTTATAGTACTAGACAACGTTTTTCTTGCGTTCACCCCAAGAAAAACAAAAAAAAAAAAAACTTTATAATCGCATTCACTCACTCGCTGGCAGTGGTAATCTTAGACTAATTTTAACGCCAGCATCAATTGTTATCAAAGAGCTCTCAAAAAAAAAAAAAAAAACAAAATAAACCAGTCACTATAAAATCTCAAATGCGTAATCCGCGCCAGCATTAAAATGCAGAGACCAGATCAACCGATGATAAAGAGAGACTAACTAAAAAAGCCACATAGTCTGCGGTTTGATAAAAAATTAATTTACTCAAAATAAACAAAAAAAAAAAATTCATTTACTTGTCACTTATTTATGATACGAGTAGTTTGAAATTATTCATACAACTTTTAAAGATGTTTTTCGGAAAGGTTTTTCAATTTAAGCTGCAACTAAGATTCAAATTGACATCTTTTTTTCTCTTTATTAAGGAAATGCTCCAGATCGATAGGAATTGTGGTAATGTTGCCTAATTTGGCAAAATTTTTAAACAAAATTCTGGGTATTTAGAGGCTTTTGATTTTTCAAATCCTATAGTAGAACAATAAGTGTCTTCCTAATGTTCATTTACATTTTGTCGTTGAATAATTTTGTACATACTAGGGATGCCAAACGGGAAATCCCGGGATTTTTCGGGATTGACAAATCCCGAATCCCGGGATTTTTTTGTAAGCAATCCCGGGATTTTTTATTTATTAATATTATGTACACATTGAAACATATGGTGAAAAATTATAGATTTACTTAGTTTATTTCTTAAATTTACTCAAATTTTTTTATTTTTAAATGGAAAATTTTGTAAATGTTGATAAAATTACTAATGTTTTTAATAAATAAATGAGTGTTTGATACACCCCGTTTCCAAAAAAAAAATACATAGTTGCAATTTTACCTAAAATGCAAGGAAAACATGATAAATGATATATCAAAAAACAAATTACAAGGGGACAAGTTTAGCCTAACGTTCGAGAATGGACGTCGACTTCAAACAATAATATTGGTTAAGTACGCCTAAAGAAGTCAGGCACTGCTGCTAATTGCACTAAATATTTAGAAGAGAGATTAGGTGAATTTGGACTTACATTATAGAACGACATAGTCGGTTTTACCACTGACGGAGCGACCACTATGCAAAAAATTGGAAAGCTTATAACTCCAAAACGGCAGCTGTGTTTTGCTCATGGCTTGCATCTTGCTTTAGTCTAAGTATTTTATAAGGCTCTTCCCAATTCTTGTACCGAACAAGAATTGTCTTCTTCTGAAGACGATGACGATTCATTTGAATTGTTTGAAATGGGATGTAGGGAAAGTCAAAGTGATATTACCGAAAGGTTTTATATAAAGCCGACTATTGAAAAAGTTCGAAAATTAGTAAGAATGTTTAGAAAATCTCCAACGAAAAACGACATTTTACAAACATATGTTAAAAAATAGGAAAAGAGCTAAAGTTGATGTTAGATTGCAATACAAGATGGAATACATTGTTCGACATGTGTCAGCGGTTTTAAGAGTTGGAAATTCCTATAAAAAAGGCTTTAATTGATTTGAAATCACAACCTTTTTCAGATGATGAATTTATTTTGCTTAAACAAATTGTAAGCATTTTGAATCCTATTAAAATTACTCTTGAAGCTTTATGTCGTAGCGATATGACTTTGTGCAAAGCTGATGCTGCTTTGGTATTTAAGTTGAAACAGATTTCAACAATGAAGTGTGACTTAAGTAGCAAATTGTATAGATCTCTCCGGAAAAGAATAGACGAACAGCATACTCAACTCTTTTAAAATTTTTGAAAAATCCAAAAGTAAAATCAGATTTTGATGACAATTTAGACATGATTCTAATAAAACAGAATTAAAACTATTAATTACTCGTTTTACAAAAAGAGCTGATTCAAATGTTAATGTGGTGTCACTTGAAATTGATGACTCCATATCAGATGAGGAATTTGAAGAAGACAGTGATGTCTCAATTTTACAAAAATTAAACAATGCTATTGAACAATGTAAAAGCCCAATCTGTTAAAGCAACTGATAACGACTTAGACACCCAACTTGCCAAAGAAATCAGCTTGTTTGTTTTAGGAGGTGCAAGAGGTAAATATTTGCAATCTGCATACAGCTTTTTACAAACCATTTTACCAACGAGCGTAGAATGCGAAAGATGCTTTTCAACAGCAGAGTATGTTGGCAACAAAATTCGATCAAGATTATCCGATGAATCTTTAGACGCCTTGATTTTTCTAAGAAGCTATTTAACAGTAAACAGTATATCTGAAGTATAAATCAGTATTTTAAGAATAAATTTGAATACGCAATGAAAAATTCGTATGTTAATCAAAAATTTGACATAAGTTTTATTTAAAATTAAATCAAAATGTGATTCATAAATTTTAAATTCATATAAATAAGTTTTTGTTTTGTTATTTTTTACAATTACATAAAATGTAATTATTATTTTTTGTTTTACTTCATGAATTCCTTTTAAACATACATAAAATATGTATTATTAAATAAATATACTATTAAACAAATACAAAAAAATGCTTTATTTTACCACAAAATTATTTAAGGAAATAATACTAAAAAAATTAAAATCCCGAAATCCCGAGAAATCCCGGGATCCCGGAATTTTCGGGATTTCGGGATCGAGATTTTAGAAATCCCGAATCCCAGGATTTTTAAATGTTAATCTCGATTGGCATCCCTAGTACATACGTACGTATGTACTCAAATATGTAAAATATATTTGTATCTGTTTTATGACCAGAACGAATCTAAACAACAACAACCATATAATACTATAATCGCTATTACGAAAAACACTTGTTTATAATTTTGGAGTTTCCAAACTGCACGAGAAGTACTAACTTGTGTGCTTAGACTTTTAAAGAATCAATTCCTAAAGTATTATTTCAAAGAAGATTTAAACAATGGACTAGAGGGAAACATATGTAAACAACTCGGTTTGACGTTTCTACTTGCATTTAAGTTTCAACGAATGGAACAGCAAAGGGAAACAGAAAACGATCATATGTCTTTTCATTTCAGCTGATTGGGAATATGAAATAATCCAGATTGTAAGCTAGAGTTTGTCAGTTTTTTTAAAGGCTTTATATTGATTTTCATCCCCGAAAATTCCCAAATTCTTATTTTCTGATCCCCAAAAACCCCCTAAATGTTTTTAAACAAAATTCGTGTTCTTTAAATTAATTTAAATAAAACTTATTTTTGTAATGTAAATCATTTGCAGCGGTATTTTGTACAATTAAATTGATTTTATTTGATAAAGAGAAGGAGATAAAGAGAAGGAAATATTTTAATCCAATACCGGCCAGGAATTTTTTTTTTGTTGAATCTGGTACTGAATTTTGGGGAAGATTTTGATGGTTAATGGGAAGTCTCAAATCCAAATCTGGAAATTATTTATTTTTAATTTTTTGGTTGTTGCGTGCATTGTTATGCCCTGTCTCTACAATAAGGACCTATCGGATGCGAACATCTTCGCGTATTTTTATATCACCCGGTCGAACTAAAAATTTTCCGGAATTCGCGTGATGCCTTATGCATCACTGACTGGAAATGGGTTAATATCGGGGGTTTACTAACGCAACCTCGTATCTCAAAAACTACAACTTTTCAGGAGAGACACAAAAATATTTTATATTAAACTCGTGACATTTTTTAATCATTTTTTTTTTAATTTAAAAAGTAATGATGAATTTAAAATAAAAAAATGTCACGAGTTTATTATAAATTGTTTTTTTGTATCTTCTGAAAAGTAATATTTTTTGAGATATGAGGTTACGATAGCAAACCCCGATTTGTATAACACAAATTTGTCTAACTTGAAACTATTCATAGCTATAAAGTTGGAACAGTATTGATCATTTGGGCATTGAGTACTTAATACTTAAAAAAAGTTAAATTAATACTTCCAGAGTTGTATTTTTCTGTATATAAGCGGAATTTGGTCTGAAAAGATTATGAAAATGTAAATCTGTTTTTGGTATCAAAATATAACAGGGGCTGAAACCCTGAAAAAAATGGGTTCAGGTTCGGTTTAACATTTAAAAAAAGTACAAATGTTTTATTAAAAGGAAATTGATTTATTTTTCAAAGAAATTTTCGTTTAATTTTAATTTTTTAAGTTTTCTTCTTTTAAATTTGTTCTTTGTGGCGACAAAATAAATTTTAAGGCTGAAGAATTTGATTTAGGAAATCGTTACTTCTTATTTAGAACTTTTTTGAGCATGTCTTCATCTTCTGAAGAACAAAATATTGATTATCTTCTTCTCTTTCCATTTAGAAATTTTCGAAAATTTTAATTGTTTTTAAAATATGTTTTTTAAGCATTTTCAACATCTTCGGGACTTAGCATTTATTTAAATCTGCTATATAGATATAATGCTGTAATCGAAAGTGAATTATTTATAAAGTGGTTTTCTCTTTTTATAATATTTAAATATAATTCTTGTGTTTTGTCATCTTTTGTTAGCTCTAATTTAAAACTAAGCCAGATTCTATAAAAATTGCCTGAAGTCATCTGTTCTTCTTGAAGTTTCAGCGTTTATTTTTTAACAGGTGCAAAACCTACTACGAATTTTTTACAAATATTCCAAATATCATCAGTCATAGTTAATGCAGCATCCATTAATTCCAAACAAAAACTTCTGTATTACAATAAGGCTTGAACCATGTCATAACTGGATGTCCATCTAGTTTGACAGTCTAGTACGGCTTTTTTTCAAGTTTAGCTTTTTAGCTAAAGAGAAATTTTTGGTGTTCGGAATTTTTTGCAAAAAGCTCTGGTTTGATCAAGTACTTGCTTAAAAGGACTAGATAAAGTGTCGAGCACTAAAAACTGGAATGCAAACGGATCAATAAGTCCGTGACTTTTTGAATGAACAGTTTTTTTTGCAAAAAAAAAATATTTTTCAACATAATCTCCTTTTGGCTCAATACACTTAGTCCAACGTTTCTCCAATTTATGTATCCCTGTCAAAAAATGGGATTTTTTGAGGTCCATAAAATAGGCATTTGTTTGATCAATAATTTGATTGTTGGAGCTAAATCTCTTTCCACCGAGCCATTTCTTCAGGTTTGAAAATAGGAAAAAGTCACTGGAGGCTAAATCCGGAGAATATGGCGGACGAGGTACCAATTCGCAGCCCAATTCATGGAATTTTGCCATTGAGACTACACATGGTTTACCCGTGCATTATGGTCAATTGAGAGCAAACGCGGCACGCATCTTGCAGGCAGCTTTCTTAAATCCAACTGATCATATAAAATCGAAACCACACTGCCATATGAAATGCCTATGGCATCAACAATCTCACGCACTTTTACACTTCGATCTGTCAAAACCATATCGTGGATTTTTTCGACATTTTCGGGTGTAATGTAAGGCCACAACTGAAGTCAGTAAACCACTTTTTTACCATTGAAATCGATGGTGCAGAGTCCCCATAGTATTTATCAAGCTTTTCCTTGATTTAATTGGCGGTTTTTTTTTCGCAAAAAATAATATTAAATGAGAAAACGAAATTCAATTTTTTCCATTTTTAAAAAAATCCACGAGGTTGTATGCTTTGAACAGCTGTTAAACGTAAAGTAAATGACGGAAATTGCTTAAAATTTGAGAGTAGTCTATTACCAAAAAAATCTGTTAACTGGTTTTTGAGTTAGAGCGATATTCGTAAAACGTGTCCTGATGGTGTCCTTTGTGTCCTGGAGCAACAACAGAAACTTATTTTTCAAGTAGGGACTCTTAACATCCTTTGCTATTATCAATATTGTATCACAGAACGTAAATATATTTTTGGTGATTTTTTAAATATTTTTTTATTTGTCAAAATTTACGAAATTTTGACTTTACAGCCTTCTCGCTGGAAAATCGTTCGTTAAACAAAAAAAGTTTAAAAGGCAAGAAAAAAATAGTAAATTATGTTTTCTATCGATACAAAGTAATTGCTTTAATTAGAAATCATCATTTAGCAAAAAAACTACTTAATATCTGATAACCGCTTTTTGGCGGTTTTGGTCAATAGAGGGTAAACAGCAGAAAATACATTCCATTCGTCTACGGCCCTATTTATAATGAAAAATTAGTTAGCGTCTATCATAAGTTCTATTTATAATAAATTTCTTATCCACCTTTTAAACTCTAGTTAACGAACTATCAAACACTTACTATATGTTTGAAAATCAGTGTCAAAATAAGTTTGTAGACAAAATTGAAAAATACAATAAAAAAATTTGTGTGCAAATTTGCGAAAAAATACAAAAAAATTTAATAATAATGGAAATTCTTGACCAATTAAATGATTTGGACCTTTTAAGAAGTGAAGTTCGCCGTCGTTCTCCTAAAATTTATAAAAAGAGAACAAATCCATTTTTTAAATATTCCGACGCTGAGTTTCGTAAAAAATATAGATTCACGAAACAAAATGCAAAAGAATTAATAAATATGGTGAAGGACGAACTGAAAGGAAAGGGAAATGTAAACCACAAAGTTGATTTTCTTTAAAACAGGTGGCATTATTACCAAAAAATATGATGGCATCACAATTTTCAGAGTTGTTTTTTTAATATTTATTTGACAGAAGAAAAGGGATTATAAATAAACTCTGTACCAACTAGCTACTAAGGCTAATCAGTATACTAGTTAGTACATCGTTGTGTGCGATGTATTAGCAGCAACTAACTTTTCATTACAAATACGGCCACTAGTGTATAATACATTTTTGCATGTATTTTCCATATTTACAAAAACAATTATACTTTTTTTTATTCATTTTGAATAATTTTCATGATCTTGAACCGAAAGAAGAATATCTCCAAAAAATTTCTTTTTAATACACGATTTAAAATTTTTTATTTGATGATCCAACAAAAATTTTAAAGATCTGTTTGTGCTATTCCATACATATGTATGCATTATTAAATAATTTATATTTTAAGGTTGGACATTTCAGATTTTTAATTGTATTATTAATTTTCTTGGGTTATGTTTCATTAATTTCGCTTAGTAGGTTAAATACGATAGTGACACACGACACACGTAAGCTTATTTATGCGTTTTCTTTTGAATACTCACTAAAGTAATTTATCAACATTGGCTTTAAATGGAAGCAGGCTTATGGAACACAGTTAACGAAGCTGTAGCCGTTACGCAAAGAAAACAGATTCATTGTAATTGTAACTGAATTTATCTTCAACTGAATAGTTTGGTTGCAGCAACCTAATTATTCGGTTGTTACAACCAAATGTATTCCTGATCTGATTGAAATATATGGTTTCAATTAAAATTCTGTTGTATTAGCCGAATTTCGGTTGACACACAACAAATTTAGTAATCACAACGAATCTGTTTTCTCTGTGTAATATATTACATTCCATCCGATTTGAGACTTTTTCTGGGACATTGTGTTATCGGTTCTAAATATTGTTAACTTAACTAATTCTAGGTAAAGAATGGTGATCTCAGAACTGTTATTCTTTTTTCCTTTACCAGTTCAGGTGTTTTAGCCAGTTAACATTTAAAATTTAGTCGTGAAAGTGTTAAGATTCATGTGCCTACTGAAGAGTATTGGGCCCCGCAGTTGAGAAAGGCATGGGATTCTAGTTTTCAGGATTGTTCGAAGATGGAAATAAAAGCAGAGTGAGAGATATTGTACATTCGAGTTTCTTTACCACTTCCGAAGTAGTATAGCTGAAGTTAAACTAATTGACAGAGCCACGTGGATAATAAGGAAAAACTTTTTTTTAGATGATTTGCCGCTTGTGATGAATTTTTGTCTTCGGCTGGGGTTCGACCTGAGTCTGTCGTGGTCCGTTAAAAATCTGCTTCCTTTGAAATAATCTCCTCGATCATTTCGAATGTTTTAATACAACTGTACAATCTTATGTCGCACACAGTTTTATTTACCAAGATCTTAAAACTGACTGGGCTTCCTGTAAACGGGTTAGTATTCAAGAATTATAACACTGGTATTTAGCATCTGAGGCGGTTCCTCCGAATTGTTCGGTAGCTAAGTCACTTTCAATGGCAAAAATGGAAAAAGGGTTCTTAATAAGATTAGCAAATATTTTCAAGTAACTCACAAGAATGATCGGCAGGCATGTGAATCGGGTTAAGTCATAAAATGTTGTTTCGAATTACGATTAGGGAATATTTCTAAGTAACTCATGAGAATGATCAGCATTGAGTTGGATTAAATCATGAAATAGAGGAAAATGTTCTAAATACGATTAGTAAATATATATAAGTGACGACTTTACTTCATTTTGACAATTTGTTGGTTAATATTTTGATGATTTTTTTAAAAATATAGATTATTTTGAAAATGTTTGGATTTTTTAACTTTTTCTGTTTTCACCTCTTAAAAAATATTTAAATACACTCAAAAAATAATAATTTTACAATTTCGTTATAGCATCTGATAAATAAAATCATTCGTTATATTTTTTACAAAGCGTCCCAAAGTCAATAACATTTAATATAAACCTTAATTTTTTCACCTCGGGGATTGTAACTCATGAGAATGATCAGCATTGAGTTGGATTAAACCATGAAATGGAGAAAAATGTTCTAAATAAATTTTATAGATTTGGATTCGCTTATTTTGAATCTACTTTCTAAATGTTTAAAAATTTTACGAGATTGTCCTTTATTATGAGATTTATTCTTTAAAATAGGAACAACATTTTTTTAAAAGTTTAAAAAGCAGGATTCGAAATCTGGGCATCAAAGTCAGGGGATGCGCAATACAGGTCATTGTGTTGGTATCAGGAGAATATGTTATGAGGAAAAAAGGAAAAGTATTTATCTTCATTGTAATTTTTAGGGAAGACTTTTGCTGAGATTTTACACACATGCACGAATTTTGTCTGTAATGCGACAACATATTATGTGCTACGAACAGTATCACACAACCGTATTCCAATGATGTTCCAATGGGTCAATAGAGATGGATACCCTAGTGTGATTGATAAACACCAATGCTCTCTGCCAATAACTCCAAAATATACAAGTTGTAATCCATCTTCAATCGGATATAGGTTGCATATGCTTATTGCAGCGCACATCATACTGAATTTTCATGCCCAGAAAATTGTCAGGGAGAAAGAAAAGAACTTTGCGCGCACCCCTGAATTCAGCTAAAATTCGTTCGATAAGACCTGATCTATAACAACATGTACGATATAGTGCGATCTCTGAGAAAGCTCAAAATAAATTGAGAGAAGTGCCATCATGCCATACACGATCGAACGCCTTAATCAAGAGCAACCACTTTGCTTTCAACAATTCTGTGAATGGAAGGTTTCCAATTTTCCGAAGGAAACGCTAACAGGTCGCCTGTAGAACGACTTCTACGAAAACCATACATTCGAGCACTAAGAAGTGAATTAGACTCTAAATAAAGGGTGGTCCAACCACAATACACGATGTTAATTGTGAGTCGCACCTTAACGTCAAGTTTTTTGCCCAACTTAATTTGACATTTCTTTGCTTCAGTGTTTGACAAATTCAACCATGAAGAGGTACACAATTGAACAGCGCGTTAAGATTGTTGAAGCCTTTTACGAAAATGGGCGTTCAAATAAAAATTGAATTTGGTCAGCATAATCGATCAAGTGTGTCCACAATCGGGAGAATTTCAGCAAACCTGGTCCGTAGGAAATGTAAAAACACCTGTGCATGCTCGCCAAGTTCGCTCTGCGAAAAACATTGCTGTTGTTCGCGATAGTGTGGCAGAAGAGCCGTCAACCTCGACTCGTCGTCGTGCCCAACAATTGAACATCTCACGGAACATCTGATGAGAATTTTAAGTAAATATTTGAATTTACACGCTTACAAGATTCAATTGACTCAAGAGCTGAAAACTACTGACCATTTCAAGCATCGTCAATACGCCCAATTGTTGGTTGAACAGACAGAAGGGAATGGTGTCTTTGCAAAGAAAATCATCTTCAGCGACGAGACACACTTTCACCTCAGTGGATTCGTTAACAAGCAGAACTGCCGCATTTGGGCAAATGAGAATCCACGAGTGATTGTTGAAAAGCCGATGCATCCACAAAGAGGGACTGGCGGCGTCATCGCGCCGTACTTCTTCGACAATGAGGTCGGACAAGCAGTTACCGTGAATGGTGTTCGGACCACCCTTTAATTAACAAGAAGGTAATTAACCATGTACCTTCTGGTGGGCTCCCATCAGAGAACTGCAAAATCAACTTTTTTCTTGATTTAATCATACACAAAAATTCTTGTTCACTTTTAATAATTCAATAAAATTCACTGTAGAATAAAATCAGCATCATGTTACTGAACGCGTAATTGGAATCAGTGTGAATCATCTGTCGTTTATGTTTTATGCAAATGCAAATGATGCTGATTTTATTCTACAGTGAATTTTGTTGAATTATTAAAAGTGAACAAGAATTTTTGTGTATGATTAAATCAAGAATAAAGTTGATTTTGCAGTTCTCTGGCTCCCATTCATCTTAACCCATAAAATATAGTGCTTAGGAGACTGTGTAAAAAGAGTTAGAAAACTTCGATTTGCTTGAAACTTTTGGCCGTTTTTTAATTTGTTTAATTTAAATTATTAAATTTTGCTTTAAAAGAGAAGATGTGAGGATTAACAATTTACAATCTGTTGACCTTTTTGTGCCAAGCGGAATTTGTCACTTCCGGTATGATTTGCATAGGATTCAAAAATAAATATAATCCAATTATTATCAAAAGTTTTGGTTCCAAGAAAATGTTACGATTTCAATAAGAAATCATTTTATTTATGCCTAAAAAAAAACTGATAAATAAATATAAGTTATATACTAAAATTTATTAAAAATCGCTTATAAACTATAATTAACTTAAAGTTAATACATAAATATGTAAAAAATTTCGTTCGAGTATTTAAAATGTTAAATAATTTATTTTTAAAATAGCCAACTCTCATAAGACGCAACCCAATCAGTAACACTTGCGAAATCGGGAAAATTTTCAACCAAATGTTGATATTTTTGGGTGCGTGTCTTGTTTTGATGGATCCAATGACCACCAATACCAATTTCCAAAGAAGGAGTTTCAAAGCTGCCAATTTTTTTCTAAAATAATATTAAAAAAAAATCAATGTTAAAAAAAATTCATTAATATTTAGAATGTTTAAAAAAAACCTACCTCTACATCTATGGTAAATTCCAAAGCTCGATCATCTTTACCATATGAAAAGTATATGAAATAAGGTTTCTGCCATTTCTCTTTAATCATGGTATCGTTGAAAGACCAATTTTGTATTTTAGCTTCTCCTTTAAGATCTATAAATATAGTCATATGATCTGGACCCTGTAGCTCAAATTGAAAACGTCTTTTAGTGGGAACATCTAACTGTGTGGTAGATGTAAGCTTGAGAATGGGCTTAGTACCAGGTAATATAGGAAATTCTTTAATGGCTATCCAAAAACTACGCTCTCTTTAAGGTGGAGTCAAAATAAAAGATACATAGTTCTTTAGAATTTAAATTTTGTTTTAAATTATTTAAATTTCAAAACTAACCTGGCTTTATGCCATCTGTGATTGTATAAAGGCATACCGCAAAACATTTCAGTGTCACAATATTCACTGACTTTGTGTTTTTTGCCAACAGCTTCGATATATTCTGATGGAAAATTGTTTTAGAATTTATTTGAAAATATCAGAAAAAAAGTAAAGAATTTTAATTATCTTACTATCGGCACTATTGATTTTACGATCCTGGGGATAAACATAAATGCCGGCCTCATTTAAACGTATGCTGCCATCAGCATTATAGAGAGTACGTTCAGCATGCTACAATTTAAAATTATACCAGTAATTTCAATTGGAGAATAATTAAAATCTTTATCATTTACTTACGATTAAAGAATATCGCTGGGTGGCAGTTTTGGCCTTGTAAGGAAATCCGACCGGCGTAACAGCGATAATTATAAACAACAAATTTATTGCAAGGAATGTTGAAATTATAATACGAGCTTTACGGAAAAATAAGAACAAAGGCATCTGAAAATAATCACTCGATTACAATTAAAAATACAATTGATTCCTCTAAGAAAACTTACAATAAAACCAGCAAATAATGTTGTCATAAATATAGCAATTAAAGCCATTAAGATATCAGGATTTGAGTCCGATCCAGAACGACCCATCATGGGAATCATGGTCATGTATGTAGCATGCGTTACAGAGGTATAATACAGGAATGGTAATATCTGACAAATCATAGCAGCTATTGCAAACCAATAGGCTTTACGGTGCCATTTTGTAATCAAATTTATAATAAGAGCAGCAATATCAAAAAGAACTGCCATCATAGACATAAAAGAGGAACGTAAACCAAGACTGGTTGCCACAATCGTTAGAATAATTAAACACAAACAATGGGAATGCATAAATAACTGTATGCGGAAACCCAAACTAAGTCTATCCTGTAAGGCAAAAGTAAGTAAGTTATTATTTTTCATATCAAATTTGTATATTATTTAATAACCTTTTTAGTCTTTTCCAGGTAACAAGCTGGCAATATGGCCATACCAAAGAGCATGGGACAGAAGTACAAACCTATTAGTAACCAATTTTCCGAATAATATGTTAAAGGTTGTTCCACACCATCCAAAAATACTGCTACTAGTAATGTTAAAGCAGTACCCAATGCTATTGAGACAATTTGTATGGCAAAGGAAAAGCTATAACGTTTTAAGACAGCTGGCCATGAAAGGCCAGATCTGGCCGACATGAAAAATAACGAGACACCTATGGCCAATAATGCTATAACACATACAACAATGTTGATGATAATGCCTGTTGTTTTGGTATAAAATACTATGTACCAGCCTAGGAAATCATAGAATATAACATTACCTATAGCATTATCCTAGAGGAAATGAAGTAGAGTAAAAAGTGAAATAGATTAAAATTATTATTAAATTGAAATTATCAAAAGGAAACAAGTAAAAAATTTGCGAAATGTGCAAAATCTTTGAATATCCTCCACCAGTCTAAAAAAAAATTTCACTGTAAAAAAATATGTGGTTGGAAGAAAAATTTAAGGTGAAAAAAAATTTTTGTGTTGAAAAAATTTAAGTGTAGAAAAAAATTGTTTAAAAATATTATTCACTTCTAAGCGACTGGTGAAAAATATGAGAAAATATATTATGTACCAGTCGCTACTATGAAATTGTACTAAAATTAGTGTTTCCAATTCGGTTAATCGATTAACCGAATTCTCGATTAATCGCCTCTATTTCGGTTAATGTCGAAACAAATAATTTAAAACTCAAATAATTATTCCACCCGAATAAACGATTGAAATAGGTCGATTAACCGGTTAAAATTTTAATATGAATTTTTCTGCTATTTTTCTTAAAACTTCCTAATTTTCTTAACTTTGGCAAGATAATCGTAGAAAAAACATTAACGAAAATACAATGAAATTATTTTCAAATCGACTGAATCAAAGCAAATGTTATATAGTTTTTAAAAAATATGATAGACAATTTTTTTTTTGTTTCAATTCCTTTAAAAAATAAATTTTAAATAATATAAAATTATACTTTCACGTCCACAAAATTGAAATAGAGTTTTTAACCTCTGTATACATGTATTTCGAGCTGATAAAAGATTTCATCAGGACGCGAAGTTTTAGAAAAGCTAGAACCTAGATACAGACCTTTAACAAACACCGAAACACGTGACTAGGTATATTCCTAACGAGCACTATGACGTTACTTATGTTATAAAATAATAATATAAAATTGCTTTAAATTCGAAAACTGTATTTTTTAAAATACATTTAAAATTCTATGAAAACATTTATAAAAACTAAAAAATAACATGGATTTTTGTTTCTAATTTGATTTATCAACAAATTTTGATGAAGTACGATGGCAGATCAATAAGTTCGTGATTTTTCGAACTTCCCTCGTAGTTATATGAAATGCAACACTGCTCCCATCAAGTACCACCTGTTAATAGACTACTGTCAAATTTTAAACAAGTTCCGTCATTTACTTTTCTTTAATTCTAAAGCTTAAACCAGGTAGTGAAATAATCAGGAAATAGTGGCAGTTCTATCAAAGTTTGTTTGTGAATTTCGCAAAAACTATTCATACCATATTGTTAAGAATTTGTAATTGATTTTTTTTTTTTTTTTGAAGGCAGCTCTTGTTTATTTAGGCATATTCTTATTTTTATTCTGGAGAGTGTCATTATCTACACTCCGTTTCTAAGAGTTTATTTCCACTGAACATGTCTGACATATTTTTTTTAAAGAGTGGTCAGATTCCTTGAAAAAAACCAAGATTATAAGCTATGATTCTTTAAAAAAAATCAGGATACTTTGAATTTTCCTAGACAAACACTTTAGAAACCAACGCAATACACTTAATACTTCAGCACAAAGCAGCTCTTTGTGTTCTTATTGATAAAAGAAATACAATTTTTTTGCATTAAACGATCGCCAATTTTTATGATTAATCGACTAGAATAATCGATTAATCAATTTTCTTCATTTTTCGAATAATGACCTAACCGATTAACCGGCAGGGCCGAATAATTGGAAACACTAATTATTATTTATTGAGCACTAGCAACAAAGGCCTTCGGCTCGTTGTAGCGAAAACAGACCAGAGCCTCTGGTGGGCATTGAACCCACGACCCCCGCACTGATAAGCTAGCACGCTACCAACTAGCCTACCGGGGCGCTCAAACACTAACTAAAATACACATTTTCACTTATAACGTTTTAACCGCTGGATCGATTTTGCTCAATTTCAATACCAAACTGCTCGGAAGGATGTCCATTAATCTAGGTAAAAATGAGCACACCCGCTTGCGTATTTGCGTCCTGATCGCTATTTCAACAGACAGACGGACATCTTAGACCTATATTTCGACATGTTACAAACGGAATGACAAACTAATATATACCCTCATATATGGTGGAGGTTATACAAATTATGCTTGTTAACATGTTTGGGGGGGCTATAAACTTTATTTCAGCAGCGTTTATCTTTCAAAACAGTATAATTTTATGATGTAAAACATGTTAAAAATTAAAAACCATTTTCAAAATGATAAATTTTTAACGGCTAAAAATTTCCCTTTTTGAGTATTTGAAAATTTTTATTTTGAAAAATATTTTTTGATTTTATTTTTCACCTGCTAAAAAAAGTATTTAAATAAAAAATATATTTTTACAATTTCCTTATAGCATGTGCTAAAAAAAAAAAAACATTCGTTATATTTTTTTACAAAACGTCTCGAAGTTAACAACATTTAATATAAAAACGTATGAAAATTTATTTTTATTCTGGTTCTTGATCAGAGAAAATTTTTTTCAAATTAAATTTTTGTTTATTTAGTAATCATGGAAAATACACAGAAAAAGGTGTTTAGATACTAGCCGAATGGAATAAATTTTCTAGCCAGCTACGACCTTCATCAACATTCTTCGTGCCTTTGAAAGTGCTAATTGTAAATATCCCTATTTAACTCACAAATCAAAGGAAAAGGCTACATATGCTAACATCCAGTTGTTTTTTTTATCGAGTTTAGATGAAATTTATTTACTATTTTTGTGTTTTCCATTCGCCTAGTATCTAAATAACTTTTTCTGTGTATTCTCCATATAAGAAAACATTTTTCATTTGAAAAAAATTTTCCCTGATCTCGAACCAGAATAAAAATACATTTTCATACATATAAGTATTATAGATCAACTATAAAATAAAAACTTCACTATTAAATATAAGTCCTAATTTTTCCAACTCGGGGAATGACAAATCAACATATCCAAATTACAGTGAAATCATTAGGTAACCCTAGGGATACCCTTCTTGTCAATTTAATTAACATCCAAAAATCTAGCTCCTAATGTAAGTAGTTATAATTTAAATTTCTAAATTAATGTTAAAATTTTAATTCATTATTATGTTTGCTTACAGGATTTTCGGGATCATCCATTTCTGGAGCATTTGCAACACTCTTAGCCAAAACTAAAACATTATCACCAGTATTTTGCAAAGATTCTTTCGAAATTATATTAACACGATCATATTCCGTATGATAAACATATCCATTGAAAATGTAAGCCATATCAAAACCTATTTAAAGTTAAATTAATTGTAGGAAGTTTTAAAGAAATCTTAAAAAAAAATAAATAAATATTACCAGGTACACCGCCGTGATCACGGAATATACGAAAATCGGTATCTGAAGGTATAAGACCAGCCTGAAAAATTTCCTCGGCCAAAGAGTTGGCAAAGGGATGGGGTACTTTACGATAATATCTCATTAACCAGGGATGTTGGGGGCCAGATTGAAATAAAACCTCACGACCACCATTGCCAGCTGCATCAAGATTGATTAAAGCTCTTAAGAGGGAAAAAACAAAAATAAGTAAGAATATAAAATAAAGTTTACTAAAATATTTTTATTAACACTTACTTGCAATTTTTAGCCCATTTATGTTGTGTTATAAAAGCATGTGATGCTTGCAAAGGATTTTCTTCGGCACCATTGAATAAAAACACTATGGGATGTTTAAGAGGACCCTCTGATTTGGATATAACTCTCATGACCTCTAACATAACAACTATCATGGAGCCAGCATCACCCGCTCCCGGACTACCAGGTACACTATCATAATGACTATTTATAAGCAAATAATTATCACTTGTTGTATTTTTGCCGCTTAATTTAACTACAACATTTTGTACGGACTGATACATATTGACCATAGACCAGTGAACATAACTGCCAGTACCTTCTTGTACATCTAAATCAAATTCAAAATAATCACTGGCTTGTGCTTGTATTTTAGCAATTTCATTTTTAAGATATTCTACCGCTGTAACTTCATTGGCCACACTACCCACAACTTTGGGACCAATACGTGACAGGCCTAATAATTGTAATTCTGCTCGTTCGGCTATAAATCTATCTGGGTTCTTTGATTCATCTTTACGATGTAGAGCATCGGGTAAATGATTGATTTGTGTAACCACCACTGCTAAATAGAGGATTAACCAAAATGTACCAAATATGGGAGCATAATACCAATTAATTTTTTTTGGAACTTCAAAGTCGACATCAAGGTGATACTTTGATTTGAGCTAAAAAGAAAGAAGGGGAGAGTTCATATATAACAATTTTATGTCCCTGTTAAAAAAAAAATGTTAACTACATGGGCTTGGTGGGAGTAGATTAGATTAGAAAGACCCCATGCACAGCGACAAAAAATCTACATATCTTTTATGCACCCTCAGAAAATATGTTTCTTTGTCTCAACAATTGGTATGAGTACTTTTTTAAATCTAAAAATAAAAGCGATAAATTCCCGATAACATTGGTGACAATTATCTTGATATTAAATCGTTTCTATTTTCGTGTTTAACTTGGCAATTTTTTATTATACGCCAATTACTGATTCAGTGTTTAGCGGTGTAACACGTCGACTGAAAAGTCCATAGGATAACCAGTAAAACACAATTTTTTTCGCAAAATTTGTCTTTATTCATCAACATAGTCTCCTTCAAGAGCGATACAGTCACTCCAACGCCTTTGTAACATTTCGATTCCTTTTTATAGAATGATTTATCTTTGGCCTCAAAATAGGCCTTTGTTCAGGCAATCACCTCTTCATTCGAAACAAATCCCTTTTAAGCAAGCATTTTTTTGAGGTCTGATATGTAAGAATCGCTGGGAGTAAAATTTGGTGAATACGATGGGTGCAGAAGCAATTGAAACTGTAATTTGTGCAATTTGGCCGTGGTAGACAAATAGTGACACGGCGCATTGGCATGGAGAAATGTTCATGTAAAATAAAGCCGATGCGTTCCTTCGATATCTCTTAACGTATCAGCTATCTCCTGCAACTTCAGCTATCTCCTGCAACTTAACGACATGCCAAAACGATTTTGTGAACTTTTTTGATGTTTTCCGGTATTACCACCTCTATCACCTGAAGGTTGGTAGTTCCAAACAATCATAAGAATTTTTATTAGTGGCGCCACTAATATGCCATCCTACAGATTTTTTAGCCAATGTGTTATTACGGTGATTTACAAATTTTGCTGTATAAGGCTGGTAACCAGTATTGCCGTTTTTGGTTCTATTTAACCAAAATTGGTTATTTTTTTTCCAATGTGGAGATGTGAACTTTTTTTTCATTTTGGTAACTTTCTTGGCAATCAAAAATATAAATTGGTTTTTTCCGTGTTTTTAAGTTTTAAGTGTACAAAATATGTTAATCAGCTCTGGATTATCAAAATACACATGACTGTTTTAATTGGCAGCATTCTAACGATTCTGAATTGAAGAATTGGTAAGTTAACTTAAGTTTTGGTAGTAAAAAAAGCAAAACACATTAAATAAATGCACAATGGATTACTATTTGTATTTTACATGTGTGAATGTATGTGAATTCAAGAAAATTTCGTAACTTCACAAGAAACATTTTTACGAACACTCCAACTACCGCATAATCGGGTTTTCGAAAACACTACGTTTTTACTCCTTTTGCTGTAACCGTTTCCGTGCCGTTAAAACGGACTTCACCGTCTTGATTCCGTAACAAACAGTGTTGTTTATTGCTTTTATAAAAATATAAATAGAATAGAATATATATCTAAAATCCGTTTACGGATCCAGAAAACGGTACGTAACCGAAGATGGATTCCGTTTATAATGTACTGAAAACGGTACGTAAGCGGAATTTTTTTTGGTTGTGTTGTTTTGGGTTTTTATTGATGCAAATAGTGAATCCGAAGATTTATCATTTGAATTCGACAATGAAAGCAGGTAATTTAATTTTTTATAAATTTTTACTAAAAAATAATATTTCCAGTACAAATTAAAAAAAATAATAGTTTAAAATTAAAACATAAAACTTTAAATTTTGGTTATATTTTTTCTCATTCGGTAACTTTTTTTTATATTTTGGTTAAAAAAAAAATTTTGTCCGTTGCAACACTGCCGGTAACAATGCGAATTAAAAAATATTATTTCAGCATTATAAATGTTAAAATCGGTATTGGTTTTGACATGTCAGATAAGTGAAACAATCCTTTTTTTTTTTTTTGCAAAACTTATCTTTTTTGAGCACAGCCTAAACTAAAAATATAAAAACATTTCTTTTATCGGTTAAGAGGGTCGGGGCCTTTGAACTCCGCAATGTCAAAAAAACCAAATCACGTCAAAATGTGTGACCACTTTACAGGCAAAAAAACGTGCGCTGAATACCTTCGAATATAAAGAATTTTTGCAAGGGAATTTCGAAAAAACTTTTTTTTTGCCGAACGTAGAATCGTCTTTTTAAATGTTCGTTATATTTTCGGCATTTACAGTCGGATCTTAAAGTATGATAAATTAATGTTTTTGTCTCCTAAAGAGACAAATATTTTGCTCTAAGGGCCAAAGATATGAAGAAAAATTTAGAAAGGTTACTCCTCCGTTGGGCAAAAAAAAAATCCAATAGTTCTGCTAAAATTATCGAAATACTTTTTATTAAAAGTTTAATGATTTTTTGCGAGTTTTAATTTTCTGATATCTGGTACATTTAGGTAGAAGGAACTGAGATCCGTTGTTAAGTACTAGAACCATTGATATATCAGACATTAAGATACGACTGTAAAAAGAGCGACCCCTACTTTCGGTAAAAATAATTTTTTTTTGCCTTGTAAAAATAATTTAGATTCGAAGATGAACGGTATTTTTTTGGTATGGTTTAATGACCAGTCAAATTAAAAGAAATGTCATCAGGATTACAAGTATTTATTTTGTTGCAATATCTGGAAAATAGAATTCTCGTCAGTTCTATACATTCGAACTTTGATTTTTGTTTAAATTTGATTGCAATATCTATATTTATGTATTTATTATCTAAAACAGCGGTTGCCAACGTGAGAAGCTTACCCCACTGGGTGGCAGTTTCATTATTTTAGGGGGCAATGAGCAATTTTTTTTTTGTTTTTTTTTATCGGGTGTGGTTCCCAATGCATCAAAGTTTTTTGTGAAATGTTTTATTTTGTAAAATTAGTAGTACTATAATTAAATATTTGAATGAATGTTAAAAGTTTAGTTTTTTACAAAGTTCTCAGGATGGCCATATGTCATTTATTGTGTGAGAACTGTCATGAAAATTTTGAATATTTTAAAAAGTGAGGTATGATGCAAAAAAAAAAAAAAAAAAATTTGGAAACCCCTGATCCAAAGGTATATGCATTTCATGTAACCATTTTTAACATTTAAAAACAGAAATGCAAAAAAAACAATAACATTTTATATCTTTATAATTTTACAATTGCTAATAAATAAATTATTCGATACGATAAACAATTAAATTAGCGAGTCACAAATTAGTTTTCATAAAATCATAAACATTTTTGCCTAATCAGCATGTTTATTTTAGTACCTGATGGAGTCTTGTTTCTTGAATATGGCTTTGTTTTATTAACCTTGATAAAAGTAATTATTAAGGTTATTAGAAACAGCCCAAGGGGGTATTCGCAATGTCCCAAAATTCTCGCTTATATAAAAAAAAAAAAAAAAAACTTATGGCCTGTTTATCTATTATGAAAATAGTTCAAACGATAGAAATTGATAATAACTTTTGTCAAAAATACATAAGAAATAACGTTTATACTATTTTCAAACAAATAATTTTATTTATTAATACTTTTTTTTTAAAATAACAGGTTAATTGAAAAGTCCCCGGCCTACCATACTAAAACACATTTTTTTTGGCAAAACACGCTTTTTTTATTCAACATAGTTTCCTTTACCACGTCTAAACTTAGCATACCAATCCTTGATGGTTGATTTTCCTGGGGCAATGTCCGAAAACTCGTCATCAAGCTAAGTTTTTGCTTCAACTGTCCCTTTAAAAAGCAATATTTTATCAACACGCGAAATTCCTTTTTATGGATTTTTTTTCACAATAACAAAAGTTGCTTCACTCGAAATACTATAATTCACAAACTAATGATCCGAAAACTGTCAAATTTATACACGTGTCTTTTAAAGGTTAGGGCTAACTAAAAATCATATCGATTTAAGTCTAGTAGCGCCATCTATGTGTCAGGCCGGGGACTTTTCAATTGAACTGTTATGTGGTTGTGCTGAAATTAGATCCCGGACTTTAGCCAACGATTTAATAATAATTGAAAGCTAAAAACATTAATGTATTTTTGTATTAGTGGAAAAAATATCAGCATTATTTTGCGTTTTAAAGTATATTATAATTTAATCCTTCATTACTTTGTGTGTTTTTGTAAGCGAGTGAATAATGACCTATCATTACAAGTTAATACCATGTTAATTTTGCATGCATGTCTTAAAATTACCTTTTAATAACTTTAATAATTACATAAAATATTTTTTTTCGTGGTATTGAAAGTGGTTAGAATTAATCCATAAATAGACTTACCTCCCATCAAAAGTTTATATCTGAATTGAACTTAAATGATATTTAGATACAGTAATTATTAGATATATTTTTCAAAATGGTATTGTGAATGTTATTTGGGACAATAAATCATGCTTCCAAATTTAAAGAAAATCGGATCAGATAAACTCAAGTTCCCGGTATTTGATTTAATAGACTTTCGGCAACTTTGTTTATATTTGCCTCCTGCCCTGTCTATAAAATTCGGTATTTGAACCACTTTTCGAAATATGACTCAAACATATAGTCGACATGCCCCATTTTGATTTTTAAATATTGATTTAAATAATTCATTAAATATGTAAATACCCTGTAGAAAATGTCGACAGTGAAACTGTACTGATTCACTATTGACTTTGTCATCAATACTACTGACTAATTATGCCCCATCCAACGCTTTCTGCTGTAGACATTTAACATGTGCTTGTCATTGCGAATCTACACAACTATTGACTAGATGTTGACATTGGAATCAGAGATTCACTAGTACATTTTAGTAATTCTAGTCTACACTTTTGGAACTTTTTACTTAATTTCCACTCTAAGAAGGAAATAAGATTAAACAGGTGCATTTATTTTGTTAAATTAGATATTTTATTAATAGAATTCTTTTATAAATTTCATTAAAGTAAAAAAAATTTCGTACAAATTTAATTTTAGAGTAGACAAATCTTCAAAAGACTTCACAAAATCATCCATATGCTCCGTAAAATCTTCATCAGGCTCCACAAAATCTCTAGAGTTGCAATTTAAAACTTTAATTTTGCATGCAGCTATGCACATGTTTTTTCAACAAAATAAATCAAGAACAATCACAGCTTTGCAGCTGCAAAAAAAAAAATGTAAAAAGTATAGACGCTTTGTGGATATGTCACCAAAAAGTCACCCAAAATAGTCGACAAAAGTGGTGACTTGTAGACACTTGACCCCAGGCTTCCTACAGGGTAAAAGGCAGCCATATAATATTATATAAAAAAAGGAATTATTTGGCTAAACCAGAGTTTCCTCCTAATTCCGATACATATTTTTTTTTTAATTTAAAAATATTTATTTACACAGAATTAGGGCTAAAGTCATTATCAGTCATTACTGTTAACTTATAATTACTAAAATAGATAATTTGCGTATAATCGGAGATTTAAGAAATTCTGAAAAGTAATATTTTTCTCTTCAAGTTAGCTTTTAAGAATTAGTCATATTAAATCAAATAAATTGTGTCCCAATCATTAACGAAATTGGATTATGACTTTTTTAATGGAACTTTAACAATGTTTGCAACATTTAATCAAGTTTATATTAAGCAACCCTAAAAAATATTTTGTTTTCCCCCTCTAGCTTAAGGCTTTCTAGCTTAAAATTTATTAAGTTTACTTATTTGGATTTTCTTTTGAAGTATAATTTCTTAGTATTATTTTTCCACTTCTTTATATTTCTTTTAGTACCTAAATTATATACCTCTAGTAGTAGCCCTCTAACCAATTATGGCCATGAGGGCTCGGTTAGTAAAATTAATTTGTATAAAAATTCATCTGGTTATTGGTCCTAGTAATTTGAATTTTAATAATCCGATGTAAAATTACTATTCACCGGTCCCCAAAACCTCACATATAAATTATTTTAATCAAATTCGAGCGGTTGTTAAAAATCTTCCGACATACATATACAGGTTGGTTGAAAAGTTCCTGCGCTCGAAATGAAAGAATACTGTTTTTGTTACGAAATATATATTTTTATTCAATATAATCTCCTAGAAGCTCAATGCACTTGTTCCAATGATCTTCCAATAATTTGTTCCCATCCTTATAATGGTTTTCCGGAAGCTCTGCAAAATAACCGTCGACGGCTGCTATGGTCTCTTCATTCGACGAAAAATGCTTTCCACGAAGGAATTGTTTGAGATTTCTGAAGAGATAGTAGTCACTGGGAGCCAAATCTGGTGAATACGGTGGATGTTCAAGCAATTCGTACTTTAATTCTTTGAATTTAGCCATCGTCAAAACACTTTTGTGAGCAGGTGCATTGTCTTGATGAAAAATGATTTTTTTCTTCTTTAAACCAGGTCTTTTCTCACGAATTTTTTCATCCAGCTGATCCAAAAGGCTGCAATAATATATGGAGTTGATTGTTTTACCTTTCTGAAGATAATCAATCAACAAAATTCCTTTTGCATCCCAAAAAACTGTTGCCATAACCTTTTTTGCTGATCGTTGTGACTTCACCTGCTTTGGAGCTGAACAACCAGCTTCAGTCCACTTTGAACGTTCTTGTTTCAATTTAGGATCATGGTTGTAGATCCAAGTCTCATCCATAGTTATAAAACGACGCAAGAAGTCGGTTTTATTCGGCTTAAAACGCTCCAAATTACGCTGAGAAATTTGTTTTCGATACAGTTTTTGTTGAATTGTTAATGTGTGCGGCACTAAATTTCCAAACAGTTTTTTCATACGTAATTCTTCATGTAAAATATGGAGTACTCGTTCGTCTGAGATGCCTATGGCATAAGCAATTTCACGCTTAGTCAAACTTGGATCTTCACTAACCATATTATGTACCAGCCCAAAAATTCAACGGTGCGTTTTGAAGGTGAGGACTCCTTATACACTTCTAACAATTGTTCATAAATTTCCTTTGATTTTAAACCCTTCAAAACAAAGAATCTAATGACTGCACGATATTAAATTTTTTCCATATTAAAAAAAATCAATGACACTTCAACTTCAAATGGCTTGTAAACAAAGAAAGAATTGACAGAATGACTTGCAACTTTGCATGTGTTCTCAGGACAGTTATACCAACTTGAGAAAAAAAAAAGTTTGGAGCTAGCAGTGCCATCTCTTGGTGAGCGCAGGAACTTTTCAACCAACCTGTATGATCCACCATTTTAAAACTTAAAAATCTGCAATCAACTGCGTATACAGCGAACACTAAAATGGATCGAATAAATAACACAGGCAAAACCTTAACTTTTAAAAATGATTAAGGTTATGGCCAAGGAAAGACAAATTTGTCTGCCTTTTTGCTTTGTCTGCTTTTTGGAGCTTTAAAGCTGCTTTTTCCTAATATTTTTGAGCTTTAAAGTGCTTTATTTTCATTTAATGCTTTTTTTTCTCCTACTTATACCTGCTAACTTATCTCAGAATAACCAAAGTTGAATGCCTAACCACAGTTATGAATGTCAAATTTATATGGAAATATCTGTGGATAACGTTATACTCTGTTTATTTATTAGATAAGTTACCCGCCCTGAGTTCATTTTTTATATTCTTTTTTAAGTGTTTTTTTTTTAACTTGCTTCTTCTTTAGATATCGGTAACATTTATTTATACAATATATTTGGCATTGACAACTTCAAATTTAAGTCGAATCGAGAAATCCAGTAATCAAATAGTTTCGATTTTTCCCATAACACTATCAGTAAAATATACACTCGGAAAAAAAGTTAGTAGAAAAATTTGTAAACGGTTTTCAATCCCAATTTACAATTTTTGTATTGATTTTTAGAAAAAAAAAATATTATTTAGCAAATCTTTTTGCTATTTACATTTTACAAATTACAGAATTTTTACAGAATATTTAAAAATTTTTGTTCCTAATTTCAGATATCATTTTACAAATTTTTGAAAACCGATTTGCTAAAATTAGCAAAAAAAAAACTACTAATTTTAAAAAAGTGGATATTGAAGGAAATGTTAAGTCTAATTAAAACTTACACCTACAAACTTAAATTGCCTTAAAATATTACATATATTAAAAAAAAGGATCGGAAGTAAAGATACCGAAAATTCGACCTTAAAAGTAAAAAATTTACTAAAATATTTTACAAAACAGAAATTACCAAATTAAAAAGTGATAAATTCGTTTCCGTTTTTACAATTTTTAAGCGTTTGATTTTTTTTTTTAATATTTTCTAAAATGTTTTTTGAAAAAAATAAATAAAAAAGTTTTGATGCTCGATAAAAACAATAATTTTGAAATTTTGTATTAATATTAATTATATTTAATATTTTTTTTTTCTGATTGTATCAGATTTTAAATTTCACTTTACAAAAAGTTTACTAAAATTTTATAGCGGCTACTAACTTTTCTACTTATTTCATTGTACTACACGTCAGCATACATGTGTTGCTAAGATTAGCAAAAAATGCCGCTGGCCTCAAATTAGCAAAATTTCCCGTAAAAACAGCAAAAATTTCAGTTGCAATTATAGAAATTTTTTAGTGAGTGTAATTATAACCAAAAATTGTTGATGGCATTATTAAAGAACTTACAGCGATTTTAGCTTTTTATAAATTGCGATATTTAGCGAAGTTGACACTAAACATTAATAAATTTTACCGAAATTTATTCCGGTTACTACAAAGTCTGAGTGTATTAGATGTGCTTAATTTAAAAAAAAAAAATATCTTAACTGGTTCATGAGTTAGAGGGATGCTGGCAAAACTTGTTCCGACAGTGTTCTGTGTGTCCTGAGCAAAATTTTTGAAATTTTGACTTTATATCCATTTGGCTTGAAAATCGTTCGTTAAACAAAAAAAGTTTAAAAGCAGAAAAAGTAGTAAACTGCTGTAATAAAAAAATATTATTTAGCCAAAAACTACTTAATAGTTGACAGCCGCTTTTTGACATAAGGGAGTTAAAGGAGTTCACTAGGTGTTTTAAGTATTGTATTGTTGTATCCGTTGTAAAGGGTGGTTAAATTTAAGAGCCGACGTTGAATGTGAGCCACACCTAAACGTTAATTTCAGACTAACTCAATTTGAACCATGGAAAGATACACAATCGAGCAACGCCTTAAAGTTATTCAGGCTTATTATGAAAATGGGCGTTCAAATCAAAATGCATTTCGTGCACTTCGTGATTTTTTTTTTGGTCAGCATAATCGACCAAATGTGTCCACAATCGGGAGAATTGTGGGCAAATTTCAGCAAACCAGGTCTGTGAAAACAACTGTGCATGCTCACCCAGTTCGTTCTGCGGAAAACATTGCTGTTGTTCGCGATAGTGTATCATGAGGTCGGCCAAGCATTTACCGTGAATGGTGTTTGCTATCGCGAGATGATAACGAACTTATTGTGGCCAGAAATTGAGGATATGAACCTGGACGATATGTGGTTTCAACAGGACGGTGCCACTTGCCACACAGCTAACGAAACAATTGCTCATTTGCGCGACAAATTTAATGGCGATGTCAATTGGCCGCCAAGATCATGTGATTTGACACCGTTGGACTTCTTTATTTGGGGTTATTTGAAAGAAAAGGTGTACGTCGATAAGCCAGCTATTAACGGCATATAACCTCAAGTTTGCCTCAACGTCATCGAAAATTCGGACCATCGAAAGGAGGTGTGCCGCCGAGATCGCGGCGGCCATTTGGCCGATATTTTGTCCCATACATAATTGAACCATACAATATTATCATAATAAAAAGAAATGACAATAATTTCCTAAATAATTTGTGTTTTATTCAAAATCAACATCGGTTCTTAAAATATAACCGCCCTTTATTATGACCATTAATTTCCTATATTTTGGTTACGCTGATTTCAATACTGTGCTTTATTTTTCGATCTATGGTACAGTTTTTTCGCATTTGCATGTAGATTTTTAAATACACAATTTTTCAAATGTAATCAGATTTCTCTCTGTAGAAATGTTACCCACTGTCTTCATATGCAATAAAACTATAGCAAGCAATTGTCAAATCGACTACAGAGAAACGCCTTAATGATGCCCATTACACTGTAGTGGAGAACACTAACATTTCATTAATGAGAAATAAAGTTTTTTTTTTCGAAAAATACAAAATTTTATTACAAATTAAGTTTGTTCTACAATTAATAAATCTTTGCTTCGTTTTTATTTACTAAAATTTAAAATTAAAACTAAAAGTGGTATTTTACGGTGGACATCGATATTATGATATTTCAACAACATTGAATTAAGTGTCTTCACTTGAGATGAAATCGGTTTGACAATTGCTTGCTATCATTTTATTGATAATTAGCGGTTTTTCTCATTTCTTTACGGTTTTAGCGAATTAAATTCTGAAACAAAAAATTTATCTTAACGTAAGGTAATGCAATGGAAAAAGTCAATTTAGAAAAGTTATCTTAGTTTAAAAAAAAAAGTTATTTAAATATATAAGATGCGAGATTTGTCAAAAAAATTTATGTGGCAACATAGCTTTCCAAGATGACCCTAGAGTCCAAAAATATTGTTAGGAAAACTTTCGCAAATACTTAAAAACATTTTTGAAGCATGGGAACATCCTGAAAAGCTTTGCTGCCACACAAAATTTTTATTATTATTAATTATTAATAAAATTTTAATATACACTTAACACTTTAAACCAGCGGTTCCCACTAACTTTTACTTCACTGAACCGAACCCTTGAGACATTTTTACTGGCTGACGGACCTCCAAATTTTTTATATTTAAATAGAAAAATTTGAATATGAGGATTTTCAGAAAAAATACGAAAGATGAATTCCAGGTAATAAATATTTAAGCTCAAGCTCTATTTTATATAAAATTATTTATTTTCTATCCAATATTTTGCTATCTCCATGGATAGTTTCTTCAGGGATTTTTTTTTTTTTTTTGGCATTAGAGGGTTAAAAATCCGTGAAGAAGCTATCCATTGAGATAGCGAAATATTGGATAGAAAATAAATAATTTTGTATAAAATAGAGCTTGAGCTTGACTATTTATTACCTGAAAAAAATTAAACCCTCGAAGAAAAAATAAATAATACGAAAGATTATTGTAGAATTTACAGAATGCAGCTACGGACCCCCAAAGGTTCGCGATCCCTCCCATTTGGAAACCGTTGCTTTAAACAATCACTGGATTTATTCTTGGATTTGTTTTCTAACATTAAAATTTCAATATTTGTTCATTTAATTTAAAATAAATTTGATTTTTATTTAAGTCTAATACTTATTCTCTAATAAAATGTAAAAGAAAAAATTTTAAATTTTGCATAAATGCAATTGCTGAAATAAAATTAAACTAAATTCAAAACGGATTTATATATTTTTTAAATACTTTTTTTGACTAAGCTTAATTTAATTTCTGTGTGGGCTTTTACGAAAAATTAAAATTTATTTCTTTTTAATTATATTAGCGAGTATATGTTAGATAAAAATATAAATTTATTCAAATTAAAAAACAAAATATGGAAATTTTAACGAAATAAAATAAATCCTGTGACTAAAAAAACAGTCTTAATATAACCATAAAAACACCATTTTTTTATTTTATATTTCTTTTTCACAATTTACACGCACGCATAAAGTCTAATATCTTGGCAATACATACACCCATTCTTATATTTTTTGTAAAATTGTATTCTTTTTGTTAAAAAAACGCGGTTCGCACTTTTGACAAAAGTTATGTCAAATGTTTTAAATCCTTAAAGGATCGGATCCACACGTTCACTTTCTTTTATATCTGATAAAATTATCGATACCGTTTTATTTTCTACTTAGAACGTATTTAAGGCCACGAGTTTCATATCCAATTGATTCGATTGCCAAAGTGTGGCTCTCTATAATATTGAAAGTATACAAATAATTTAGAGTTCATGTTATCTAAAAGCTTTGAAAACTTGAATGATAAAAACCATTAAACGCCACACAATTATGCTTACCCACACACACACACACATAAATCAGCAGGCATTTTTACAATGCCAATATTTTTGAATGCGATTGTCGGTTTGTATTTACGATATCAGTTAACCAGATGGGTAATAGGGAATGGTGATTGTTATGTTTAACATATAATGATTTGTTTAAAAGTCATTTTGTTTATCTTTAGAATAACAACAATGTTGGCCTTGTTTTTTTTTCAGAACAATTTAAATTTTGTTAACTGTCAGTGTATTGGGCTAATAAAAGTAGAAAATTTAGTTTATTTTCAATATAATTCGTATAATACTAACAAAGTTTTACAGGAAAATGTGAAACCCTAATTTTTTTTGCATTTAGTTAAAAGATCAATTGCGATTAAACTTGGATATGTGAATAGAAGACAAACAAAAAAAGTGGTTTGGTCCAAAAAAATATATATACATATTGCGTATCAAATGAGAGGTCTTTCAAATACACATCTAACGGTTCATAATAACTGTCCAAACCTTTCTAAATTGAATAGTTATTTATAAAAAAACACACGGCATCTATGGCTAAGGTACACTGGGGGTCCTTTGTCTTCTTAAATTAACCAATTGAAGGAAATTGTTGCAAAAATACAAAATATCACAGTTACATTTCTTGTTATTATTGGAAAATGGAAAAGTCATAATTTTATTTTATGGGATTTTTAGCCTTAACTTTATTTGACATATACAAATTTAAACTTTTTTATTATTAAATGAAAATAATCGTTCGATAAATATAAAGTTTAAAAAGCATTACGTCAATTATAGGAAAGCCATTATGCCGTAATGTATAAAATGTGCCTGCGATATTTTGTATTGTAGTCAACAAAAAAATTTATTACATAAAAGCGCAAATTCGAAATTTTTTACCCTTTGCTAGCAAAATTTTAAAATATATTTTAAGCTATTTTAAGTTCAATATTTAAGACTGTTAAGATTAGAGATAGGCACGTGAGAGATTTTTGACTCACGCTTACGCACGATCACGCACCAAAAATTACAATCTTGCACGATAACATTTTTAAATTATTACTTTAATTTCTTTTATTTAATAATATTTTTCCTTAAAAATTAGGAAAACTAACTGGTTTGTTTTTAATTGATTGTTTTTTTTGCAATAAAATATTAAAAATAATTTAAACGTTTTCCAGCAAAAAAAAAAAAAATCCTATACCATATTTTATTACTTTCTAAAAATTATAAAACTTTTACTTGAAAAAAATTATATATTATTAAAATTTTTAAAATTTATCTGAACTAAGTTGCATGAAAATTTTCCTTAGAAATAGTTCATCAGTTTCTAAAATCAAGTAAGTCTTTATTATTACATAAGAAAAAATTTATTACTTTTTGTTTTTAATTATCTGAACTAATTTTTAGAAAACAATTCTTTTAAATTAGAAAGTGGTAGACTTAAAATCTGAATTGCGAAGTGGCTTTTTAAAATTTAGTTAATTTTACTACTCTTAGGAAAGATATGAACTATTTCGTTTTTCCTCAAACTTAGGAATTTTTATTCTTTTTAAGAACATTTTTTTAAGTTTTAATAAAATTTTACTTAAATTGAGGACAATTTATAAACTATTTTGAAGGAAATTTTTGATTACATTTTAGTTCATGTCTTCTTTTATTTGAGTGTATCTCTGGTGTGTAGTTATGGATTAATGTTTCATTAACAGTTATGAAACGACACTTAAAATCCATTTTATTTCGCTCAAATCAATCTAAACAAGCTTGAGAAATTTTCATTCGAATGCATTTTTGATCAGGTTTTTATCTGTAATATGAATGCAAAATAAAATGGACTTGATCATTTGTGATCCCTTTGGCATTACCTATTTTACACACTTTAACTCGTCGATCGTCTAATACCATTTCAAGTATTTTAGCTATGATTTCTGCTGTTCTTTGAACGTTCACTTTGTGGTTCATCTTCAAGGCTTGTACGACCACGTTTAAATTTAGCAAACAAAAAAAAAAATAAAGAGTTTTCAAACTAATTTTAATTATTTTTTTAATTTTACCGTTTAGTGATTAAACGGCAATACTTTGATTTTAAATCATTAAACGAAAAATCAAGTTTAAATCACTGAACAGAAAAATATATTTTTTTTATCACTGAATAGTTAAATAAAATAAATTTGATTCGGTAAAACGAACCCTATACAGTTTAAAAAGAATAAAACCAATAAGAATTCATATAATGATTAGTAGATTTTGGATTAAATTAATTAAATTTAGAATTTTAAAATTTAATAAATTAATTAATTAAATCTTCGAAGCTCTGAATAAATTCGAAATAAAAACTGCACAATAATAATCTATTCTTCAAAAGAGAAAGTTTGATGTACATACCCAGCAAAAATGTGGTATCAACTTTTCACCAGCCTATTTACTCGCTTAATTAAATTTTTTCGCAATATCCAAAAAGTAATGGGTGCTCATTTTTTTTTTTTTTTTGCAGTTTGTAAGCCCATTACTTTGTGTTTGTTGTAAGCGAGAAGATAATGACTACTCATTACTTTCGCGAACAAAAGTAATTAACCAAAAAGGTAGTGGACATATAATCTTTTAAAAAAGAATTGTGCGCAGAGGTAAATATAAAAAAATTTCTTGATAAAAATCGAACATTTTTTGTATAAAATTTTCCTAAAATTCGCGACATCAAATTTAATTTTGATTTTATATTCGCAATGTACACCCAAAAATATATTAGACAAGCGGATCCCGGCGTGCTTCGCTACGAATGAATATTAACATTGAATCAAATTCATTGGTTCATTGTTTTCTCGATCCGTGAGTTCGATGAAAAAGAGCCGTAAAATTATCACTCACTGACAGTTGTCAATGTGTATGCGTGTATGCGCTACAACGTGTATTTACCCTGTGTATGAAGTCAGCACACAGTATACATAGCGCAAACGCTTATGGGCGCCTACGTATTTATTGTTTTTTGTTTATATGGACAATATCACATGTTAACATGAAAAGTCATAACTCACGAAAGCGTCGACCGATTTCGTGCAAACTTTAGATAAACCATCTCACGACCATACGAACAAACCCTAAAAACTTAATCGAATTCGGTTTGACCGTTCGTGAGTTATAAAGTCACAACACATTTGCAACAATTTTTTATGTCTATAGATTTGATGAGTCACAATACCAATAATAATATTTTATTTTTCTCAATTTTTTATTTATTTTAAATAATAAAACAAGTACAACTTTGAAACTTCAATGGTGATGTGCTACCTCTAAATAATTTTTTTTTTAATTATTTGGCAGACCATATTTTTTCCATAATGGCAATGTGTAGGGTTGTGGAGCTCGTGAATTCGAACTTTTTTTTCTTTTGGACTACCTTAATGATCACACATGGGATCTTCGGATCCGATATTTTAGTGTATATGGACATATGTGGTTTCATATGATCATATATGATAATATATTTTGTATGTATCCTTATATATGACCATTTACCCTCAATTTTCGGATCCGAAGATATATGGTCATATATGAGATCATTATTGAACCATGCATGTACATTAGACCGTACCACCTTATAGGCAAAAAAAAAAAAGTTCACCGTACACCCTCAAATATAAAGTATTTTAACAAGAAAATTTCGAAAATGTTTTTGTTATTTTTTTTGGCCGAACGTAGGGGTCGCCATTTTATATTTTTCGTTATATCTTCGCCATTTACCGTCGGATCTTAAAGTGTTGTATATCAATGTTTTTTGTCTCGCGGAGACCGATGTTTTCCTCGAAGGAGCCATTGACCTCAAGTAACCTGTTATAGTATTAACCCACTAGATCTCAGTTGCTACCACCTTAATGTACTACCCTAATATTTTAAAATGAAAGCTCGCAAAAAAGCAATAAACTTTTGCTAGGAAAGTATTCCAATAATTCCAGCGGAACTATTATTTTATTTTTTTTAAATTTTTTTGTTGCCGAATGTAGGGCATTTTTAATTTTTTTGTCATATCTTCTGTATTTACAGTCGGATCTTAAAGGGTTATATATATATATTTGTCGCAATGATACCAATTTGTTACATGAAAAATCATTGACCTCAAGCACCCTTTTATACTACTTAAGGGGTAACACCTATGTAAAAAGCCTATATAAAAATACAGCCAACTTGAATCACTTCAAAATATGATCGATTAAAATTTGTGTTATTTTATAAGTGATCCACGGCACTCAGCATAATTTAACCAATTTTAGGTGGATCGCTCTGAAACATACACTTTATATAGAAAACTAAATTATCTAGAGAAAAGCGTATGAGTTTTTGGGTACATTAATTTTTGACAAAACAGCGAAGTGTTAAAGTCAAAATATCTATTTTTTATAGTCGTAAAGAAACAGCTCTAAGTCAAAAAGTATTTGACCTATCAAAAACTCCTACGCGCATCCATAGATAATTTAGTTTTCCATATGCATTATAAATTTCAGAGAAATCCACCAAAAATTGCGTGCCGTGGACCTCTGTTGTAAATATACTATCATTTTGTAAAACTTTGTGTAAAACAAATATTTTTTTGTACTGTTCATAAATCTTGTGAAAACCAATCTTTGTTAACAAATCTCCGTAAATAAAGAAAATAAAAAAAAGTTTTTATATAGGCTTTTTACATAGGTGTTACCCCTTAAGAAGTATAAAAGGGTGCTTAAGGTCAATGATTTTTGATGTAACAAATTGGTATCATTGCGACAAAAACACTGATATATAACCCTTTAAGATCCCACTGTAAATACAGAAGATATGACAAAAAAATTAAAAATGCCCTACATTCGGCAACAAAAAAAATTAAAAAAAAAAAAAAAATAATAGTTCCGCTCGAATTATTGGAATACTTTCCTAGCAAAAGTTTATTGCTTTTTTGCGGGCCAAAAAAAATAAAAAAAACATTTTTGAAATTTTCTTGTTAAAATACTTTATATTTGAGGGTGTACGGTGAACTTTTTTTTTGAGGTACGGTCTAATGTACATATGTGACCATGAAAGGCCATGTATGATGACATAAAAACCCATGCATGATCATGTATGGTCATATATATACCGATTTTTACAAGTTTTATCAAGTTATTTAATCACATTTGTTGTTTTGTTAAGTGTATCCACTTTATTTATTTCAAAATTATCATAGACGTTTATTAGCAGAACTTGCTGTAATTATAGCAATTTATTTTATTTTATTTTATTTATTTATTTATTTATTTATTTATTTATTTATTTATTCAATAATAATACAAAAAGCCAATAAGGCCAAAAACTGTATTACAATTATTACAATTCATAATACTTTTTTTTATACTTCAGTTGTGTATATGTAGCATACATGGGACTAATGCATTGATTTTACTAATTAATTGATGATTTCATTACCATTACATTGATAACAATTGTAATGAAATAAATGTCATTACCATTGTTTGAATTAATGATAGTCATTGAAGGATCTGATTTAATGATAATGTTTTTGGATTTAATTACCATTACTAATGTACCAATTAAAATAAATCATTAGCATTATTAACCGTCAATTCATGTGTTAATATTTATGTTAATATTTATTTATACCGGTTAATATTTGTATATTCTGTTTTATTATTTTCTGTACAAGGTGGCGCAAAAGTAATCCTCCTATCAGAAAATGCTATAAATTTTGCGATTGGCCCCTAATGTCAGTTCTGTTTTGACATTTGTGTAGTAAACACATGCGAAATACACGTTAATAAACAATGTTACGCTACACTGCTCCAGAACGCGGCCCCTAATGTCAGTTCTGTTTTGACATTTGTGTAGTAAACACATGCGAAATACACGTTAATAAACAATGTTACGCTACACTGCTCCATAACGCGGAATATTGGTGACTATTTATTTGAGCAATAATGAAGATGATTTTTCATCAAAGATAATCATGAGTGATGAGGCCCATTTCCATCTTAGCGGGTACGTAAATAAGCAAAATTTACGCTTCTGGGGCACTGAAAATCCGCGTGTAACCCACGAAGAGCCATTACACCCGCTTAAAGTCACTGTATGGTGTGCTGTTTTCGCTGGAGGAGTCATCGGACCTTTTTTCTTCGAAGACGTCGCGGGCCAAACGGTTACTGTGAATGGTGAGCGCTACAGAGCAATGATCAACGAGTTCTTTTTGCCGCAACTTGATGAATTGGGATTGGAAAACATGTGGTTCCAACAGGACGGTGCAACGCCACACACTGCACGTGCCACAACCGATATGCTGAAGGATGCATTTCCCGGGCGCCTAACCTCCCGTTTTGGCGATTTGCACTGGCCAGCAAGATCGCCTGATTTGACCGCTCCAGACTTCTTTTTGTGGGGCTTTTTGAAGTCGCGGGTTTATGTCAACAAGCCTCAGACTCTTCTAGCTCTTGAAGACAATATCCGTCAAGAATGTGAGGACCTATCGCCGGAAGTTTTGGCCAAAGTGATGGAAAATGCCATAAAAAGGGCTCAAATGACAATCAACTGTGGCCGCGGCCATTTACATGACATCATATTCTCGACTTGATGTAAAAAAATTAAGAGACCAAATAAAAATAATCCGCAAGAAGAATCAAAGTTTTTCATTTTTTTTTAAATTACAGCCAAAAAACATCGGAAGGTTATTTTTGCGCCACCCTGTAGAAAGCTACTTTGATAATTTTCAAATCGTATACATTGTTTTTGTAAACAAATGATTTTTCAATCAATTATCATTAGTTACTCTATGCATTTATGCTATTTCGTTACCATTGGTAATGGAATTTTTTTATTTAGTGTCAACTAATGCTAATGAAATTTCAATGGTAATAAAAAACTCCCAAGTATGATATGTAGTATGCAATCAATCAGTCAGTCAGACGTTTAATAAGAAATTAAAATGTCGTATTAAATGATAATTAAGCGATTATTATAATTAATTATTAATCTAATCGCAAATTTACAAATGTTTATAAATTTATATTTATGTATTAAGCAATTTAATTTCAGCAAAATAAATATTACTAATTTTAAAATTCTAATTAAAAAAAATGTTAACCCTCCGCTGCATTTAACCTTAGATGTCAATAAAAAATTTTTATACATAGCGACACGGGGCCAGCAAGACGAGTCATGCGATTTAAGAGAGTCCAAAAAAAAAAATGCCAATTTTTTAATAGTAAAAAATAACTTAAGAAACATGTCGTTAGTCCAAAATAGTTTCGTTATCGTGTGAAATAAAACTTGATTTTAAAAATGCACGGTTAAAATTTCATTACAAACAAAAATTCAGGCATTAGAGGGTTAAGATGGGAATCGGTTAACACTCAGTCATATTTATTTCTATTTCTCATTATTATTGTTGGTACGAATTGTCAAATAATTATCAATTTTCTTTTGAAAATAACATTTCATATCCCCAATATTGGTAAATATAAGATATGGGTGAACAAGGATGGCAAGCGTGTGAAACATGCTTCAATATGGAAATAATATTCTGAGGGATACATCTAAAAATCGATATTTATACCAAAACTATGCTGACGGATTAACAGACTGTTAATTTTATTCAGAATAGATTTGTCAACATTTATTTGGGTGTTAAAAAGAACATTTTCTATTTTGGTGTTAACTTCAAAACCATAAGGGCTAACTAGATTTTCGTTGCCTCCCAACCTACTCTCCAAATCACCTTTAGACACATTTGCTCTATTTCTCTTACCTGGACAATTACAAGTGCGAAAAGTGCCTTGGGAAAGCATACTTTCCTATGGTCATCAAAGGGTTAAACATACTGTTTTCTGGAAAAAGTATTTTATAATTTTACCTAAAGTTATTTATTAAAGACTGAACTATCATAAGATGTATTTTATACAAATGATTGTATTTTTTTCTGTTCACTGTTTTATCAAAAATCTTACAAAGAAGGTCTGCAACAGGACTCTCTTCGATTTGAATAAATTTGAATATGTGATACAAAGGAAGAAAAAATACACTTGTACACTAACGTTATAACTTTTTATATTAGTTTTTAATTATCAAATTTTACCTAAGCACGATTTTACTTTTTCGCGGTTTTTTTTAGAAAGTTCCAGGTGAAGTTTAGAATATATTTTTTAGGTAATCAAACTAATAATCAATACTTCCTCAAAATGCTTAATTTTATGAACTCAAACGATGCGTATGGATCTTACAGCTTTTAAATTTAACGGTTTTCTATACAAATTGTTTAGAGTTATTTTGCTGAACGACGAATACATTACATAACAAATTACCAATTTGCGAATCAGCTGATTCTATATAAATAGGCTAATAAGAGACAACCATATGGATTTACTTGTACGTAACGTGAGGAATCATCTGATTAAACCTAATTGAATGAGTTAAAAAGAGACAACCATATGGATTTACGTCACGTTACGTGTGGCTAAAGGTTTTAAAATTCGTAAATTATTGAATTTTATAAAGATATTAAAAAATCATAATGCTGAGTAATACTTTTATAAATGTACACTACAAAAAAAAACATGGTTGGCTAGCAAAATGATATCGTTATTGGTAACGCTATTGAAATGAAAACTTCATAATTCTGTGTCTAATAAAACGTTTCATAAATAAACGTAAAGTTGTTTCGTGAAGTTATTATATAAACCATTTCGCAATACCATCCGGATCTGACTCATTTTAATTATCGGAGAGTGTTCATCTATTCTTGCTCTATATCACTCTGATATAGAGATATGGGCATTTTTTCAAAAAAATAAAAATATTGAGAAATTATAAAAAAAGTTATGAAATTTTTTGCACAAAATTTTAAAAAACTTTCAAAATATAAAAAATTTTCATAGATTAACGTCTAACTGTAATTGCATATATCATAATTATACAGTAGTGGTCAAAACATTTTGAACTAAGATCGCATTTTAACAATTCAGAAAAATTCACGATATGGTGTTGGCCGATCGGAGATTGAATATGCGATAGATTGTGGAAGACATAGGCATCTCACATGGCTCAGTGGTTTCAATTTTGAACGATCACTTGGGTATGAGAAAGCTTTCCGCAAGATGGCTGCAGCGTTTGCCTAAAATCAACAACTACAAAATCGTAGGCTAGTTGGTAGCGTGCTAGCTTATCAGTGCGGGGGTCGTGGGTTCAATTCCCACCAGAGGCTCAGGTCTGTTTTCGCTACAACGAGCCGAAGGCCTTTGTTGCTAGTGCTCGGTTAGGGTATTAACATATAATTTGTAATTATATGATTAATAAATAAATAAAATAAATAAATAAAATCGTGTGACAGCTTAGTTTCCACGGCAAAAATCCATGAAGTATACTACGAATTGCGTCCTCATTCGCCTTATTCTCCGGATTTAGCCCTCAGTAACTATTTCCTATTTTCAAACCTAAAGAAATGGCTCGGTGGAAAGAGATTTAGCTCCAACGATGAAATTATTGATTAAACAAATGTGTGTTTTATGGACCTCGAAAAATCCTGCTGTTAAACGCAAAGTAATTGACGAAACTTGCTCAAAATTTGACAGTAGTCTATTAAAAGGTGGTACTTGATGGGAGCAGTGCTTGATTTCATATAACTACGAGGGAAGTTTGAAAAGTCACGGACTTGTTGATCGGCCCTCGTGAGATATTGGAAGCATTAAAATCGTAAGAATTACTTTTGTGAAAAATTACAGGAAAAAAGTACAATTCTGATTTCAAGGTCAAAGTTTTAAATGACTTTAAAACAGGACTTTCTCAAAAAGATATTTCCTTTAAATATTCCGTTCCAATATCAACAATTTGTCGCATTGTTAATAGTGGTAAAATCCATACAACTCACTAAGAATGAAGACGCCGTACTACTACTGTAAGAGAAAACAGAAAAATTAAGAATTTTTTCACAAAATATCCTTTTTTCACCAAGTTCCTAGAGAAATTAAAACTGAACTTTCCATAGATGCTACTCTTTCCACCATTAAAAGAAGAGCCCGAGAATATGATCTTAGAAGTTTTAGATGAACAATAATACCCTTTGTGTTGGGAAAAAATAGAAAAGCTCGGCTTAAATTGGCCCGCAACCATTGAAATTGGACTCAACAGTAATGAAAGAACGTACGTACTATGGTCCGTTCCTCCTTCAAAATTGAATAGCCTACATTCGACGACCATGAGGCGAAAAGTTTAATCCCAGATACACAACCGCCACAGTGAAGCACGAAGGTGGAAACATTATGGTGTGGGGGTGTTTTTCGGGAAATGAGATTACTTATAAAATGACGGCCACGATATATAGATACCTTTTAAGCTCAGTTATGCTTCCATATGCTGCATGGGGAATGTCAGTTTCATAGATATTTCAGCACAATAACGACCCTTAACATCCCAACAAAAACAGGATTTTATCTACTTACCAGACTATTTACTCGCTTAATGAGTGCTCATTATCCTCTCACTTACAAAAAACACAAGGTAATAGGTGGTCATTACACTCACCAAAAAAAGTCTGTAATGGCAACTGAAAATTTTGCTGTTATTACGGGAAATTCTGCTAATTTGAGCCCAGCGGTATTTTTTGCTAATCTTAGCAACACATGTCTGCTGACGTGTAGTACAATGAAATTAGTAGAAAAATTAGTAGCCGCTACTAAATTTTAGTAGACTTTTTGTAAAGTGGAATTTAAAATCTGTTTGCTAAAATCAGCAAAAAAAATTACTAAATACTATTAATATTAGTACAAAATTTTAGATTTATTTTTTTTTATCGAGTATCAAAAATTTTAATCATATTTTTTTAAAAGATGTTTTATACAAAATGAAAAAAAATCAAAGGCTTAAAAATCTTAAAAATTCTTAAAACATAAACGAATTTATCATTTTGTTTTAATTTGGTAATTTCTGTTTTGAAAAATATTTTAGTCAATTTTTTTTTTTTACTTTTAAGGTGAAATTTAAATTGTTGTTAGGGCTGATTTTTAGAAATAAAAACTTTTTAATGCTATTTTAAGTGGATGTCCTATTTTTAGACATGAGTCGGTATCTTCACTTCCGATCCCTTTTTTAATCCTATGTAACATTTTATGGCAATTTAAGTTTGTATGCATAAGTTTAAATTATTAGAAAAAACATTTCCATCAATATCGACTTTTTTAAAATTAGTAATTTTTTTTTTGCTATTTTTAGCAAATCGGTTTTCAAAAATTTGTAAAATGATTTCTGAAATTAGCAACGAAAATTTGTAGATATTCTGTAAAAACTCTGTAATTTGTAAAATGTAAATAGCAAAAAGATTTGCTAAATAATATTTCTTTTTACTAAAAATCAGTACAAAAATAGTAAAGTGAGATTGAAAACCGTTTACAAATTTTTCTACTAACTTTTTTTTCTGAGTGTACCCTCTCACTAACAAACGGCCAAAAAATAATGAGTACCCATAACTTTTTGGACATCGCGAACAAAAGTAATTAAGCGAGTAAATAGCCTGGTAAGTAGTTGATACAATGTTTTTGCTGGGATACGGCAGGGGTTATAAAAGTATGGTTGGAGGAAAATAATATTAGTTTCATGTCGTGGCCGCCACAATCTGCCGATCTCAACTCGATTGAGTACATGTGGATGATTGCAAAACGGAATATTGGTAATAAAGTATTCCGAAATGGTGATGAACTTTTCGCCGAGTTGGAAAAGCAGTGGAATGAAATTTTTGAAGATTATATTAAAAAGCTCATAGCCTCAATGCCAAAAAGATGTTCGTTCTGAGTTAATAAAAAATAACGGCTATGCAAAATACAAAAATACTGAATATTAAAATCAATTTTTGGATTTGTATAATAATTTCTTTAAGAGTTGCAAATGTTTTGAGCACATGTATTTAGACTAATTTTGTTAAACTTAATTTTTTTTATTGTTGTAAATTTATGAATATTATTTTTTGTAAAATACTGGAAGTCTTTGTTAAAAAAATAAAGAATTAGGTAAAATGGGATTTCAGTTGCAAATATTTTGAACACCCCTGTATGTATGAAATTAGGAATTTTTTCTAAGTGAAGGCAGTTGAACAGTGGTTCGAAACGGTAACAGTATGTTAGTGATTTTGCTTTCCAACATTGAATGAAATCCAAATACATAGTATAAGTCGACAGCATATGGATAAACATACTTTTTAGCACTACACAAAAAAAAAGTTTAAATGTTTTTATGATCGGGGGGACAACAAAGCCGCCTCAAATAAAAGAAGTGTGAATAAACCAGTAGAATCATATTGAGTGTAGTGGGTTGTAAATAAATAAACTGTTTTTTTTTTATGATTAAGTACAAATTAATATAGATTTTCTTTTGTTTTTAAATTTTTTATATAAAAACGGCACTACTTCAGTAGCAACAGGCTCAGTGGGTTGATAAACGTACAACGGTTACGGACGGTGGTTCAAAATTACAAGGCAGCCATTAAATATAACACACAACTCAATGATTTTAAATTTAAATTAAAAAGAAGGATAAAAAAGTGTTGCCATCACCTAAGAAAACTAAGAGAAAATATCAAAAAAATTTCAAAAATCGCTCTTAAGTTTATAAAAAACAATTTATGCTAAGCGAAAAAACCATTGAGAGTGTTTTGTGTGTTGCTTGGTTTGCACTTGTGAGAATCTCAGACGTTGTGTGTTGCATTTCAATCATCAGAAGTATTTTTAACATCAAACCGGCAAGATCGTGATCTTAACGTGGCGCGTTGATTGTGTATTTCACGGGTGTTTTATGTTGATTTTTGTGTTTTTTTGTTTGTTTTGTATATAATAAATTTGAAAATAAATTCATCTAAGAAAAACTAAACAAAACTAACGGAAATACATTTTAGTGTGTCGTTTAACGGATTTTGCGGGCGTTTTTCTGGTCTCATACTTATTTTTGTGTGTTTTGTTGCTTTTTTTTATCTCATGTTGAAAAATTAGTCATGTTTTGTGCCACCTAAATGCAAGAAAATCTAAAAAAAAAACTATTGTGGTAATTTTTAAAATTATTAAAAGTTTCACAATTGAAGAAAAGTGTTTGGATCTTTAACCTATTGGTGACATTTTTTTTAAAAAAAGTTAGTATTTTATTTTTAGTTTTAAGTTTATTTTTTTTTTTAGAGTTTTTAAAATATAATTTTCTGTAAATGATGATTGGATTTTATGAGTACATATAACATTTGAAAACTATTTAGTTTTGCCAATTGAATTTTGACCTTTGCACGCTCTTTATTTTTGCATAAGTAAACATCTGCTGCAATGAAACTTAATACTTAATATTGCGATAATAAAGTAAATGAACATTTTTTTTTGAGATAACCAGGAAATAGTTTTGACATTGAATTACTATAATCACACTGAGTTTTAAACAACTAAACCTCATTTTTACAATGTTCAGTTAGCTGCTAACTGGAACTTTTACTCATTCATTTGTTGTTGTTCGGAGTTCGGGCCTAAAGCACGAAGATATTTTTTTATGAGACTTTTCGAAAAAGTTATTACTTTGATATTAACTATTATCCTAGTAAAAGATAAGTAGAAGTGACTACAAAAATTAGTTAATTCAAAAGAAAAATCGAATGTTTTCCGTCTTAAAATAACTTTGTATTTTTTTTTTTTGCTAAGAGAAGCAACACAAATTCTCCCTACTAATAATTGTGTTGATTTCTTTGCTAAGGGGATAGAGGAGAGATGAAAGGGTCTGTAAGATGAATGGCTTCAAATATGGCAACACTGTAATTGTTTGAGATGATAAATCTTAGAACAGTTGTTGTCCACCGTGTGATGTAGAGTTGGAGAAATTGTTAAAGCTTTTTAGTTAATAGCCCTGTTATATTTATATTAGTTTACTTCGGCGGGGTCAGACCTTGAAAATGATACATCTTTATTAAATTAATTTGCTAAAAAAATAATTCTTTTTGTAAATCAGCGAATTGATTCAATATTTTATAAATTAATTTATTAAATCAGATTTAAAATCATAGTTGATTAATCAATTTCATTTGAATCTTTTTTGAATCAATTGAATCAAATAAATTCAAACATAATTCTTTATTTAACTCGCGAATTTAAAAAGGATTAATTTGATTTGCGAATTAAAAGAAAATAAAAACATTAAAAGCCAATTTATACGATGCAATTGATTGCGTTTAATATTCTTAATTCCGTTTTCAAAGTTGCTTCCAAAGTTACGTCTATTTATACGTTGACTTTAATTGCACGAAAACTGAATGTGAATGAAGCAACAAAAGAAGAATACATATGAGTGTGAAAGAGAGATAACAAAAACATGCAGGAAAAACGAAAACCGTACCTTTTTTGTTACCCCGCTTGCTTCTCTACCCCGTTCGCCTGCAAACAAAAATTGCACGCAATAATTGCATGCAACAAAGTCGCCGTATAAATTAGCTCTAAATCGCGCACAGTTTTCTAGATATTCGCCATTTTGTAAAATAATAAAATTTTGCTCTAATAGAGTATTAATATACTCCGATAATAAAAATATGTCATGTTCGGAAAACAACCCGTGGAATATATTTTTCTAAAACAGCCAAAATATCACCCATTTTTATACGAATAAAATGGAAAGGGAAACGAAGTTTGTTTTATCGGAATGTGTTAATATACATATATAATCATATTGGTAAAAATAGTCACCCTGTGGCTGTTTTATAAAAATTCCAGGAAACCCTTCTGGGACCTACCGAATCCATTCTTTCAAAGGGTACTTTTCATTGAACTTTTCAAAAAAAAAAAATTCCGTTTTGCGCTATCTCGCTTAGTTTTCGAGATATTCGCCATTTTATAAAATGTAAATTTTTTAATATGGTCGGTATCTCGAAAACTAAGCGAGATAAGCCAAACAAACGGACAAAATTTTTGCATTAGTAGAGTATTAATATACTGCGATAATAAAAATAGGCCAGGTCCGGAAGACATCACGAGCAGGCTGTTTTATAAAAATTACATGAAACCCTTCGGGTATAAAATTAAATTGATCGTGATTTAAAAAAAAAATATTTTAATTCGCGAATCAAAACATATTCGAAATTCAAAATAATTTTTTTTCTGATTCGCGAATCAAATCAAAATTGATTTGATTTTTTGATTTAAAATTAAATTATTCAAATTGAATTATTTCGTTTTTATAGAATTATTTAAATCAACTTGATTCTTCTAATACGATAAAGATTGAATTATGGTAGCAAATAATTTAATCAGAAATATTAATTTTCGCATTAATTCGTCAAAATTTAAATCAAATTGGAAAATTTATTTAAGGAATTATGTTTTTATCGGTCTGGGTGGGGTTAAGTGCTATGATTTTGCCGTCGTTGGGAATTGAACGCGCAATCTTCTGTGTAACAGTCTAACGCGCTAACAAAAAAGATATATTTTTTGTTACGGAAATTTAAAAAAAAATCAGAAATCATAAACTTTTGTCGCAGAGTTAAGCTCTTCGATTTTCCTCAAATACGCACGATATAAATTTATATACAATAATCCGAATAATATTGCTCTAAAAAATATATTTTATTTCTTCTATTAAAAATTTCAGTAATTGATTGGAACGTTTTAATATTGATAACTTTTTTCATTGAATCAATTACAGAGGTAATTGACTTTGAATTTTTTATTCAACATTTTTTATAGCTGGAATTTAATAAATATATTTTTTGTGTAGAATTGAGGAGGGAGTCCAAAAAAGTTAAAAGTTTATAGGAGGCTTAAGCGATTACACGTTTTTTACTTCAGCGGCAATATTTTTTTCATAATTTTCAATGTGAAAAACTTATTAAGTTACAGTAAACAAAATTCAGACAACAAAATTCAAGTATAATCATCAGATTGTTTATGGAGTTAAGTTATCTATCCGACGGGCTCGATCATATTTAAGGTATTCGGTGGTATGAAATATGGCGACTTAAAGGGTCACATGAAGATCGCCAAGATATTTATGGCCGACCCGATTTAAAGGGTCCTGGACAGGGTGTTACCGTAACAAGTTCTCGTCAGAAAATTTTACATGTTGTTTGATAGGAGCCGGCATTTTTGGACCCGAGTTCCAGCGTGCTCTTCCTATGGGCAAATATCTCTACATTTTTCAGGCTGAAATCTTCGACATAGATCTTGTATCTGCATTCTTTCAGACGGCATTTAGGGCTCTTATGGCCTACGAGGTATCTTGATGGAGTGCATTGAGGCTCTCGATAGACTTGGTCGCAACAACTCCCTTACCCTGGGGTGGATTCCTGGCCATAAGAGAAACGAGCGCAACGAAAGGTCAGATTGTCTGGCCAACTGGGGCCCATATTCGGTCTTTTATCGGTCTTGAACCTTTCTGTGGGGTGTCCATGGGCTACATTAGGGGGAGGATCAGTTTGTGGAGAGAGTCGGCTATTGGAGAAATTCTCGTGGCCAATAGATTTTTTTCTCTGTCCAGTAGAGGATCGGGGCGGCTACTGGCCCCTAATAGGAAGGACTTATAGACCTTAACGGGGTACTTTACTGGGCACTGCGACCTGCGGTATCAACGGTACAAGAAGAGTTAATCAGACACTAACATTTGTAGATTTTGCCAATTTGAATCGGAGATGTCGGAGCATGTTTTCTACCCCAGGCTTTGTGTTAGGAGACTCAGGTTTCTGGGTGACCGAGTCGTGTCGCCTTCGGACGTTTGAAATATTTCAACTGTTTGGATTCTTAGCTTTATTGGTAGCTTGGAACTTTAGGGGAGCCTTAGGTAGCACAAAATACCTATGCCTATATTATAAGAAATATATTCTAAAAAGTTTTACTTAAATCGTACAACGTTCATTATTTTCCAACGAGCTCAAAGGTCAAATATTTTGTTAGGTTTTACGGATTTTAATAAAACTTGTCTCAACTATTTAACAAAATACAATTTAATGCCTTTTAATTAAAAAAGAAACTATCGAAATTATTTGCCTAATCGGAATTCTTAAAATTTGTTTTGATACATAAACTAACACACATATTTCAACACCTCTAATGATCCTCAAAGATTTAAAATTCGCATTAAAGTTTCTTCATACAAATTCACTTTCATGCACTAAATTTTAGTCTACAAGAAAAAGTTTGTAATGCATTTATTTATACTCTCACTTATTTCGTATGTGAATGTTCTAAATATTAGTTTATTTTTAAATAGTTTTTTGGTTTTTTGTTGTTTTTTGTTTTTTTTTTTTTTGTCAAAAATTAAATGTTTAATTTGTAATTATGAGTGAATTTAAAGACAAAAGTGTCATGGGTTTAAAAAATATAACGTAATGATGCAAAAATTAGTTTCGAAAAATTGTTTTGACAATAAAAAAATATACATAAAACTACACACATGTGTTTTCTTCAATTTGTTTAAACATTTGTGAGCCAAATTGTTCTTTAATATTTTTTTTTTGTATGTGCAAAATTAAATGACTGACAGTGTAGTTGAAAAATTATGAAGTGAAGGGGGTGAGATAATTAACAATATTTGGAAATTTCAAATTTGTTGGAAATATATTACTAAGAAAATATCGAAATTTTAAATTGACATTTTTAAAAATCCAAAATTAGTTAAAAATCTTATTGTTTGTGTACAGAGTAAAGGTGCTAAGTCCACATTTTATAAAAATGTGGGTTTTAATGCACTAAGATAAAAAATCCTTACATGTTTTGCGTTCTTATTATGTAGCGTCTTACAAAAGTGCTAAAACCACGTTGTCAATTTTCCCATTCTAAGTCCAAATAAAAATTATATGTTTTAGAACAAATCACAAAAGAAATATTACAATTGCACTGGTTGGGTAAAAACACATTTCAAAACAATTAATTTTAGTTTTTTTGTTCTGTTAAATTTTTAAGAGATAACTTAGCGCCTTCGATGCTAATAAAATATTAAAAATTTGTAGCGGGAATTACAACATTTTTTGATATGACGTTATATTCCGAAATTAATTAACTTTTAAACCTCATTTGAATAAAGAATTTTTGGAATTACACTATAAACAAATAAGAAATTTTAGATAATTATAAAGAAGTTTGTAGTTCTAAACTATTTGAAAAAAATAAGTTTTATTAAACTCTTAAAACTCGATTATTGAATATCCCGTTAAAATTTAACCAACAAATAAATTCCAATTTTATATGGAGAAAACAACAAATGTGTCAGTTTAAGTCCCAGTTAGTAGCTAACTTAACGCTTTACTGCTCTTTCTTCAGATATTGATCAATAAGTCCGTAACTTTTCGAACATCCCTCGTAGTTATATGAAATGAAACACTGCTCCCATCAAGTACCATCTTTTAATAGACGGAACTTGCTCAAATTTTGAGCAAGTTCCGTTATTTACTTTGCATTTAAAAGCTGTTCAAAACATACAACCTCGTGGATTTTTTGAAAATGGAAAAAAAGTTAATTTCGAGTGCTCATTAAACATTACTTTTTGCGAAAAAAAACCGTCAATCAAACCAACAAAAAGCTTGATAAATACTATGGGGACTCTGCACCATCGATTTTAATGGTAAAAAAGTGGTTCAGTGTGGCCTTACAAGCACGAAAGATGCCGAACGTTCTGGACGCCCAGTTGAGGTCTCTACACCCAAAACAATTCAAAATATTCACAATATGGTGTTGGCCGATCGGAAATTAAAATTGACATTAAACATTATTAAATTTGACAGAAATTGAGTCCGTTTACTACAAAGTCTGAGTGTATTAGCTGTGCTTAATTAAAAAAAAAATCTGTTTACTGGTTTTTGAGTTAGGCGACACTAAAAAAAAACAATGAACTAGAATCCTGAAAAATTAACTTATTTGGAGGAAAAATTGAAATAAAAACGGCGCCAAAAACACTGTACCAAAATTTAATAAAATTTTCCTTGAAATTAAGAAACAAATTTTTCTTAAAATTTGTTGAAAACTTCTAAATTATAGAAAAATTTTACTACTCAGAGATAAATTTTTATTAGAAAACAGTAAAATTTCCTCCTAATCAGTTCATATATCATCTAAATTTTTACTGTTAGGAAATGTTTCCTTGTTTTAAGTTGATTAGATAATTTTTTTTTTTACTAAAAACTAGGACTTAACTCCCTAAAAGTAAGAAAATATTTTTTAACAACAAGTTAAATAGCACTTCTTTTAAGTGAAAATTTTTCCTAATTTTTATAAAACTTTTCTAATAACTATTTACCTGTTTCTAGTTATGCTAAGGGTACTATATTTTAAAGAACTTTACACTCATTGTAAGTTGTTTCCCATTTTCGGAGGACTTCCACTTTGTGAGGACACTGCTCTTAACAAGCTTTTTGCTATACAATTTTGTTTGAAAACTAAATTGAATTATACTAATTTCATGTATTTAAAATATAAATTAAATTTCATTAGCAAAAAAGGTAAATAAATTAAAAAAAAAAGTACTGCAGGATATCCTGAAACGTAATAAATTGTAGCAAAGTCAGATCCTTTTCGTAGTTTCTGCTTGAGAGAACTACAAAAAGGGAAGCTCTAAGTGTCACACGGCATCTATGACTAAGGAACACTGGGGGTCCTTTGTCTTCTTAAATTAACTAATTTAAGGCAATTGTTGCAAAAATACAAAATATCACAGTTACATTTCTTGTTATTATTGAAAAATTGAAAAGGTCTTAAGTTTATTTAATGGCATTTTTAGCTTATACTTTTATTGACATATACAAATTTAAACTTTTTTTATTATTAAGTGAAAAAATAGTTTTAGTGCCTTTAATAAATATAAAGTTTAATAGGCCCAACATCAATTATAGGAAAGCCATTATGCCAAAATGTATAAAATGTGCATGCGATATTTTGTATTGAAGTCAGCAAACAAAATAATTACATTAAAGTACGAATTCGAAATTTTTACCTTTTTCTAACAAAATTTAAAAATATATTTTAAGCTATTGTTAGTTCAATATGTAAAACTGTTCAGATTAGAGATGGGCACGTAAGCCATTTGTGACTCACGCTTACAAACCAAAAATTACAATCATGCACGATACTTTTTTTAAATAGTTACTTTAATTTGTTCCAACTAATAATATGTATTATTTCTTTAAAAATGGGAAAACTAACAAGTTTGTTTAAAGTTATTTTTTTTTTTTTTTAAACTATTGAAAATAATTTAAACGTCTTCCAACAAAAAAAAATCCTATAGCTAAGGTTATTATTTCTCAAAAATTAGAAAACCTTTACTTGGAAAAAAAAATATTTTATGAACATTTTTAAAATTTGAATGAAAATTTTCCCCAGAAATAGTGCATCATTTTCTAAAATCAAATAAATTTTTCTTATTGCATAGGAAAAAATTTATTACTTTTTGTTTAAATTGTCTGAACTAATTTTTAGAAAAAAATTCTTCAAAATTAGAAAGTGGTAGTCTTAAAAACTTAATTTAGAAATGGCTTTCTAAAATTTAGTTAATTTTACTACTCGCGAAAAAAATTAAAACACGTTAAGTTCAAGTACTTTCTCATTTTATGTTACACAATTTTTTTGAACTAAATGGAAGTAAATTATGTCCTAAATTTTTTTTTGAACTAAACTTAGTTCTATTACATTTAAGTATGCAAATTTCTTAAAACTGAGATGTTTTTCTTAAAAATTGATCAATTTTTATTTAAAATACTTTTCCTAAAATCAAAAAATATTACTTAAGAAAAGTATGAATTATTTCTGAGTATATAAACTATTTTGTTTTTAGGCAAACATAGGAATTTTTATTCATTTTAAGAAAATTTTTCTAAACTTAAATAAAATTTTACTTAAACTGAGGAAAATTTTTAAACTATTTTAAAGGAAATTTTGGCTTCATTTTTAGTTCATGTCTTTTTTTTTTTAGTGGAAGTTTGTAAAACTTGTCCTGATGGTATTCTGTAAGTCCTGGAGCAAAAATAGTAATTGATTTTGGAAGTAAAGACTCTTAACTTCCTTTGTTATTATCAATAATGTATGTCAGAGTGTAAATATATTTTTGGGGGTTTTTTTTTAATGTTTTTCTGTTGTAAAATGTAAGTTTTTTTAAATTTAGGAAATTTTGAATTTACATTCCTTTCGCTTAAAAATCGTTTATTGAACAAAAAAAGTTTAATGGTAGAAAAAGTAGTGAATTATGTTTTCTATTAATATAATCGCATTAATAAAAAATTATAATTTACGCAAAAACAATAACCGCTTTTTGGTGGCATTATAGGTTTAACATTGTCAAAATTGGGCTAAATGTTATAAAATTTACAGCCGGAAGGTTGATTCACACGCTAACCATCCCTGACCACAGATATTTACTATTTTCCAGTATTGAAGATATGAAATAGGAAACAGCTGATGAAATCAATATGGCGGCTAGAAAATGAGTAAAAGGAAATGTTAAAATTGTAGTGATATACAGAAAGGGATAGATATACAAAAATTTGTGCCATAGAATTTAAATCAAGTTTAATTTTGCTATCCCACTCTGCAAATCACTGCAATTTAAACAAAATCTAAACTTTTTTTCATTGGTAACCTGGCAGTGTAGTCTGTAATGGGGATATTAGACTATACAATGCCGTATAATAACTTTTCGTTTCACGTTTCGTTTAAAATAATTTTAAATATGTAAAGTTTTAAAACATTTCATACAAAATTCAAAAAAAACAAAACATCATAGCTACGTTTCTGTTTTTGTCATTTATTTTACATTTACATACTTTAATGTATACTGATCTCAATTATTTTACAATCTGCTTGTAAGAAAAAATGCATCATGCATTCATGTCTCAGCATATTTTTCATTAGTGTGTATTTTATTTAATTGGTCTTGTCCGCACCGATGCTCATACCGGTCCTACAAACAAATATTTTAACTGATAGCATCGCGAAGGTAAAATGAAATTTATTGTTTATACTTTGCATATTTTTTTTTTTTTGAAAATCAAGGAAAATGTTTATAAAACTGACACACTTTAATGGTTTCACAATCAGTTGATACAGGTTAAAAAGTCATATAAAAACATATACTTCCCACTTGATTTTCAATCACTCCTCCGCTAATTTGAATAAGAGAGCAAGTGCTCTTTTTTTGTATTGGAATTCTCTTATTAACAAACTCTTTAATATCTTAAAGCTATTCACCCGCATGAAAATCGTGTTCTGTTATCATTAGGATTGGGAAGTTCATGCATTTGTAATGATACTTTATTGTACATAAAATATTTATTAAAAATCAAAAAAAAAAAAAATACATTTAAAATGTTAAGAACGTGCATTTATTAGTTATTTATTTCAAAATTTTCAATATTATCAGTTAAATTTTTTTTATGTTAAAAATTGGTTTAAAAATTAAAAAATAATAAAATTTATAAAATAAAAAAATAAGTTATTTATAAATTTGGAAAACTATTTTTTTTACAAAAGTTTAAAATTGTATAAAACCTTTTTTTTTTAGTAAAATATCAAAAAATATAACATGAATTTTTAGCATGCGTTAGAAAATGCCAAAATACGTATTAAGGCGTATATACAGTCATGAGGCCCAAAAAATCGATATATCAAGAAATTTTCTTGAGAAGATCCTTTAATTTATTTAAGTAAAAATTTGTAAATATATTATGGTTACTTTTAACTATATTTTAATAAGTTTTAATTTGTAAAAATAAATATTTTAAAAGCCGCTATAACTGATGTCTGAGATCAAGGCATCTTGCGCACCAAAAATATTTCATTAATATAATGTATTATCTTGTAATTGTGCGAAGAATAAGCACAGTAATCATTTTGACAAAATGGCGGATATTCAACAAAAAAAAATCGATTTATGACAAAAATTTAGGGCTTAAATTGTTTATAAATTGGAAAATATTTATCAGTGAGAAAACAAATTCGATTAATTACTAAAAATATTTAAAAAGCTTGTGTTAATTTGAGACTAACCGGTTCAGACGTTTCCGAGAAATTTTTTTCACAGACTTTAAAAACAAAGTTTTAAGAAAAGCACTATTAAAGTTTCAAAAAGCACTTTACTCTGGCTCGTCATTACAAATGTGCGTGTAACTTCGAGAACATTTGTCGAATTGTCAAACAAGTTTCTGTGTGTGTAATAAATAAAATCGATTTTTTGAAAATTTTAACTGTATAATGCGTGATTTTTAAAGAGCTTTCGAATTGTGAAAATTATGAAATCTTTCTTTGAGTCAATAGAACGGTATATATAATACAATATTTAAAGATAATTTTGATATACTCTCTCCAACATTTCGGCCTGTATCTCGAAAAAAATTCTTCAATATTGGCTTTCATGGCGTCAATCGTTGCAGGCTTGTCCCTATAGACATGAGCCTTAACATAGCCCCACAAAAAATAATCTGAAGGCGTTAAATCGCTCGATATAGGCGGCTAATTGACCGGCCCCAAACGTGAAATAAACTGTTCACCGAACTCGCCTCTCAATTGGGCCATTGTTTTGCGAGCTGTGTGGCATGTGTCACCGTCTTGTTGAAACCACCTGTCAACCAAGTCCAAGCTCTTCCATTTTGGGCAAAAAATGTTTGTAATCATCGCACGGTAACGCTCACCATTCACAGTAACGTTCCTGCCATCGTCGTCTTTGAAAAAGTACGGCACATAATCCACACCACATAATCCACACCAAAATGTAAATTTTTCGGGATGCATTAGCAGATCAGGCTGCTCTTCACACCGAATTCGGCTATTCTGTTTGTTGACGTACCCATTGAGTCAAAAATTAGCTTCATCACTGAAGATAATTTTTCGATAGAAATACATTTTTTGCACAGCACGAATTTTGATAATAAAATTCAATGATTTCCAAGCGTTGTACGTTTGTAAGTCGATTGATAAATTATAGACCAAACTAAACATGTTTGACAGTAAAATGTTACACGAAAACAGCTGAGCTGCCAAAAACAGTGTTGCTAAAAAATCACTCTTTATAACCTCTTATGCATTAAAAGCGAAGTATGCACAAATATGCATTTATAGCAAAATGTTTAAAAATATGCATTAACGAATCGATGCTATATTCTGGCAAATTTGGTTAACGCATTTGGTTTCTCCAGCTTACAATAATAAACATGTTTTTACATGAACTTCCGAGCCCTACTTATCATTGTTGGTTCTTTTACATAAATTAATATGTATACACTCGAGAAAAGTGTCTAGTTTAATAAATTTAGATTTGAATAATTTTACTTTTGAAAAATTTTCTGGATAATTGATTATATTCGAAATTCGGTGTTACTACTGAATATAAGTCGTATATTTTTGTTTTTTTTAGTAACACGAAAATCTGGAGTTTTCTACCGAATACTTGGTTAAAATCTTCGATACTTTTTACTATTTCTTTTTTTAAAAATCGAAATTTATGTGCACTAATTGTATCAGTCATTGCCAGAGAAAACAAAAATGAAAAAAAAAATATTGGAAAAAAGCAAAAGAAAAAAAGTTGGGAAAAATCAATTTTTTAAAAAAAATTGTTTCAATTTTTACAATCCCAAATAGAAAACAATTATTTTAAATAATGTATTTTTTTTTTTACTTTAAATATTTTTAATTTAGATTTTTTAACGATAATAAATTTACGATCGTGCTTGGTCTTATTTCCATCAGATGGGTTGGTATATTTGATCGTGTCAATGGCTGGTTTGTTACCTTGTCCCAGAATTAGGGACAAGGTTAAGTGATACCTAAATAGTTGATTTGTGACTGTGTACAAAACATAGACAGTTTACAGAAATTGCCAAAGATGCAAAAACAATTCACTGGTAGAGAACTGATTTTAAAATAATTAGGACGCTTTGTTAAAAAGGTATTACCAATAGAAGGTCTGCAGTTCAAATCTATTTAGGGGCATAATTTATTTTTTTTTTATTATTATTTTTATTTAAAATTTCTTTTTGTTGATCAATGCTTTTCCAACGCTTTTGGCGACTACTATCGCTTATTTACGCTTTAAACTATGAAGTATTGCATGTTTTGGTAACTTATTGGGTGAAGCCCTCGTCTGCTAATTTGACAGTCTAGGTTCGAATCATGGGGTGACGAATAAACTTTTTTTTAAAATTTTATTTTGGAAACTATATTTTCAGACTAAAGTAACGATTCTTAATCGTTTTTTCACTGCGAAGTGGCAAAAACTGTCGTTTGTTATCATTGTTTTTAAATGAGCGAGCAGTAATTTTTTATCGCTTCACGGCTTCGCAAATTATTCAGAACTGGCACCCACCTATATTTTGTTTTTTCCAACGTTACGTATAACAACGTTGATAAATCATCAGCTTATTATTGGTTTGTCCTATACGCCAAATAGTTGTTACGTATCGAGAAAAGCGTTAAAGATGATTAACATTTTTAATTTTTGTATGTAAAATTGACACAAGTGAATACTGAATATCTTAGATCTAATACAAAATATGTAAAATCGGATTTCCAAATCAGAAAGAGGATATTTACATTACATATAATCCATTCCTAACTCAATTTTTTCAAAATTGGTCGGTGGGTTGAACCAATATTAATAGTTTTTCAACGCTTTTTGAACAACTGGTCCGAGCGATCAGTTATAATTTTGGGGTTGTCTTGTCTATCATGAAAATGATCAATCTTTTTGAATCAACAAATAAAATCTAATTTTTCAATATAATAAGTACAGGTGCTCAAAAATCAGAACATATATCAAGGATGTGTGGAATGAAAAATCTAAAGCCAAACAGAAAGACCACAAGTCAGTTCCAGAAACGAGTTGCGAAACTTTTAATATCATAATTTTAGGACTATCAATTTTTTAAGATGTACAGAGTTAAAAGCATGACTAATGATTGATTGGCTCGATGTTTTTAACTCGGTATATCGTAAAAAATTCATAGTCCTTGCTAAAATCGACGTTTTAAAAGTTTCACAATACGTTTCTGAAACTGGCGTTTTGGCTTCATAGCTTTCTGTTTGGCTTTTAATTTTTTACTCTGCACATCCTTCTGTTAGATAGTCCATGGTACATGTACTAATTTTTGAGCATGTGTACTTATAAAAAAAATCGTGTACTAAGTTTTTGAAATATGTATTCTACACTAAAAAAAAAAAAAAGACGCACTAAAAATGAATCCAAAATTTTCCTCAATTTAAGGAAAATTTTACAATATTTTAAATTAGAAAAATTTTCTTGAAATGAATAAAAATTCATATGTTTGGGTAAAAACGAAATAGTTTATATACTCAGAAATAGTTCATATCTCTCCTAAGAAATATTTCTTAATTTTAGGAAAAAAAACAAGTACAAGGTGGCGCAAAAGTAATCCTCCTATCAGAAAATTCTATAAATTTTGCGATTGGCCCCTAATGTCAGTTCTGTTTAGCCGCTCGCCTCGAAGAGACTGGCATAACACGAGATGCTGCCAGGCGTGGCAGACCCCGGAGTAGCCGTTCTGCAGAGAATATTGCTGCTGTAGCCGAAGATGTCATGGAAGAGCCGTCGACATCGACCAGACGACGTGCCACGCAAATGGGTATCAGTCGACGGTCTTTACAGCGAATTTTGGTACAAAATTTGAAGATGTTTCCGTACAAAGTCCAGATGGTGCATCAGCTGTTAGCTGCTGACCGCCAATCGCGTCTAACATACGCTCAAGCCTTCCTTAATCACCACCAAGAGGAAGATCTTAGCGGATACGTAAATAAGCAAAATTTACGCTTCTGGGGCACTGAAAATCCGCGTGTAACCCACGAAGAGCCATTACACCCGCTCAAAGTCACTGTATGGTGTGCTGTTTTCGCTGGAGAGTCATTGGACCTTTTTTTCTTCAAAGACGTCGCGGGCTAAACGGTTACTGTGAATGGTGAGCGCTACAGAGCAATGATCAACGAGTTCTTTTTGCCGCAACTTGATGAACTGGGATTGGAAAACATGTGGTTCCAACAGGACGGTGTACCGCCACACACTGCACGTGCCACAACCGATATGCTGAAGGATGCATTTCTCGGGCGCCTAATCTCCCGTTTTGGCGATTTGCACTGGCCAGCAAGATCGCCTGATTTGACCGCTCCAGACTTTTTTTTGTGGGGCTTTTTGAAGTCGCGGGTTTATGTCAACAAGCCTCAGACTCTTGCAGCTCTTAAAGACAATATCCGTCAAGAATGTGAGGACCTATCGCCGGAAGTTTTGGCCAAAGTGATGAAAAATGCCATAAAGGGCTCAAATGACAATCAACTGTGGCGGCGGCCATTTACATGACATCATATTCTCTCGACTTGATGTAAAAAAAATTAAAAGACCAAATAAAAATAATCCACAAGAAGAATCAAAGTTTTTCATTTTTTGTTTAAATTACAGCCAAAAAACATCGGAAGGTTATTTTTGCGCCACCTTGTATATTAAATCAAATTTTATAAATTTTTAAGAAAAACATCTTAGTTTTAAGAAATTTGCATACTAAAATATAATAAAACTACACTCAGAATATTAAGTAGTTAACTGTTTGTAGTTTAATAAAAAAGTTTTCCGTTCCATTTAAAAATAAAGGAAGATACATTTATTTTTCAAAGAAATATCTATATTAACTTTTTTATACATTTATTCGAAATAATTTACTATCATTTACCGATTTTTTTCAGTTTCATTTATTTTTTTCATTTGTTTGAAATTTAATAAAAATTTACCCACAAAACGGAAACTTGTGGTTTATTTGTGTCCGTAACAGTTATTACAAATTTAAATTTTGTTTGCTGTCTGTTTCAAAAAAAAATATTCAAAAAATTTCAATTTGTTTTTTTATTTAAATTGGTTGTATATATACAAAAATTTTCAATACAAATTACAAGAACTTCATAAACACACATACATATACAAATACATTCACACAAAAAGTGTTTATAGCTTCATATGCATACATACATTTTGTATTGTATGAGCATATTAAAAAAAAACAAAAAATACAAAAACGGAAATAATTTCAAATAAATGAAAAAAACATTTATTTTTTAAGGATTGGTAGGTAAAATTTTGACATTTAATTTAACTGATAATATCATTTGTTTCTTACGGATGTGTCAGTTGATTAATCAACATTTAAAAATAAATAACAAATGGCATTTAATTTAAATGAAAATTAAGTAGACCGGTTTTGAAATGAAAATCATTTCTTTTAAATGATATTTTCAGTTATTTTAACTTACAAACTTTTTTAAGTGTACGTATATTAAAAAAATAAAAAAAAAATATAACATAATTTAGTTCAAAAAATGTGTAACTAAAAATGAAAAAGTACTTGAACTTAATCTGTGTTCATTTTTTTTCGCGAGTAGTAAAATTAACTAAATTTTAGAAGGGCATTTCTACCACTTTCTAATTTTTAAGAAACACAATTTCATATTTATTAGAAAATTTTTATTTAATTTAAGGATAATTTTCACTTAAAAGAAGTGCTATTTAACTTGATGTTAGAAAATATTTTCTTATTTTAGGGAGTTAAGTCCTAGTTTTTAGTAAAAAAAATAATTCATTTAAATTTATCCTTCAAATATGTTTATTTTTCTAAATTCTAGTTCATTTTTTTTTATTGATTTTTAGCACCTAACAAATATTATTTTTTTTTTATTTTTCTGTAAAAAAGTTTTTTGGGGGGTACAACGAAGGGAAACGTGCCTTAAATCTAACGAATTTTCTATAGAAAGAAGTTGTATAGAATATATTTTTAGAAATGTGACGGGTTTTTATAGAAAAGGGTAGTGAACATGACGAAATTTTTCTGTTGCAGTAATCATTCCGAATCAGGCCACTTTTCTACCTAAAAATTAATTAATTAAAGGTGTTAACCTTAATATTTCTCAATAGAAAAATGGTTATCAAAAGGTTTTGTCCGCCGTAATCTTATCAAAAAATTTCTCAGGATATAAAAGTTATCATATAAAAAAATAATAAACATTTTTAGAATCTGAGAAGGTTTTTTGTAAGCAAATGTTTTAAGATATATAAAAGTTTTTCTATATTGGGTATACAAGTTAATAATGTCGATTTTTTTGCTTGAAAAATTCATTTATTATAATAACAAAATGAATTGATACATTATTCAAAGTACTGTCCATCGTTAGCCCCATCTTTCTGGTAGCATATGGATTCCGCGCCAAAAGCACTGCTCCGGTTTTGAGGTAAAGAATGAATTAAGACAATTTCTGATACGCTGGTCTGAAGTGAAGCGTATTACAGTAAGGGCGTTCTGCATCGATGGGAACAAATGGTAGTCAGAAGATCTATAAGACGGGTGAGCCAAAACTTCCCATCCACTGTTTTCCAATTAGTTTTTGATCGGTCTTGCAACACGTGGCCGAGCGTTGTCATGATGGAAGATTATGACCTCGTGTTTGGTCGAATATTCTGGTCGTTTATCGTTGATTGCTCTCTTCAAACGAATCAATTGTGTTTGTTACAGGTCCTCTGTGATCGTCAGACCCGATTTCAGCAGTTCATAATACAAAACACCCTGATCCCACAAAATACAAAGCATTACCTTGGCGCTGTGGATATTCGGCTTCGGCATTGATTTGGCTGGTTGGTCGTGCTTGGGGTTATCGTAATGTATCCATTTTTCACCATTAGTAACAATACGATGCAAAAATGACTTATTTTTGAAGCGTTCAAGCAGCATTCCCGACATGCAAAATCACCTTTCAACGTCTTTCGCCTTCAACTCATATGGGACCCAATTTCCTTGCTTTTGAATGAATCCCAATCCTTTTAAACGTAGGGAAATGGCTTGTTGTGTGAGTCCCAATGATAAAGCAAGTTCTTTTTGCGTTTGACAACAATCTTCTTCGAATAATGTTTCCAATTCCTCTTCTTCAAACTTTTTCGGCTGACCAGGCATCTCCTTGTTTTGTGTGTCGAAATCAATACTTTTGAATCGCGCAAACCATCTTTCACAAGTTTTTTGAGTTGGTGCATGTTGACTGTAAGCTTCTACCAACAATCGATAACTTTCAGCAGCCATTTTCTTCAAATGAAAGAAGGTTATCAGACTTCCCCGCAAAACACATTTTTTAGGCAAAAAATTCGACATTATTTTAGCGTTTGAAAAAAATGTCTTTTTACACTTTGGTGTCTATCGAATACTGAATTATAATGACATATGTTTACCCTCCAAAATACGATATTTGTTATTATTGACACAAACCATATGTGATAGTTATGCCATCTGTTGTCGAAATCGACAATAGAATTTTTGTACTTAAAGTAAGTACAGAGTAGACAAATTCCACTAACAGCTAAATTTGTAGCCAATCGAATGTTTCAGTTATGATAAACGAATTTGTTGGTTGTGACAACAGAAAATTAGTTGAGCCAACAATAATTTAATTGTAATAACAGATATTAATAAGCTGAATAAAAATTCGAAATTTTTAATGCAACATTGAAGTGGCAACAAATTCGGTTGGGATCTTAATTTTTTTCTTCTAAATGAATAAATATCTTAAATTTTGTACTGATTTTAAATTTAAACGAATATGTGAACTTTTGAAATTTTAATTGAAAGTTTGAGGTGCCCTCCATTGGTCTACTAATTTTTTTTGAGTGTGGGATCATTTGACTTGATATTAAAATAATTTTCTTTATTTTGCTGCTGGTATATTCTCCCTATAAAACTGTGAAGACATACAGCTGCAATAAAGACTGTTATTGTAGACTATAACATTTTCATTAAAAATATTTACAAGATTTACAAAATAGTCAATAGAAATGCAAAAAGGCGTAGCAACATTTATTATTTTTATACAGAAAACTCCCTGCTAAAGAGGTCATAAATTTTCTAATGCATGTATCTAGTGCAAAAATTAATTTAAAAAAGATTTGTTGTTGCGTCTTTTTACATTTCTAGCGATGAAATGCATGTAGGTTGGTTGCATATCTTAAAGATATATTTCGTTTTCTTTTTCCAAGTCATTCATCCAATTCATGTCAAAAAAAAAAAAATAACAAACAAACAAACCAAAACATTCATTTGATACTCGTTCACTAAAATAGTTCTGAATATTTTTTCCTTCAAAAAATAGCAGTATAAAAATTGATTATGTATTTTTATTGTTGTACTTTAATATTAGCCAAAGCAAAACAATGAAAATACATATTTTTTTTCGTTTTCTTTTTAGTTAATATATTATTTTAATTTAATATTATGATGACAAAGTTTTTACATTCATCCATTTATTTAGTCATTCACTCTTTTATACACTCTGCTACACTATAAGCATGAAAATTCATAAATTTCAACATAGTACGAGTATTGTTCTTTCTGAACAATGATGCGTTAATTTTTCTCATCACAATTTATTTTATATTTATTATGTATTTGAATCATAAAAGCCAATATAAAAAAAAAAAAAGATTGTGATCGTCTTGTTACTCTTTGTTGGATTGCTGTGTTTAGTATTTGGAATTTATATCTGAATAATGTGTTTTGAAATGAAATATTTCTGTTGGTCATTAACTGAAAGTATAAAATTAAATAATTTTGTGGTTTATTATAATTTGTTTGTATAAAATTGTTGGCTTTTAATAATAGAAAATACTTTCGTTTTCTATGTGTACAAGGAGAGATAGAAACATTTTCAAATAATGTGAACAGAATTTAAACGGCCAGCTGAAAAATACACAGCACTAAAGGTTTGTCTTCAGTTTGTCATTTTATTTGTAACTCATTTAATTTATTTTGAAAAAAAAAACGAATTTATATTTCCATATTTAAAGTATGCTACAATATTTACTTACACCTTTTAATAATCTATAGAAACACTTGACGTTATTTAAGACCAGCAGCAGTAGCAACCACTTGTTTTGAACAGACCAGTTCAAGTGTTTTGATATTTCTGGCCAGACAATTTTAATACAATTGTTCGATTATAATCATTATATTATAAAGCGGTAACATTAAAAAGTATTTATTAGATTATCTACAGAATTTGACCTTTCTACTATGCGACCAACAGAGCTTCGATAGAATTAATTCATATATAAGCTTAATTCATGAAAAAATGAGTTCAGAATTTAAAAATATTCATGTACCATTACCGTTAAACCATTCCATAGGAATTCATTGATTAGCTTTAATGCCAAAGCTTTATATATTGACTGAATTTCTAATTAGAATGAATTAAATGATATGTTAATTCAACATTTTAATAACACTCAAAAAAAAAAGGCATGAACTGAAATATAATTAAAAATGTCCTTCAATTTAAGTAAAATTTTATTAAAATTTTCTTAAAAAGAATAAATAGTTCATATTTTTCCTAAGTAATATTTCTTGATTTTAGGAAAAGAAACAAGTCAATTAAAAAAAAAAAATTTTAATTTTAAGAAAAACATTTTAGTTTTAAGAAATTTGCATACTCAAATGTAATAAAATTATGTTTAGTTAAAAAAAAATTTAGGACATAATTTACTCCCATTTAGTTCAAAAAATGTATCTAACTTAAATCGAAAAAGTACTTGAACTAAATGTGTGTTCATTTTTTGTTCGCGAAATGAAAAAGTGTTTTTTAAAAATTAGTTCAGACAATTAAAAATAAAAAGTAATAAATTTTTTCTTATGTAATAATACAAATTTACTTGATTTTAGAAACTGATGATCTATTTCTAAGGAAAATTTTCATGCAACTTAGTTGAGATAAATTTTAAAAATTTTAATAAAATATTATTTTTTTCAAGTAAAAGTTTTCTAATTTTTAAAAAATAATAAAATTTGGTATAGGATTTTTTTTTAAATTATTTTCAATATTCTATTCAAAAACACAAACTACCCATGTAAAAATCGAAATATATGTATATGACCATACATGATCATACATGGACCTGTATATAATCATACATGGGCATACATGGTCATATACGTCCATACATTGTTCAATATATGACCATACATGATCTCATATATGATCATATATCTTCGGATCTGAAATTTGAGGGTATATGGACGTATATGATCATATACGAGCATACATGAATAATATATGAGCATGTATGATAATATATGCACATATATCACCATATACCCTCAAATTTCGGATCCGAAGATATATGGTCATATATGAGATCATGTATGGACGTATAATAATTTTGTTTGCTGACTACAATACAAAATATCGCAAGCATATTTTATACATTACGCATTTATCGAACTATTTTTCTCACTTAATAAAAAAGTTTAAATTTGTATATTTTAAATATAGTTTAAGCTAGAAATTCCATAAAATAAACTTATGACGTTGTTCCATTTTCCAATAATAAGAAATGTTACTGTGATATTTTGTATTTTTGCAACAATTTCCTTAAATTAGTTAATTTAAGAAGCCAAAGGACCCCCAGTGTTCCTTAGCCATGTGTCACTTAGTGCTTCCCTTTTTTTAGTTCTCTCAAAGAATAATTATTTACTACGAAAAGGATCTGACTTTGTCACAATTTATTACCTTTTAGGATATCCAGCAGTACATTTTTTTTAATTTGTTTACCATTTTGCTAATGAAATTTAATTTATTTTTTAAATACATGAGATAAGTATAATTTAATTTTAATATAAAAGTGTATAGCAAAAAAGCAGTGTCCTCACAAAGCGGAAGTCCTCCGAAAGTGAGAAAATACATACACAATGAACTTTACAATATAAATTTTTTTATCAAATTTAAGGATAATTTTCACTTAAAAGAAGTGCTATTTTACTTAATGTTAGAAAATATTTTCCTATTTTAAGGGAGTTAAGTCCTAACTAAGATGATATATGAAAATGTAGTTCTCAATAGTAAATTTTTTCTATAGTTTAGAAATTTTGACCAAATTTTAAGTAAAATTTGTTCATTAATTTCAAGGGAAATTTTATTGACTATTCCCTGTGGAAATGTCGATAGTGAAACTGTACTGATTCACTTTTGACTTTGTCACCAGTATTACTGACAAATTATGCCTCAGCCAACGCTTTCTACTGTACACATTTAACATGTCCGTGTCATTGCGAATCTACACAACTATTGACTAGGTGTTGACATTGGAACCAGAGATTCACTGGTACATTTTAGTAATTCTTCTAGTCTACACTTGTGGAACTTTTTACTAGATTTCCACACTAGGAAGGAAATAAGATTAAACAGGTGTATTTTTTTCGTTAAATTCAATATTTTTTTAATAAAAATTTTTTTATAAATTTCATTAAAGTAAATAAAATTTTTGTGAAAATTTAATTTTGGGGAAGACAAATCTTCCAAAGGCTGCACAAAATTATACACAGGCTCCATAAAATCTTCATCCGGCTCCACAAAATCTCTTAGAGTTGCAGCTTTCACTAAAAATTGTTGCCTCTTTCTTGTTATTTTTATACAAAATTTATTGTTTTTTTCCAAAGTTTTTTGTAATTTCTTTTGCTCATTATATATTTTGTTCAAATTTGTATATTTAACTTTTAAATTCATCTTCCTTTATATTTTTATTAAAAACTTTAATTTTGCATGCAGCTCTGCACATGTATTTTCAACAAAATAAAACAATAAAAAAATCAAGAACAATCACAGCTTTGCAGCTTCAAAAAAGGAATGTAAAAAGTATAGACGCTTTGTAGACATGTCACCAAAAAGTCACCCAAAATAGTCGACAAAAGTGGTGACTTGTAGACACTTGACCCCAGGCTTCCTACTGGGTTGGTAAAAGTGTCTAAGGCGCCGTTTTCATTTCAAATTTTCCTCCTAATAAGTTAAATTCTAGTTAATTTTTTTTTTGGTGTGAAGTCTAAAAAAATCACCAAATCTCAGTAAAAAAAAACAAATTTGTATTCCGAAATGTTAAATCTAAGCAATTTAAAAAATTTTGATTTCAGAAAGAGTTTTTTTGTTTATATTTGTGTTACAGTTTAATTAAATATTTAGAAAAAAAAAACATTACTTACAATTTTTTTTTTATCTCTGTCTTCATTTTAGCAACACAGACAACTCAATGATGAATTCATCAAAATATGAGAATATGAAAATTATATACAACCGCAGTAAATTCGGCTGGTATTGGGCACCTGTATTTATAGCATTTTGGTTTCTGCTATTCTATTTAACGGTAATACCAAGTTTTAATTACTTTCCCGATACCATAACCATTGCTGAGGAACCAAATCATCCGGGACAATTTATAGGAGAACGTGCTGAAAATACTTTACTAAGATTTACGAAAATTGGTCCAAAAGTTGTGGGTAGTCCGGCCAATGAACAGGCAGCCGTACAATTTCTTTTAAGTGAAATATCAAAGATCAGAAATGAAGCCCGTTTGGATTTGTTTGATATAGAAGAAGATGTTCAAATAGCGTCGGGTAATTATGTGCTATGGGAAATGGTTAATTGTTATCAAAGTATACAAAATGTGGTGGTTAAGGTCACAGCAAAGAATTCGAATAGTACTTCAGCACTATTGATTAATAGTCATTATGATTCAGTGCCTGGAAGTTCGGGTGCAGGGGATTCTGGTATAATGATTGTTATTATGTTGGAAACTATGAGAATTATAACAAAAAATGAGACACCATTAATGAATTCAATAGTGTTTCTATTTAATGGAGCTGAAGAAAATCCTTTACAGGGTTCACATGCATTTATAACACAACATAAATGGGCTAAAAATGTTAAGTAAGTGGAAATTTCTTTCTAATTTCGTTTTTGTTTATGATTTTGACTTACACTGTAAAACAATTTCAAACTTTTTCCAAAATTACGGGGTTCCGACGATTGATTCTTGTTAAGGAGACAAAAAAAAAAAAAAAAAAATATACGTGTTTCGGCATTTTGATAGTTAACATCGGAATTGCATTTTAGAGGCGGTAAAAGTTTCCCAGCTCTGGCATGTTCTTGCAGCATATCGGTATATAAAACTATGTTTTCTTTACATCTCTAACTAAGCCTCATAACGGCATTTTTTGGCTTTAATCTAACAAATTGTTCTACAAAAATGTTTGCCATAAAATTATACTATATATGTCGAAGCACACTAAAGCCTAAAACTTAACACAAATACCTAAAACCAGACAAATTCCAGATTGCCCATCGAATTCCTAGTCACATTTTGGGATGACCTAAATATTATGTTGGTGATCTCAAAATCTGACTTATAATATGTTGGTCATCGCAAAATTTGACTAAAAATCTGATGAGCAATCTTGAATTTGATGGGTTTTTGGTGTTTGTGTTAAGTTTTGGGTTTTGGTGTGTTCTGACATTCAGGTTGGTTGAAAAGTTCCTGCGCTCGAAATGAAAGAATACTGTTTTTGTTACGAAATATATTTTTTTATTTAATATAATCTCCTAGAAGCTCAATACACTTGTTCCAATGATCTTCCAATAATTTTATCCCATTCTTATAATGGTTTTCCGGAAGCTCTGCAAAATAACCGTCTACGGCTGCTATGGACTTTTCATTCGACGAAAAATGCTTTCCACGAAGGAATTGTTTGAGATTTCCGAAGAGATAGTCACTGGGAGCCAAATCTGGGGAATACGGTGGATGTTCAAGCAATTCGTACTTTAATTCTTTGAATTTAGCCATCGTCAAAACACTTTTGTGAGCAGGTGCATTGTCTTGATGAAAAATTTTTTTTTTCTTCTTTATACCAGGTCTTTTCTCACGAATTTTTTCATCCAGCTGATCCAAAAGGCTGCAATAATATTTAGAGATGATTGTTTTACCTTTCTGAAGATAATCAATCAACAAAATTCCTTTTGCATCCCAAAAAACTGATGCCATAACCTTCTTTGCTGATCGTTGTGACTTCATCTGCTTTGGAGCTGAACAACCAGCTTCAGTTCACTGTAAACGTTCTTGTTTCAATTTAGGATCATGGTGGTAGATCCAAGTCTCATCCATAGTTATAAAACGACGCAAGAAGTCGGTTATTCGGCTAAAAACGCTCCAAATTATTGTTAATGTGTGCGGCACTAACTTTCCAAACAGTTTTTTCATACGTAATTATTCATGTAAAATATGGAGTACTCGTTCGTCTGAGATGCCTATGGCATTAGCAATTTCACGCTTAGTCAAACTTGGATCTTCACTAACCATATTATGTACCAGCTCAATGATATCTGCTGTGGTTGCAGTTTTGGTAGTCCTTCGCGTGGATCGTCTTTAAGGCTGGTACGACCACGTTTAAATTCACCAGCCCAAAATTTTGAATAAATTGTTCATAAATTTCCTTTGCTTTTAAACCCTTTAAAACAAAGAACCTAATGACTGCACGATATTCAATTTTTTTCATATTAAAAAAAAATCAATGACACGTCAACTTCAAATGGCTTGTAAACAAAGAAAGAATTGACAGAATAACTTGCAACTTTGCATGTGTTATCAGGACAGTTATACCAACTTGAGAAAAAGAAAGTTTGGAGCTAGCAGTGCCATCTCTTGGTGAGCGTAGGAAATTTTCAACCAACCTGTATATAGTAGAATTTTATGGCCAACATTTTTGTAGAACATTTCATCCTCCATTCCCCACACCCCGAAAGGGTGTTTTTTGCAATTTGTTAGAATAAAGCCAAAAAATGCCGTTATGAGGGCTAGTTAGAGGGTTAAGATGTTCTACAAAAATATTTGCCATACCATTATCTACAAGTTTGCTGAACATATCCTATACCTCAGATGTAAAGAAAACATAGTTTTATATACCGATATGCTGCAAGAACATGCCAGAGCTGGGAAACTTTGACCGCCTCTAAAATGCAATTTCGATGTAAACTATCAAAATGCCAAAACACGTATATTTTTTTTTTGGTCTCCTTAACAAGAATCAATCATCGGAACCCCGTAATTTTTTTTGTGTTTATGTATTATTATTTTTTATTATAGAGCTGTTATGAATTTGGATTCTGCTGGTTCTGGTGGTCGTGAAGTGCTGTTTCAATCTGGTCCTGATCATCCTTGGCTTATGAATGTAAGAAGAAACTTAGGCATTGTTCATTGTGTTTGTATAAAACATGCTTCCTTTTTTAGTATTATGGAGCCCATATTGTTCATCCTTATGCCTCTACAATTGGCGAAGAATTATTTCAAAATGGTTTTGTTCCCTCTGAAACGGATTTTCGTATTTTTCGTGATTTTGGAAATATACCTGGTTTAGATATGGCTCATTCTTTTAATGGTTTTGTTTATCATACCAAATATGATCGTTTTAATGCCATACCCAGAAAAACTTATCAATTGACCGGTAATAATGTATTAGCTTTGGCTAAGGCTTTAGCTAATGCTCCAGAAATGGAAGATCCAGCTGTAAGTATAGACATATATAAAGGGTGGACCGATGTTGAATGTGAACCTAAACGTCAAGTTTTTTCTGCATTTCATTTGACATTTCTCAATTTCAGACTTACTTAATTTGAACCATGGAAAGATACATAATCGAGCAACGCGTTAAAGTTATTTAGGCTTATTATGAAAATGGGCGTTTAAATCAAAATGCTTTTTGTGCACTTCGTAATTTTTTTTTTGGTCAGCATAATCGATCAAATGTGCCCAGAATCGGGAGAATTGTTGGCAAATTTCATCAAACTGGGTCTGTGAAAACACCTTTGTATGCTCGCCCAGTTCGTTCTGCGGAAAACATTGCTGTTGTTCGCGATAGTGTATCATGAGGTCGGCCAAGCATTTACCGTGAATGGTGTTCGCTATCGCGAGATGATAACGAACTTATTGTGACCAGGAATTGAGGATATGACCCTGGAAGATATGTGGTTTCAACAGAATGGTGCCACTTGCCACACAGCTAACGAAACAATGGCTCTTTTGCGCAACAAATTCAATGGCCGTGTTATCTCACGTGGTGGCGATGTCAATTGGCCGCCAAGATCATGTGATTTGACACCGTTGGACTTCTTTCTTTGGGGTTATTTGAAAGAAAGGTGTACGTCGATAAGCCAGTAACAATTTTAAAGCTACAGGATGAGATAATTCGGCACCTTAACGGCATAGAATCTCAATTATGCCTCAGCGTCATCGAAAATTTGGAGGTCGCTGCGGCCATTTGGCCGATATTTTGTTCCATGCATAATTGAACCATACCATATTATCATAACAAAAAGAAATGACAATAATTTCCTAAATAATTTGTGTTTTATTCAAAATCAACATCGGCCCTTAAAATTTAACCACCCTTTACTTTTGATATTATAAAAGTTCAATTCAAAATTAATCTTCTTAATTTGAACTCAAATATACCCATTAAATGTAAATTAATTTTAATTTCTTCTAATTTTCAGAAACATGCCGAAGGTCATACAGTATTTTACGATTTTCTTGGTTGGTTTATTGTTTACTACTCTGAACAGACTGGCTTAATTATCAATATTATTGTATGTGTACTTTTTGTTGCAACATTACTGGCCTACATTTGGAATATGGCCCATCAGACGGGCATGTTTAGACGTCGCATATTTATCAAATTTGCCATATTATTTGGTATACAATTTGCAGCTGTTATTTTGTCCGGTTTAATTGTTATGTTCATATCTTGGTTTATAGATGCTGTTGGTTTATCCATGTCATGGTTTTCAAAACCTTGGCTAATATTTGGTTTATATTTCTGTCCCATATTCTTTGCCATGGGTATATTACCAGCTATTTACCTAAGTCACACCAAGGAACATGGTTTACCTTTAGCTTATGCTATACAATTGCTAATGCATGCTCATTGTTTGATTTTGACCATTGTAACAGTGATAATGATAGCATTTGGTGTACGTTCGGCCTTTGTTATAATGTTGTGCATAGCATTCTATACATTATCGGTGCTATTGAATATTGTTACCTGTTTCCATAAGAAAAGTAAGTGGTAGAGAAAGTTTATTTTTTTTTCCTACGATTAAAAGTTGAATTTTAATATTTTCTTTTTAGATTTTCCTTGGCTTTTACCTCATTGTCTTTGCCAAATTTTACCCTTTTTATTGTATACTTATATCTGCTATTCCTTCTATGTTACTTTCATTCCCATGGCGGGTCGTGATGGGGCCAATAGTAATCCGGAACTTTTAATTGGTGGTTTTACATATTTAATGTGTTTATTATTTGCTGCATTTTTGGTAAAATTAAAGATTGATTTTTTGTTGGCCAAGTATTTGTTGTTAATAAAACAATGTTTTTTTTTTTTTGTTATAGATTCCTCTTTTGTGCTTGTTCCGCAAATCAAAAACTATTATTTCATTGTTTGGTGTGATTTGTATTATTTTTATTATTTTGGCTGCCACTCCTGTTGGTTTTCCATATGTTGAAAAGGATGCTCCACAAAGATTTTATGCTGTGGTAAGTTTAATTATTCAATTTGTAAAATTTTAAAGTCCTCTTACTCAGAAAAGTTTTATATAAGGAAAGTACCTAGACACTCCGATTTTAATAAAATTGGCATATGTAATAGAAACACAAGTAAAAACAGGCTTAAACTCGGCTCTGCCGAATCTTTGAATACCCTCTAACAAAAAATGTTGTTTACTATTTGATACAAATAAATAAATATGGAGGTGAACAAAATTTGTTGAGATTCAAAACTTTGTTTGATGTGAAAACAAATTTTGTGGTGGAAAAAAAATTTTGAGGTGAAAAAGAAATTTTTGGGGTTAAAAAAATTTTAGTGGTGAAAAAACTGTTTTGAGGTGAAAAATATTTGGGGTGAATATAGAATATTATTTAATTCCAAGCAACTGGCGAAAAAACGTGAAAATATTTTACTTGCCAGTATTAAAATACACCAATTTGTATGGATAAATTTAGAGGCACCAAACTGCTCGGGAGGATGTCCATTAATCTAAGTAACTAAAAATGAGCTGCCCCGTTTGTGTCTTCGCATCGTGATCAACATTCGAACAGGCAGACAGATGGACATCGCTAAATCGACTTAAAATTGTATAAGGAGTCTTAAAGCTAGTTTTTTGGATATGAGTTAAACTTGGTTTAATTTCTTATTAGTTAAACTTAAAATAAATTTAAACTGGCTGGGATCAAAGCCAGTATAAATTTATTTTAAGTTGTTGTTTTTCAGTAGTAGTTTAAGACTTGTCAGATAAGGTAATGCTGCCATATTTTATTTCAACAAAATTTTATATTTTATTGCCAAACATATGGTAGCATTGAAAATACTTAATAAAAAATCAAAACAAATATTTTTGTCAAACAAAAGCACGTTTCACAAATATAAATAAATTATTTGGACGAGTTATAATTGTTTTAGGCGTTCTTGTTATGGTCTTATTCAAATTTGGATATTTTTCAGAATCGCTCAAATCATCATATGAGGAATAGAATAATGCATATTTATTTTTTTTAATTTTTAAACAACTTTTTAGTATTTACGAAACAGCTGATTTATTTAGAGACGTTTTTCATCAGCTGTGTGGTTTGACATCTGTACCTTAGGTTTAACTGGCCAATTTTGCCCAGTTAAACTCAAATTAAAACAAAATAAACTGGATCTCAAAAACAGCATCCCAAGTTTAAACCAAGTTTAATCAATAAACAAAGTTGAACTACATTAAAAAAACTAGCTCTTAGACCAATATTTCGACATGTTACAAACGGAATGACAAACTAATATATATACCCTCACCATATATGGTGGAGGGTATAAAAAATGTCAACCTATCTCGACATTGGAATTTTTAAAAATTGGAATTTTTAAAATTAGATTTTTTTTAAGTTTTGGTATCGTTGAAAAGAGATTTTTAATGGCTTTTTACTAACACCTTGTGGTATTTAATATGGATAATATACTGCGATGGCTGCCGAAATCACATATATTATTCCCTAAGACCATACGACACTTGCTAGATTCTAGTACCCAAAAGAATTCCAATATCTTCCCCTTAATGCACATCCTAGATACCCCAAGTGGCCGAAATAGTGGGACACTTTGTTCTTCGAACTCTTTTTTTATCACATATCCAAATTTCATCATCATTGGAGTGTTTAAGTTGGGGTACTTTCCTTTTTAGTTTATTTTGTTTTTTCAAATTTATTCTATCAAAGAAACTACATAGTGGTGTTATACGCATATCTTAATGAAACTTGGATTTGTGATAGAGGGGCACAAAAATAATAAAGATTAGGGTAGTGCAATTCTCTAACTTTTTTTTAAAGATTTTACCGGTTTCGTTAAATAACGATAATTGTCGGTTGAGTTACCGAAAAAGCTATTCTGTATTTTATGAAATTATTGAGAAGAGATACCGACAACAGTTGTTATTTTGAAATTTATTCTCTTAAAAATTTTATAAAATAACGCCAGAAAACGTAAACATGAACTTCAAAAAAATTTCTGTAGTTAAGTTGACGATTTTTTTAACAAGTATCGGTTGAAAAAGCTTAGAGAATAACGTTTAACGAATTTTGTTGTAAATTATCGAATTTTGACAGTGTAACTATAGTATTTTGTCGTTAAAAAGTTACGGAATCGCACTACTGCGCGTTGTGCTGTAATGGTTAGCGCGTTGGACTGTTACACATAAGGTTGCCGGTTTGAACCCCAGCGATGGCAACATTTATTTAGAAAATAATATGTATGAGTTTTTATCTCTAATACATATTGCAACGTCCTCTCGGTGTTCCCGTAGCACTTAACCCCACCGAAATAAACTAACATAACTGGGCTATGAACTTAAAAGCTTCAACAATTCCTCTTCATTAGATGGCGGGCAACAACTGTTTCAAGAATTATCATCTCGCGCAATTACGATGTTGACATATTTGAAGCCCTTATCTTTCAGCGACTTTCATCTTTTTTCTATCCTCTTTCCAAAGAAATCTACACATTAATTAGTAGGAAAAATTTCCTGAGTGAAGTTTGAGAATTTTTTCTATATTTTTTTTTATCACATCGGATAGATATGAAAAATAAATTTTCTTTTATACCAAATATATTTCCCTTAAAACCGACAGGAAAAAACGTAAAAAAGAACAAAAAACAAAGTCACATTTGACCCCGCTTTTAAACTCCTAAACATGGGATTGGGTACCTAAAAGAAACAAATTTGTTTTATATTTTTTTCTCCTCTGCAACATATCCAAATAATGGTGTAATCCATTATTTAGTTTCCTTGTAAGTTTGCAAATAAAATTAGAACATTTTATGTAATATGTATGTAATACACTCAAAAAACTTTGACAGTTACTACATGACTGTTTGCGTTTGTGTACTTTTCCAGTAAAGTTTAGTAAAAATTATTCGGTAACAAAATTTTAGAGCGTAAGACAAAACTTACTCCCAAAAAGAAAAATATCCAAAAAAAAAGTACTTAAACGGAAAATTTGTAAGAATTTGAGGGATAGTTAAAACAGCTAATTGTAAATACCAAACGAAAAAAATTCTACCGATCAATGTGGAAAATATAAATAAAAAACGTAAATTAGATGCAAAGTGTTCTCCAGGAAGATTCCGGACTTAAATCATGCTTCTTCCATCGTAAACAAGCTGATATTTACACATTTTTTTTTTACTTTTATAAAAAATGTTTAATGTGTTTGGACAAATTCTTTGTTTTTCAATTATATTTTTTTCAATCAGCTGTTTTTTTTACAAATTTCTTACTGGCAAAAATTTATCCAGTAAAAATCAGTACGTTCTCTTGCATCGAACTGTCATATTACTCTCTATTTTTGCTCAATCCTTACTGAGTATTCGTGTAAACAAACACCTTAAAGTAAAAACTTTTACAAATTTGTACGAATTTGTACAAATTTTTAAAATCAGTTATTTTTTCTTGCAGTAACTATTAAAACAGTAGTTTTTGCAGTAAACAGTTATTTTAAAAGTAAATAGCACAGTACAATATGAAAAAAATGAACCAAGTTCTGAATAATGATTCTGGCAGAGGAGACAAAAAGATCACATAGGAATTTTATTTCAGGGGGTCTTAAAAATCCCTCCCTTTGGCCTGTTCGTGCAGCATATCGGTATTTCAAACTATGTGTTCTTTACATCTGAGGTGTAGGGTATGTTCAGCAAATTTGTAGAAAATATTAACGGAAATATTTTTGTGAAACATATTAACCCTCTAACTCCCCCACACCATTAAAAATAGTACGTTTTCGCCGCATATATATAATTATTTTTTTTTTGTATATTTTCCATTTTTATTTTTTAGTCAATTCAGTACTTCTGTTTAGGATAATATAACTGATTATGCTGATGTCCATTGCTGACATGGTATTTTGACAAGTTTTATACCTTTCCCCTGTAGTGTGGAAAAGTTGCTTTAAAACCCAAATCTGGTATTAGAAACGATATACCTTTATATTGTTATTTTTTAGGCAGCAAAGCACTTTTAATGTTCTAAATGTAGCACAACAAGTACAATAGTACAGACTTCATCATACTCTATAAAGTTGATTTCGATCAAAACAGTATTTACCAGAAATTATACCACAAAAGAGTTGTAATAAATAAAAAATTAAAAAAGGTCTCCTTTGTGAAGTAAAAGGAGAACCATAGTAATTTTAAGGCTCTAATAGTTCCACAAAAAGTAATATAGTACCAACTTCATCGACATATGTTCTTGTTACAAGTAATATAAACAATTTAGATGCAAAAACTTTATAGGCAGAAAATATAATTTTTGAGTAAAAACTTTTTCGGATGTGATAACAGATTTTGTGTTAAAAAAAAATTTTTTAAGTGAAAAATTTTGAGGTGTATATAAAATAATATTCACCTAGAAGCCACTGAAGAAAAAGTTTAACAAAACATGTTATTTACCATACGCTACTACGAAATTTTACTAAAATTGGTGTATTTTAGTAAAATTTGTATGGAAAATTTAGAGGTACCTTTTCATTTTCACTTAAACCCTTTAAACCGCTGTACCGATTTTGCCAATTTGCAATACCATACTATTTGGGAGTATGCTCAATAATCTAGATAAAAATGAGCAACTTCACTTGCGTCTTTGCTCTGTCATCGAAATATAAACAGACAGACGGACAGGCGGGGCTTGACCTATATTTCGACATGTTTTAAACGGAATGATAAAGCTTAGTTTATATCCTCATAATTCAGTAAGACATCTCTAAGGATATCAGTTATTTGAAATGATTTTTTTAGTTGATTTTACACTCACCAAAAAAAGTCTGTAATGGCAACTGAAAATTTTGCTGTTATTACGGGATATTTTGCTTATTTGAGCCCAGCGGTATTTTTTGCTAATCTTAGCAACACATGTCTGCTGACGTGTAATACAATGAAATTTGTAGAAAAATTAGTAGCCGCTACTAAATTTTAGTAGACTTTTTGTAAAGTGGAATTTAAAATCTGTTTGCTAAAATCAGCAAAAAAAAAATTACTAAATTTTATTAATATTAGTAAAAAGCTTTGAATTTATTTTTCTTACCGAGCATCAAAAATTTTGATTATATTTTTTTAAAACAAATTAATCATTTTGTTTTAATTTGGTAATTTCTGTTTTGAAAAATATTTTTGTCAATTTTTTTTTACTTTTAAGGTTAAATATTAATTGTTTTTAGGGCGTATTTTTAGTGCTATTTTAAGTGAATGTCCTCTTTTTAGACATCAGTCGGTATCTTCACTTCCGATCCCTTTTTTAATATATGTAACATTTTAAGGAAATTTAAGTGTGTACAGTGAGCGAAATTTGTTTGGCCGCATATAATATTGTTTTGAATTTGGCCAAACAAATCATAAAAAATAAAATATTTATTGAAGTTTTTTTCGTATTTTTTTTTTTTTTTATTTATTGTAAAATTACAAAAACAACTTAATTTTTTAGCTTCAAGTAAAAAACTAGATCAAATTCTCACAAAAAATCCATTTTTATTTATGGAAAATCATAAATTAAACATAATAAACTTAAAAAAATCTATATGTTTAGTAGTTTGTAGAGCCTCCATTTTTATTAATTGTTTGAAAAATCCGGGTAGGAAGCGAATTAATTAGTCTTCGAAGCATCTCTACGTCTAAATCAAGCCAGGCTTGCAAAATTGATATTTTAAGCTCTTGGAACTTTAAATACTGTTTTACATTTGCATACACAGACCTTACAATGATGCCCCAAACATTTTCAATTGGGTTTAAATCTAGACTTCTCGCTGGCCATTCAAGCAGGGGAATAGAACGAGATGAAAAGAACTCCTTCGACTAACTTGATACGTGAATTGCATTGCATTGTCTTGATGAAATATAAATTCTATTTCATTATTACTTTCCAAGTATTCAATTAAAACGTCGTCCAACACTGCAATGTACATTCCGGAGTCCATTTTGGTGGAACGAAGCATAATTTCAGCTTTCCGTGGTATGAGAATGCAACCCATATCATGACTGACCACCCTCCAAAGTTGCGGCTCATTCGCGGTTTTTTGCGCGCAGATCGTGCCAATAGTAAGTGAAACCATCTGGTCCATCAAGATTAAATTTTTTTTCGTTTAAAAAATTTTAATATGCGGCCAAACAAATTTCGCTGACTGTAGGTGTAAGCTTTAATTAGAAATAACATTTTCTTCAGTAACCACTTTTTTAAAATTAGTAATATTTTTTGCTAATTTTAGCAAATCGGTTTTCAAAAATTTGTAAAATGATTTCTGAAATTAGCAACAAAAATTTGTAAATATTCTGTAAAAATTCTGTAATTTGTAAAATGTAAATAGCAAAAAGATTTGCTAAATAATAACTTTTTTACTAAAAATTAGTACAAAAATAGTAGAGTGAGATTGAAAACCGTTTACAAATTTTTCTACTAACTTTTTTTTCTGAGTGTACTGACATAAAGTTATAATACATAAATATTTATTGTATTTATATTGTTTATCTCTTTTTATCTGAAGCACACCACACGTACCTTCCACAATGGTGATCCAGCCATGTCTGTGCGACGAGAAGATTCTGGTTTCTATGTAGTACCCGTTGATCGTCATCCACATTCTATTGATTTTATGTTTGAAAACTTGAATCTAACCAAAGTCGACAATGATGATTGTAATACTGAACTAATGTGTGGTTATCCTATATACAGTACAAGATGGTTAGAATGGAAGTAAGAAGAAGAATATATTACATAAAAAATTGCCTTTACTCTTAGCATATTTCTAATTTCAGAGATCAAAGTTTCTTTGTGGAAGCTCCTGGACCCGGTAAAGAAGGCTGGCCTAAATTAAAAATTCTTTCAAAAACACAAACTTCACCCAATAGCATACTTTTCACTTTAGAAGTATCTGGGCCCGATCATATGAGTATGTTTATACAACCTTTGGAGGATGCTAAATTGGTAGATTGGTCTTTTACCAAAATACCCATAGAAGAGAAATTTGAACAGCCTTATTTTGTATATTTCTCATATGCATTAGATCCCACACCGTTAAGATTTAATTTAGAGTTCCAGGTAAAAAATGTTTTTTTTTTCTTAGTTGCCAATATTTAATCATGTTCTCTTTTTAGCGCGTTAATGCCGATTGGTCTGGTTTAACATTTGATATAGCCATAATTGGTCATAAAATTCATGATGAAATCTATACCACCAATGAATTTAGAGAATTCTTGGCCAACTTCCCTGGCTGGGCTCATGTTAGCTCTTGGCAGAGTTCATATGAAAGTTGGAGATTATAAATATCCCAAAAAACACCAAAATACTTTAGCTTTAAAAAAAAAAACTATATTTATTAAATAAAAATGATTGTTGCCAGTAAACTGTGAACAAAGTGTTAAGAACAAAGTAAACATTTTCCTTTACACCTTTTAATTTTATTTTATATAAATGTATGAATGTTTTTATGTACGTAGTTTGTAAGATTTTTTTTTAAATATTTAAGTTTAAAATTAAAAAATAAAACAACGAATTGATTTATAGTTTTTTTTTATATATATTTTTTTTTTATTTAAAGTAAAATCATCAACTAAAATTGCCAACTTCCATAAAAAGCAGCCCAATTTGTGGGATAAGCCCATTGTGGAAATGAAGCCAAAAATTGTTTGAACTCATTTGTATAAGTGTGGGTATGATAGAGGAAATGTGCACCTATACCCAAACGTATTGAAGGACCTTCATAGGAGGCAGAATCACGCTAAAAGAAAAATTAAATAATTATTATTTAGTTAAATTAAGAATAGTAACCATTTACCTCAACTTCTATCCAAAATTTTAATAGTGTATCATCCATGGAATTCACATGATATATAAAATATGGTAATTCATATTTTTCCACCAAAGGTGTTAAATTAAAAGACCAATTTATTACTTTATTTTGTGCGAAAGGATCAATATAGATGACAATTCTATCAACTGCTTTCAAGGAAAATTCATAACGCAATCTTGTATTGGATTGAAAAACTTTGGAGGTTAGTTTTAATTCAGTTGGAACTACAAGATTTGGAGCAGCAGCTGGTATCCATATTGATGATTTGCTGGAAAAAAAATTAAGAAAGTGTTAATTTCTTTAGACTTTTTGAAAATACTTTTTATATGAGGGCGGATCAATAAGTCCGTGACTTTTCGAACTTCCCACGTAGTTGTATGAAATGCAACACTGCTTCCAGCAGCACCATCTAATAATAGACATCTGTCATATTTTGAGCAAGTTCCTTCATTTACTTTGCGTTTAACAGCTGTGCAAAGCATACAACCTCGTGGATTTTTTTAAAAATGAAAAAAAGTGAATTACGAGTGCTCACTAAACATTATTTTTTTTTTGCAAAGAAATGGCTCGGTGAAAAGAGATTTAGCTCCAACGATGAAATTATTGATCAAACAAATGCCTATTTTATGGACCTCGAAAAATCCTATTTTTTGGAAGGGATACATAAATTGGAGAAACGTTGGACTAAGTGTATTGAGCCAAAAGGGGATTATGTTGAAAATTATTTTTTTTTTGCAAAAAAAAAACTGTGTTTTTTTCAAAAAGTCACGGACTTATTTATCCAACCTCGTAGTATTCTAGCCTCAGAGTTTACTGTTGATCTGTATTAGCTTATCATTAGAGTTTCTGAAGTTTTTACGTCAACTGAGATTTACGTGGAAATTTACTGATAGCATTAAAAGAGTTTTTCTGAAATATAGTTTTAAAAACCCAGCAAAAAAAAAAAGTAGCAAAAGAAGAGAAAAAGAATCAGTGATTTTGATTCCGGTGTTGTGAAAATTTGGATCGGAACCAATGATTTTTACATAGGGGTGTCATAGGGTGGAAGTTTTCTTTTATGATCCTTTTTCAATGCATCTAAAGCCCTTCTTATGGTTTAGTGAAAAATGAGATCTTTTGATGTTCCCAAACTAATTTTGTAATTTTTTATTTAAATTTTAACTTTAATAGAAACAGTTTTGTAGGATCAATATAAAATGTTCTATATTAATGGTCATAAGTTGACGATTCGTAAGACAACAAGCTGATAAACTTTGTTAGGCATACTAAACAATTTTTTCATCTTATAAAAGTCATTTGGCATCTTTTTCTTAAATAAAACTGTTTGTTACATTGGCAACTTGTGACCATCGGGTTTCAAATACATTTACCACTTAGTTTGTCTAAGTGGTAAGGTGCAAAGTACAAAAAGTGCATTTCGGCAGTTTACAAAACTTTCAATAATTCACATTCAGTAATCGAGTCCTATTTTTTTAAACTTTATTCGAAATTTAAAGTTAAAAACTGATGCAAATCACTCGAATCTGATAACATGTTTCAAAACAACCTTAATTTTGTACTTAACCATAGTTATGAATATCAAATTTATATGAAAATATCTATTGTTACCCAGCAAAATAAGAGCTGAGGAAGAAGTAGTTAAACACTACATCTACTGAACACGAAGTTGTGAAAATTTCGGTGAATCATTAATGATTTTAACATTGGCGTGTCATTTGGAGGAAGTAGTTTGTTTCGGTGCTATAATAATCGATGAACAGATGGACTTTTTGATTAGTTTACGGAAGTTGTTAAGTATAGGGACTACAAAAAAAAAATATAGGGAGTGGCTTTTTTTTAAGTTAAAAATGTGATTTTGAATACGCCAGGAATTATAATTCTGACCAGGACAAAGTGAATATCTCAAGTATGCAAAATATGTTTTCAATAAGGCATTTAATGACTGCAGGAATTAACCATTTATGGACCAACTAAATAATTGTTTTTTTTACTAGTAGGAGTTAATGTCAACATTTTGGAAGTTGTTTAAAATGACTTCTTACAAATCGAAAAATTTTAACTATTAACTTCTTTGGATGTTCTGAAAAAGAGATTCGTAAGGAATAACATCCATTTTATTTTGCTGGGTAACGTTTAACTTTCATTATTTTTAAAATAAGTTACACGTCATAGATTTGAAAAGTGCTAAATTTCATTAAAAATCACATTTTAGAAGTTGTGAAAAATAACTGCTTTAGAATGGGAAAATCAGAACTAAATGATACTTTGGAACCAATAAAAAATGTATTCCTTAAGAATCACTTCCATTTATTTTTGCTGGTAAACTATTCGATTTGATAAATAAATCCGATTTTAAGGTATTTTTGGCACCTTAAAATAATACTTTTGAAGATAAAATTCATTACCTATGGCCACATTCATAGATTTTCCTAAAGATCGCTGATTTTTGAGACCTAACACTTTGGGAACTGAAAGGGCCGGAAGAGTGAAAAGAGATTTATGAGAGTATTTGTTTTTTGTGAATTAAAATTTACTTTAATTCTTATCAAAACCAAAAAAACAATGCAAAAATTATATTTTTAGTTTTTTTTTACATAGTTTAACTTTGTTTAATTGAATAATTTTATCCTAAAGTTAAGTTAGATTAATTTCTTTTGTCAAAATCCAAAATCCCTTAGTTAAACATGGTGGGGCATGTCGACCATAGAATAACCTATACTAGACTGGCTAAAAGTCAACTTGTGCTTAGATCCGAAATATTAAGGGATTAAAATAAACTTGAATTAAAAAATCACTTAAAAATTTTAAAAGTTAATTTGTTTTATTTTTGTAAATTTACAGAACTTAACAGCTCGTTATAAATAAATATAAAGACAAATTTGATTTTGCCTGATGTTTGGGTAAATTTATGAGAAAATCGGATATATGGATCACTAGGCATTAGATCCAAATATAAACCAATTGTATTCTTATGCTTCGTAATTATTTATTCGGATATTATTATACTAAATATGAGACAGATGCTTATCAGTTGCATTAAAACAGGGTTTGTCATTGGGCTTTTATAAATCAGTGTACTAAATTTCATTGAAATATTTCTATATTTGCGACATGAAGAGTGGTAACAATCATAAGAACTAATTTTTGAGAGACCTTCGTCTAAACATGGACTGATCCTAGCGTGCGAACCAGAATACATGGACATACAGACGGACCTCGCCAAATCGATTCAAAAAGTGAATCTTAATGTGAGTCGATGTCCAATATTTTCTGTTGCTACAAATATCAGCACAACCTTTCCCTCGGTATAAGGTTGATTGTAGTGTAGGGTATATTTTGTTTAAGTTTCTTAAAGTTTTGATTCTAATTTCTAAACTTCCGATTCTACTTTTAAAGTCTATGTTTTTTTTAAAAGAAAAAGAACCAAATTCGGAAAAACTTTTTTAAAATTTAAGTAACATTCAAATCGGAAAGATCGAATTTGGTTTATTGAATTGACCGCAAATGCATCAAATTAGAGATTTTGAAACAGTGGTACGTGTATCATTTCTGATAATTAGTTTTTAAATTTTAAATAAGGAAACCTTCACATAAATTAAGATTTTTCAATTAAAATTAAGGAATTTTTAAGGAAGTTGAATATTTTAGTTCAAATCAAAGACCTGTTTATCTAAGTATTGATTTACATCAAAAATACATGGGAAAATAAAACAAATTTTCGTTACCTTGCTTTTACTTAGATCTATTTTTCTATCTATAAATAAATCAAGAGTGCAATTCTGTAACTTTTTTTTTAACGATTTTATCGATTTTTTAACTAACGTTAATTGTTGGTTGAGTTATCGAAAAAGCTATACTGTAATTTTTTAAAGTATTAACAAGAGTTGCTGACACAAGTTTTGTTAATTTTAAATTTACCCAAGAAACATTTTTACGGACTCTCCGATACGTACGGATTCATGAATCCGGCTTTTACTGTACGTTTACGGTCCGAAAATACGTATCCGTCAAAGCTTGTACGTAAACGGAACATTAACGGACCGTTTAATTGAATTTTCGAAATCAATACGTTTTTACTCCGTTTTGGTGTATCCATTTCTGTACCGTCAAATACGGACTACTGTTTTTCATAATTTTTTCTTCCGTTGCTTTTGGATTTGCTTAGTAATAAAAAACTAATAATTAAATATCCCTCAGGTAAATATTGATAAAATTGAAAACAAGTTTTATGATAATGTGTGCAAAAATGTGTTGATTTGCAAATAAAAATATTGCCCGACAGCTTAAAATAATTTTGTGAAAAAATTTGCAAATTTGCATTGTTTGCTTCATCATATCGTAAGTACCACAATTTAAACCAAAATTAAATATTTGTTTTATTTATTTCATGATTTTTAATGGGCCACAATCGCAGTGATTGATGGATGGTAATTGTGCTGGAGATAAATATGGTATTTGTTGGATTTAGTTTATTTAGTTTTGTTATTTTAATTTAAATATATTTGTTAATAAATTTAATGAAAAAAAATAAAAATTTGCTACTAATAATTAAAATAATATGCATTTACACAAATCCGTTTTTTATTGAAAAAACGGAATAAATACAGATCCGTAAGCGATCCGTCACTGACGGACTATTAACGGACAACTCCGTTTTTCATCCGATATATCTGGTCCGTAAACGGTCCGTCATTGACGGATTTTAAATGGATTCGAATCAGTTTCGATGTTCCTTAAAATCCGTTTTCTGGTCCGTTTACGGATAAAGAAAACGGTACGTAAACGGAGTTGGATGCCGTTTATAACGGACCGAAACCGGTACGTAAACTGTACGTATTGTTTGTTGGGTATTTACTTTGAAATTTTATAAAGTAACGACAAAAATCGTAAACTTTAAATTCCAAAAAAAAATTCTGTAAATAAGTTAACGTCGCAGCAAAACCACACATTACCAAATAATGGGTAAAGTAATGTATAGCCATAGGGCCGATGGATTACTTTACACATTACTTCATTAATGAATTTTACAGGCGATGAGCCTCAAAGTAATGTATATACCCATTACTTTAGAGGTGATAATGTAAGGGGTCACTTATATGGTTACGAGAATGAAAAAAGTAATGTGTCTAAAAATAGATTTAAAAAAAAAGGAATTTAAAAAAAAATTATTACAAATATTTTATTTAAAATATTTGTAATTAAAAGTAATGTGGTCAAGATGGGAATCGAACCAGGGAAATCTGGTTGCCAGCCAATAAATATACTCACTGAGTATATAGTATTTGATTGCTTTAAACTTAAATTAATTTTTACGCTTCGTTTTTTCGCTAGTGTTATCAAAACAAACATACATTACCCTTTTGATTACAAAAAAACACAAAGTAATGTATCTAAAAATAGATTTTCAAAAATATTCTAATTATTACTTTACATTTATAAATCATATATTACGTAATCAATAATCAGTAACTTATTACTTTATGCTTGCAAATAATGAAAAAGGTAAAGAGCTATCATTATAAGGTAACGCATGAGAATATCGCACCCATTACCAAAGTTTTGCTGGGATTTTTTTAACTACAAGTATTGGTAGAAAAAAGTTTCAGAATAACTTTAAACGAATTTTGTTCTAAGTTATCAAATTTTGACAATGTAATTATCAAACTTTGTCGTTAAAACGATATGGAATCGCACTACAGGGCTAAAATTTATTTAATATCAAATAAAAATATCTGTTTCATGTGAAATTTAGTTTCATTTTAAATTGAAAAATACAAATTTCAATTCATATTTCATAACTTTAAAATGAAAATTATCAAAATCATTTGAAAATCTTAAGTAAAATTAAAAATCACTTGAAGTTTTCCTATAACTTTCCCACATATACTTACATCCAATCCAACCATCTTGAATTGTACAAAGGTAAACCGCATAATGTTTCAGTTTGGCATTGTTCCTCAGTCCACGAATGTGGCAAAGCATCTTTAAAAGTGGTATCAGCCAAACTTTTTGGTCTGGAATCTACTGGTTGTATATAAAAACCGGTATCATGTTTAGTAACATTTCCATTATAATCATGAATAATACGTTCGGTGTGCTGGAATATTAATTAAGATTGAATTTAGTAAAAAATTTAAAATACCAGACTTAATTAAATTACCAAAACGTAAAATCTTTGTGCGGCAACATCTTTCTTATAAGGGAACCCAGCAGGCGTGGCGGCAATTATAATAAAAATTATAGTTAGAATACCAAATAAGGAGAACAAAGTTTTTGATTTACGGAATTTATGTAAAACCGGCAGCTAAATAAAATCAAATTGAAGAAGCGAATAGTTAAATCCATGTTCAAATTTTTCAAATACAAGCTATTAGAATACTTACAATGAAACTGGCAAAATGTAAAGAAAATATTGCTACAAATAACGATATTAAAATTTCTGGTTTACTATCAGGTCCATCACGACCCTGCATGGGTATAAAACTAGTTAAGAACGTAAAGGCCAAATAAGTATAGAACCAAAATGGTAGTAATTGGCAAATGAGATGGATGGGAATATAATAACATTCTGAAAACAAATATTTTAAACGGCAGTTCAACAATTATAATAAAGGGTGGTTAAATTTTAAGGGCCGATGTTGAATGTAAACCACACCTAAACGTCAAGTTTTTTTCTGCATTTTATTTGACATTTTCAATTTCAGACTAACTCAATTTGAACCATGGAATGATACATAATCTAGCAACGCGTTAAAGTTAAAATGCATTTCGTACACTTCGTGATTTTTTCGGTCAATTTAATCGTCCAAATGTGCGTACAATCGGAAAAATCGTGCAGAAATTTGAGCAAACCAGGCCTGTAGGAGGTGTGAAAACACCAGTGCATGCTCTTACAGTTTGTAGTGCAGAAAATATTGCTGCTGTTCGCGATAGTGTGGCTGAAGAGCCGTCCACCTCAACTCGTCGTCGTGCCCAACAATTACACCTCTCACGCTCGTCGTTGATGAACATTATGCATAAAGACTTGCATTTACACGCTTACAAGGTGCAATTGACTCAAGAACTAAAGCCTCTTGACCATTCCAAACGTCGTCAATGGTCACAATGGTGGCAAGAAATGGCAACAGTGGATGATCAATTTTCGAAGAAAATCATCTTCAGTGATGAGGCACATTTTCACCTCAGTGGATTCGTCAATAAGCAGAATTGCCGCATTTGGGCGAATGATAATCCAAGAGTGATTGTCGAAAAACCAATGCACCCACAAAGAGTGACTGTTTGGTGCGGTTTATGGGCTGGCGGCATCATCGTATTTTTTCCAGAATGAGGCCGGTCAGGCAGTTACTGAGAATGGTGTTCGCTATCGTGAGATGATAACGAACTTTTTATGGCCCGAATTGGAAGATATGGATGTGCACGATATGTGGTTTAACAGGACGGTGCCATTTGCCACACAGCTAACGAAACAATGGCCCTTTTGCGCGACAAATTCAATGACCGTGTTATCTTACGTGGTGGCGATGTCAATTGGCCGCAAAGATCATGTGATTTGATACCGTTGGACTTCTTTCTTTGCGGTTATTTGAAAGAAAAGGTGTACGTCGATAAGCCAGCAACAATTTAAAAGCTACAGGATGAGATAATTCGGCACACTAACGGCATATAACCTCAATAATGCCTCAGCGTTATCGAAAATGTGGACCATCGAATGGAGGTGTGCCGACGAGGTCGCGGCGGCCATTTGGCCGATATTTTGTTCCATACATTATTGAACCATACCATATTATCAAAATAAAATGAAATTACAATTATTTCCTAAATAAATTTGTTTTTAATTCAAAATCAACATCGGCCCTTAAAATTTAACCAACCTTTACATCCATTCCTTGTATAACATGGTTTTAAATTTACAAAGCGGTTTTAGCTCAAAAATCCCCAGTTTAAAGAAATTACAACAAAATTGATGTAACGCGGATTTTCAATAACGTGGTGATTTTGTGTAAAAACTTAGCCACGTTATACAAGGGAAGGCTGTACATACTTTTAGTTAATTTCGACACAATCATATTTAATATTACAGATATGGTATAGAAAAATACCGCTATCATGGGGAAAAAGGAGGATCTTATGCTCATAGCAGTCATTACAATACAAATGATTGCCAATATTATGCAATGAGCATGCATGAAACAAGCAATTGTATCATTAATATTCAAAGAATTCTGAAAAATATACAAATTTAAAAATTAATCATTAATTAAACATTAACAGCCAAATGCATAAACATATGTTTGATTCTTATAACAGTCTTATACAGAGAACTTGTTGTTGTTTTACATGTTAATTTGATTTATAAGTGTGTAATAAAAATTAATAAAATGTCTATGCATATGGCAGTAAAACGACAAACGTCCTTACTTTTCTCTTAGTCCAATGTATATGTAAAGCGGGTATTATAGTTAAAGCGAAAAACATTGGACAAAAATATAAACCAAATATCAGCCATTGTTCATAATACCAAGATTGTGTTAAACCCAAAGCATCGACAATAACAGCAATGAGTGTTGTCAAACCAACAGCAGCTAGAACAGCGATCACTTGAACACCGCTTAATATTAAAAATCGTATATAAACACTTTTAGCTTCTCCTTTTTCTTTTTTTCTCATCTTGCTCATTAAATATACCGAAAGACCAATAAATATGAAAGCACCGGAACAGGTTATAATATTTATAATAATACCAGTAGTCTCTGTGTAGGCTATCAAAAACCAACCCAAATAATCATAATATACCGAATGACCCTCAGCATGTTCATCTGGATTAGTTAACTCTTCAGCATTGGCCAGAGCCCAGGTTAAAGCTAATACATTATCACCGGTTGTTTGATAAGTTCCCCTTTCCAAATTATTAAAATTATCATATTTTGTATGATAAATATAACCATTTAAAGCATGAGCCATATCTAAGCCGGGTACCCCACGATGATCACGAAATATACGAAAGTCGGTATCAGATGGTATGAAATTATTTTGAAATAATTCTTCAGCTAGAGTTGTGCCATAAGGATGTTTTGCAGCTTTTTGATAATACTGGAAAGTATGATAAGAAAAAGGGTGGTTAAAAATCGGTACTTTTAAGAAATACAGCAGTGGAGATAATTAACACTTAATCAGTTATTTTAACAAAAAAATTAGTTAAAACTTAATAAAATTGTTCAACCCTCTAATTCCTAGAAATTTTATTATATCAATAGAAAACATAATAAACCAACTTTTTCGCCTTCGAACATTTTTTCTGCAAGGAGCAAATGGATGTAAAATCAAACTTTCGTAAATTTGGAAAAATTAACATCTTAAAACAGAAAAAAAAAATATTTAAAAAATCTTCAAAAATATATTTACGCTCTGATAAAAATTATTTATAATAGAAAACTTAGTTTGGGGTCCCAACTTTTAAAATGAGTTATTATTTTTGTTTCAAGAAACACAGTCTACCATCAGAACACGTTTAACTCCAAAACTAGCTAGGAGATTTATTGTTTTTTATATTAAGCACAACTGTTATGCTGGGAGGTAGTAGTAAGCAAATAGAATCTTGTCAAAATTATTTGATGTTTAGTTTCAATCAAGCTTAATTTACTAACTTCCAAAAAGCGACAATCGCCATAACTTTTAAAATAACAAAACTAGATTACCAATTTTTAGTACATAATTTTATTGAAAGTGTTATTTATAGCGAAAACTGATATTTGATCATTGGATTTCTTGATTCGTCTTCAACCTTTATTATGTTATAGTGTCTAAATCAGTGATCGGCACTCATAGCCCTCAGGGGCCGAACACAATCGGCAATTTACACGTACACTACACGAATGTCAACAAATCTCATTCAGTAGTACCAAAGAGAATATAATTTTCTATAGAGTATGTTTCTCTCTCACGAACTTTTTAGTACTCTCTTAGAACACGAACATAGTTTGGCGGCAACAAAGGTGAGTTTTGATCGGCAACTTTTAGTAGTGTTTAGCGGTGCTGCCATATAACCAATTTTAACTATTTTTTGCCGTTTTTTGGGATGCTAGAGATTTTTCAGATTATTTCATAAAAAAAATGTTTTTTTTATTTTATTCATGTATTTTTTCAGATTTTTCATATAAAAATATAATATTTGTTCAATATACTATTTTTACTAAAATTAGACATGTCTAATAAAGTAAAAAAAAAAAAAACAACCAAAATTTGCACTTGTGTTAAAAAATAGTTACGAATTCAAACATAACATTGTGACATCAAAAGTATTAAAGTGTGTACACACACATTGACCAACTATGTCTATTCATATCCATTATTTCCCAGTTCTATGGTAAAAATATATAAAAAAGAGAATAAATATGCTATTAATTGTTGCAACATATAACTAAAAACCTATAAAAAATGCAATAATTTGAAAAAAAAAAAATGTTTTATGAAAAAACTGGTAAACAGTTAAGAATCCCAAAAACTGGGATAAAAAATTACACTGTTTATGTGGCAGCACTGCATACACTAAATTTAATGTTTTTCAACACTTTAGCAACTTTGAAAATGTTGCCCTCTCATTTAAAAATGTTGCCGCTGAACTCTGTACCATGTTGAATTTCTGGTAGAGCGGGAAAAATACTCTATAGAAAATTATATACTTTTTGGTAGTACGCATACTTTCAAAAGAGCAAGTATATGCCGCTTTGTTGAAGAAGTGAAGTACACTCTAAAAATTTGTTTTTTTTTATTATAGGTATTTATTTTGTTTTTCGTTTACATTTTAAATTAAAAATGTGGAACGTTGAGTGGGAAGATTTTTTTTTTATTTTCTTGAAATATATTAAATGAGACAGAGAGCCTTGTATGCAATCAAAAAATTATTATTATCATTATTATGAATTATTTTTATTTTTTATACTAGAGAAAACAAAAACATGAACTATTTTAATTCAGTGAATACGGATATTCTCTTATCGAATAATTCATTTATTAATTTATTCATTCTTTTATCTAAATAAAATTATTTCTTATGGTGTAAAACACCAATACATTCATATTCTCTCTTTCTGCCGACCGCTGGTCTAAATAAAGCGGTAAATAAATTTTGTTTCTTTTTGCCACAGTTAGTGTTCAATTCCAAAGTATAAAAATTATCGATATCAGGAGAAAGAATATTAAAGGGTTAATACTAAACAAAAATCGACTAAAACTTTTTTAAAATATTTTTTTCTCTTAAACCCTAATATGAAATTAAAAAAGTTTTAGCGGATCGACCTATGAGTCATGGGCTTTTCTTTTGTTTATACCCTCCACCATATATGGTGAGGGTATCTATCAGTTTGTCATTCCGTTTGTAACATGTCGAAATATAGGTCTAAGACCCCATAAAGTATATATATTCTTGATCCTTATGTGAATAAGTCGATTTAGCGATGTTGAAATGGTGATCACGGCGCGAAGACTCAAGCGGGGTTGGTAATTTTTACCTAGATTTATGAACATCCTCCCGAGCAGTTTGTTATTGAAAATGAGCAAAATCTGTCCAGCGGTTAAAAAGTTAGGAGTGAAAATGTAGTTACCTCCATATTTTCCATACAAATTTGTGTATTTAAGTACAATTTTATAGTAGCGACTTGCAAGTACAATATTCTCACTCGTTTTTCCAACAGTCGCTTAGAATTAAATAATACTTTATATTCACCTCAATTAATTTTCACCTCAAATAAATTTTTTCACCGCAAAAAATTTTTCACCACTAAATTTTTTTCACAACAACACATTTTTTTCACCTCCAATTTTTTTTTTCCGCCAAAAAAATTATTCCCACAAAAAAAATATTTCACCTCCATAATTTTATTTCTAAAGGTTTTTACATTATTTTTATCAAAAACCAAAAATTTTTTTTGGGATATTGATGGAGGGTATTCAAAAATTCGGCACAGCCGAATTTAAGCCTTTTTTACTTGTTTTTTTTTTTTGCCCCTTACCCAGGGAAAAATAATTTATGGGTAAATATTGCAGATAACTATTTGAATTCCGCATAAAATTAACTTTTGATTATAATCATGTCGGCAAATATTTAAGGATATTTTAAGGACCGCAGATGTAGGTCGTCGTAACGATTGTTTCTCCCAGTGTGTGTGTATTAAAGGTCGATTCAAAATGCTGGAATACTTTACTCTGCAGAGTGGATATTGTTTTTTTCTGATTCGCACTTATTTTTTATTTTATTTCTTTTTTTTCTTAAATCCAAAAATGAGAATACTACATAATTGTAAATCTGTTTTTCTTGCCAAGGTTAAACTTCATTATTTTGTACAGGCTTTTTTCTTACCTTTATTAACCATGGATGGTTTGGTCCCGTTTGAAATAGAACTTCTCTGCCACCGCCTCCCGTTGAATCCAGATTTATTAATGCCCTTAAAAATAATACAACAATGAAAAATTATTTTAAAATGTGTGTTTGAATTCATGGTCAATATAAATAGTGAGGCAAACAAAAAAAATATTTGTTTCAGATTCTATCACTCTAGCATGACGTTATTTGAGGATAGGGGGACAACACCATTTTCCTTGTGTGCTAAAAATTTATATATTTTTGTTTGTAAAATGTGTCCCTTAGCACCTTAAGTTTATTATTTCTTTAAGAGCTCTTTTTTATTGAAAAGTTACATCTCAGATTAACAGTTAACTTTGCTTTTTGCCAGTGATTCCATTTTTATACCAAAAAATATGTCAGTCAGGTCCTTAAAAAAGGGCTGAATTCTAACTTTTATCAAATTATGTTTGTTGTGCAACTAATTTGTGCAACCGAGTAGATGAATAGCGCTAAAAAACACTATTTTGGGAAAATATTATATACTTGGGGTTTTAAAAATGTTTGAGATTTGAAAAATTTTATAGTTTTTAATACAAATTTTAAACAATTTAAGAGCAATTTTAAATTTTTAATCTAAACTCGTGAAAATATATGCAAAATGTTTTATTTATTGCTTCAAAACTTTAAAATTTTGATTAAAACAAACATTTTACCGAAAAGCCAAAAAGTAAAAGGCGCCAACCTCTCGTTTCTAAAAAAAGCACTTACAATGCGCTAAATCTAGAACAAAAAGCGCTAAGTTGGTATTGCTGCTTGTTACCAGATATTTTAGAAAGTAAGGAGAATGCAATACTGAGAATTCTCACTAATAAAAAATATATAAAATAGAAAATTGCGATTTTGTTCGCGTCTTTTAATTGACAAATTGTTACTAAGAAATTTTTACAAAATTTTCAATTAAAATTTGTCGTGCAATGCTTTTTAACAAAAATTTTTTATTAACAAAACAGGGTTGATTTTTTTATTGAATAAATCGCTATTCAATTAATTGAACGATTTTTTCTCAAAGAACAGTTTGTATATTTTTAAATGCCCAAATTTCGTCAAATAATTCAAATAATTTAAAGCGATTAATCAATTTTAATTAAAATTGGCAAATATATACAGAAATGAAAATAATATAACTTTATTCGATCTTATTTTAATATTAATATTCAATTTTTTTTAAGCTAAAAATCTTTTTTTTATAAAATTTCTTATTTTATTTTCGATATTTCGCTAAAAATTTGTTATGCTAAAAATTTGAAGATGCTAACAATATGTTAGCGAAATATTGAAAATAAAATAAGAAATTTTATAAAAAAAAAGATCTTTAGCTTAAAAAAATTTAATATTAATATACAGAAATGTTTAAAAAATACATTTTCTTAAGATTTTTAAATACTGATTTTATTAATGGACACTGCGAGCACTTTACACTCATAATATGCTTTCGGGAAAGATACACTCAGAAAAAAAGTTTGTAGAAAAATTTGTAAACGGTTTTCAATCCCACTTTACTATTTTTGTACTGATTTTTAGTAAAAAAATTATTATTTAGCAAATCATTTTGCTGTTTACATTTTACAAATTACAGAGTTTTTACAGAATATTTACAAATTTTTCTTGCTAATTTCAGAATTCATTTTACAAATTTTTGAAAACCGATTTGCTAAAATTAGCAAAAAAAAAATTACTAATTTTAAAAAAGTGGATATTGAAGGAAATATTATTTCTAATAATTAAAACTTATACATAGAACAAAATTAAATTGCCCTAAAATGTTACATAGGTTTAAGAAAGGGATCGGAAGTGAAGATACCGACTCATGTCTAAAAAGAGGACATCCACGTAAAATAGCACTAAAAAGTTTTTTCAGTTCTAAAAATCAGCCCTAAAAACAATTAAAATTTAACCTTAAAAGTAAAAAAAAATAAATTAAATATTTTTCAAAACAGAAACTACCAAATTAAAACAAAATAATAAATTCGTTAAAAATTTAAAACTTTGTACTAATATTAATAATATTTAGTATTTTTGTTTTGCTGATTTTAGCAAACAGATTTTAAATTCCACTTTACTAAAAGTCTACTAAATTTTAGTAGCGGCTACTAATTTTTCTACTAATTTCATTGTACTACACGTCAGCAGACATGTGTTGTTAAGATTAGCAAAAAATACCGCTGCGCTCAAATTAGCAGAATTTCCCGTAATAACAGCAAAATTTTCAGTTGCCATTACAGACTATTTTTGTTGAGTGTATCAAAAACCATAAGATGCGACTTAATAAAGGGCGAATTAAACAGAGGTATGTAAATTAATTGTTTGATATTCATATTTCGAAGTTTTTTTAAATGTTGTTTAAAAAGTTAAATAGAGAAATCTACAAATATTTTTTTTACAAGAAGCCAATTGAGTCAATGCTCTAAGAAAAATTTTTGGAAAATTAATCACAAAGGAAAAAATCGACTTTAAACAGAAGTTTTTGATGTGTTAACTGCATGTGAAAGAGACAAAAATCAAAATACAAATTTTTCATTTAACTTATCTCAAAATAACTAAAGTTTAGTACATAACTATTATTATGAATGTCAAATTTATATGGAATTATCTGATATTAAACGTTAATCTCAGATTTTATTTAAATATAATCCGACCAGAATATAGGTTAGAGCACTATATTTACTTCTGGCTAATGCAAGGTTAACTTTACAAGGAAGGTCTGCGGTGTGATTCATTTCGATTGAGATAAAATTTGAATATGTGATCGAGGGGGCAGAAAAATTAAGTATGTTTAAAAATTACGATCTCAATTAAAACACTTTTTACACTTACAATATTTAAAGTGTTATTGAACTTTTTTCTAAACCTAAATTTAGGTTAGATTTTATTTAGCCAGTTCGCTCCCAGCCTTAAAATATTTTAAATATTTTTTTTTTGATTAATCGAATAATTTATAAATTTTATTCTATTAATCGCTTCAGAAAAAACCACGAATAATTATTGTAACGATTAATTCAATATAATGAAATGTTAATCCAATAAACAAAAAGTTGCGCGCTACCGTAAATTTTGTCACATGGCACTACTGGCATGGGCGCCATATTTTTGCCAGCCCTGATCCTAGGAGATAGTTGTGACTTAACCTAGGTTAATTCTGCAGCATTTGAATTTATTTATTGGAAATTTTACACCGTTCAGTATTTACTACAACTTACTTGCAATATGGAGCCCATCTATGCTGTGTAATAAAACCATGACCAGCCAATAGATTACTTTCCTCAGCACCATTTAATAAAAATACCACCGGATTTTTAAGTTCTTTTTCTGATATCGATATAACTCTCAGAGTCTCTAGCATAACAACTATCATTACACCGGCATCGCCAGCAGCTGGTGAACCCACTTCTGAATCAAAGTGAGAATTAACCAGCAGGTACGATTGACTCTGTGAGTTTTTCGGTAAAATTTTTACAATAACATTAGAAACATTATGATAACTTTGAGCCATGCCCCATAGCATAAATTCACCCGAGGAATATTGAACATCAACTTCAATGTCATACAGATCTTGACGTGAAGCTGATTTTATCTTTGCAATTTCATTAAGTAAAAATTGAATGGCATGCACTTCATTTTCCACTGTACCCGTTAGTTTTACACCAATCGATGATAAACCTAACAATTGAATTTGAGCTCTTTCACCAATAAATTCATTGGGATGTCTACGTTCATCACGTATTAATATAGTTTCGGGATACGAATAAAAACTTGAAATAGCCGCCACATAGAAGAGTACAAACCAAACAGCGATGAATACTGGTGACCAATACCAATTAAATTTTGTGGAATTATTTTTCTCTATAGATTTTGAGTTTAAATAGAAATTTTTATACACCATTTTTGCTGCTTTTTAACTTCCATACAGAAGTTTAGTCTATTCCATACTAAATTGAAGATTATTAATGTTTTATTTAACACATACAATATAATCATATTAATTGATCTTATCAAAAATAGGTATTGTAATCAACAATATAAATATAATACTTAAGTTTATACATTCTAATCATATTAGAATATCTGATTAAGAAAATAAATAATAACCGAATAAGTTAGTTAACCCGTTACTAGTATAATATTAAGCCAAAATTTTAATTGCTGCGAATTTTAAAAACAAATTTTGTGATCTAAAACTAGTGAGTTATTTTTGTTGATTTTGTCACTTCACAGAAATTTATAGAATCAAATTTTAAAATATTGACAAAAATGTGGCAGCCACGGTTTGACATTTTTTAAACAAAAGGTGTGTTCGACGTACGTTACCGCGGGTGCCCGCGGGAACCCAATCTTACCAGAAAGCGTTTCTTGTAACAAAAATTGGGTAAATGAGAGCGTTCATGAGAGAGTAATTGTGTTTCTCATTTTACCAGAACTTACCCGTACTTTTTGTTTGGGTAAAATGGTAAAATTGTCAAATCATCAGCTGTTGCTAATAAATTTTCTGTTTTGCATTTTTGAAAAAATTAAAGTTAAATAAAAATGTATTATAAAGAACTTTTCCTTCTTAATAATGAAAATTACATTTGAAAATGTAAATAGATATTTGCCATTACAAATATATTTATTAATTAAAATGTTTTTTAATATCAATAAATTTGACGTTTATTTTTGGGTATGAAATGTGGTTTTGTGCGTTCACAGTATTTTGGGCATTTTTATGGTTTTGTGAGAGAATTTTGTGCTTACTCTCATTTTACCAGACTACCCAAAATTAGCTCGTACAGACCTAAAATTTATTTTTACTTTATCTTCCAGAACTCTACAGTCTTAATTTCACTTCCCTTGAATCTGCGCCTGGTAGAAGAATTGAAAATGAGAAAATGCGTTTATACACAGAAAAAAGTTAGTAGAAAAATTTGTAAACGGTTTTCACTTAACTATTTTTGTACTGATTTTTAGTAAAAAAAATTGTTATTTAGCAAATCTTTTTGCTATTTTCACTTTACAAATTACAGAATTTTTACAGAATATTTACAAATTTTTGTTACTAATTTCAGAAATCATTTTACAAATTTTTGAAAGCCGATTTGCTAAAATTAGCAAATAAAAATTACTAATTTTATCAAAGTGGATATTGAAGGAAATATTATTTGTAATAAAAACTTCCACCTACAAACTTAAATTGCCTTAAACTGTTACATATATTAAAGGGATCGGAAGTGAATATACCGACTCATGTCTAAAAATAATACATCCCATTTAAAATAGCACTTAAAAGTTTTTTTGGTTATAAAAATCAGCCCTTAAAACAATTAAAGTTTGACATTAAAAGTAAAAAGATTGACTAAAATATTTTTCAAAAAGAAATTATAAGAAAATGATAAATTCGTTTGTTTTTACAATTTTTCAACCTTTCATTTTTTTTTTAATTTTGTCTAAAATATTTGTTGAAAGAAAAATAAAAAATTTTGATGCTCGATAAAAAAAATAAATTTGAAATTTTGTACTAATATTAATAATATTTAGTAAATTTTTTTTGCTGATTTTAGCAAACAGATTTTAAATTGCACTTTACAAAAAGTTTACTTAAATTTAGTAGCGGCAGCTAAATTTTTCTACAAATTTCTTTGTACTACACGTCAGCAGACATGTGTTGCTAAGAGTAGCAAAAAAATACCTGGGCTCAAATTAGCAAAATTTCCTGTAATAACAGCAAAATTTGTTTGTTTGTTACAAATACTTTTAAACATTCCGAGATTTCAATGAAAATCTCGTGTACAATTGCACTTAGCGAGATTTCGATTTGACAACGCGTTCTTTTGTAAGCAAACCAACAATAAAAAAATAACCTCAATTCAAAAATATTTTAAAAAGCACTATATTCTCTAGCGGTATACTTTATTTTCATTATTTAATGTAAAGTTCTAACCCTTGTTAATTTAATAAATTTGATTTTCTATTAGAACTACAATGTAGAGTTAAGAATTTTCATATTCATATATTGATGGTGGGAAAACTGATAATTTGCAAAAATTTCTTCATTATTTCCTCTGCCAAAAGAAAAATTAGAACCATACAATATTTCTTTTGATTGATAACATATTTTTATTGGGTTAAAATTTATTTTTATTGGGTTTTAATTAATTTTTTTTTGGGTTTAAATTTATTTTTATTATGTTTTTAGTAATTATTTTATTTCATTATTTTGTGATTTTCTTTGGGTTTTTTTTTGTCAACTGTTGACTAGTGTTGCCACTTTTTCATACAAAAAGTCTACAAAATAAGTGAAACGCAGTGTTGTATTCTCCATATTTGAGAGATTTTTATGAGATTTCTTACAAATCTTGTTAATTTGCGGGATTTAATTTTTATGGGTTTTACACGCTATTTTCACTGAAATCTCGATTTTAATCGAAATCTCATGACTTGAATTCGTATATAAAAGAGACATAAAGGGATTTCTAGCGTAAGGTAGTACACTCCAGAGAACTGCAAAATCAAATTTGTTCTTGATTTAATCATACACAAAAATTCTTGTTCACATTTAATAACTTAATAAAATTCACTGTAGAATAATCTGCATCATGTTACTGAACGCGTAATTCGGACCAGTTTGAATCATCTGTCGATTATGTTTAATGCAAATGTAATCACTCAACAAAAAGTCAGCGTTGAATAAATCAGAAAAAACAACAAACAACGCGTATGTGTGTATTCATAATTAAAACAAAATAGAAACACATTTCATAAATGATATAGTGTACATTAGGGTGGGACTTAAATCCGCTTTTTTGGAATTTTTATTAGTAATACAATACTAAAAATATTCTTCTTTGTGAAATAAAAATATTTTTTTGGAAAAAAAAAATTTAAGTCGATATCTCAGGCTTGCCTAATCCGCAAAAATTTAAATATTGTCTAAATTTTTTTTCATCTATTTTGATTGGAAAATTAGGCAATATTTAACTTTTACCGGATTGGGCGAGCCTGAGATATCGACCTAAATTAAAAAAAAAGAAATTGGTATTACTAATAAAAATTCTAAAAAAACGGATTTTAGACCCACCCTAATGTAATATTTATGAAAACCACCCCCTTTTTATAGATAAGAAACTATTTTGTTTTAATTATGAATACACACATACGCGTTGTTTATTGTTTTTTCTGATTTATTCTACATCAAAATAATTATTGTAGACTTGAACGAACAGAATAAAATCAATAGTATGAAAACGACCGATGATTATAAATCAGTGACACAAAAATTTGCACGTCGTTTGATTGAATTAAAATCATCATCAAATATGTGTGTTGGAGTATATTCAGCGTTTGAACGCAAACACATATTTATTCTTATGTTGATTGCGTATGAACGTTTTGCAATCAGCAGTTGTAGTTCTCTGGTACACTCACAAAAAAATCTGTAATGACAACTGAAAATTCTACAGTTATTACGGGAAATTTGCTAATTTCATGTCCAGCGGCATTTCTTGCTAATCTTAGCAAAACATGTCTGCTTAAGTGTAGTGCAATGAAATTAGTAGAAAAAAGTGGTAGTCGCTACTAAACTTTTTGTAAAGTGGAATTTAAAATCGGTTTACTAAAGTCAGCAAAAAAAAAAATATTAATATTAATATTAGTACAATGCAATTAGTATTAAAAATTAGTAAGCGCTCTATATTTTAGTAAATTGCGGTAAACTGTAATTTAAAATCGATTTAAATATCAAATTTTAATTCTTTTAAGGCTGATTTTTAGAACAAAGAAAACATTTTAGTACTAGTTTAAGTGGATGTCCTATTTTAGGACATGAGTCGGTTGTGCAAAGTATCTTAGAAATAAAATTTCCTTCAATATTCACTTTTTTGAAATTAGTAAATTCTTTGCTAATTTTAGCAAATAGGTTTTAAAAAAAATTGTAAAATTATTTCTGAAATTAGCACCAAAAATTTGTAAATATTCTGTAAAAATTCTGTAATTTGTAAAATGTAAATAGCAAAAAAATTTACTAAATAATAATTCTTTTACTAAAAATCAGTACAAAAATAGTAAAGTGGGATTAAAAAACGTTTACAAATTTGTCTACTTCCTAGGGGTTTTCTACTCTGGGATATTTCAAAATCCGGGTATCAATATATTTCCAACCTGTTCATAAAAAGGGTCAGGACCCTTTCCGGAATGGGGACCTCTTCCCGAAATTTATTGTATTTTTGGTGTAGGGTATCATATAGTCGGCATGCTCGACTTAGAATTTTTGTACCAGTTTTTAGTATGTTTATTACACGAAATTATATTTCCAAATTTTACACTGGAGCACATAGTGCATATTAAAGTTTTATTGCGTAATTATTAGGTATATGAAAAAGTTAAAAAAAATTCTTAAAATTTTTATAAAGAAAATGTAATTTAATTTACACTTAATCTTTTTATCACAATGTCCCGTTAGCTACACATTGAGAGCTTAACTGGCACATTAGTTGTTGTTTCTCACTTGAAGTTTGAACTGCCCTATTGGTGCAATTTTAACGGGACAGTCAGTAATTCTTAAACTAAAAATGCCAAGTATCATAGGAAGCCGGCCAAGCAATAGCGTCTACATATTTAGGGAAACTTGACAAGAACTTTTTAAAGTCTTCAGTTTGTTTACTTTCATCATGATTCCAATGACCACTAAGACCTATTTCAAAAGCAGGACTACTCCAATCACCAGATTTTCTCTAGGTAAAAGACATAAATAATCAGTTGCATTCTTTTCAAGATTAACTTAGTCGTCTTCAAAACTCACCTCAATTTCTAGCCAGAATTTCAATGGATCACCATTTATGCCATATGAGAAATATATGAAGAATGGTGGTTGCCAATCCATGCGCAGTGGTGTCCAGTGGAATGACCAATTTTTTATTTTACCATCTTTTAAAGGTTTTATGAATATACCCATATGATCAGGTCCTACAAGTTCCATATCGTAACGAATTTTAGTTTTACTTAATTGATTTTTCGAAATAATTTTAACAGATGGAATTAAATCGAATGTTGGATTTGGTCCGGGTATCCAAATGCTTGATGCTCTGTAATATTAAAAGCAAATTTGTCTTTAATATAAAAAACAAGTTTTCTGTAAATGAACAAGTGAACTATAACAATGAACTACTAGTTAGTAGTTTTAAAATCAAATTTGTAACCCCTGTTCTTGCATAATAAAAGTATTTGTTTGGAATTTTATACAAACCTGGATTTGTGCCATCTATGATTGTATAGAGGTAATCCACATAACATTTCGCTTTCACAATCAGCAATAATTGGCTTCGCCAAGGTAATATTAGTAACTTGATCTAGTGAAAAAAGAAATAAAAAATAATTAAATATTTGAACTTTTCCTTTTTTGAATTCTGCTTGCAGGGAATGTAACACCAAATGATATATGACGATTTAGATGAAATTTGGTAGAGAAAAACATTTTGACATTTTTAAGGGTGTAACCCTTAACAATTTAAAAAAGAAATTAAAAAACAATTTAAAAAATCAAATTAAAACTTCGTAGAAAAATTAAAAGAAAAGTATTCAAAGAAAAACATGTTTTTATAAAAAAAAGCATTTTTTTTATAATGAAAAAAATTTGACATGTTGCTAATTTGAGCTCAGCAGTATTTTTTTGCTTATCTTAGCAACACATTAGTAGAAAAATTTAGTAGCGGCTGCTTAGAGTATTCAAAAAAACGGCCATTTGGAAAAACCGGTTTCGGTTTTCTTCGAAAAATCGAATTTTAAAAAAACCGGTTTCGGTTTTTGCAGAAAAAACCGGTCAACCGGTTTTTTCGGTTTTTTTTTTTTAATTTGAATAAAAAGCTTATATAATTCAATAATTGTTTTAGTTACAAACAAAAAAAAAAGAAATTAAATATATAAAGTAATAAAAATAAAAAAATGCATTCTTTGAAAAAAAAAAATATTTTATAATATTTTTCAACATTTCAACATTTTATTTATTGGTTTTAATATTTTTTAATATAATATTTTAAAAATTAATAAAAAATTAATATTATAAAACTATATTCATATCAAATGAATAGAGATTAAGTTTGTAAATTGGGTAAAACTAGGTACGTTAGTATTTTGAACGTTTAAAACGTTTGGCATTAAATAAGTTTTTTTAATATTACATTTTAAATATGTAAAAAGAAAATATATTTTTCACTTCTAAAATAATATCTTAGAATTAATATGTAATTTAAATGTTTCGTTTTAAGACGATTTTTTTTGTTGGCTTTTAATAAAGCTAGAAGTGGAAAATACTTTTTCACTAATAGTAGATGTTGGACAAATAGTCAAAAGACAATTATATAAATTTTCCAACTTTTCAGTTCTTTTGTCGCATTTATCAAGATATATGAAATCATCACCTAGTGTGTCAAAAAACGGGTTTGGACTTAAGAGTGGATTCTGGTACCTAATAGGGTGGAGAATAAGATGAAATGAATTAGATTTCTGATAAAAATTTATTTACCCCATAAAAAAGTACATACAAAACGAACTTGGGAAAATCGATAAAAATGAGAAAAACATTAAAATTTACTTTTTTAATTTTTTTGGTTTTAAATTGTTTTCAAATTGTCACTCTAAAAGCGAAAAAAATACGTCACCACATAGGCATGACGTCACCAAAGTCGGCACCCAATCATAACTAACCATACCAACTGAAGGTGTGTTCACAGTGATAATGCGTTTTGAATACTGCTTATTGTGTTATTTAGATCACAAATTAAACTATTTGAATTTGGAATATCCAAAGTTAAGTCTTCATCGGAATCTATCGGACTTACATCTAAATCTTCATAACCAAACAAACGATTATAAAAGTGTTCGGAAAAAATAAAAGAGACCAAGTAACCCAGTTGGTGATGTAATTAAAAAAACCGGTTAACCGAACTAAAAAGACCGGTTTTCGGTTTTCTTCCAATTTACAAAATATTCGAAACCGATCGGTTTTTTAACAAAAAAGAAACCGGTTGACCGGTTTTCGGTTTAGGTTTTTGAATACACTACGGCTGCTACATTTTAGTAAACTTTTTATAAAGTAGAATTTAAAATCGAATTGCAAAAATCACTAAAAAAATTACTAAATATTATTATTATTAGTTCAATGAAAAAAAACTTTTTAGACATGAGTTGGTATATTCACTTCCGAACCATTTTTTTATTCTATGTAATTTAAGTTTGTATGTGTAAGTTTTAATTAGAAATAACGTTTCCCTCAATATCTACTTTTTTAAAATTAGTATTTTTTTTTGCTAATTTTAACAAATCGGTTTTCAAAAATTTCTAAAATGATTTCTCAAATTAGCAACAAAAATTTGTAAATATTCTGTTAAAATTCTGGAATTTGTAAAATGTAAATAGCAAAAAGATTTACTAAATAATAATTTTTTTACTAAAAAGCAGTACAAAAATAGTAAAGTGGAATTGAAAACCGTTTACAAATTTTTCTACTAACTTTTTCTCTTAGTGCTGCTAATTCCTTTTGAAATTGACTTGCGAAAAAAAATCACAATTTTTTTTTTGTCATCCAAAAACATTTTTGTTTGTTGTATTTACTTGTTTTTTCAAAAAATATTTTCAACAAAAAAAAAAAAAAATAGTAAAAACATAAACGATTTTATCATTTTGTTTTTGTTTGCTAAAATTTATAATGAAAAAAATATTCTTAGAGTCAAATTTTTGGATTTTAAGGTCAAATTTTAATTGTTTTAAGGGCTGGTTTTTAGAAATTTTTTTTTATCATTTTAAGTGGCTGACCTATTTTTGGACATGAGGCGGTTGTGAAAAGTATCTTCACTTCCGTCCCATTTTTTTCAACCTACTCGTACCTAGCATATTAAGTCAATTTTTAAGTATAACTTTTAATTAATAGAAATAAAATTTTCTTCATTATCAATAATATTTACTTATTTTTAAAAAAGGTTAAAATTAGTAAATTTCTTTTGCTAATTTTAGCAAATGGGGTTTCACAAATTTTTAGAATGTTTTCTGAAATTAACAATAAGAATTTGTAAATATTCTGTAAAAATTCTGTAATTTGTTAAATGTAAATAGATAACAAATCTAAAATATTTTTTTTTACTAAAATCAGTACAGAAAAAGTAAATTGGAATTGAAAACGGTTTATAAATTTTTTTTACTAACTTTTTTTGCTGAGTGTATGTAACACATTTATCACACAGCACGAATTCTGATAATAAAATTCAATGATTTGCAAGCATTGTTCGGTGAAAAAGCATTTTTGGCATTGCCACATGTTATATATCTTTTTTTTACACTGAAAAAATTTACAATGAAAAACTAATGACAGATTTTACTAATGTACAACACAAAAAAAAATCAGCGTCCCTAGATGGGGCGTGATCGCTCTTTTTGCAGACATCGCGATGTACGATCAAGCGATGCATCGCTCGCTTGATTGGTGTTAGCATTTATATAAGTATTATGATGAGTAACAAATAGAAATGTTGCATACCCTCTTATACACAGTGGAGCGGAGGGTTAAAATTCTATGGTCTTTTAAGTGTCATCTTAGAAGGCATAAAGAAAATCCAGGCGACATTTTAGAAAAAAAAAACTTCTGTCTGTTGAATATACGAAACTTTCGTATATTTAACAAAATTCAGTTACATCAAGAATTGACTAATTTTACAAAACTAATGCCTGGTTCTCATTATGTCATATGAATTGACAAAAAAAACTGACTCAAATGAATTCTCGTCATTTTGTGTCAAATGCGTTTTCATTACATCTTAGAAACTGACAATAAATCGATAAAGCAGAGCGTGTCAAAGACTTATGTCAAATTTTGGTGTGAGTTGACTGACACGCCGTTTTCATTACAAAGGTCAAATGTAATGCGTAAACTTTTGGCGAACAAACAGCTGATTAGAAAATATTAATTTGAGTTAAATAAAATGGCTTTGAAAAATGAAAGGAAGCATTGTAATTTATTTTTCTAGCAAAAAAAAAAAAAAAATAATAACGGCTTTGCGATCGCCAAACAAAAAAAAAATTGACAACTTGTCAATTTTATTTTAGATAAAATGCTGCCATATCTGCTGGCAAACTGAAATTTGACGTTTTCACTTTTCTGTCATTTTAGACGGCAGTTAGTGTGCATAACTGACTGCAAACTCCGTGACACCATATGACTACCCGTTTTCATACAATTGCATTTTTTATATTTTATTGTTTTTATACATAATTATACTTTTTATCGTAATTAATAGTATTTTTAGATTTTTCGAATTGCTGTAAACTATTTTATTTTTAGTATAAAAAGATCACTGAAATTGTGAATAATTCATGCATAAAATTACGAAAAATTTTTAAAATAACGAAAATTTTTCTAATATGACATTTCGTATTTTTATACATGAATTATAATGACATTTTGTAAAAAACGCCTAATTTTTCTTAAAAAAATATTTTATTAAGAAGTAATTACGTAGATTGCATATATTTTACGAAAGATTTTCGTAAGAAAGGATTCTTATGTACTATTACGTATTGATTTTTTTTTTTTTAGTGTAGAAACCCCAAATATCCAAATGTTATCAAAATCGTTGTGTAAGAGTTTAAATACTTTCCTTGTTAAAAATTTGTTGAAATTTAATTTGAATTCCAAAATGTTTAATAATTTATAATATATTTTCGAATTTGATCTTTAGCATATTTCACTCACTTTTAATCGAATAGGTACGTCTATCCTGTGGCAACATAAAATAACCAGTTTCCACACGGCGAACTTCATTATTAACATCACGAAAGGTACGACGGGTATGTAAAATTGAGAATCTCTGAACATTTGTTTCAGGTCTATAGGGAAAGCCTAAAGGCGTAGCAGCAATGATCAAGCAAATCAAGGTGATGCCAAGCAATGAACATATAATTGTCTTTGATTTACGGAATAAATTCAAAACAGGAATCTACAAAAAAAGTGAAGATTATTAAAACAAATTAAAATTAAAATTCAAATTAATATCAATTAAAATACAAACCATAAAACCTCCAGTTAATACACCAACGCCCACAGTAAATGCGCATATAATTAAATCCGGATTAGTACCAGCACCAAAACGCCCTGTCATGGGTATAAAGGTAACAAAGAAACCATGGGAGAGATAGGCATAAAACAGATAAGGTGGTATGCCACAGATTATGTGGGGAATTAACCAACAAATAGCTGAAAATGAATTCAAGAATATTAAAATCCCAAGATTAAAAAATAACCGGTATTCGGTAACTTACTTGTATTGTGTAATTTAGTGCCCAAATTAATAATCAATGCCGTTGTATAGAACAATAAGGTAATCATAAACATAAAAGCTGACCGTATATGACACATAGTCATTACAAGGGTTAACAAAGCCAACACTAAGCAATGGCAATGAAGTAAAATTTGCACACGATGGCCAATAGGAAAACGATCCTTTTAAAAAGTGGAAATAAAAATCAAATACTCCTTTAAACAATCCTTTTAAACAATACTTACATCTTGTGTAAAATGAAAGTATATAGCTGGTACCATGGCAAAACCAAAGAATAATGGACAAAAATATAGACCCAATATTAACCATGAATTTGTAAACCAAGCCATAGGCAAATGTATCAAGTCCATGAAGACGGCCATAAAGAAACACAATGTAGCGGCAGCCATAACAGCAAAAACTTGTACTGTAAATGTGCACATAACACGATTTACAACTTCACCCAGTTTAACACCAGCATTATTGGCCATCATTTTAAAGGAATAACCACAGGCCACTATGGTTGCTATAGATACTATGACATTTAGAATAATACCCTCAGTTTCGGAATAGAATACCAAAAATAAACCCATAACATCGAAAAAGATGGTATGACCTTCAGAGTATTTCTGAAAAGAAAATATGTTAAATATGATAACACACAAACAAATATATTTCTTGAATTTCATGTAATCTAATTTTTTTTAAATAACAAGGCCATAGCACAGTACACTCAGAAAAAAAAAGATGTAAAATATTTTGTTAACGGTTTACAATTCCAATTTACTATTTTTGTACTGATTTTTAGTAAACAAATTATAGTTTAGTAAATTTTTATGTTATTTACATTTTACAAATTTTGCTGAAAATTTTGCTGTTATTACGGGAAAATTTGCTAATTTGCGCCCAGCGGTATTTTTTGCTAATCTTAGCAACACAGGTCTGCTGACCTCTAGTACAATGAAATTAGTAAAAAAGTTAGTAGCTGCTACAAAATTTTAGTAAACTTTTTGAAAAGTGGAATTTAAAATCTGTTTGCTAAAATCAGCAAAAAAAAATTACTAAATATTATTAATATTAGTACAAAATATCAAATTTATGATTTTTTTTTTTTTATTGAGCATAAAAACTTTTTAATTTTATTCCTTTTTTTTTTCAAAAAATATTTTAGACAAATTAAAAAAAAATCTAAGGCTTAAAAATTGTAAAAACATAAACGAATTAATCATTTTGTTTTAATTTGGTATTTTCTGTTTTGAAAAATATTTAAGTCAATTTTTTTACTTTTAAGGTCAAATTCTTATTGTTTTGAGGGCTGACTTTTAGAACTAAAAAACTTTTTAGTGCTATTTTATGGGCATGTCCTATTTTTAGACATGAGTCGGTATCTTCACTTCCGATCCATAATTTTTAATCTATGTAACATTTTAAGGCAATTTAATTAGAAAAAACATTTCCTTCAATAACCACTTTTTTAAAATTAGTAAATTTATTTTGCTAATTTTAGCAAATCGGTTTTCAAATATTTGTAAAAAGATTTCTTAAATTAGCAACAAAAATTTGTAATGGTTCTGTAATTTGTAAAATGTAAATAGCAAAAATATTTGTTGAATAATAATTGTTTTACTAAAAATCAGTACAAAAATAGTAAAGTGGGATTGAAAACCGTTTACAAATTTTTCTACAAACTTTTTTTCTGAGTGAACAAAATTTTTAGTTGTCATTACAGACTTTTTTTTGGTGATTTGGTGATTCAATTAAAATGAATGAAATGAACATATATGATCACAACTTATCTGGTATATGAACATAAATAGGCATCAGAGAACTGCAAAATAAACTTTTTTCTTGATTTAATCATACACAAAAATTCTTGTTCACATTCTAAATTCACTGTAGAATAAAATCAGCATCATGTTACTGAACGCGTAATTCGGACCAGTTTGTATCATCTGTCGATTATGTTTAATGCAAATATAATCACTCAACAAAAAGTCAGCGTTGAATAAATCAGAAAAAACAGCAAACAAGGCGTATGAATGAATTCATAATTAAAACGAAATAGAAACACATTTTATATATGATATTGTTTACATTAGGGTGGGACTTAAATCCGCCTTTTAGAAATATTTGTGAAATATAATTATTTTTTTGGAAAAAAAATTTAGGTCGATATCTCAGGCTTGCCTAATCCGGAAAAATTTAAATATTGTCTAAATTTTTTTTCATCTATTTTGATCGGAAAATTAGGCAATATTTAACTTAAACCATATTGGGCGAGCCTGGGATGTCGACCTAAATTAAAAAAAAAAAAAAATCTCAAAGAACAATATTTTTGGTATTTCTAATAAAAATTCTAAAAAAACGTATTTTAGACCCACCCTAATATACATATAAAATTTATGAAATATGTTTTTTACAAGACCACAGGATAGACGTACTATTTTGTTTTAATTGTGATTACACTCATACACGTTGTTTTTTTTTTTCTGATTTATTCTACATCAAAATAATTATTGTTGGCTCGAATGAACAGAATAAAATCAATGGTTTAACAACGACCGATGATATAAATCAGTGACAAAACAATTTGCACATCGTTTGATTGATTTTAAATCATCAACAAATATGTGTGTTTTAGTATATTCAGCGTTTGAACGCAAACACATATTTATTCTTGTGTTGATTGCGTATGAACGTTTTGCAATCAGCAAATGCAGTTCTCTGATGGGCATACATGATCATATGCTGAGACTATTCGAGTTCAATATATGACCATACATGATTTAATATATTTTCATATGTCTTCGGATTCGAAATTTGAGGGTATATGGTCATATATGAGCATACATAAATCATATATGGAAATATATGATCATATATAAAAATATACGTTATATATGAAATCATGCATGGTCATATATTAAACTATGTATGGTCCGTAAAAGATTATATATATTCACATATATTTCGATTTGCACATGGGTAAGTGTAAATATTTTCTAAAAATATATTGAATGAAGCCCATAGTTTTAATGTTTAAATTTCCAAACTCACCTCCGTATTTTCCAATTCATGAGCATTGGCGATTTCTCGTACTAAAGCCAAAACATTGTCACCAGTATTTTGAAAACTGCCTCTGGGTATAATTTCAGGACGATCGAAACGTGTGTGATAAACATAACCATTATATTGATGAGCCATATCGAGACCGGGAACTTTGCCGTGATCACGAAAAATACGAAAATCAGTATCAGAAGGAATAAAATGACGTTGGAACATTTCTTCTGCTACAGTCGAGGCATATGGGTGGACAACTGCCCGACGATAGTGTTTCATAAGCCAAGGATGATTGGGGCCCGATTGGAATAAAATTTCCCGTCCACCACTGCCAGCAGAATCTAAATTGATTAAAGCTCTATACAAAAAGGATAAAAAATAATAAGAATTAAGAGAAAGTTTGAAAAATTTTCGAAATAAATTCTGTTGTTACAACTTTATTCAGTTGAAGCAAAAAAAATTGCAAACCTCATAGTGAAAATTTCAACACACGGTAAAAAAAATTTAGTATTTGTTGAAAAAGTTGTTGATTCAATTAAGAAATTAAAAAATTTGGTCTTTAAAAAAAAAAAAACGTGGAAATTTATCTGATTCATTAGATTTTTAATTGAATTAGTTTAATTGTTAATTCTAAAATAATTGATTTGATGTGCTTTAAACATCCAATTAAAAATTTAATTGAACCAATTGACCATTTTTTAATAAAATCTTTTATTTTTTTCTGTGTAAGGTAATAATTTCTGTAGATATTTGGGCCTGTATTCACAAAGGCTTAATAAAGCTCAAAAAGAAGTTTATTAAACAAATTCCTCCCCTCCCCTCCACCTACAATACTTGTTTAATAAATCTTCTTTATCATTATTAAGCGTTTGTAAAAGCCGACCTTAAACTAAATATTAACTTACTTGGCATATTTAGCCCATTTATGTTGTGTTATAAAAGCATGGGAAGCTTGCAAAGGATTTTCTTCAGCACCATTGAATAGAAATACAACTGGATTTTTAAGAGGCTTATCCGATTGTGATATCACACGTAAAGTTTCCAACATAATAGCAACCATAGTTGCATCATCTCCGGCTCCAGGTCCAAAAGGTACCGAATCATAATGACTATTCACCAACAAGTACGATGTACCATTGTAACCCTTTGGTCCGATTTTTATAATAAAATTCTGTACACTTTGATACATATTAATCATTTGCCAGTGTATATAACTGCCAGAGGCCACCTGAACATCATATTCAATATCATACAAATCTTTAGCTTCAGATTTTAACTTTTGTACATAACTCATGAAATATTTAATGGCACCCTTTTCATTGGCACTACTACCCACAACACGGGGTCCGAGTTCGATGAATTTTTGTAAATTAATTTCGGCACGTTCAGCTATAAATGAGTTGGGGTGTTTGGCTTCATCTTTGATGTTCAGTGGTTTCGGTAGATGATGGAATGCTGGTATGGCTATGGCATAGTACAGGATAACCCAAAATAACAGAAAGATGGGCGACCAAAACCATTGGATTTTGTCATGTTTTACAAAGAAACGTTTAAAACCAACGCTCTGCTGACGAAAACATGAAATTATAAACAAAAATATGTTTCAGGGTTAATAGTTAAATTTATAATCAAAAAAGTTTTGTTTTTATGCAGTGTTTTGATTAAATTCCTACCCAGCAAAACTTTGGTAATGGGTGCGATATTCTCATACGTTACCTTGTAATGATAGCTCGTTACCTTTTTCATTATTTTCAAGCATAAAGTAATAAGTTACTCATTATTGATTACGTAATATATGATTTATAAATGTAAAGTAATAATTGAAAAAATTTTGAAAATCTATTTTTAGACACATTACTATGTGTTTTTTTGTAAGCAAAAGGGTAATGTATGTTTGTTTTGACAACACTAGCGAAAAAACGAAGCGCAACAATTCATTTAAGTTTAAAGCAATCAAATACTATATGCGTCGATAGCCCAGTGGGTAGAGTTCTTGGCTGGCAACCAAAATTCCCTGGTTCGATTCCCATTATGACCACATTATTTTTAATTACAAATAATTTAAATAAAATATTTGTAATAATTTTTTTTTAATAAAAATTCCTCTTTTTTAAAAATCTATTTTTAGACACATTACTTTTTCCCTTCTCGTAACCATATAAGTAACCCCTTACATTATCACCTCTAAACTAATGGGTATATACATTACTTTGAAGCTCATCGCCTATAAAATTCATGAATGAAGTAAGGTGTAAAGTAATCCATCGGCCCCTATTGCTATACATTACTTTACCCATTATTTGGTAATGTTACCGTACACTAAAGTAGACGGAAAAAGCTTTTCAATTTCAAAAACCTGCTTTTTTCCCCCTGCTCAATATTAGATGGGACAAAAGGGTACAATTTTAAATTTATTCCGATGCAAATAACAATAATAATTTTAATTTATAAGGCCACATGTTTTTAATCAAAACACGGTTTTGTTCATGGGTTTGTTCCCCACGAAACCAACATGGGTAGTGGAAACGTATTATTAAAATGGGAAATTCGTTAAACTGGGACATCAGAAATTGAACTTTTGAAAAGCACCTAAATAAGTCCCAAAATTAGTCAAAAAGAATATAAACAACAAAAAATATTATATATAATTATTTTTATAAAACCCCTCACAAAGTTTATGTGAAATCAAAGCCTTCGCTTTGATTTCCCTCCCCTTTTTCCCCCTTTTTAGAATGAGCCAAAAATGACCGTTATGTGGGGGAGTTAGAGGGTTAATAAGTTCCACAAAAATATTTGCGTATATATTTTCTACAAAGTTGCTGAACATACCCTACAGCTCAGATGTAAAGAACACATAGTTTTAGGCCAAAAGGAGGAAATTTTTTTTTTGAAATATCTTTAATACAAATGTTCACTTAAAAAAGCGGAGGCTCGATTTTAATTTTTCGACCATGGTTTATTTGCGAAATTTTCTTAGAATTTCTTGCAGATTAAAAATATGATATACTCCTTCCTTGTCACATTTTTCGGACCTGAACAAATTGACCCACCCCAAAAAATTTTCTTTTCGGTGTATTATAATCTTCACAATTTTAATAAATTTTTGTATGATTTTGATTAAACTGACCCTGATTTTGTCCATTTAAACTTTTCATTAACTTAGTGCAATTTTTTTTTATAAATTTCGTTAAAAAATATCATATTATTTATTAAGAATTGTAATTTTCAGCTACACGCAGAGAAAAAACATGGTTTCAATATGATCACTGCTACTATGTTGTGCTTGCTGCAATCGGGTATGGTTGTCACAACCAAGTTATTGGTTTTCTAACCATAAACATGGTCGGTACCATCATTATTTAGTAAATATTTTACTATTTTATGATTGGCATCTTCTATTTTATATCATGATTGGCTGTAACCATACTGTGGTAACAAAAATTCTGGCTATGAAAAAAATATGATAATTATGCAACGATAAAATGCTGGCAACAATCAATAAATAATTATACAATCAAAGAAAGAAAAGTTCTCAATGATTTTTTCCTTAACAATTTTTTTTAGAAAAAACATTTCTAAAGGAAATATTCTTAAATTTAAAGAGCTTTTTCATAGTTTCTAAGAACTTTTCCTTTAAGAAATTTTCTTAGATTATGGATCATATAATGATAATCCAGGAATCATAACTATATTATAACTATATTATGAGGGACCATAATATGATAGCATTATGAGCATACTATGATTACGTGCGATCATATTATGATAACATGTTTATTTAGGACAATAATATGGTAAGTTTTGAATTATAATATAACTGTAGGGACAATATTATGGTACAAATATGGTTATTTTATTATCATAATATGATAACCATAATATAGTACGATTAGAACCATAAACCAAAAAATATATGATGCTCTTCGAATATTATTGACCCAATTATATTTTCTCTTTGCGTGTAGTTTCATAAAAATATGAAGCTTTCCATTAATATTAAAATATTTTTCATTAATTTCAGGAAGAAAATTTTCAAAGGTTCACTGAAAATGTTAATTTTGTTTTCGTTCAGTAAAATGCTCAATACATATTGTTGCTAAAAATAAAATTTATCATTATCGGGTTTATAACTTAATGATTTTATCACAAATTTTACGTCATAGTTTTTCTCGGCTAATACATAGTACACTCATTCAATACTTATTGTGTTTTTGGTATAATCTATTTTAATTTGGCAATCTTATCTTAACTATTTGTCCATGTATTTTATGGCGAGTAAATGATTTATAATCCAACCTATAAAAAATTCAATAAAATATTTGTGGTGAGTTATTACTAGGGCTCGGAAGTTCATGTAAATATATATTTCTTCAGGGAAATAATCATTATTATTATTTTTTTAAAAAGATCTCAAGCTTAATTTAAAAGAATAATATAATATTAAAATGTATCTTTTATAAAAAAATCTTTTTTTTTTTTTAAATCTATAAGTATTTGCTCTGTTTGATTATATTTCCAGTGAAAAATAGTAAACTTGAAAAATACAAAAATTTATTTATTTTCTAGTGGAATGAAAGAAAATGAAATAAAAATATTAAATATAAACAACTGTATTAAAAACTTAGCAATTTCCACTTCAAAAACGAATTGAAGGAAAAAAGGTAATAAAAAAAATAAAAACTAGCATGTAAACAGACATATTTAGGTATCCCAGCAAAACCACACATTACCAAATAATGTGTATAGTAATGTATAGCCATAGGGGCTTTACTTTACACCTTACTTCATTGATGAATTTTACAGGCGATGAGCCTTAAAGTAATATATATACCCATTACTTTAGAGGAATGGAAAAAGTAATGTGTCTAAAAATAGATTTTTAAAAAAGAAGAATTTTTATTAAAAAAAAAGTATTACAAATATTTTAAACGTAATTAAAAATAATGTGGTCATGATGGGAATCGAACCAGGGAAATCTGGTTGCCAGCCAAGAACTCTACCCACTGAGCTATCGACGCATATAGTATTTGATTGCTTTAAACTTAAATGAATTTTTACGCTTCGTTTTTTCGCTAGTGTTATCAAAACATTCACTAGTGTTATCAAATGTACATTACCCTTTTGCTTACAAAAAAACACAAAGTAATGTATCTAAAAAGAGATTTTCAATAATATTTTACATTTATAAATCATATATTACGTAATTAATAATCAGTAGCTTATTACTTTATGCTTGCAAATAATGAAAATGGTAACGAGCTATCATTACAAGGTAACGCATGAGAATATCGCACCCATTACCAAAGTTTTGCTGGGATGTTCTGAAAAGTGAAAATTTTCTAATTTTTCTCAATTTCTTTTAGTTTCGTTAAAAATTTAAGTTTAGTGTTTGTACAGTGGTCATTTAATGCAGTTAAGTTGAAATCGAATCAGTCAAATATGTGTCATAAATTTCAAATTCATGCGGGTGTGAATTCGCAGTAATTCCAGACACAAAGACAAAAATAATAAAAACAAACAATTACTAACTTTCCGACTGCTGATTAATCACCATTTTTAATTTTCAAACTACTTTTTTAAACAATAAATACTAAAATGGAATTGATAATATTGAAAACGTAAACAAATCATAATAATAAAATTGCATATTTTTTAAATTTTAAATGCATATTTTATGTACATGAAACACAATTATAAAAACACGAATTTCCCTGTCCTAGATATTACAAATACAGACTAAAGTATCGTCACCTATAATGCAAAAAAAGAAATTAAAACAAAACATATTTCAGAATCAAGTTATTGATTAATTTAAATGCATTTAATCAAACCTCATTAATTTAATAAAATGAAAATTTTTAATTATTTTTTATTAAAGAAATATTTCTTTGTAAAGTCGAATGGAAAAAATAAATAATAAATCATTTTTATAATTTCATGACCTTGAATGTAAATATATGACTTTTTTTGGTTTGCTGAGTAAAAAAATATTAATCTGGGTCAATATTTAATCATACCTAATTTTATATTCCTTAATATGTTATTTCAGGAAATACATAATAATAATAATTATAATGACAAATAATAAAAAAAAATTTTTGAAAGCTTTGAAAAATTTTTTAAAAAATTTTTGTCAAATAAATTTTTTTGTTTAGGTCAAAAGAATACGGATTCGGGATTTTTTAGAAAATTTTGGTGGGTTGGTGTTGTCCATTTCATATTCCCATCTTGCTGGTAACATATGGATTTCGCGCCAAAAGAACTGCTCATATCTTGAGGGCAACAACAACGAATCAAACCAATTTCATATAACCTGTTATAAAGTGAAGCGTATAATGCTCTCTTCAAAGTGAATCAATTGTGTTTGGTATAGATCCCCTGTGATCTTCTAGACCGATTTCAGCGGCTCAAAATATATGGCACCCTTATGGTCTTACGAAATGCAGGGCGCACTACCTTGGCGCCATAGATATTCGGCTTTGGTTAGTTGGACGGGCTTCACATAAGATTTTCTAACGCTTCGGTTTATTGTAATGTAATGATTCGATGGGAAAATTACTTCTTTTTATGCCGATCAAACAACATTTCGGATATGCAAAATTGTTTTTCAATATCTCTCGGCTTGAACTCGTATGGCATCCATTTATCTTGCTTTCGGATCAATCCGGCTGCTTGCAAAGATTCAAGTGAGTGAGTCCCAATGATTTTGTGTAATTTCTTGAGTTTGACAACAGCCTTCATCGAGTAATGCCTTCAATTCATTATTTTCGAACTATCTTTATTTTCTGTGTCAAAATCACCACTTCTAAACCGCACAAACCACATCGATATTGAAATCTATATACAGGATAAGCTTCGGTGAGCAATCGATATGCTTCAGCTGCACCTTTTTTCAAATTAAAGAAGTGTCAACAAAAAATCAAATGCGGGAAGCATTTGATTTTTTCTTGACACAGAATTCAACATTTTCGAAGAAAACAAAACTGTTATTTAAATAGTAGATTTAGTTCAATGACTAAGTGAGAATAAATGATAGATATTTGCCCTACAAAATACAATATAAGTTAATAAAGACACAATCCATGTGTTAGAGATACGCCATCTGTTGTAAATACCACATTTTTAAGTTATACACCCAATATAATAGCGGTGTTTGTGCGGCACGGTGTTAAAAGGAGCATTCAGCATAAACTGATAGCATTCATGTAAAAGCGGATGAGAATAACGTCAATAATTTTACACGTTAACTAATAACATGAACTAATCTGAAATTTATATGGGACATTCCAACACAATTTACCGCACAAACATAGCTAATATTGCAAAGTTTCAAAGTTTACCGCACTTAAAATAGTTTGTACGTTAAAAGAACAGAAAATGTCATTTACAAGAAATGATATTTCATTTAAAAACCGGTCTACTTAATTTTCATTTAAATTAAATGCCTTTTGTTATTTATTTTTAAATGTTGATTAATCAACTGACACATCCGTAAGAAACAAATGATATAATCAGTTAAAATAAATGTTAAAATTTTATCTACCAATCCTTAAAAAATAAATGTTTTTATCATTTATTCAAAATTGTTTCCCTATTTGTATTTTTTTTGTTAATACAAAATGTATGTATGTATAGCTGTAGTCACTTTTTGTGTGAATATGTTTGTGTATGTATATGTTTTTATGAAGTTCTTGTAATCTGAATTGAAAAATTTCGTATATATACAACCAATTTAAATAAAAAAACAAATTGATATTTTTTGAATATTTTTTTTTTTTTAACAAAATTTAAATTTGTAATAACTGTTACGGACAAAAATAAACCACAAATTTCCGTTTTGTGGGTAAATTTTTATTAAATTTCAAACAAATTAAAAAAATAAATGAAACAGATAAAAATCGGTAAATGATAGTAAAACATTTCAAAAAAATGTATAAAAAAATTTAATATAGATATTTCTTTGAAAATTAAATGTATGTTCCTTTATTTTTAAATGGAACGGAAAATTTTTTTATTAAACTACAAACAGTAAACTACATAATATTCTAAGTGCGCATCAAACATATTTCTCCTATGGAATAATTTTGGTCTTCAGTTCTGTTATGTATCTCGAATAGTTTTTGGTGAAAATGCGAAAATTTGAATTTTTGCAAAAAGTGATTAAGACCTTGATTTTTTATAGTAAAATTGTGTTAACACATCCCAAATATATTTTTATGAAAAATATATCAGGTATTCGCGCATTTGGGTTAAAGCTTGTTCCCACGAACTTTGATCGTTATCAAATATGTACCTCGGAAGACAATAAGAGACTCTAATCGAAATATGGGGCCATAATTTATAATAAAAATCATGTGACACATTTTTTTATTCAGACCTCAGACAACACAATTCTCGAAAAGAATGAAGATAATTCGCCCAACCTTTATTTATTGAAAAATATATATATTTTTTTTAGCCGAAAGTGTTTTCAAAATTTTTTTCTTCAAATTTTTATTCTAAAAATATTTAAATTACGAATTTCTATAAACGTATGTATTTTTTTCCTTCACTTTATAAATAAATGTCAATGCTTTTGCCTCAAAGCTTTAATCCCATATATGTGCCAAAGTTCAATTTAAAACAATTGCTTACCTCATCAGTCGATTGTGTGTGATTAAGCAAAGGATCATTTACTCTGGGATCAGGAGACGGCAGTACACGCCGTCTTATGTTCTTATTACCTGAATCCATAATTATATGGACTTTAAAATCTTGTTTAATATTTCTTTAAATTAAAACATAGATAGTATTTGATTGAAAATTTAAAGCACTCTTTTTTAAAAATAAAGTTTAATATGTTTAAACAACTAATACCGGTAACAACTTTTTACGTACTGACTGACTAAAATACACTTAAATCACTAACCAGTTGCATGAAAACAATTTTTAAACTGTTTTGGTAAGCTAAACATATGAAAGCGATAAACAAAAATTGCGTATCTTATCTAACAGATGCCGTTTTTTTATAAATATTAAACAAATGAATGTCTCACTCGAAAAGGGGCGTAAATGCCAACTTTATTAAAATGCGATTTTTTTGGCTAAAACAATATTTTAGCTATAAATACATACAGTTATTAAAAGATTTTGTAAGAATTTTGTGTTGAAGTTTGCGGTAAATTTACGAAAATCAGATTTTCATGGCCTCAAAACTTATAAAAGTTGTAACTTCATAAGATTTTGCAAAATTTTGCAGTTAGATTTCTATATGAAATTTTCTATAAGTGTGTAACTATAGACCAATGTTCAGGAATTGCCTAAATATTACGAAATTCAGTGGCATTAACCGAATTTCGGTTGCGACAAACAATTATAACGGTGCCTCCAACCAAACCATTCGGTAAGCAAGAAATTCGGTTGTTACAATGTAACAATGTGTAAAATTCTTAAAATGGTTTTAATGTCCTTATTCGAGCGAGACATTCAAATGTACATTCACACTCACCTATATTAAGGTGCCCCTTAAATTATGAATTTTAGATTTTCATTTTTAATGCCTCCCAGGTTTGTTTCAGGGTAACTCCACGTAAAAAAATTAATTTACAAGTTTTTAATAAAAATCGGTTAATTGTTGTCTTCAAGAGAATGATAATTATGGACAAATTAAAAAAATTACAAAAAAAAAAAGTTTTTATCAATTTGGCAGCACCTTGAAATGTCCATATAGACGACGAAGTGCAGAAAAGTCAAATCAATAACCAATATTCAAAAAATTCATAACTTTAAAAGAACATATGCAGTCTCTGTGTATGTTTGCACTAAATATTTATCTGAATTTAAAAAAATTACTTTAAAACATACTCGCCTGCAGTATTGTGCTGTCTATGACAGTACAGATAGTATGGGTTATTATTTTCTTATGTCAATAAGAAGTCAATAAAAGTTTTATTTCTCCAAACTTTTCGAGTTTTCATACTATGTCACACCCGTCACATAAAGATGTCACACCCGTCACATTTTCTAAAAAGTTTTTTTTTAAGAATTTTTTTTTTTTTTGCTGACAGTAAGTATCTAATACAATCAAAGACACTCTAATGAAATAACTAATCAAAATAATTAAGCGTTCTATTAAAATTTTACATAATATTACCGGAAAGATATAATTCTTTAAGAGCTCAAATTTGTAAGGTCACACCCGTCACAGTCTTCTAATGGTCATTCTGAGCAGAAAGCATGGAATTTCAGTGTCAAACTGTTATAAAACGTTGTTAATATTAACATCCTTGGGAATCGCAGCTGTTTTTAAAATTTTAAATTTTATATTCTTGAATTATAATCAAAAATGTGAGTATCATGGCCACACCCGTCACAATGGAATTACTATTAATTTAATATCAAATATACGATCGCGGACAAACTTTTTGATATTTTGCCAACATTTTCAAAAAACTTTTATTTATTTGGTGACATATTGTATCTACATAAATTTGGTATGCTGGTGGTGAAAATGGTTAAGGTTTCCAAAAAATTAGCTTTGTTAAAAGTGGTATATTTGATATCAAAAGAAATAAAAAAGATCTGTGTTGTCCTTGATTGAACTAGTAGTTCAATTTAACTATTCACTAAATTAATCGAATGATCTAGTTCACTACAAGATTATATATTTAATTTTGGTATGGACAATTTTTTTGTAATTGTTGAACAGGCACCTGAATTTTTTTTTTTATTAACAAATTTATTGTTTTGTTCGATTTCAAAGTTACGCTAAGTACACTCAGAAAAAAAGTTAGTAAAAAAATTTGTAAAAGGTTTTCAATCCCACTTTACTATTTTTGTACTGATTTTTAGTAAAAAAAAATATTACTTAGTTAATCTTTTTGCTATTTATATTTAACAAATTACAGAGTTTTTACAGAATATTTACAAATTTTTATTGCTAATTTCAGAAATAATTTTACAAATTTTTGAAAACCGATTTGCCAAAATTTGCAAAAAAAACATTACTAATTTTAAAAAAGTGGATTTTGAAGGAAATGTTATTTCTAATTAAAACTTACACCTACAAACTTAAATTGCCTTAAAATGTTTTATAGGTTAAAAAAGGGATCGGAAGTGAATATACCGAGTCATGTCTAAAAAGAGGACATCCACTTAAAATAGCACTAAAAAGTTTTTTTAGTTCTAAAAATCAGCCCTAAAAACAATTAAAATTTGACCCTAAATGTAAAAAAAAATTGACTAAAATATTGTTCAAAACAGAAATTACCAAATAAAAACAAAATGATTAATTCGTTTATGTTTTAACAATTTTTAAAATTTTGAAGCCTTTGATTTTGTTTTTAATTTTGTATAAAATATTTTTTGAAAAAAATAAATAAAATAAAAAAAATTTGATGCTCGATAAAAAAAATGAATTTAAAATTTTGTACTAATATTAATAATATTTAGTAATTTTTTTTGCTGATTTTGGTAAACAGATTTTAAATTCCACTTTACAAAAAGTACACTAAAATTTAGTAGCGGCTACTAATTTTTCTACTAATTTTATTGTACTACCCGTCAGCAGACATGTGTTGCAAAGATTAGCAAAAAATACCGCAGGGGGTGGTGAAAGCATTGAAAATCGACAATTCGGAATTTAAGGGACACCTTAACTTACATATTTGATATAAAGGTATTTTTGTTTTTTTGGTTTGTATATTTGAGCGAATTTAATTGAGAAACAAACATTACTCACTTAAGCAAAGAGACATGCGCACTCCAAAAAAAAAAGAAGAATATTAAGCGGATTCATGTAATGTCGTTTATAGTTAATATAAACATTGTATTTTTTATCATGGTTGTGTCAAAAATATTTTACCAACTCTGGAAAATTTATTCTACAATTTTGTATTTTTATTTCAATGTTTCGTACATAAAAATGTGTTTGCGAACTTAAAAATTTGTAGAAATTCGTACAAATTTGTAAAAGTTTTTACTAAAAGGTGTTTGTTTACAAAAATACTCAGTAAGAAGAGAGCAAAAATCGAGAGTAAAGTTAAAGTTCGATAAAAGAGTACTTACTGGTTTTTACAGGGTAAATGTTGTCCGGTACGAATTTGTAAGAAAAAAAAAAGCTGATTGAAAAAAATATAATTGAAAAATGAAGAATTTCTCCAAACACATTAAATATTTGTTTTATAAAAGTAAGATGCAAGTCTGATATGTTCCTGAAGAACACTTTTACATTTAATTTCTGTTTTTTCTTTCGTTTGGTATTTACAATCAGCTGTTTTATTTATCTTACAAATGATTACAAATTTTCCGTTAGCGTACTTTTTTAGTATTTTTCCTTTGTAGAGAGTAACTCTATAATTTTGTTACAGAGTAATTTTTACTAAACTTTACTGGAAAAGTACATAAACGGACCTATTATTAAATGTGGTTATTACATGGTTGGCAAGCAACACCTTTTCATTATAACGGTAGTTGTCTACCACGCTCATATCAATACCGATACGAAAAATTTAAAACTGCGATTCTAATGGTGACATGTGTCTTCTATTACGGGCTTTAGCTCATAGTAGTACATCTTAAATGTTGTTATATCTGAAAAATACCGCTATAAATCGGAGTTTCGGTAGTTTAGCGTTATTATAACGGTAGCGTTATTATAACGGTAGTTATACAAAAAGACACATGTCTTTAATGGAATCACAATTTTAAAACTACCGTTATAATGAAAAGGTATTGAATGCCAACCATGGGTTATTATCATGGAGAAATTACTAAGGAGTGATAATCACAGTGTTTTGTTGCCATTTCTACTTTTTTAATTTTTTTGCATTTATGACTTAAATTTACACCATAGTATTTTTTTTTTTTTTTGAAAAAAAAAACAATGGAATAGTTTTAAAATTTAGATTTTAATCAAACAAAGTTGAACGAAATTTAAATTTAGGAATAAAATCTCTTTATTATTGTTTAAAAGATGTAAAGACAATTTTATTCGGTATATACTTCTATTGATTTTGAAGACGTTAGTTTTGTTATTGTTCTGGTTTAACATACGTCATAAAAATCAGTTTTACCATCGTTCGTATAATTTGCTCCATTCTTGTATTCTTAGAAATCAAACACGAGATAAAAGTGTTTGATTTCTAACAGACACAAAAAATATTCCTTGTATTAAAGTATAAACGGACGTTAAGGTACGTCCCTGCAAATATGAAAATATGTGTTGTGTATTTATATAGGATTTTTCATGAATACCCTTATTGTTTTACCGAAGTTGAACAACCGAATATAAAAATAGTAGATTTATACTTAACTTTTTGCTCCATTGTCAAACTTTAAAGTTACCCAAACATCCCTATGAAAAATTTATACGAACTGTCACGTGATCGATTTCCTTAATATGAAAGCACCTGTACAAAAATATCAATGAAGGATTTCCCAGTTTAAATGCTAACGTGCTATCGTTGTAAATTTGCCTAATTTTTGAAAATCTCATATAATTATCACAACGAATATTTATTCAATTATAAAATTTTTCTATAATGCTGTAGAATACTACACTAAAAAAGTTTGTCGGTAGAATTTACTGAGAATTGAAATAAAAACAAAAAAAGGCGGAACAAATTTAGTTATTTTTTAACCCATTGTTTCGTTAGCTGTGTGGCAAGTGGCACCGTCCTGTTGAAACCACATGTCGTGCACATCCATATCCTCAATTTCTGGCTTCAAGAATTCCGTTATGACCTCGCGATAGCAAACACCGACGGCGAGTCAAGGTTGACGGCTATTCTGCCACACTATCGCGAACAACAACAATGTTTTCCGCAGAACGAACTTGGCGAGCATGCACAGGTGTTTTCTCATTTCCTACAGACCCGATTTGCAGATATATGTGCCCAATTATCCCGATTGTGGACACATTTGGTCGATTATGCTGACCAAAAAAATCACAAAGTGCATTTTGATTTGAACGCCCATTTTCATAATAAGCCTGAATAACTTTAACGCGTTGCTCGATTGTGTATCTTTCCATGGTTCAAATTAAGTTAGTCTGAAGTTGAGAAATGCCAAATGAAATGCAAAAAAAACTTGACGTTTGGGTGTGGTTCACATTCAACATCGATAAAAAATTTAACCACCCATTACTATAAAAGCAACTAACAATGCAGTAAAAATGATTGGAAATAAAAATCCAAAATTTTGAAACAACTGACAAAATTTGTGAAAAAAATCTACTGTGGCTTTGCAGTTATTGTTTCTGTTTTTTATTTGTTGGGGATACAAAAAAATGTTCTGATTTGAATTTGCAAACTAAGAATATACCAATAATAACAAATATAAACTAATCTGGAATTTTCAAACTAAAAATAACTAACAATTCTTTTAATATTTTTTGGATTTTCTTGATTTGAGTATTATTTTGAATTGAGCTTAAGATCTTTTTATTTATAAAAATTAATTATAATTATAGTCAATAAACAATTTAAAATAATTGCTTCGGTAGGTATGGACTTTACATTAGTATTTTAAATAAACGTAATAATAGTTGTTTAATATTTTTCATTGAAAAACTATTGCAATTACAGTTAAAAACAATAACTACTGATAATAACACAAGCAACTGTAATGTAGTATCTGGCAAACTTTTTTGAGTGTATATTTTATATGTAATTCCAAAAATTTACACAAATATTTCACCACTGGATTTTCGTTTATAAATTTAAGTTACTTTTGAGGTCTTTTACTTAGAGGAAATTCGCAAAATTCCAAGAAACAATTTTCCATTGAAATCCATCATAATCTGCCACCTTTTTCATATACAATCAATCTCATAATTTTTTTTATTAAAACTTTTTAACTTCCAAGTCTTTTTCCTTAAAAAAAAAATGCAAGAATCCAATCTTAAAATCTACCACTTTTCTTAAAATTTTTGAAAGATAACTCTTAAGATTGCAAAAATGGCCGCCTTTACCAGACACAAAATTGCTATTAATCTGATACTCATTAATCTGGTGGACATAAAAATTGTACGGTACATGTGATCAAAGACCCAGCAAAAAAAATGTATAAGTAGTGATTTTGATTTCGGTGTTGTGAAAGTTTGGATCGGAACCAATGATTTTTACATAGGGGTGTCATAGGGTGGAAGTTTTCTTTTATGATTCTTTTTCATTGCATCTAAATCACTTCTCATAGTTTAGTGAAAAGTGAGATCTTTTGATGTTCCCAAATAATTTTTATATTTTTAATTTAAATTTTAACGGGACACTCAGTAATCAGGCATTAGCCTCTATTTCTCAATGTCCCGTTATCTTCTACCAGGGAATTTAACTGACACACATGTAAATATCTGTGGTTAATGTTTTATATTGCTTGTTTTTAAAATAAGTTACCCGTCATAAATTTGAAAGGAGCTAAATTTCATTAAAAACCACATTTTTGGAAGTTGTGAAAAAGAACTGCTTTAGAATGAGAAAATTAGAACTAAATCATACTTTGGAGTCAATGAAAAATTGATTCCTTAAGAATCACTTCCATTTATTTTTGCTGGGGAGTGATACATCAGTTATAGTTTGTTTTTGAATTTCTTTTTAAAGAACATTCTCTTGCAATGTATAATTTCTAATAAGCTGTGATACGCCTTTTACGGCCAATGAACCGTTTTTAAGAAATAGCTGTTTTACAATTTATGTTCGAGACCCTATTTTTTGGTAGTAATAAAGTATTCAATTCTTGCACATAATATCATACAGTTTTTTTAAATTATTAATTTCCTTTCATTTGAGTAGATTTATGTCGGTAGGCGTTCGTTTAAAAATATTTGACTTACCCTGAAGGGATTTAAAAAAAAAATATTTGTTTTATTATTAAGTTTGACACTTTTTAAATGTGCCTTAGTGACACCTTAGTGAACAGAATTTGCTTCAAACATTCAAATCTGTTGAGTAAAGTCGAAAATATATGAGAAAATATATAAAAATTTAGAAAAATGATGACTGCATTGCAATGGATATTCTGTCTAGATTTATTAAGAGCGGTGACGTCCATTTTCATCTGAACGGATATGTAAAGACACAAAATATGCACTTGTGGGGCACTGAAAGTCCATTACATCCACTCAAAATTAGTGCATGGTGTTGCATGGACGCTGTGGGACAGCGCAACAGCTCGCGCGACTATAGACTTTTTGAAGAATACGTTTCTGGGTCGATTTAGCGATTTGCAGTGTCCAGCAAGTTCTCTCAATTTAATCCGTCTAAACTTTTTCTTTGGGCTTGTTTGAAGTTACGTATCTGTGTGAATAAGCCACAGACTCTGGCTCTCAAAATGAAAATTCAACATGAGTGCGAATACTTATTGCTCGAAATTCTCTCCAGAATAATGGAAATGCGGTTATAAGAGCCCAAATGATCATCAACAATGGCGCGCCATGGCACCGCCCACTTGATCGATATAATCTTTAAAAATTAATGAAAAAAAATAAACATTTAAAAAAGAATTTAAATTATGTCGTTTTAAGTTAAAGATATATCAAATTATCATCAGGTGAATGTTTTTGGGGCCACCCATATTAAGATTTATACAAAATTTTTTTTATCCAAGTATCTATCCTGCGGGAAAAAAGGGGTCAGTTGTAAATTTGGACCTGTCCCGTGATAGGTGAAAACTTGACCGGTTTCGAAAATACATATCACGAGATAGGTGAAAAGAGGACCGGTTCCTGAAGTACCTACCACGTGACCGGTTTAAAAGTCATGACATGTTCTTTAAGACCAGTCCTGTGACAGGTCAAAGAGGGCAATTGACCCCCTCCTAGGACAAGCCAATGTTAAAGTGACCGCTGCCGTGACCGGTCCCCATCATAATGAACCGGTCACGTGACGTGACCTGGGATAGGTCCTTTTCCCGCAGGATAGTTTAGAGTGAGAAGAAATGACAAATTTTTTGTATCCTTGCATCTCCAGTAAAATGTTCTTGAACAACTCCCCTGCGGGAAGAAAGAGGTCAGTCGGGAATTGGGAACTGTCCCGTGATAGGTGTAAACTGGACCGGTTTCGAAAATACATACAACGAGATAGTTGAAAAGAGGACCGGTTCCTAAAGTACCTACGACGTTACCGGTTAAAAAGTCATGACATGTTCTTTTGGGTTGGTTCTATGATATGTTCTTTGGGGTAAGTTTTGTAACATGTTCTATTATACCAGTCCTGTGAGGGGGCAATTGACCCCCTCCTAAGAGGCGTCCTTTTCGTATAAAAAAACCGGTCCCGTGACCGGTCCCTATCAAGTAACGTTTTCTGAGATAGGTCCTTTTGTCTTTAAAAAAACTTTATGTTTTGTAAGCACATATTTGGTAATGATAAAGATGATGTTGATTATACGCACTGATGTCCTAATCAATTATAGATCAAATAATTAAATATTCAGTGCCCATTATTTTAAGCAATAGATGCCTACCAGTGCTTAGATACCGTCCACACGGAACGCAATTCAATATATGTGTATTTAAGCACTGGTAGGTATCTGTTGCTGGAATAGCTAATTCTGATTTGTTGTTTCCCTCTTTTATATTGTTGGTAAATTTTAAGATGGAAAATTAATTTGTTTTTCGCAATTTTTTTTTTTTAATGGATTTATACATTTTGGTTTTTTTATGGAAGATACATTTAACACCCTAAATTTATTTACATTGTTTGGTTAATTGTTAGAAGAAAAAAATCATCTGGCAACATTTAATCACAAGTGAGAGCATATTAAGCAAAGCACTAGCAACAAAAAGGAGAGTATATTATTGTTTATTGAGTTGTCAAATCCTTTTCTTTTATTTCGGAAATGACACTCATTTCACCTAAGAGCATGTCATGCATGATTTCAGTCTACGATTCAGTTAGTTGCAGGGTTTTGTCGTGAACGGTTGGTAAAATTGTAATAAGAAAAAACGAACGGTAATTTAGTTAGTTAGTTAAATAATAACAAAAATAGAAAAAAAATGTAAAGTGAGTGATAGTAAAGAAGAATGAAAAAAAAATGGAATATAAGTGATAAAATTCAGCAGATTTTATTACAAAAATTAATTAAAATATAAATTTATTTAAAAGAGTTTGAGATAGACTTGAAAGAAAATTCAGATTGTAATAATAAAAAAATATATTTTCAAAGACAAACACATACACACAGTCATATTTTTTTTTTATAAATACCACGACGTATTATGTGTATTTAACTATTTAAGCTTAAAACAATAGAGAGATAGAGAACTTTTGATATGCCCCCTTTAACAATTGTTTTATATTGTACGGATGCACTCACCCGTTGGTAGATTCAGTTGTACATATATATGTAGTTAAATAGAGACATATACAGACACACACACACAAACATTTACGCATAGGAAAATATTTACACACATTTGCACATTGGCCATATTTTATGAGCAAATTTTCCGTTGGATGTGTGTTATTATAGGTATTTTCTTTTTTTTTTTTATTCTTCTGCGAATTATAGTCCTTCTTTATTTTTCCGTTCTTTGCTTAACATTGCTTTATTTAATACCATGGATTTATTTGACTATAGTCAGGGGACATAAATGTCTTATTTTTCAATTTCCGGTAACGTAAAGTTATACTTGCTTAATACTTTACCACTAACACTGCCAATACGTACCAGAACAACATCCTCAAATGATTGGAATCGAATCTACTTAAATATAAAAAGGTTTTATTCATAATGCGATTTTAAAGCTGTTTAAATTAAATTGCCGGATTATACACGAACACACACACACATACATACATACATACATATATTTATATACAAACATCAGTGCTTAAAGGAATAAATTCAATGTGAAATCTTTGAAAGATAATTTAAAAAATATGTTCTCTGTTTAGTGAAAATATCTTCCAAAAACAGGTCCACTAATGGGCTCTCTATGATTTAACGATATTTTTGTAAATGGAAATTGCTGAGGACCTAAATCTGAATCCCAATACTATTTTAATGTAGTTTTTATTGTCGCACTATTATTTTAGATTATTTTTTTTATTTATTAAATTTATTGTAGCGTGCTGGTTTCGTTTAAGAAATATTGAAAATATTCATTAAAAATTTATATTTTTGTTTCACATACTCGTATTAGGGATATCTAAACTGGCGAACTGGCTTAATGAAATATAAACAAAATTTAGTTTTCAAAATTTCTATGAAATTTTAAAATATTTTTTTAAACCCTTTCGTCGCTTAATTCATTTAATACAAGTAAGTATCACTCTATTGGAAAGTGCTACCATATTTGCAAATGGCATGTTTAGTTTTGACATTCGTAAAGTAGACACATGCTACATTTATAGTAAATAACAATTTATCTCTCTACGTCTCAAGAACGCTCGAATAGTGTGACAATGTTTACCCAACGTCTGGCGACCCGATTTGGAGAGACTGACACAACACGGGTAATCCAATAGATTTAAATGGCACTAAACACCGCGATCTGCATAGGTTTTTTGTGCTGCCGAGAGCTCATCTAAAAGCTCAAACAAGCGACAAAGCTAAGAATCCTGCTAGATAAAATATTCCAAATGTCTAAAGGCAAAACAAAACGGCCCAGAAACCTGAGTATCTTAACACAAAGCAAAGAACATGCTCCGACGTCTCAGATTCCAACTCGAAAAATCTACACACACCAGTCTCCGATTGACCCCTCTTGTACTGTTAGTACCTTAAATCACAGTACTCAATAAAGTACCCCGTCAAGCTCCCTAAGTCCTTCTATTCGTGGGCCAAGAGTCGCCCTGACCCCACTAGGCAGAGAAATAAATCTTTTGACCTGGTGTTAGGAACCAGAATACTTCCAATAATCAGAAAATGTCCATTCTATTTACAACCTGAGCTTCTTCCTTCAACGGGCCCCATAGTTGGCCAGACAGCCCGCCAGTGGGTCCACATGCTCCTGTAAAATAATATGTCGCATGATTATAATACAGACGTAGAATTTTGGAACTTAACGAGTGAAGTAGATGATTTTCCATTAAAATTGAGCATGGGCGTCAAGGTTCATTTTTATCTTAGCGACCATGTCAATAAGCAAAATTTAAGGTTCTGTGAGCCGGAACGTATACTACATGAAGCACAATTAAAATCTCCCGTTAACGCTATTACGGTGAACAGTGACTAAGGTAAAGCCTTGCTGACTGAATTTTTTTTTACCGGAAGTTGTCGATCTGGATTAAGAGGACATGTGATACCAACAGGACGTGGCCACATATTATACTACACGTGACACAAATCAAATGAGTTCCCAGCGAGTGTAATCTCGCGTTTTGGTGATTTGACTTGGCTAACCATATCTGCCGATTTGACTGTCCCGGACTTCTTTCTTTGGGGATATTTGAAGTTGAATCTGTCAAAAGTTCCCAAATTTTAATCAGCGGTCATTTACAAGTAAAATAAGTTTTTAATATATTGTAAAAATTATTTAAAAATAACACATTCTTTAAGGGCTCTGAACATTAGAGCACACATTTGTGCAAAAGTTTAATTTTTTACGCTCCCCTAGGGGCATTCTAAAATAATATCTCTGGTCTTCCCCGATGCACACAGTAGACATTTTATAGCAGAATACTATAGAATGGGACAAAAACCCTCATCTGATTTTCTTTCGCTAAAACATTTATTTAAAGTAAAAATTCATTTGGTTTTTAACTGATTATGTTTATTCGCACTTATAAATTTTGTTTGAATCTATTGTGGAAAATTATGTCCGACCACCGTCAGGGATGATGCAAATTTGGATTCTTTTGATTACATTTTGCATAACATTGCGCAGCATTTGTGCTGTAACGTAGTCAATTTCGACTCGAATGTTGATGTTTAACTCCTCCAAGGTGTGGGTATTAGTCGCTTATACCAAGGATTTCAAATAAAAAAAGAATTCCGGGACAATTAATTAGGCAAATCTAGCTGGACAAGCCAAATCACCGAAAAGCGAGATTACACGTACTGGCAAGACATCTTTTAAAATACGCATTGTGTTGCGTTTTGTTGGAACTACATATCCTCCAAGTCGTGACCGTCATCTTCCGCTATGACAAATTCAGTCACCATAGCTCTATACCGGTCGCCGTTCACGTTAATAGCATAACGTCGGCTCCTTTGAAAAAAGTAAGATCCAATCACCTTTTCCGACGTAACTGTAAATCTTAAGGTGACTTTGAGAGGGTGTAATGAGCTAAATAAATAATGTGTGAATATTCCGTCTTCCAGATCGGAGAATTTTGTTAATTGACGTGGCCGCTGAGATAAAAATCCATTTCATAGTTCACGCGTTCGATTTATTGTTATTTATTATAAATTTCGCAAGTTTCTGCTTCACGAATGTCAAAATTAAACTGATACACGATGACATTTTCAAAAATGGAAGCGCTTTTCAATACGGTGATACTTATTGGCCCACTTTGCATATGAACATTTCTATGCTCAATAAAATAACAAATATTGTTTTCTTAAGCAATTTTGACTTATCAATGCCATATCATATACACTCACCAAAAAAATGTCTGTAATGGCAACTGAAAATTATTACGGGAAATTTTGCCAATTTGAGCCCAGCGGTATTTTTTGTTAACCTTAGCAACACATATCTGCTGACATGTAGTACAGTGAAATTTGTAGAAAAAAATTAGCTGCCACTACTTAATTTGGTGGAATTTAAAATCTGTTTGCTAAAATCAGCAAAAAAAATTACTAAATATTATTAATAATAGTAGAAAATTTAAAAATTTTTTTTTTATCGAAAAATTTTATCAAAATTTTTTTTATTTTATTTTATTTTTTTTTTTTTCAAAAAATATTTTAGACAAAATTAAAAAAAAAAATCAAAGGCTTAAAATTGTAAAAACATTAACAAAGTTATCATTTTGTTTTAATTTGGTAATTTCTGTTTTGAAAAATATTTTAGTATTTTTTTTTTTACTTTTAAGGGCTGATTTTTAGAACTAAAAAAAATATATAGTGCTATTTTAATTGGATGTAATATTTTTAGACATGAGTCGGTATCTTCATATCCGATCCCTTTTTTTATCTATGTAACATTTAAGTGTGTAGGTGTAAGTTTAAATTATTAGAAATAACATTTCCTTCAATATCCACTTTTTATACCCTCCACCATATATGGTAAGGGTATATATCAGTTTGTCATTCCGTTTGTAAAATGTCGAAATATAGGTCTAAGACCCCATAAAGTATGTATATTCTTGATGCTTATGCAATTTAAAGTCGATTTAGCGATGTCCGTCTGTCTGTCCGTCCGTCTGTCTGTCTGTTGAAATGGCGATCACGACGCGAAGACGCAAGCAAGTGTGCCTATTTTTACCCAGATTATTGTACATCCTCCCGAGCAGTTTGGTATTGAAAATGAGCAAAATCGGTCCAGCGGTTTAAAAGTTATGGATGAAAATGTGAAAATACCTCTAAATTTTCCATACAAATTGGTGTATTTTAGTACAATTTCATAGTAGCCACTGGTATATAATATATTTTCTATATTTTTTCACCAATCGCTAAGAAATTAATAATATTTTGTACACCTCATATATTTTTCACCTCAAAAAAATTTTTCACCTCAAAAAAATTTTTCACCACTAAATTTTTTTTTCACCACAAAATTTTTTTCACCTTAAAAATTTTTTCGCCTCAAAATTTTTTTCACGTAAAAAAATTCGTTTCTGCATTAAAAAAAGTTTTTCACCTCAAAAAATTTTTTTCACCTCCATAATTTTACTTCAAAAGTTTTTTACATTATTTGTATCAAAAACAATAGAGAACATTGATGGAGGGTATTCAAAGATATGGTACAGCCGAATTTAAGCCTTTTTTACTTGTTTAAAATTAGTATTTTTTTTTTTTGCTTATTTTAGCAATTCGGTTTTCAAAAATTTGTTAAATGGTTTCTTAAATTAGCAACAAAAATTTGTAATTATTCTGTAATTTGTCAAATGTAAATAGCAAAAGGATTTGCTAAATAATATTATTTTTTTTACTAAAAATCAGTACAAAAATAGTAAAGTGGGATTGAAAAAAGTTTACAAATTTGTCTACTAAATTTGTTTTCTGAGTGTAGTTTTAAGCAGTAAAGTTAAAAATTTGTGTCAATTTTTATTTATGAAATAAATTTTAACTTCGACCGGTAAGCACGCAAAAAGTACTAAACTAATTTTAATAAATTTTTAAGCACTACAGTCGGCGGGGGACTTTCTTGTTTTCATTCATAAAATGCACGGGGAGTGGAAAACTAAACTTTTGCACATTTCTAGGTACTTTTTTCATGCTCTAATGTAGGTGTACACATAGAAACATGCAATTATGTTTGACAAGTGTTTTATTAAAATAACATTAACATACATATGTAGTGCGATACAATTTATAAATATGTATGTATGTATGCATGTCTATATATCTACCTATCTATCCTCTCGTTTTATCATAACTTGTTAGTAATATTTAAAATATATATATTTTTTAAGGGCGATAAAATCAGTTGAGATTTATCTAGTTACTCGCATACAGACGCACATATTTTATGTTTTTTGTCGGCTAAAGCACTTTCAACATTGTTTGCTGTTTTTTTTTCTATGAGTTCATTTATTGATTTTTTTTTTGGGTTCAGTAACAGAATTATACTAAAAAAAACGTTACTTACTGGTTGTTAGTGATTCATTCAGTAAAAGTAAAATCTTTTCTCTTATACAAAATTTTTTGTTTTGATTTAAGTTTAGTTGGGAAAATTTTAAAATAAAAAACTTTTGTATTAAAAAGCCTTGATGTTTTTTTTTTGCAAAATAGTGAATTGTTAATTTTTTTTGTTGTTCTACATATTTGCCTGTTATGTATTGTTGTTTTTGTTGGTATTTATTGTTGTAGCATGTTTTGGAATTTCCATTGACATAACTAGGTCAGTAAGATTTCATGAGTAGCAAGCAGTACACAGACGTTGTTGTTGTTGTTGTTGTTGTAATAATTGTATGGAAAAGAAGAAAAAGAAGAAGAAGTAGAATCAGCAGAATATGAACAAGACGAGAGAAACAAGCTAGAAACAAACAAATAAACAACAAATAAAAACAACAACAACACCTTCAACTATTTCCGTTTTGTACTTTTTCCAACATATGCATGAAGGTTCATGATTTGGCTTTTATTTTCTATAGTGTAAAATTTATTATATTTTTGAAATGATTTTGATTACAGGCAAATTTTTTGAATTCCTTTTAGTAGCATTCATACAAATGCACGATATTAGATATAGTAATTAATTAGTGACCTTCTATAAAATATTTCAAAAGAAAGGAGCGGAAATAAAGTAAAATTATAGATTACTTATCCAAATGAAATCCTTGCGAAATACAAAAAAAAAACCGCATAGTATTTATTTGTTAGTAAATAGTTTGATTAGAAGGGGTTAACATTAATTTAGTATACATAAATATTTACTGCATTTTGTTAATGATTATTACAATGTCAGTTTATTTGTGTGTCTCATTTAAACCCCAGGTGTGGCGTATGAGTGTTATTATTTCAAACAATAAAAATATCACTCATACGTCACATATGGAAAAAAAATAGAAATTATTCAAGTTAATTAAAACATTAAAATTTATTGAAATTAGTATTATTATTACAAGAATAATTGAAGGGTAAAATGCAAATATCAGATTTTAATTAAATTTGAAGTCAAGTCATTTAATCTTATGATTTTCTTGTGCTCTTTCTTCTAATACGTGGCGTATGAAAATAAAAATATTACTCATACGTCACATATGGATAAAAAATATTCAGGTTTATTCAAACATTCCAATTGAGGGGTAAAATACAAATATTCGATTTTAATTAAATTTAAATATGAATCATTTAATGCCAGACCATAAACAATATTTCAAAAATTGGATCCTTATAAACTTTGAAAATGTTCATTAAAATTATTTGAAACTAAAGCAAATGAAAATAATTTCATTACCATAAAATGATAATGAAATCTTTTGCATTAGTAATAACATTACATTAATCTTTTAGTGCTCTTTCTTCTGATATCGATAATATTTCTATGGCATTGAAAGCTTACGTCCCATGGGTTATTATTTTTACTTCAGGACTCACAGAACATAAATATCCCTCTAATTCAAAACCAGCTAAAAGATTTTTAATTTTGTTTCACTGATAGCAAAAACCGAAACTATTTTATTATTGGATTTCTTGATTTTTTTTCTACCTTTTTTTGTGGAATGTCGCCTAAAAAAAGCGAAAAAACAATATTTTAATATCTTTGCAAAGACCGTACAAAAAAGATCAGATCTGAACAGATCTCATTTGATCTAATAAAATCTCAAAATTGGGGACACATTTGTAATCTAATAAGATCTGATTAAATTTAGGCATATCTGGAACACCTTTGTTAATAAGGTCCAATTTGCTAATAAGAACCTGAGAAAAAAAGTTTAGATATAATCTTATATAACATTATCTAATAATATATTGTCCTATATATGTACACATGTCAGTATGTATTAGCATCCGAGTAAAAAAGTTTAGATATAACCATATGAGGCCTCATCTAATAATATATTGTCATATATACTTACATATGTCTGTATGCATTATCATATACATTAAATTTTAAAACATCTAGTTATATATTTATCTTTATAAAATTAGATATGATGTGGTATATATTCTATCATATAAAATTATATATAACACTACACTCAGAAAAAAAAGTTAGTAGAAAAATTTGTAAACGGTTTTCAATCGCACTCTACTATTTTTGTACTGATTTTTAGTAAAAAATTATTATTTAGCAAATCTTTTTGCAATTTACATTTTACAAATTACAGAATCTTTACAGAATATTTACAAATTTTTGTTGCTAATTTCAGAAATCATTTTACAAATTTTTGAAAACCGATTTGCTAAAATTAGCAAAACTTAAATTTCCTTAAAATGTTACATAGATTCAAAAAGGGATCGGAAGTCTAAAAAGAGGACATCCACTTAAAATAGCACTAAAAAGTTTTTTTAGTTCTAAAAATCCGCCCTAAAAACAATTAAAATTTAACCTTAAAAGTAAAAAAAAAAATTTACCAAAATATTTTTCAAAACAGAAATTACCAAATTAAAACAAAATGATTAATTCGTTTTTTAAAAAATATAATTAAAATTTTTGATGCTTGATAAGAAAAATAAATTCAAAGCTTTTTACTAATATTAATAATATTTAGTATTTTTTTTTTGCTGATTTTAGCAAACAGATTTTAAATTCCACTATACAAAAAGTCTACTAAAATTTAATAGCGGCTACTAATTTTTCTACTAATTTTATTGTACTATCTGTCAGCAGACATGTGTTGCTAAGATTAGCAAAAAATACCGCTGGGCTCAAATTAGCAGAATTTCCCGTAATAACAGCAAAATTTTCAGTTGCCATTACACTTTTTTTTGGTGAGTGTATATATAATTATATATGGGTTACACGGGACCATATTTACTTATATATGACTTACACAGAACCATATATACTTGTATAGGGCTTATACAGAACTAAAAAAAAAAAAAGTTAGTATAAAAACTTGTAAACGGTTTTCAATCCCACTTTACTATTTTTGCACTGATTTTTAGTTAAAAAAATATATTATTTAGCAAATCTTTTTGCTGTATACATTTTACAAATTACAGAATTTTTACAGAATATTTACAAAACTTAACACAAATACCAAAAAACCAGACAAATTCAAGATTGCCCACCAAATTTCTAGTCACATTTTGGGATGACCTAAATATTATGAAGGTGATCCCAAAATCTGACTTTTGATATGTTGGTCATCCCAAAATTTGTCTAGAAATCTGATGAGCAATATTGCATTTGATTGGTTTTTAGTGTTTGTGTTTAGTTTTGGGTTTTGCTGTGTTCTGACATATATAGTAGAATTTTTTGGCCAACATTTTTGTAAAACATTTCATCCCCGCCCTTCCCTTTTTTCGGGAGGTTTTTTACAATTTGTTAAAAAAAAGCCAAAAAATGCCAGTATGAGGTGGAGTTAGAGGATTAATATGTTCTACAAAAATATTTGCCATACCATTATCTACAAAGTTGCTGAACATACCCTACACCTCAGATGTAAAGAAAACATAGTTTTATATACCAATATGCTGCAAGAACAGGCCAGAGCTGGGAAACTTTGACCGCCTCTAAAATGAAATTCCGATGTAAACTATCAAAACGCCGAAACACGTATATTTTTTTTTTTTGTCTCCTTAACAAGAATCAATCATCGGAACACCGTAATTTTTTTGTGTGTTGAACTGTGTAATTAAAACTTACACCTATAAACTTAAATTGCCTTAAAATAATACATAGATTTAAAAAAAATCGGAAGTGAAGATACCGACTTATGTCTTAAAATAGGACATCCACTTAAAATAGCACTAAAAAGTTTTTTAGTTCTAAAAATCAGCTCTTAAAACAATTAAAATTTGATCTTAAAAGTAAAAAGATTGACTAAAATATTTTTCAAAAAGAAATTATAACAAAATTTTTTGCTGATTTTAGCAAACAGATTTTAAATGTCACTTTACAAAAATTTTACTAAAATTTAGTAGCGGCAGCTAACTTTTCTACAAATTTCATTGTACTACACGTCAGCAGACATGTGTTGCTAAGACTAGCAAAAAATACCGCTGGGCTCAAATTAGCACAAAATCCCGTAATAACAGCAAAAATTTCAGTTGCCATTACAAACTTTTTTTGGTGAGTGTATATGTATATGCTATCTAATATTTGAGATATAATAATATCAAAAATATTTTTCAATAAGGTATGAGGTATATTTGTATATTATTCAATATATAGTCCAATATAAGAAATATTTGCAAACTAATTTTAGATATTGTTATATCCCCAGCCAGGGAGATACAGGTTTTTAGTTTTTTTTTTTTTTAATTTCTTTTATATAAATATTTTTTTACAAAACACTCAAATTTTAGCCCATTTCGGGACAACAAGACCTAGAAATTTTTGATAGGATAATTAGTTTATAATAACCTAGGCACATATAAAATTATATATGATCTTTGTTTCCAAAAGTCCTTTAAGTGGTGAAAATTTATAATTTTTTTCTTTTCTTTTAAATATTATAATTATTTCTCTACATATTTTCTTAGTCCATAAGATGTGATTATATATAATAATATATACTTTATATTAAATCCGATAAGTACAGAACTAATTTAGTCTTATTAACGCAGCCATGATATGTAGAAATTTTTCCGATTTTTTCCAAATTCCCGAGTATATAATTATATTTACATAAGTCCCGAAGATATAATAATGTATACACAATTATACGCAAAATGTAGTCTAATAAAGTCAGCCACACACTACTGAATGCTTAACTCACTACAACTCTGGCAGACGGAGTTAAAATATTGGTGAAGGAATTGTTGTTTTTAGAATTTTAATATTTTTTTTAATTAAATTTTTTTTATACGTTTTTTGAATAAATTATATTCCATATATATTATATTGCTGGATCTAATCTGATACAATTCGATCTGAAAATTTTCAGATAAGTTTGGATCTTAACTAACCTCTAAATATATTGCTGGATCTAATTTGACCATTTTTTGGGTCAAATAAGATCATCAGATATTTAATAATATCAAATTGGATATTTTATTATTTTTTTTACTCGGGGAATTAAAAAAGTCATTATTTTTATATACATTTTTATTTTGGTGCATTTCAAAAAATCTCAAATGGCTACGATCTTGTATTAGATCAGATATTAGATATGAACAGAACAGCCACCGGATATGATCCCATACCACCAGATTTGCTCATATCTGGCCACAAAAATCACCAAATTTTCCAAAAGCTTTTAGATATGAACGGAACTGGCACTAGATTTGATTAGATCTGTCCTTAAAGGGTAGCACATGAGACATATCTAATCATATATGATCAGAATTGGCACCAGATCAGGCATCAGATTTGATCAGATCTGTCCATAAAGAGTATCACATAAGCCATATTAATCATGTATGATCAGATCTGGTACCAGATGTAATCTTTTTTACACGGGCATAATCAAAAACACACATTCAAAAGTTCAGATTGTTAATCAAAAGGTTTTGGACAGGCCATTAATAAAGATACTTTATCCATTGAATCACCATTTCTACCACATTTCTGGTGGAAATTTTTAAATGTACCTTAGCAGTGAGTAATAGTCAATTTACACTGAAGAGTTAATTTTGTAAAAAATGGATTAACTGCAAATGATTGCACTAAAATTAAGCAGCTAATCCAGTTTTTACTAAATTAACCTTCCAGTCTAAACGCAGCATTAGCCTTAAAGGAACACATGTTTTCAATTTCAAGTTTCTAGCTAAAGTCCTTTTTCTGCCTCTCACCGTATGAAGTTTCAAAAATTTTATTAGATTAATCAATTAAAAAAGAACTTATAATAATGATTTGCTCAAGTAATCGTTTCAAAAAATACACTCGAATAATTTAATACTCTAGAGCAACGGTTCCCAAATGGGGGAACGCGACCCTTTGGGGGTCCGTAGCTGCATTCAAAGGGTTCCGCGAAGAGTTCGGAAAAAATTCTTCAAAAATAAGAAGGTAATAAAAAATAATTTTTGTATTTATTCCATTTACTTTTAATCTTCGGAATTGAATGTTTTTATTTAAATATAAAAAATTTAAAAATTTCGGGGGTCCGTCAGAAATTACTCAGAGGGTCTGTGAAGAAAAAGTTAGTGGGAACTGCTACTCTAGAGGGTCCTCCTTGGTATGGGTCTACATTTACTTCGAAAATTCTGTGTTTAAAGGTAAAACTTGAATATAAAATCCTTTAGTTTCGATTTTTGTCGAATTTTTGAAGCATTTAGGTCACAACTTTTGTATGTTATCTATAAAATTGTATTCAGAAAAAAAACCTACTCATTTCGTTATAAAATACTCGGTTTCAAGTTTTATCAATTTTCTTCCTGTTTTGAAGTTAAAGTAACTAATTAACGGACAAAATTACAATTAAGTGTTTTTAAACTTTCGCTCGATGTAATTTAAGAATTTGTGCATTTTGTATCTTTAAATCCAAATGTTTTTAATAGATGATCGATTTTTAAGTAGGCAAATAATTTCTTAAAAAAAACATCAATAAATTAAAACAAAAATAATATAAATAATAAAATCAAGTGCATTAAACAAAACATTAACTAACAACCCAAAAAAAAAAAAAAACTAAACTGGCGCATTGAATTATTTTTAATAAACTTTACCCAAAACATTCAAAGTGTTTTGTGGATGCATTTTGTTTGGAAAGGGGCCCGACAACACAAATACGGAAGGCCTAAGGAGTGCTTTAGCCCGTCTACGCAATAGAACGGGCCCCTCAATTCCACAACCATCTCCACCTACCTCACCTCATCCCTCAGCGGCCAGCTGTCGTGAATCGGCTTCTACCACCACCACTACCTACACAACCAACAACACCAATAATGGATCCAATCAAAATGTAAGTACAACACACATGTATCCATCCATCCATCCATCCATTCATCTATTCATCTATTATATATTTTAATATACCATAGCAGTTACGTGGGTAACATATCGTACATACTTATTTTACATTAATTTTAGTATATACTAATAAATATCACATCTCGTACATAACATAAAACTTAACAGACACCACCATATTTTTTTTTATTTTATTAATAATTTTTCTTTTATTTAATTTTTTCCTACATAATGCGGTTACAACCTTTTTTAAGTATCTACATATTTATATATTAATAATTAAATTTTCCTCTCATTAGAGTGTAATCAAGGGTATGTACATAGAAATAAAAACAGAGAGGATGGATGATAAAAGTGTAAAAATAAAATTAATTATATGTTAAACTTTCTTAATGGCATCTGTGTTAAGAAATGTATACAATGTTGTAATAATTTCCAATTTCTCCCTGGCCACATATTTCTGCCTTAACTATATGTTTGTTCTATTTATTCGAGTGTATTAAATAGCAAACAATCTACATAACTAGTCAATTTTTAATACTCATGTCATAAACATTTTATTGAATCATTATCCTGGCAAAGTACTATACACTCTAGTGCTTTTGACTTATTCGTTTTCAAAACAATCTCATAATAATATCTTTACATAACAATTGCATTTCAAAACAACAAACAAGTATCCTTGTTTGACTTCTTGGAAAACTTTAACTGAAAGCCATATAATATTCATTATTAAATATAAATTTTCCTCTTTACAAACAAGTTGGTTTGAAAATATAGTACTTTGGTTTTGTAGTTATAACTACATAACAATTATATTTAAAATTAAATAAATTGAGAAGATAAAATTTAAATTATGATAAAACGTAAGAGATAGTTTAAGAAACTAATACTTTGTTAACGGCAGTTTTTAACATCGGAATATATTTAGAAAAAAATTACTCTTTCTTCCATATTACTCTTTTAAAAAATTTGTTTAAAGTTTCAATTAAAATATTTGTAAATACAATTAAAAATTTAATTGAATTTGCGCCAGCAATTAATCAATTAATATATCAATTAATTTTTTTTTTGTTAAAATTAATTGAAATTCTTCAATTATTTTTTTAATCATATCAATTAAATTTTTAATCAAAAATCTTCAACATTTTCAAATAAAGTTTTTATTATATAAATTTAAATTTTAATTAAAGTTCTAACCAAAAATCAATTGAAATTTTAATCAAATTTTTAATTGATATTAAATCAATAAAAATTTTAATAAAATTTTTGATTGAAATTCCAAATTCAAATCAATTAAAATTATAATCAAATTTTCAATATTTTTTTTCATCAAATATACATATGTTTGTGTGTAATTCATCCACGCCTGAAAATTTCTCAATACTTTGTACCAAATAGTTCAGAGGAGTACTATAGTACTTTTGAGGTTCCAATAGCACCACAAAAAATACTATGGTACCAACTTTATCATAACTGGTGCATGCGTCTCCGCAGTGTTGTCAAAAAAAGTTTGTTCTCATGTTCCCATTTTTAAAGTTGAAATACCCAAAAATCCTTAACAAATTGTTAAAAAATCAAATTTTCCTTTTTTCTAAAATGATTTTTCACAGATTTTGTTTGCTAAAAATTTGAAATAAAAAAACTAAACTAAACTAGAATATTTTTTACACTAATTTCATTATTAATTACATATTTAATTGAAAATGATCAAAAAATTAAAATAAAAAATTTAATAAAAATTTTTTTTCAATAACTTTTTCTGTGTAAGGGAAAGAGACTTTTTCTCTTTTGTACCTCATTGTAAAAATCTACATAATTTTTATGTTCCTAGGTCCAGTAATTTTTGGTTGGGTGACTAAGGGAACACTTTTTTTCTTTTTAGCCCCATTTTACCTCGTTATTATTGGAAATTCCCTCTAAAATAATACTGGAAATTCCCTCTAAAATAATACTTCTGATTTTAGAGCATTAGCCCATACCACAAGGAACATATATATATTATAAATTTTGGATTGCTAGCAGAAGAGTGTTCTCTGCCCATACTCTAGAAAACATATATTTAAAATTCCCATTTTTGTCCCTACAAATGCCCGTAAAAATTCCCCAAAAAATTTGCCTAAATATAGGTTTACTCCGCAGGATAAAACTGCATGTCAAATTTTATTTTTATTACGTTCTTATTGAAAATACTAAGAAGTATATATTTAGCAAATTAGTCTTTTTCCCAAAGAACACAAATTTTAAATTTCAGATTTTACTTCAAAAGGGGCAGGTCCCTAAACAAAGGAGTTTAGGCAAGCCTCTTCCACCTCCGCGTAAAAATTACCAGAAGCCACGCTTTATCCAAAATTCAAGGTTCTAGCACCAACGGCTTTGGTTAGGGGATTTAGGGGCATTTTCCCCGTTTTACCACCTTCTTATTGGAAATTCCAATAAGTTTCTTCAGTATACCCCAAGCAACAAATAATTTAAATTTCAGATTTATAGCTAAAAAGGTTTAGGTAGGCCATTAAGGGGGGCACATTGCCGAAAATTCAAAAAAGTACTCGTACCTTATCAGTTAATTATCTCATACTCCAGTCACTAAATTTTTGAAATTTCTAAGCGGTTTGGGCAGGCCGTTGTAGAGATCTGCTTATTAACCACGTTCCTAATAAAAAGTAAGAAAAGTTTATTATTAGTGAATACTTTCTGGTTTCTATTCAAAGCGGTTTGTGAAAGCCTTTGAAGTGGAGACCTCTCCTTTTTGAACTTCGTTTTCACTCTGTTCTTGACGAAAATTCCGAAGTTTCTATTTGGTAAATTTGCCAATACTCCAGGAAACACATATTTTAAATTTTAAATTTCCAACCAATACTTTTTAGGCAGATCGTTAAGGGAGAGCCTTCCCCTTTTAAGCAAAAATTTTTAGCACGTTTTTAGCGAAATAGTTCCTTATTAGAGAGCAAACATTAAAATATCAATAATTTGAAATTTCTAGCCAAAGGTGCCAAAAGCTGTCTAGAAGTGACTTTTCCCCCGTATGAATTTCCAAAAATCCCCCATAGGCTGGGCGATGTTGAGTCAGTGAGTCAGTCACGTTATTAGAAGGTGATTTTTTAAGAAATAAATTAAGTTTATTTTCTTTTATTTGATCTTATATTTTTATATTCTTTTAAATTGAGCTTGAGTTATTTTTATAAAGAAGTCACCACAATGTGGAGACGAAATATTGGAAAATAAATAACCATTATTATTTTTATAAAAAGATCTCAAGCTCAATTTAAAAGAATATAGAAATATATTAAGTTTAACTCTATTTCTTAAAGTAATATAAATTTAAAAACTTGAGTTTTAGATAATTTGAGGGCACTTTTTAATGAAAAAAAAAAAAGAATTAAGGTATTAAATTTGGCAAAAAAAATCTGTACTGGTACTAAAGCATTTTCGAGAAATGGTGGTTTACTTTTTCGATCGATACGCCCTTCTATATAAGTCTTAAATTAAGCATGTTCGTACCTCAAATACTTTTAATGATAAAAACAATTATGTAAGGACACTCGAAAATTTTTCTAAAAATCTAATTTTTCAAGAAACAGCAGGGCCTTTATTATACAATTTTATGAGTGTATTTGTTTTATTAGAAATAGCAGCTAATTAAATGTTAATCAAAATCAAAAAGGTTATTACCAAAGATATATTTTAAAGTATTCAATAAGAGACAACTTTATAAAGAATAATCTTTAAAAGTAACAAACGTATGTGTAATATTAAGTTGCCTAAAACACTCATACGTAGCAGTACTCTGCAGTAAACTATTAAAGCAGTGGTCGGCAAAAAGAGAGAATATGAATGTATTGGTGTTTTACATCGTAAGAAATTATTTTATCTTTCTAGACGAATGAATGAATCAATAAATTAATAAATGAGTTAATCGATAAGAGAATATTCCTATTCATTGAATTAAAATAGTTCATGTTTTTGTTTTCTCTTTTATAAAAAATAAAAATAATTCATAATAATGATAATAATAATTTTTTGATTGCATACAAGGTACTGTGCCTCATTTAATATATCAAGAAAATAAAAAAAAAAATCTTCCCAGTCAACGTTCAACATTTTTAAACGAAAAACAATATAAATACCTACAATAAAAAAATACCTATAATAAAAAAAAACAAGTTTTTAGAGTGTATTTTATTTCTTTAACAAAGCGGCATATACTTGCTCTGTTAAAAGTTAGCGTACTACCAAAAAGTATATAATCTCAAGAACGAACTTTTTAGTACTCTCTTAGAACACGAACATAGTTTGGTGGCAACAAAGGTGAGTTTTGGTCGGCAACTTTTAGTAGTGTTTAGCGGTGCTGCCATATAATCAATTTTAACTAATTTTTTGCCGTTTTTTGGTATGCTAGAGATTTTTCAGATTATTTCATAAAAAAATATGTTTTTTTATTTTATTCATGTATTTTTTCAGATTTTTCATATAAAAATATGATATTTGTTCAATATACTTTTTATTTTTAATAAAATTAGACGTGTCTAATAAAGTAAAAATATACAACCAAAATTTGCAATTGTGTTAAAAAATAGTTACGAATTCAAACATAAAATTGTGACATAAAAGGATTAAAGTGCGTACACACACATTGACCAACTATGTCTATTCATATCCATTATTTCCCATTTCTATGGTAAAAATATATAATAAAAAGAATAAATATGCTATTAATTCTTGCAACATGTAACTAAAAAACCTATAAAAATGCAATAATTTGAAAAAAAAAATTGTTTTTATGATAAAACTGGTAAACAGTTAAGAATCCCAAAAACTGGGATAAAAAATTACACTGTTTATGTGGCAGCACTGCATACACCAAATTTAATGTTTTTCAACTCTTTAGCAACTTTGAAAATGTTGCCTTCTCATTTAAAAATGTTGCCGCTGAACTCTGTACCATGTTGAATTTCTGGTAGAGCGGGAAAAATACTCTATAGTAAATTATATACTTTTTGGTACTACTGAATGAAATAATTGTATTTTTTGTGCTCTTAGCTGTGAGATTTGTTGACATTCGTGTAAATTGCCGATTGTGTTCGGCCCCTGATTGCTATGAGTGCCGATCACTGAATTAAAATAACAAGAAAATATATGGGCAAATTTCAGCAACAGACAAACATAAAAAAATTTTTAAGTTAACCCAACTTTATTTTTTTTTAATGGAACATAAGACTAGATATATAATATTATAAATAAAAATAATAAAAGTAATAAAAATATTATAAATTGTTTTGTTAAAATAAATAAAATTGTGTTTATTTATATATTACAAGAAATAATATAACGTGCGACACTTAGCGTGCGTCACTTAGCGTGCGTCACAAAGGGTTCACAGCTTGTGACAAAAAAGGATAACATTTTTTGGCTGCAAATAAGTTATTTTAGAATTCACTTATATTCATTCATCTTCGTTTTACTATGTAAAATTGACTAAAAAATTATTAAAACACGCTTCAACTTTAAAAACAACTTCCATTTTTTGTAGCGTGCGTCACAAAACTTTGTTATGAATTATTTCGCAACAAATACCTGTTAAGAAATTATGTTTACGACGAATGTAGCGTTCGTCACACAGGATTTGCTCATATGCAAGATTTGATTTCAATGTAACTTAGATATATTGTAAAAAAACAATATACACATCGAATTATCTCGGCTTTTGCATTTTGGATTTTTTTTTTTTTAATTTTTATGTCATTTAAGGCAAATGTGTTATCGTCAGAGAGGGTACTTTATATGAATAAATAAATGCTATTACTTCCTAATTCACATATTTTATTCCATAATTGTTTTAAGCGCCTACGTATTTGTTTCTCATATTCGTGCTATTTCTTATTTAAAAAAAAAAATCCAAAGCTATTTTTGCTACTTTTTGAAACAACTTGACATCCTTGTGCTAAAATATAGGCAATGTGTATGTCAGCACCTTGTTTTTGTATTTCTGGCATCGATAAAAATTTCGCAAAAAACAATTTAAATGCAACCTTGTTCTGCTTTCTATAGGGTGAGTCACAGGCAATTAAATATATGTATATTAATCTAAAGAAGATAATAATTTGCTGTGTATTTATGTTCTTAAAAGTTAAAAGCTCTATAAAAATTTCCACTTAAAGTACCATCAACTTTATAATCTATTAAGTCGCCCTGTAAAAATTAGGGTGACCATTCATTTCTCGACGCGAAAACTTTGTTATGTAGATTTAATTTCAAATATTTCTTAGGTTTCTTTTCTCACTTACATATCAAAATTTAGCTTAGCCTAACATAGCACAGTGGCGCCATTTGAGTTTTTTCGTTGCAAAAATCATAACTTTTGAAACAAATGCGATGTTAAAAAAATTTGATAGATAATTGGTCAACCTATGAAATGAGTATTTGAAAGGCTTCTACACTTTTTAGGTGCCTACTTATGGGTTGGCAATGTTGAAATTTGTGGAAGTAAAATAAAATATTTTTAAAATTTTTGATTTTTTATGTTTCTTTTTAAAGGCTTTAACGATTTAAAATTATTTCAGAATAGATTTAAAAAAAAAATTTTTTTTTTAATTTATTTTTAAATTTTTTGTAAAAAAAAGGTATATCTAATCTAAAAGAAGGTATATCTAGAAGATCAATTATTTCTGAACTATAATTATTTTCTAACTCTTTTCGTGACTTTACATGCCGCAGTATTTCATCACATCATCAAGTGGATCGGAAGATGCTGCTAACATGTTGATTAGGTCCTCATTTTCTCTCACCCTTGATGATTTGAAGGTGTTCAGCAATCAACATTTTTTTTATAAAATTTGTTAAGGGACTCTTGTGCTTCTACAGAAAGCTCTCCAATTGATAAAATCTGATATTCAATTGTATCTTTGCCATCTGACAATATTTTATGAACTGTCGGGGTCAACTTTTTCTGTATAATTTTGCTAAAAGTGATGCAGTTTTCGAAGCATATTCTCCATATTTTTCAGAATCAACTTTTTCCTGGCAGTTTAAAACATTAAATATCGTTCCTGATCTCTTAAGGTTTTGATTGTTTATTCCAGTGATTCGAGTTACAGCCTCATCATTTTCAAAAAATCTCCTCAAAGTGTTTCCAATGTTTGAATTTCCGTATACGTACTTGGGGCAGTCTACATTTAGTCCAACTTGTTTGAAAAACGCATACTGTATTCGATTTTTTCTGATTCTTTCCTTACCTTTGTTTGATGTATTTTCATCAAAGTGTTCCCCCTCTTGTGGAAGAGTATACGCTAATTTTAACAATAACTCAATATACCTTATATACAATTTTTTTTCCATCATAGTTGAGAAATATTGAAAAAAATGGATAGTAAATACCGATTTACATGGACAAACACAAAGCCACCAGTAAAATTTTTTTCATTCTTTTCTTAATCAATAGCATCAAAAAGAATGACGATCCTATGATGACCTACTTTTCGCGATACTGTATCTGAAAGCGGACCAAATAACCTAAAATGGTCTGTTTTTTAGAACACTCAAAATCAGTCAACTTTGAAGGGCTATTTTTTCTGAACCAAAAATCTGATAGGACAATTTCCTATAAAATAGGTTTATTCAATATTTTTTAGGCACATGCAATTTTTGATTTTTGTAACCTCACTTGTGTAGGTTGAAAAAGTAAAGACACAACCGACTCATGTTCAAATACAGGACATACACTTAAGCCGAAAACCAGTTTATTGGGCGCTTTCGAATTTTACTGAGGGTCGGACGACGCCTTTATCGGGCTTTCGACGGTCTGACTTCAGTCAAGGCAAGATTTTTTAAGAAAACCTTAGGTTTACTTAAATATTAAAACAAGTCTTAAGTCAGGCTGGTGTAAAGTTTAGCTTAAAATACTTTTTTGGTAAACAAATAAATTTTTTTTGGTAAAAATAATTCAAGCTGTGTTTATATGGCAAGCTATCGACGTTGGCATCTGTCATTTCAATACAAATTAGACATAAGTAACGTAAAGCGTTAACTCTATATGTTATATGTCAAATTTATATTGGAATGACATAAGCCAACCTTCATAGCTTGCCGCATAAACACAGGTATTATTGGGAAAAGTAAGATATGGGTAACGTGTGAATTGCCTTCAAGATAGCAAAAACAATGTCTTAATCCAAAAGTTTGTTCCTAATTTAATATTTTTTCTATTTGAGGAGTCGCAGAACAAATCGTGATTTTTTACTCATTTAAATTTTTTTTTTTGGGATATTGAGTATTACTGTTTTCATACCCTTGCAAAACAGCATGAACCTAGAAAGTAAGAAATTTTTTGCTTATCATAACATGTATCAAACCACAAAAAATCACTACAATAATAGTTTTTTAAATATCTGAAATCATCCTAATATACACCCATTTGCTCGGGAAAGATTATTAACCAAAAAAAAATCATAAAAAAATATTTTTATAAGTAAATTTTATATATTTTTCGTACACTGTGAAACCAGTGTTTACTGCAAATTTCAAAAAATAATAAAATTTAATACAACTAAAAACTATTAGTTTTTAAAAACTAATTGTATTTATTTTTCAAATTCCATGCTAAATAGTTTTTAGTTGTAATAAACTAAAAATAAATAAATAAATAAATAAACAATAAACTAATTTCTCAAAAAAATCCAGAAAAGGATCTTTTGTTAGAAGTTTTTATACCCTCCACCATATATCCTCCCGAGCAGTTTGGTATTTAAAATGAGCAAAATCTGTTAAGCGGTTCAAAAGTTATGAGTAAAAATGTGAAGGTACCTCTAAATTTTCCATACAAATTTGTACAATTTTTCTGTATTTATTTTTGTTTTCTGTTAAGTAAGTAAAAATGTTATTAAGTCTTCTTCTTGTTCGATTACATTTACTGTCTTACATACTATGAGAATAATATCATTTTAGAGCTATATGTGTGTTACTCTTAATAACTAAGTTAACGTTAAAAGCAACAATGTTAAAGTCGCTAACAGAGCAGACCTCTGTAAATAACATTACTAAAACTAAATAACAAAAGTTCGTTACATAAATTGACAAAACATATTCATATTACAGTTCATGCAAAATTTAGTATATACGTATATCATCTTCAGCCCCTATGGTGGAGGGTATTCAAAGATTCGGCACAGCCGAATTTAGCCCTTTTTTACTTGTTTTTAAAAAAAAAACTTCTAACTCGGCCGTAAGTTGCTAAAATAGTTAATATTAAAAATTAAAGCATTTAAAAATAATGTACCTCTGTTGCCAATCAAAATACTAATAATAATAATTATTATTTTGATTTCCTATATACAGCCTCTCTATTCCATAACAAAAAGTGGTAGATTTAAAAATTGTGACCAAAGTTATTTTTATAATTCAGTATGTATTCTGTATTAAAATATTTATTACATTAAAAATTAATATACACACATACTAAATTTACATATTGAGACACTTAACACAAAAAAAAAAATCTGTGCTTTTAAAGTTAAATACATGTTTATGGGTCCATAATACATAACATACATACATCTATACATAGCATACACTTAAAAAAGTTTGTTAATAGAATCTACTGCAAATGACAGGTAATAACAAGGGTATAATTTCTGTTTAAAAGGCAACAAAGGTATTTACCTTTAAAATAACTAAAACTGTAATTACTTTGAACTTTAAAACAACTGCTAAAAAAAACATAAAAAATTACTAACAATTGTTTAAAAAATAAAGTGAATATTTTTTACTACAAAAATTTTAACACAACTGGAAAATTTGATTAAAAAAACTTACAGTTTTTACAAATATTTTTGTCGGATTAAATAAAATTTTCTATTTTTTTTTTTGCAAACTAACAATATATCAACTATCCCGAGTAAAAAAAGTTTACATATAACCATATGTGACCTCATCTAATAATATATTATCATAATTATTTACATATAAATTACCATATATAATTATGTATTACATTATTTTTTTTTAATTACCTTATATTGTGCCATATATTACCACATCTAGTTATATATTGATCTTTATTAAATTAGTTATGATTTATATCATAAGACATGTTCATGTGTATCGTGTATTACTTTACAATAGTGTAAAATAAAATTGTTGTTGGTAATTTACACCTTAAAATCTGATACAACTTTACAACTTCATTTGCTGTGTTTATTAAGTGTTGTATTGTGTATCATAACATATCAGTCTCAAGTGAATGCCAGTTTTTTCACTTTCACCTTTATTTTGCATTTTATTTTTATTTTTTCTTCTTGTTTCTATAAATTTATAAATTTTTTTTTAATTTTCTTCTTCACTATTTGACGTTTTACATCATGAAAATATAACTAACTGTTCACAACAAAATATTTGTATAACTATATATGACTTTCACGGGATCATATTTACTTATATATGATTTATACAGAACCATATATAATTATATACAGCTTATACAGAACCATATATAATTATATATGCTATATTATATTTTAAATATAATAATATATGGTCCATCTTAAAAAATATTTTTCAATATGCTATGAGATATAGTTGTATATGATTCAATATATGGTCTAATATAAGAAATATTTGTTGATAGGATATAAAATATAATTATATATGGTACAATATTTGAAAACTAATTTGAGATATTGTTATATATAGTTGCATATCTAGAGTATTTTTGATATGATATAATTATATGTGGTTTCATGTCAATGGTTTCGAATCTCAGCCAAGCATATACATTTGTTTTAGTGTTTTTTAATTTTTTTTATGTTAATATTTTTTTACAAAACTTTCAAATTTTAATTCATTTCGGGACAACTCCTAGAAATTTTTGATATAAGATGTAATAAGTTTATAACAACCTAGTTACATATAAAATTATATATGATCTTTGTTTTCAAAACTTCTATAAGTTGGGAAAATTTATATATTTTTGTTTGTTTGTTTTAAATTATTTTTTTAAATTATTTATCTACATTTTTTCTCAGCCCATAAGATATTATTATATATTATATTATTTGTAGTTATATATAATTATATAAAACCAATTTAGTCTTATAAATTACGCCATGATATGTAGAAATTTTTCCCAAATATAACTAATAAAGTCAGCCACACACTGCTGATTGCTAAACCCACTACAACTCTGGCGGACCGAGTTCAAATCCGGGCGAAGGCATTGTTTGTTAGAATTTTAATATTTTTTTTAATTTAAAATATTTTTATATATATTTATAGGTTTGTTTTTTTCAAATTTTATATCTATATCTGTAACAACTTGTAAAAAAACGACTATCCCTACTAACCTGACTTTTCTTTATTTTTTGTAAACAAATATAATTTGAACATTTGGGTCCGCCTTTGTACGAAAGCTGTTTTCGTATGTGCAATTATATTATTTGCCCTGCTCTACCTTAACTTTTTTTTTTATTTTGTGAAATAATTATTCATATTTTACTATCAAATACATATGTAAAGCCTCAGCACCATTACTTACAAACACATTATTCATTTGTTAGCTTTTGTAGTTTTTTATATTTTTGTTTACATTGAAAAGAGAAAAGCAAAAAATTTCCAAGACTAGGCAGCATTTTTATACATTCTTAATTTTTAAGTAGCTATATTTATAACTACTTAGCAAGTCTCTATCTACTTAAATTTGTATGGAATATTTATATAAAATTCGCAAAAAAGAAACCTTTAATTAAAACAAGTAAAAAAGGGCTAAATTCGGCTGTGCCGAATCTTTGAATACCCTCCACCATAGGGGCTGAAGATGATATACGTATATACTAAATTTTGCATGAACTGTAATATGAATATGTTTTGTTAATTTATGTAACGAACTTTTGTTATTTAGTTTTAGTAATGTTATTTATTTAGTTTCAGCAATGTTATTTACAGAGGTCTGCTCTGTCAGCGACTTTAACATTGTTGATTTTTACGTTAACTTAGTTATCAGAGTAACACACATATAGCTCTTCCCATAGTATGTAAGACAATAAATGTAATCGAACAATAAGAAGACTTAATAACATTTTTACTTACTTAACAGAAAAAAAATAGATACAGAAAAATTGTACAAATTTGTATGGAAAGTTTAGAGGTACCTTCACATTTTCACTTATAACTTTTGAACCGCTTGACCGATTTTGCTCATTTTAAATACCAAACTGCTCGGGAGGATGTTAAATAATCTGGGTAAAAATAGGTACCCCCGCTTGCGTCTTCGCGTCGTGATTGCCATTTCAACAGACAGACAGACGGACAGACAGACGGACATCCCTAAATCGTCTTAAAATTGCATAAGGATCACGAATATATATACTTTATAGGGTCTTAAACCTATATTTCGACATATTACAAACGGAATGACAAACTGATATATACCCTCACCATATATGGTGGAGGGTATAAAAATCAGATAAGTACAGAACCAATTTAGTGTTATGTAGACAGTTTTCCCAAATTTTCGAATATAAAATCATATAGAAGTCCCGAAGATAATACTTAGCAAGTCTATATCTACTTAAATTTGTATGGAATATTTATATAAAATTCGAAAAAAACAAACCTTATATTGTTTCAACTAATCTGATAGAATTCAATCTGAAATTTTTCAGATAAATTTGGATCTTACTTAATCCCTAAATATATTGCTGGATCTAATTTTATCTGCCATTTTTCAGATCAATTTAGATATTAAGGAATATAAAATTGGATATGATAAAATAATGTGCGAGATAATTTTTTTTTACTCGGGTAACAAACATTTATTTAAATATGTTTGCAACAAGCTTTCAAATTCCATTTATACACAAAAATTTAGAATTTTTAGCAAGTTCTATTTGTACTTGGCAAAAGATTTTATGAAATCGCAAAAGAAAAAACTTGTTACTGCAAAATATTGTTTTGAAGTTGTTAATTGCAATACAATGCAGAAGTTTTTGTTAGTATTTTTTTTTAATAACTGCCAAATCGTGTTTTAATATTTTGCAATACTAATGCAACTGTAATAACTGTCAGAAATAACTTTCATGTGCTAACTGTAAAACTTTTTTTAGTGTATTCAACATGTCTTTTTGTGTATAGTTTGCCTGTTCTTAATTAACTTCAATTTTTGTTTTTACAGTAAAACGTGGTTATAAAGAACTAGAATGGAACCGTTGAGAAATTTGTGTACTATATGGTGTAATGGTTAGCGCATTGGACTGTTATACAGAACGTTGGGGATTCGACCCCTAGCGATGGCAACATCAATTTATAAAATAATATGTATTATTTCTCTCATACATATCGCAATGTCCTCCTTCGGTGTTCCCATATCACCCCCACCGAAGTAAAAAATCATAACAGGGCTATGAGTTAAAAAGCTTCAACGATTTTCGCCAACTCTTCCTCAGATGGCGAGTAACAACTGCCCTAAGATTTATTATCTCGCGCAATTACAGTCTTGCCATATTTGGAGCCGTTCATCTTTCGTCACCTTTCATATCTCCTCTATTCCCTTTCCAAAAGAAAGCAACACTTTAATTAGTAGGAAGAATTTGTTGAGTGCTGTACTCTTCGAGATATATTATTCTATTTTAGTTCATTCAAACACCACTCTTACCACTCTCCCCAGTGTAACGCCTTTTAATTTTTTATTTTTCTGTGTTTGACAACAGCAACATTTCTCTCTTTAATCATATTTGCCTCCGAAATGAACAACAGCAACACTTCTCTCTTTAATCATATTTCGCTCCGAAATGAACTTGTTTCAATTCTAGGTTTATTTTTTCGAATTCAATATAAATATTCCACACGAATTTAGGTATTTATAAAATTTCTAAGTAGATATAAATTTAGCTGCTTAAAAATTGAATAGTTATAAAAATGCTACCAAGTCTTTTTTAAATGTAAACAAAAATATTTGTCATAAAAATATTTGAAATTTTAGTATTTTTAATTTGACAAAATAGCAGTGATAATTTATGTTTGAAGATCACATATAAATTTGACATTAGTTTACGTTAAAAGTTAATCTCTTTTACATGGAAGCTTTCAGTTTATAATGAATGCTAACACCTTGTTGCACAAACACAGCAAACTTTAGATGTTTGTTAGTGAAGCAATAGCAGGGCACACAAAATAACTAATCTCTTTCGCCTTCCGCCGAAGTCGATATACAGCTTTAATAAAAGAAAGTCAAAATTTTTAATCGATTTTTAAATTGTTTAACCATTTAGAAACAATTATTGACACAAATCAATTTTAATCTATTAAAAATTTCGGACCTACAGTCGACATGCCCCGCTTTAATTTTCCCTCCCTTATATTTTTTCCAACATGACGGTCAAATGCTTCTTCTTGTTAAATTTACACGTGTGAATTTTGTTGTTAAATTGTTGTTTGACATAAGTTTGTTTTTTTAAGACGTCAAAAGAAACCGTTTGCTATCACTAACACATATGACTGACGAATGCAATATTTCTGTACTGTCCCTGCGGAACTATCCCAGGACACGTCACGTGATTGGTTCACTGTGATAGGAACCGGCCACGTTACCGGTTTTTTTATATGACTTTAACATGGTCTTGTCCTAGGAGGGAGTCAATTGCCTTTTAAAAGAACATATCACCCAACTAACCTTAAAGAACATATCAGAGAACCAACGTATAAAAACATGTTATCACTTTTAAACCGGTGACGTGGTAGGTAATTTAGGAACCGGTCTTCTTTTCACCTATATCGTGATATGTATTTTCCATACTAGTCCAGCTTTTACCTATCACGGGACAGGTGCAATTCCCAACTGACCCCTTTTTCCCCGCAGGGGTGCTTTTTACATAAAATACATATCGTTAGCTTATTATTGGTTTGACCCACTGACCATTTTTGAAAAAAAAAATGTGTTAGGTGTGTATTATATAATCCTCCACCTGATTTCAAGACTCGTTACTGGATATTTAGTATCATATCTGAGATATCCATTGACGAATTTGATCTGACTGCCAATTTTGCATACACAAACTAAAGAATGTAAACCTTCTTTATCGTTTTTCTCGATAACGACTTTTTGGCATAAAAATCTGCTGATATATAAATAATGTAAACAAGTGCCGAATCTTTGAATACCCTCGAAACATGTCCTAAGAAAACAATGATGAACCAAATTACATATAATGCATTACACATGTCAACAAAATATTTTAAAATATAATCGATATTTTCGGAAAATTGATATCGTACAATAATGTATTCCTTTTAGTCCTTTTTATTTAAACATGAGAGAACTTTCAGCCACAATGTTTTAAACAATCCCATTTAACATGGCAATTCGAAAGCGATTACCCCCCCCCCCCCCACAATCATATTTCCTAGAAGTAAAACTTGATTGCGGCAAGAATCGTCTTTGTATTGCGGAAGATACCCAATTTGTTAAAAAACGAGCAAAACTTCTTAGAAACACTATAGTAATTTTTCTAAAAGATATATAGGCAATATTGACAGATATCGCCAAAATATCATTGGAAAGTTTAAAAGAAGATATCACCTAATAACACCCCAAAAGATATAACTTTTTTTAAATACTTTTTCCAACATTTTTATTTAAATAATGTAAGGGAAAAATTACTTTAATATGCTACATAATACAGGGTACGTTCGTAAATGCAAAAAATTTGTGCATTACTGCGGCAGTTATGCCAACTGTACAGTTTGCTTTTTAGAACGTTTTGCAAAAGATAAAAAAACATGTTCACTACAATAACATTAACAAATATTATTGAAAATCTTGATTTTAAAATGCTAAATTTTTGTTAACTTACAATAAAAAACAGAATTAAAAGAAATATAAAATTAAAAATCAATTAAAACAAAAAGAAGATGATTTCGCACTATTGCATCAGAAACTTTAATGATGCCATAGTTGCAAAAATTTGCGGCAGGACTGTCAATTGTTTGCATAAAAAAACGTTTGAGGTAAATCAGTGGTGCCAAGTGATGCTTTTTTGAACGTTTTACTTTTATTATGCTGCAGTGATGCACAACTACTGCATTTACGAACGTACCCACACTTTTTATTTAACTTCATCTCTGAGTGTCCCCAATTGCATTTCGTGGATTTTCTTTAATTTTTTAGACTATTTTGAAACCTTATTTTCTGAAAAGAAACGCACAATTTAGTTTTTGCACTTATTGCAATTAAATAATAGTTTACCTTAATATCCACAAATTTATTTGTGAAACTTATCCGCAGATGTTGTTAGTGGATTTCTTTTCCGCTTTCTATAATTTTTCCAATATATATTTTCTTAAATGACAAAAATTACTATATCTTTTGACTTTTTTTTAATATTGCCGATTAATCCTCCAGTTGATAAAAAGAAGATATACCTAAAATACTACTTTGATTTTCTTCTAAATGATAAATAAATATTCCCGTAATATCTTTTGGGTGATATATCTTCCAAATGCTTATTGGGATTAGGTGTTGAACATGTTTGTTGGATCCACACATATTTACCTTACATAATTAGAGCAGTGTTTTATGGGGTTATTCGATAACTATATGAAAACTTGTCACAACGAAATATGACAACATAATGTAAAATTTTCCTTAAGGTATATACAAAAATCAACCTGTGCTAAATATATCAGAATTACATATTTGAAAGTGACAAATTTTCACGTAGTTACAGAATAACCCCATTAATACAAATAGTGTAAAAAAATTTTAGATGCAAAATTATGAAGGTGAAAAAAAATTGTTTGAGGTGAAAAACTTTTTTAGATGTGAGAAGAATTTTTGTGGCGGGAAAAAATTTGTTTGGTGAAAAAAAATAAGTGGTGAAAAAAAAATTAGTGGCGAAAAAAAATTTTGAGGTGAATACAAAATATTATTCCTTTCTAAGCGACTGGTTATATATATGAGGAAATATATTATGTACCAGTCGCTAATATGAAATTGTTGTAAAATACACCACATTTGAATCGAAAATTTAAAGGTATCTTCACATTTTCACTCATTATTTTTTAACCTCTGGACCGATTTTGCTCATTTTCAATACCAAACTGCGTGGAAGGGTGTACATTAAAGCGTACCACCTTACAAGCAAAAAAACAAGTGCATCGTACACCTTCGAATATAAAGTATTGTTGCAAGGCCATTTAAAAAAAAATATTTTTTTTGCTGAACGTAGGGGTCGCCTTTTTAAGTTTTTCGTAATATCTTAAATATTTGCAGTCCGATCTTAAAGTGTGATATATAGATTTTTTGTTTTTTACCTTCAAGTGTCCCGTTCTAGTACTTACCCCCCAAATCTCAATTTCTACCATCCTAATGTGCCACCCTAATGTCAGAAAATTAAAGCACGCAAAAAATCATAAAACGTTTGCTAAGGAAGTATTTCGATAATTCCAGCACAACTATTTTAATAATGTTTTTTATTAGTTTTTTATTGCGGAATGTAAGGGTCACACTTTTAAATGTTTCCTAATATCTTCAGTATTTACAACCGGATATTTAAGTTTCATATATTAATGTTCTTATATCAACTTACTTTCCTATCAAAAGTTTTATGGGTTTTTGCAAGCTTTAATTTTCTAAAATAAGGGTGGTAGAAACTGAGATTTGAGAGGTTAGTACTAGAACGGAACACTTGAGGTCAATGGACCTTAGAGCAAATATTTGTCTCCCCGATACAAAAAAAAATCGACATATCACGCTTTAAGATCGGACTGTAAATACGGAAGATATAGGGAAAAATTAAAAAGACAACCCCTACGTTCGGCAAAAAAAAATATATTTTTTTGAAATTGCCTTTCAAAAACACTTTATATTCGCTGGTACTTTTTTTTCTGGTACGGTCTAGTGTACTTTAATCTAGGTAAAAATGAGCACCCTCGCTTGCGTCTTCACACAGTGATCGTCATTTCAACAGACAGATAAACGGACATGGCTAAATCGACTTAAAAACGCATAAGAATATGTGGAGTCTACATGTTACAAACGGAATGACAAACTGATATATATCCTCACCCTATATGGTGGAGGGTATAAAAAGTATATTATGATTAAATTTCCTGTGTGAATTTAGTACAGTTAGTCTCCCAAAATCAAGGTGAGTCATGTTTGGCATTAACTGAAATACGCTCAAAATAGTAATCAAACCAAGGAAACCAATACTTTTTGGTAGGCTGTTCTTGCAGCTAAATTCTATCTTGGATTTTTCAACATTTTATATTTAAACATCCGACTGATTTAAAGAGCTTTCATACAAAAATTATTAACCAAAATTTTTTTGACAGAAAATCACACTTTGTTTTTGTTTTCATTTTGGGAGATACTCAGCAATCAAGTGCAGAGTTCATTGAAACTTTTTATTTTTTTCGTTATAACCAGTGTTCCACTGTACTCCGGTGGCAGGCACTCAAGTGAGTGTAAAAAGTTTTAATTTAATTTCATACCCAATTGAGTGCAAAATTCGTTTGATGTCTTTTTTTGTATGAGGTATAAACGTTTTGCATTTTCTTTTTAATTATATGAAGAGAAATTTAAGGAACGTCCGGACGACGACAGGGTGGTTGATTGGTTGGTTGGCTTGTGTTTGCAGTAATGACTGCCAAACAGAAAGAGAGTTAAACAAAAATAATAAAATAAACCAATGAATTGATTATATTTCTAAATGACAAAAGATGATGATAATGGTTTATTTATATTTATTATAAATTAGTGTAACTTTTTTTTATTCTCTCGTATTTTAGTTATTATATTCTTTATGAGCCAAAAATAATGTCAAGGAAGAAAAAGTTCAATAAAACCAACTTAATTAATAAATTGCTAAATATACACTGACCATTTTATTGGATGCCAATAATTTGTTTAAAATTAAATTGAAAACTTTGTAAAGGTCTCATAGTTGGGTTGTAACAAAGTTAAATTTTTTAGTTTTCTCAATAATTTAATTGTATAAAATGTCCACAAGGATGAAAATAATCTATTTGAATTTGATTTCAAGGAAAAATTAGCATTATTCCAGGTGTATTGCATACATTGGAAACGCATGACTTAAACAACTTGAGATTGGAATTGGAAGTTAGAAAATATATTTTAAAACAGTTTTGAAATTAAAGTAAGTTTGTTTCTTTTTACTTTAAATATGTTTTTAAAATAAAGGGTGTCCCAAGAAGAACGCAATTTTTAAATTTTAAATAAAACACAGATATTTAAAAAAAAATCGTGAAACTTTATTATATCGTAAAGTAGACAGAATGAGGTTATGTATGGAACAATATATCGTGCAGATGGCCGCCGCGGCTTTGCTGGCATGCACGCGATCTTTTAATGAAATTTTCAATGACCGTTTTGCATGAATGCTGCGGTATTTCATTAATGCAGCGTCCAATTTCCTCTTTTAAGGCTTGAGTCGTCGTCGGCTTATTCGCGTAAACCATCGACTTCAAAAAACCCCAAAGAAAAAAATCTAATGGTGTTAAATCGCACGATCTAGGCGGCCAATTCTGATCTCCAAAACGCGAAATAACACGACCGGGAAATGACTGATGAAGCAATTGAATTGTTTCTCTGGCTGTATGACATGTGGCGCCGTCTTGTTGGAACGACATGCCCTCCACATTCATTTCTTCAATTCTAGGCAAGAAAAAACTGGTTATCATTTCACGATACCGAACACCATTGACTGTTTGCGCTTGACCTGCCACACAGTGACATGTTGAGGATGCATTTGCTTCTCGTGAATCACTCGAGGATTTTCCTCACCCCAAATGCGACAATTCTGCCTATTGACGAAGCCATCAAGATGAAAATGAGCCTCGTCACTGGAGATGATTTTATCGGCAAAATCAGCATTTTCATGTTGTCTCTCCAATACCCAATTAACGAACTCCCTTCGCTGTCCATGGTCAGCTGGCTTCAGTTCCTGAGTCAATTGAACTTTGTATGCATGAAGATGCAAATCTTTCGTCAAAATTCGCTGCAAAGTGGATTTGGAGACACCAATTTGCTGAGCTCGGTGTCGAATTGAGGTGGATGGAGTTTGAGCGACATCATCACGTACAGCTGCGATATTTTCGGTCGATCGACCTGGTCGATGGCGCGTTGTTGTCTTTACATCACTAACAGACCCAGTTTCGGCAAATTTATCCATTAATCTCTTTACAGTTGACTCTTTTGGAGCATTATTGTGACCCCAAATTGATCGCAATTTGCGAACTATAGCCGCAAAACTTTCACCATTTTGGTAAAACAATTTCACAATGAGAATACTTTGTTCATTCGTGTAGCGCTCCATTTTTACTAACCTCGTACCTTCTACTAACAAACAATAACAATTGTTCAAATGTCAAACAATGACACTTCGAATGTTGCCAGATTTAAAAATTGCGTTCTTCTTGGGACACAAAAACAAAATCTACAATTTTGACATATTAATTTAAATACGAAAAAGATTATTTTAACCAGAATCATATTTACTTTAATAAAATTCATGTCTATATTATTATTGTTATTATTAAAGTTGCTGAGCATACTCTGCGCCTTAGATGTAAAGAAAACATAGTATTTTACAGGTTGGTTGAAAAGTTCCTGCGCTCACCAAGAGATGGCACTGCTAGCTCCAAACTTTTTTTTCTCAAGTTGGTATAACTCTCCTGAGAACACATGCAAAGTTGCAAGTCATTCTGTCAATTCTTTCTTTGTTTACAAGCCATTTGAAGTTGACGTGTCATTGATTATTTTTAATATGGAAAAAATTGAATATCGTGTAGTCATTAGATTCTTTAGATTTTGGGCTCGTGAATTTAAATGTGGTCGTACCAGCCTTAAAGACGATCCACGCAAAGGACGACCAAAAACTGCAACCACAGCAGAAATCATTGAGCAGGTTTGACTAAGTACTCATTCATTTGAGATGCCTCCATATTTTACATGAAGAATTACGTATGAAAAAACTGTTTGGAAAGTTAGTGCCGCACACATTAACAATTAATTTGGAGCGTTTTAAGCCGAATAAAACCGACTTTTTGCGTCGTTTTATAACTATGGATGGGACTTGGATCTACCACCATGATCCTAAATTGAAACAAGAACGTTTACAGTGGACTGAAGCTAGTTGTTCAGCTCCAAAGCAGGTGAAGTCACAACGATCAGCAAAGAAGGTATGGCATCAGTTTTTTGGGATGCAAAATGAATTTCGTTGATTGATTATCTTCAGAAAGGTAAAACAATCAACTCTGAATATTATTGCAGCCTTTTGGATCAGCTGGATGAAAAAATTCGTGAGAAAAGACATCTTTAAAGAACAAAAAAATCATTTTTCATCAAGACAATGCACCTGCTCACAAAAGTGTTTTGACGATGGCTAAATTCAAAGAATTAAAGTACGAATTGCTTAAACATCCACCGTATTCACCAGATTTGGTTCCCAGTGACTACTATCTCTTCAGAAATCTCAAACAATTCCTTCGTGGAAAGCATTTTTCGTCGAATGAAGAGGCCATAGCAGCCGTAGACGGTTATTTTGCAGAGCTTCCGGAAAACCATTAAAAGGATGGGATAAAATTATTGGAAGATCATTGGAACAAGTGTATTGAGCTTCTAGAAGATTATATTGATTAAAAAAATATATTTCGTAACAAAAACAGTATTCTTTCATTTCGAGCGCAGGAACTTTTAAACCAACCTGTATACCAATATGCTGCAAAAACATGCCAGGGCTGGGAAACTTAAGCCGCCTCTAAAATGAAATTCCGATGTAAACTATCAAAACGCCGATACACGTATATTTTTTATTGGTCTCCTTAACAAGAATCAATCGTCGGAACTTTGTAATTTTGGAAAAAGTTTGAAATTGTTGTGCAGTGTTATTATATTTATTATTATTATTTTACTATGATTTTTTTCTGTGCATATGTTCTATAAAAAAAAAACTTAATACAGATTAATGAAAATAAATAACTCAATATTTGAAATATCATAATACATTATAATTTATTTTTTTATTTAACGAAATTTTATTACAAGGATGCCAAAATTTTATCTAAATTATATTATAAAATTACAAAAAGTTATAGCAACAATTATTAATATTTAAAAACAAAACTTGTTTTAAAATTTACATTAAAATTAATTGCATTAGTGTCTGGAATATTAATTATAGAGAAGATTGAATGCGATAGATTAGAATTACACTAAAAAGTACATAAATGACTAAAATAGTTAAATAAACACTAATGATTTTTAATACACAAAAAATACATTAACGTTAACAGATACGATTATATCGAACATGATTTGCTCCTGCTGTGCTTGATTGTTTTCATTTTGTGGGTTTCCATTATAAATGGTTAATACTTTTTCTATACTCTTGTGTTTTATACATTATACTGGTTTTCTGGAACAAAAACGTGTTTTTATATACCGGATAACTTCCCCTACCACTTACACTTACACACAGTTACAAATACAACTACAAATGGACAAGTTATCCTACAACAAAAAAAAGTTGGCTTTAGTTTTGAAAAGTTAGTTTTTTCTTTGTTTTTTAACCCTCATATTTTAGCACTGATAGGGAGAGGGAAAGTTATGATTATTTGTTTTTTTAAGGTTTAAAGAAAAACAACTTTTCAATTCATTTTATAATTAACAGTTTTGCATAATAGTTTTGAAAATATAAGAACTATATAGGGTTATTATGGAAGGAGGATACTAAAAAAACGGAAAATTTTGTTACACACTTTCGAAATCTTAATTTGTGCAATTTAAAATAATTAAATTAGTTATTGAATTAAATTAAAAAAGAAAACTAACTATGTATAACTAAAATTATGATAAATCGCTATAAATCATCTTGGTTTACATTATCACAGCAATAAATTTTGGTTGCGTTTTAAGACACTTCAGAAATATTATGTTCTCTTCTTTTTTAATATTTTTCTTCATCATTTATCAGTTTTTGAAATCGATATCTTTTATAATTAATAGACAATAAGCAAATTATTTTCATTGAATCCAGCAGAATGTCCGGCATTTCTAACAATAAAACAGGAACCATCGAAATGCATGCGTTTTTCATTGCGTCTAAAAATTAAAAAGAATAGAAAACATTAAGATACCATAAAAATATTTCATTAAGAAAGTACGCATTTTATTTAAATAAAAGTCCGGAACCCCATGATCATCCAAAATAAAAGAAAAAAAAAGGCAAAAAAAAATACACTTTCATTTTTGGTAATCGAAAAAACAAAAGTTTTTTTTAATATATTTTATTTAAACATAGTTTTAAACAACAAGGTACCTGTTAAAAAAATGTTGTTTACGCCAATTTACCCCTGTGCGAACGGGCTAATAAAATCTAAACTAAATTCAGGTTTCAAAATTTTTATAAAATTTGAAAATATTTTCAAATATTTAAAAAAAAAAAAATTTTAACACAAATTGTGTTTAGTTTAGAATTTATTTAGTCACCTCGCACTGTGTCTTAGTGAGTTATTTTAACATTTTTGTGGCAAATATTTGTCAATTACTTTTACTTACACCCAATTCACACCACGATTTTAAAATCACGACTTTTTTTAATTCTCCTTTAAAGTAACTTCCAAAAACTTAACACTTTCATACAATGATTCTGTCCCCATAATTTTTGGGTTGATTTAACCGCTATTCTTCTTTACTTTCTTCTTTACAACATGATGTGCTTACGTAATAACACAGTGCTTTTGTATTGTAGAGCAAGGAGGGAAAAGTTAATACAAAAAAAAAACAAAAATAATAAAATAAAAAAATGTTGCTCGATAAAAATATATAAATTTGTATATTCGAATTCGTAAGGCAATTTCATTGGAAATTAGCAGCAAAATATTTTATTTAATATAAAAAAATATATATTTTAAACGTATGTTAATTTTATGTAAATTTAATTTTATGTAATTTTTTTTTTGTTAAAAAAATTTAGTACTCTGAGCGTCAAAAAAGTATTTTTGAATTTTTTCTTGATACCGAAATAAATCCAATTTTCCATCCCTGTTGTAGAGCTGTTGACACATTGAAAGAGAAAATTAAATGAAGCAACATAACAAAAAAACGAATGTGTGTAAAGAAAAATATGAAAATAATCACCTAGGACAGAAAACGTGATTTTTTTTCTCTACCCCGATTGCTTCTCTACACCGTTCGCCTACAAACTCAAAAAATCATGATTTTCAAACATAGTGGAGTCATCGTGTGAATTGGGTGTTCCGGTTAATCGATTAACCGATTCCTCGATTAATCGCCTCTATTTCGGTTAATGTCGAAACAAATAATTTAAAACTCAAATCATTATTCGACCCGAATAATCGATTAACCGGTACAATAAAATTCTTTTCAAATCTGAATCAAAGCAAATATTATATAGGCTTTAGGAAATATGATAGACAATTTTTGTTTTAATTCCTTTAAAAAATAAATTTGAAATAATATAAAATTATATTTTCATGTCCAAGAAATTTAAATAAAGCTTTCCGTTAACATGTATTTCAAGCTGACAAAAGATCTCACCACAACGCGAAATTTTAGAAAAGCTAGAGCCTCTAAGCAGAGTTTTAACAAAAAAACCTATTAAAATATATATTTTTCTCCTATATTCCTAACAAGCACTATGTCGTTACGTATGTCATATAAAAAATATTATAAAATTGCTTTAAATTCGAAAACTGTATTTTTAAGAAAATAGTTTCATTTAAAATTCTTTGAGAAAATGTATAAAAACTAAAAAATAACATGCAATTTTATTTCTAATTTGATTTATCAACTAATTTTGATGAAGTAGGAACTTCAGTCGAATTAAGTTGTTTAATCAAATTCGCTAATTTGAATTCTTTGAATTACACAAACACAGAAAAATCGGTGAGGACTTGTCAGGAATATGCGTGATTTTTATATATTTTCTAATAGATAACCTCTTTTAACTCTAAAGCTTAAACAAGGTAGTTAAAGAGTCAGAGTCAGTTCTATCAAACTTTGTTTGTGAATTTCGTAAAAACTATTCATACCATATTTTTAGAATTTGTTATTGAATTCTTTTTAAAGGCAGCTCTTTAGAATTTTGGCATTTATTTTTTATTTTCTGGAAAATAAAAAACCAACTTTATCGACAAAATGTCCCACTATCTGCACTGTGTTTTTAAGGGTTTACTTCCACTGAACACGTCTGAGATTTTCTTTTTAAAGAGTCGTCAGATTCCTTTGAAAAAAAAACAAGGCATGATTCTTTAAAAAATCTCAGAATGCTTTGAAATGTCCTAAACAAACACTTTAGAAACCAATGTAGTAGACTTAACTTGATACTTCAGCAGAAAGCACCACTTTGTGATCTTATTGTTGAAAGAAATACATTTATTTTGCATTAAACGATTAATCGACAATTTGTCCGATTAATCGACCCGAATAACCAATAAATCACTTTTTTTTAATTTTTCGGATAATGGCCTAACAGATTAACCGGCAGGATCGAATAATTGGAAACACTACTTTTCTTAATGTAAAATATCTTTATCGCCTATTTAACTGCATATCAAGGATCTATATTCACTAGCTTTTTATGGCTTTTCCCTTTTTCCTTTTTTTTTTTTGAGAAGAGCGCGAGTATATAAAATGTTAATGAGTGTAAAGAGCCCAAGCATATTTGTAAAAAATTAGAAACTTCAAATTTTTTAATTTTATTTATCAATAAAATAAAACGGAAATGTCATTTTTAATCTAAAATCCCGTTTAATTTACGTTTTAAAAATATTTTACTTAACATATTTTCCAAACTACTTATAAAAAATGTCTGCTAGTATTTTTATAGTAAATAATTCTTATGGAATTATTTTCTATGTTTATATACAAATTTGAAGACAGGGTTGGCAACCGTTTCATACGGTTATTGGATAACGGTATTTCAAAATTATTTCGTTAGGTTATTTGAAGGCTATCGGTATTTTATGTTATATCATTAGGTTATTTTAGAATTAACTGTTCGTTATTTTGTATTTTAAGTTAGTTAAGAGACTTGTGAGAGAAAGAAAGAGTAATAACTAATTTATTCTTTGCCACAAAATGGAGTAGCGAAATATTGAAAAAATAAATAATACTTTTTATAAAAAACAAACCTTAGTCTTAAAAAATAAATTAGTTATTAATAAAAGAAATCGGTTAAATAAAAGATAAAAAGTTATCTCGTTAGCATATTTTAAGGTACACGGTATTCTAAGTTATATCGTTATGGTATTTTAACGGTTAACGGTATTTTTCATTATTTCATGAGGCTATTTTAAGATTAACGGTATTTTAAGCTATTTTAATGTTGGTATTTTAATGACAGTCCTTTGAAAAGGTGTTGAATCGGTAACGATAACGTGTTTTCCAACCACACCTTTTTTTGATTGGTGATTTTTCTTTCAGAATCCCAGCAAAAAAAAAGTAGCAAAAGAAGAGAAAAAGAAGCAGTGATTTTGATTCCGGGGTTGTGATCGGAACCAAGGATTTTTACATAGAGGTGTCATAGGGTGCAAGTTTTCTTTTATGATCCTTTTTAATTGCTTCTAAAGCCCTTCTTATGCTTTAGTGAAAAATGACATCTTTTAATGTTCCCAAATAAGATTAGATTTTAACAGGACATCAATAGTCCCGATTATTAGCCTCATTTTCACAATCTCCCGTTAGCTTATACATGAGAATTTAACTGACACATTTGTTGTTGTTCCCATATAAAATTTGAGTTTTACTGTTGGTTAAATTATAACGGGACATTCAGTAACCGGGCGCTATTTATTAAATTACTCTATTCGAAATTCTTGCAATTTTTATTACAATAATTTTTTTGCTTTTTGTAGCAATAATAACTACTATTTTAAGAATTTAAAATCTGGTAAATTGTAAGTTAAAAATTGAAACAAATCAATTAAACTTCAACCATAGTTATAAATGTTAAATTTATATAGAAATATCTATGATTAATGTTTAAGTTTGGTTGTTTTTAAAATAAGTTACCCGTCATAGATTTGAAAAGTGTAATTTTTATACATTTTTGAAGTTGTGAAAAAGAACTGCCTTAGAAGAGGAAAATCAGAACTAAAGGATACTTTGGAATCAATGAAAAATGTATTCCTTAAGAATCACTTTCATTTATTTTTGCTGAGATGTTATTAAATTGAGAACACAAGATGCCGTATAAAATATTTTTGTATTTTTTAGAGTGTAAACAAAGGCCCTCGATTTCCCCCATACAATTTGGCATTAAAAATCGTACACCGATTAGACTTTATTTTCTTAACGGAATTTTTTATTCTCGGAGCTTTAAATTGAATTCTCTTTTGAATAAATTCCCTAAAAATCGAATCCAGCCGCAGGAAATTCATTCCTTCGAATTTATATACAGACAATTTAATTATTATACCCTTCACCATATATGGTGAGGGTATGTATCAGTTTGTCATTCCGTTTGTAACATGTCGAAATATAGGTCTATATATATTCGTGATCCTTATGCAATTTTAAGTCGATCTAGCGATGTCCATCTGTCTGTCTGTCTGTATGTCGGAGTGGCGATCCCGACGCGGAGACGCAAGCGGGGGTGCTCATTATTACCTAGATTAATGATCATCCTCCAGAGCAGAATGGTATTGAAAATGAACAAAATCGGTCCAGCGGTTAAAAAGTTATGAGTGAAAATGTGAAGGTACCTTTAAATTTTCCATACAAATTGGTGTATTTTAATACAATTTCATTGTAGCGACAGGTACTAAATGTATTTTCTCATATTTCTTAACCAGTCGCTTAGAAGTGAATAATATTTTGCATTCATCCACCACTAAACTTTTTTTCCACCAAAAAAATTGTTTTCACATCCAAAAAAGTTTTTCACCTTAATAATGTTCACGCCCTATGCTCCAGTCGGAATTAAGAGGAATATAATAATAAATATAATTTTACTTCAAAACATTATTTTAGGATATTGGATATTTAAGTCTTTTTTTTATTTGTTTTATCTCATTCTATTTTATATTATCAATCATTGAATTTAATCATAAGGACTTAATCGATTTCTTAAAGATTATCACTTTATCAATCGATCATTCGAATTTGGAAATTCATACGAATTCTTCAATCAATTTTAAATCATTGAAATTTTTAAAATTTTGCTTTAGTGGAGCCTAACTCCACTAACACAAAAACATCGATATCACTCTTCAAATCCAACTGTAAATAGCGAAGATATAACGAACAATTTAAAAAAGCGACCCTTACGATCGGCAAAATACATTTTTTTTTCAAAGGTATACGTCGCACTTTGTTTTTCCTGTAAGGTGGTACGTTCTAGTATATACCTTTGGAAAGGTTTCGGAAATATATTTTCGATGAAGTCTTATTCACATGGATTTAGCCATTATCGACTAATTTAAGGTTTTTTTTTGAGAGAGGCTTTTCTTTAAAAGCCTATGAATTCAAAATTTAAATGGATACCTAAGATTTCCCTCCTCCATTTGAAGTATGACTTCATATCGATAACTAAATAAGAGTCTTACTCGTAACTAAATTTTTTTTCTGTAGATGTAAAGCAGAAAACTGAATGAAATCTGAAAAACTTTCGGAATAAAATTTCTTTAAATTCAACTCCTAAACAAAACTGACACCACTGAGTTGAAGATTCGTAAAAAAAAATTTTTGAATTAATCAGATAAGGAAAATATCGCAAAATATCGGTGTAATGTCAGTAAATTCCGTTTTAATCTTTTAGAAATTTTTTTAAGCTAAAAAAGTCATACTTATTTATGCTTTAACTGAGAAAACTATCATTATTTTTTATTTTTCTGTCTTCTATTTATAAAAATTATAAAATCTCCACAAAAAAAAAGTTATTAATTTTCCCGGTTTCATAATCGAACAAAGAAAATCGCATGTTATTCCCATATTTCTGTCGAATGAAATAAAATCAAAATTTGTAGTTCGAATGATTGATGATTCAGTGATTAAAAAAAAACGAATTAATAATGAATTAAATTTGAAAAAAACCCATTGAGACCAATTAAGAATTCCTTCGATTAGTAAAATTGCCGTTTTGAGAATTCAATCAGAATTGAAAATCGAATTAAAGATTACACTCTTTAGAATCTCTGTTTCTAAATGATATATATTTTTTTTATACATTTGCAAAGATTTTCTTACCTTACAAACAAATGTGAGGTTTTGCCTAAAGATGCTGTACAGTGAATACCAGGTGTTGTCAAAGTAGCCGAACCATTTCCAGGACTTGTGCGTATTAGACACTTGTTATGGGTGCGTGTCAACCTTGGGGAAAAAAAACAGACGAAAAAAATACATATACATTTTGTATAAATTTTTACTTTTGATTAAATATACGTACTTTACGAGACCATCAGCAGCCTGAGTTATACGAAAACCATTAATGTCATATATTTCCGTACCCTCATCAGTACAAGTGTAGGTGGAATTCTGTATTACTTCATTGGCATCTTGAACGTATGAAGGACCGTGACGTGAATCACTAAAATTAAACATTTTTATTAGTAATTTTTAAATGTACAGTACAAAAAAGCAATAATCAATAGTTGATGATTTTAACTGCAAAAAAAAAACAAAATAACTATTATCAGTTATTTTAAATAAAACAACTAACGAAAACTACTGCATTTCGTAACAGTTGTTTAAAGTACAAAGCAGTATTTTTTGCAGTAAACTGTTAATTTTTGTTTGTTATTTAAAAAGAAATTGTTCAAATTTTAAATTTTTAAAAAATTTGGTATATTTTATGTTTTTTTATTATTAATATATTCTTAGTTTGAAAATAAAAATGATAAGGCAAAAAAATTTAATAACTGGAGTAATTTTTGGGATTTAAACTTTTTAATTAATCGAAATACGGCAAAAAATGCTTTTTATATATTTTCTTATAATGTTTTCTTATAATACTGAATAAATTAAACAGAAGCTTTTAGCATATTTAAAAAAAAATGAATAGTCACCCAAAGAGAGTAGAGCAACAAGAGAAATCGATTTGACTTTATGGAGAAATATGTTATTACTCGTGACTTTCTACCAAAGTATTTTATATAGGAACTAAAATTTTTAGTTGGCAACACTACCACTTTAGCTACTTTGGTTTCTCTTTTATTTTTATTACCCGTTTGACACTAGCTTCATTTTTTATTGGATTGATATTGACAGCTATGTGAAATAGGCTTTACCGACATCAAAGCAAGTGTCATACGGGCTGAAAAATTTTTAAGACAAAAGAAGTACAAAAATATTATTTTGAAGAAGTAAATATGGCGACAGTAGTTTGAAAAAAATTACTTTGATGAAAAGTTACACACCGGATCTCTAAAGGGAGTCAACTAAAAAGTTTGCAATTTTCACTTTTTGCAAGAAAACGATATATATAACAGGTCAATTGAAAAGTCCCAGGCCTACCACACTAAAACACACTTTTTTTGGCAAAATTCGTTTTTTTTATTCAACAAAGTTCCCTTCAAGGGTGATAAACTGATTTTAGCGACCCTCCAACATTTCGATACCATTTTTGTAGTACGATTTGTCCTTTGCTTGAAAATAGGCCTCAGTTTCGGCGAACACCTCTTCATTCGACGAAAATTTCTTCCCAGCGAGCATTCTTTTGAGATCTGAGAACAGGAAATAGTCGCTGAGGGACAGATCTGGAAAATACGGTGGATGCGGAAGCAATTTGAAGCCCAATTCATGGATTTTCGCCTTCGTTTTCACTGACTTGTTTTTGGTCAAAAGTGAGCTCGCGCGGCACCCACTTTGCACAGAGCTTTCTCATACCCAAATATTCGTAAATGATATGATATACACGTTCAGTTGATATCTTTAGAATACCTGCTATTTCATTCAATTTCAATTTACGGTCATTCGAAATCATTTTGTGGATTTTTTTAATATTTTCGTCCGTAACAACCTCTTTTGGGCGTCCACTGCGTTCACCGCCTTCGGTGCTCATTTCACCACGTCTAAACTTAGCATACCAATCCTTGATGGTTGATTTTCCTGGGGCAGTGTTCGGATTTTTTTCCCTTCAAAAAGCAATATTTTATCAACACGCGAAATTCCTTTTTATCCATTTTTTTCACAGTAACAAAAGTTGCTTCACTAAAAATGCTATAATTCGCAAATTAAAATGATCCTACAGCTGTCAAATTTATACACGTGTCTTTTGAAGGTTAGGGCTAACTAAAAATCACATCGACTTAAGCGCAATCTATGTGTCAGGCCAGGGACTTCTCAATTGACTTGTTAGTAGTCATATTTACCCACTGTAAAAATCTTGTATCATTTTCTCTACTCTTTCTAAAAAAAAAATACAGTTATATCCCTTTTTGTGATATAAGAGTAGCTTCTTTAAAATCAACTAAAGAGAAATATTTTGAATTGTTCCCCAATGGAAGTTGAATTCATATCAGTTTTGTTTCAACTAAAGGAAATTATTTTAAGTTGTGTCTGTGTTTATGTCATAACGATTTACATTAAATAAATGAACAAATTTCAAATAAAGAGTAACAACTCAAAAAACTTGTTATATTTAAATAATGAAATTGCAAAAACAACTACCGTTATATAGTTCTTGTTCGTATTTCTTTACAATGACATAATTGTTTTTTAATTTTATAGTAAACATTAAAAAAGTTTTTTGTCTCTTTTAAAAATTTTTAAATTCAAGACGCCACGTTGTTAGAATTTTTTTTTTTTTTGGAGCCATCAAAAATAAACGAAAAAATTACTCGGTAGAAAAAGATTTGCCGTTGATGGGTGTTTTAAGGAGCTAACACCACCAAATATTTTTAATTGAACAAAATTAAATGTTTTCCTTTTTTTTACTTACTCATAAAAAACAGTTAAAGTATAGTCCTTAGTTAAATCGGTAAAGGTATCAGTTGTTGTACGAGTACCGGCAGTATCCACCAAATAAATAAGAGCACACGATTCACTGGTGAAACTAACACCTTTATACCACATCTTGGCATAGCGTCTAATTCGAGAGATAAAAAAAAATTAATAAATTAATATAAATTAATATACTTAAAAATTAAAAACTTACACAAAATTATTGGTTTTCATACCATCATAGGTCACAATCTCAACTTTTGAACCACTTTGTAAAATACGTCCATTGGGATGAATTAAAGCAGAGTTGCTGCAATTGCGTGAAAGTGCTATAGCCACCATGCTGCGTTGGTTTAAAACGCGAACAGCTTTATCCAAAGTCATGTCAATGCTGAGAGGAGAACGAAATTAAATGTCCTTTTATTTTTTTCCTATAGATGAACTTTTACGAACTTACCGTATACCATCACGTAAACGTAATTGTATAGTACCATTAGTCATGGCTATGGGTCCAGCTCCTGGGCAGGGCGGTGGAGTGGGATTTTCATATTCTACACCATGATGACCACCACTTATACGGCCAACAGCATATGGTGGCGGTGGCATAGGTTGTGGAAATTGTTGAGCATGACGAGGTGACATAGTAGGTGGCTGGTTTTAAAGAGTGTTCCATTGTTTTCATAATTTATATTATTTTTAAATTAAGCAAATACCTACCATGCGACATATATCATTTTCATAACAATAAATTGGCGAGGGCGGCGGATATACCGTATAACGAGCATTAAATGCATTACGTGTCATACCACCACTACGTCCGGTTATAGGAGATTCATAACCGCCATAGCGATGGTTAGACATAGCGCTCATATGAACCGGTATCGGTAGTTGTCTCGATGAAATTGGAGCCGAAGGTGTTGAAGTTTCTTTTGGAGTCATAACCGGCATACCAGTAGGGGTCATATTATGCATACCAATACTACCTCCGGAAGAATGATGTTGTTGAGAAATAAATGGTGCAGCACTTGCATTAAAATGAGACTAAAAAGCAAGAGAAAAAGTATTTTCTTTAAGAAATTTTTAAATTTCAAGTTGATAACCCACATATACAGAAAAAACTAAAATCGAGTTTCAATTAAAATATTTGTAAATGCAATTAAAAATTAAATTGAATTTGGACCAGCAAAAGAATTAGTTGTATCAATTATTTTTGTTTTTGTTAAAATTTATTGAAATTTTAAATTATTTTCTTAATCATATCTATTCAATTTTTAATAAAAAATCTTCAAAATTTTCAATTAAAATTTTAATTATATCAATTATAGCTCTAATTAAAGATCTAATCCAAAATCGCATAAAATTTTAATCAAATTTTTATTTTAAATTTCAGCATAAATTTTTAAATTTCAGCATCAATTTTTAATTGAAATTCCAGATTCAAATCAATTAAAATTTTAATCATCCACGCCTGAAAATTTTTAAATACTTTGTACCAAATAGTTCAGAGGAGTACCATAGTACTTTTGAGGTTCCAATAGCACCACAAAAAATACTATGGTACCAGCTTTATCATAACTGGTGCAGTGTTGCCAAAAAAGTTTGTTTTTACGTTCCCATTTTTAAAATTGAAATACCCAAAAATCCTTAACGAAATTGTTAAATAATCAAGTTTTCCTTTTTTCTAAAATGATTTTTCGAAGACTTTGTTTGCTAAAAATTAATTTATTTTTAATTCCAAAAAAAAATGGTGGCATCATAAAAGAATTTTAACAATTTTTTTAAACTTTAAAATAGACCTTTAAAAAAATGATTCCTTGAGTTAATTTTTAAATCGATTTTCAAAATTCTGTTCATTGTTTGAATAATTTTCTACTTAATTCAATTAATGGGCAATTCTAGCTTAAAGCGAACGCATTAGGATTTGCATATGAACTCGTCTATCAAAATTTGCTTACGACCACATTTTCCTTCATAACACAGGAACCAAATGAGTCTCCACCTTAAAATTTTGCCACAAATGTAGAGAGGCCTTAGTTTTTAACATATATTTTTTCAGAATTTTAAAAAAATTGGATTTTGAGATATGGATCTTTGAAGATTAAACTTAAAAAAATTACCTTTAACCTTTTAATACAAAAAAAAAAATTTAGGACGCCATTAAAAAGGTAATATTTGCACCTCAGAAATGGTACCAATTTTAATTTGTATAGTTTAGAAGTTATGGGCTACTTTGTATGGACACTTTTTCGATATTTTGACGTTATTGCCAATTTTTATGACTTCATATTTCGAAAACCGAAAGGCTTTGAGGTCGAAAGGTTAATTATTTGATAAACACTACCCATTTACCATATTTGTGGCGAATTTCATTAAAATCAGAGATGACAAATCCGAAAATGACAATTTTCTGTGCGGTTTGACATGGAATGACCCTAATATCAAATTCAGAAAATCAACTTGACTTTTGTTGATTCTTTTCATAGAATCAATCAAATTGATTTTAATTTTAACAATTCAAATAACCAAAAATCGTTCAATAACAGAATCACAAAACAAATTTTTTTATCGAGTCAAAATTATTGATATGAAGTGATTATAATTTATTCATAGGTTCAAAAAATTTATAATATGAAATAAAATGAATTATCAAGTTCTGCATTAAAACCAATACGTCATTAATTTAAGAAGAAGCTTTCGTTTATCGATCTAAAAAATCTTTCAAAATTTAGTTTTTTTATTAATAAATTTTCAAATCCCCTTATCTGTCAACACTAGATGTTTACACACATCTCTGATGCATACAAGCACTACATAGACTATATTTTTTTTGTAAAATTTAACAGTAAGTGCGGTTCTCTTTCTTAAAAAAATTAAGTTATGAATAATATTAATATTAAAAATATTTTTAATAAAATTTGTTTTTTTGTTTAGGGATTTGATATGCAATTTTGCAATTTTAATAACTGTATGTTTTATATGTTGTCAATAGTATTTATTGCAAACTAGAATATTTTTTACACCAAGTTCATTATTATTTTTAACCCTGCGTTGCCTGAATTGAAAAATAGTTGTTTAATTTTTTTTCAATTTTTAAAATTCGTGTGATAAAAAATATTGATTGTTAATCTTATGTTAAGAAGTGGAAAATCTACAAAATCTTCATTATGAAAAAATGATTTTAAACCGTGCGTGAACCATATTAGGTAATTTTGGGTAAAGTCTGGTAAAATGAGAGTAAGCAAAAAATTCTCTTACAAAACCATAAAAATGCACAAAATACTGCGAACGCACAAAACCACAGTTCATACCCAAAAATAAACGTCAAATTTATTCATATTAAAAAACAGGTTAAATAATAAATATATTTGAAATGCAAATATCTATTTACATTTTCGAATGTATTATTCATTATTAAGAAGAAAAAATTCTTTATAGTAAATTTTTATTTTACTTTAATTTTTTTCAAAAATGCAAAACAGCTAATTTATAAGCAACAGCTGATGATTTGACAATTTTACCATTTTACCCAAACAAAAAGTACGGGTAAGTTCTGGTAAAATGAGAAAGACAATTGCTCTCTCATAAACGCTCTCATTTATCCAATTTTTGTCACAAGAAACGCTTTCTGGTAAGATTGGGTTCCCGCGGGCACCCGCGGTAACGTATGTCGAACACTAGAAAGTGTTAAGATCAAAACAAACTCCTCGCTAAGTGCAGATCTGTATCTCCACAAAGTTCGATCTTAAAATAGCCAACCATTAAAATTCAAGCAAAAATGGGTTATTATATTTTGTGTTTTGTTTCCTTTTTAAAAAAAACATAATTTCTTCAAATTTTATGCTTTAAATAAAACTGGAACTGATATTTTAAGCCGAGCAGAACGAGCAATATTTATGGTTTCATTATTATTGGAATTATCTCATACACTTTCAATTAATTTATAAACATAAATTTGGCATTGATATTAAGCGTCTATGGGGCACTCTATAAATATGGGACAAAACGCGCGAGATTTAAATAGTAAGAGGTCTTCGAGTTTTCAGATTTTTGGTTGTGAGAATAAAAGTGAAATTTTTTACGGGTAGTTTAAGCGATAAAGACTCAGAAACCATTCAGGTACATTTACACGCGAGCCGCCCGGTAGGCTAGTTGGTAGCGTGCTAGCTTATCAGTGCGGGGGTCGTGGGTTCGATTCCCACCAGAGGCTCTGGTCTGTTTTCGCTACAACGAGCCGAAAGCCTTCGTTGATAGTGCTCGGTTAGGGTATTAAGATAAGTTATTTAAAAAGCTTCATTGTGAATATGATTTTAGCTATTAGGAATGTTTTTTTTTTTGCAAAAATTTTTAAACTGGCAATCATACCGCTATAATGCAATAAGAAATTTAAAATCCTTCAATTTACTAACGTTCCCCATAAAATACAAGTACTGAAATAACTGAATTACAGTTACACATAAAATACCTTTGCCGAAATAATGCCAATACCTTTAAACTTTAAATGCCGTTTTCGAAAGAAAAAAAAAACAAGTAAAAATGGCTTAAATTCGGCTGTGCCGAATCTTTGAATACTCTCCACCAATATCCTAAAAAAATGTTCTCTACTGTTTTTGAAACAAACAATGTAAAAAACATTTGAAAATTATTTTTTAAGTTGAAAAATTTTTTTGGATACAAACAAATTTCTTGGTGGAAAAAAAATTTTGAGCTAAAAAAATTTGTTTGTTGAAAACAAAATATATGTGGTGAAAAAATTTTCTGAGGTGAATATAAAATTTATTCATTTCTAAGTGACTGGTGGAAAATTGTACTAAAGAAACCAATTTGTATGGAAAATTTAGAGGTATCTTCACATTTTCACTCATAACTTTTACACCGCTAGACCAATTTTGCTCATTTTCAATACCAAACTGAAGGATGCCCAATAAACTGGGTAAAAATAGGCTTGCGTGTTCGGTTCATGATTGCCATTTCAACAGACAGACAGACAGACGGACATCGCTAAGTCGACTTAAAATTGCATAAGGATCTCGAATATATATATTTTATGGGGTCTTAGACCTATATTTCAACATGTTACAAACCTAATGACAAACAGATATATACCCTCACCATATATGGTGGAGGATATAACAACGTTGTGCTAAAAAAAAGTTACCGAAATAATCTAAAATAGCATTTTTCTTAAAATAAACTTTAACAGTCGTATTTTTAAAGTCGAGAAAAAGACTTTAAAAGTACGCTGTCAACATTTTGTTTAAGTTGCAAAGTTGCTTTTTGTTTTCCACTTTCGAAGTACAAATATGTAAAAAGAAAAAATCGTTGCCTAGTAATTGATTGCATATAAATATACCGGTATTCCATATACGCTTCCCGTTATTGAATTAGTTTTTTTAACGTATTTAGTAAAAAAATTTAAACTTTTTAATATAAAAATCAAAAATTAAAAATTCATTTAACTTGATCGATTTTTTTTGAAAATACTTGTGAAAATTTGACATAGGGTGATCAATTTTTAATTCGAGTTGGCAACATTGTTATTTTACAACAACTCAAAACTTGTGAAAATGCAATTTTTTATAATACCAGTATGTACCGGGTTTTGAGGTTTTGGTAACAGTTTTACCGATAACTATACAAATGAAATACCGTTATTACCGTTTCCAATACCGAAACAAACAAAAATTGATATAAATATCGATATCAATTCCGCTATTCGTTTCGGTTGCCAACCTTGATATTTATCATATATTAAAAAAAAGTAAAGTATTTGGTTTTTCCGTTTTAGTTAATTTGTTCTAAAAAATTATTGGAATGCGAAGAAATAATTGAAACTCATTCGCCTTTAATAACCGTTACCTATATAATCTGCAATATTATTACCGTTACCGACAGACGTAACTTTTTGGTTATCAACCATGATGTTAATTCCTTTTTAAATTACACCAATACAATTTTTTTGCTTTTTTAAAATAACTTCTTTAAAATGCAATATTAATCAGGGGCAACAGTGGAACTAATTATTGTCAATAATATAAAAAGGTTTCTTTTTTTTTTTAAATTTAGTTTTACAACTTACCGATGATGGTGTTATTGAAGTATATGCCGAACGTTGCCGTATACCATTGGGAGTTCTTGTTGGTGTTCGTAGAATATTGTTAATTTTTTCATTCATACTCACACGAGCTAAAAACTCATCGGCATTAAAAGCATTACCACCTGAACTAACGGGAATTAAAGGTGATTTTGGTGGTTCTGTTGGTGGCTTTGATATTTCTTCCGGTTCTGCATTAGCAATCGCTGTTGACGCATCATTTTCTGTACTCATATTGCTGTATTTAGTAACAAAACTTCTCGTTAACTTTTATTATTTTATTTGCTAGTTTTTATTTTTTTATATTGTATTTGTTTTTATTGCAAATGGAAACTGTTTTTTAAAAGATGAATGAAGAAGAACATTTAAAAAGAAATTCGAATTTTTTTATAACATGTGTTTGCTTGCGTAAAAAATTTTCAACTGATTTAAATTGAAAAAAAATATAAATGTTATTTTTGATTTATTATTCAAAGACTACTAACTAATTTCAAAATTATTTTTTTGAGGATAGTGGGGGAAAAATGTACATAAAGAAAATCAAACAAACAGCTGATTTTTATTTTCCATGGAAATATATTTGAAAATTAATTCAAATGACATTTTAAGGGTGAGTGCAAACTGACAAAATAAAATCTAAACTAAATTCAGGTTTTCAAATTTCTATAACATTTGAAATACAATACAACGCAACCTGCCTAAATAGAAAAGTATTTTAAAAAATTACATGTCCTGTGTAAAATGTATAACAAACCAGCAAACATTTGGCAGAAATATAGTCCAGATCATATCAAAACAATGCCAGGCTACCGATTCTGATCTGACCGAAATTCAGAATCTGATAGATTTTCTATATAAAAAGGTCCTAAGATTATGCTGTTCTGTTAATGGTATATTTTTTCTATAAAAAAGTTACAGAATATCTTCAAATTCTGAGATCCATTTCCCATGAAAACCCTCGAATACTTACAGTTTCTTCTAATAAAAAACCCCTTACTAACACTTCATCTGAAAGAAATTGTAAAACTCCAATTTTTTTAACCTCAGAATTCGCAATCTGAACATTTTTTATATGAGAAAGTCTTCAGAATCTAAGTGATATTTTATTGGAAAAGGTCTTCAGAATCTGAAGAAAAATAGCTTTGAGATCTTTTCTAAATAAAAAAAAGTCCTCAAAATCGGATCATTTTTTATTCGAAAAAGTTTTCAATATCTAGGCCTTTTTTCTGTAAGAAAAAGTTTTCAGAATCTAAGGGTTTTCTATAAAAAAAACCTCGTTAGAATATGAAAAGTTCTACATGCGTTTTTTCTATAAACTTTGAACGATTTTTTTATAAAGACACGTACTTAGAATTTAAGTGTTTTTATACAGGAAAAAGTCCTTAAAACCAGTGATTTGTAATAAAAATAAGTCCTAAGAATCAGAAAATATTTCTGAGAGTTTTGTAAATGGACAAGTCTTCAGAAAATAAAATAGATTATATTTCATAACTGCAACGCTCGACGTGTTTTTATTGCTAATTCGTATGAAAAAATACGGCACGCTGTTATTCTGGGCCGGCATTTATTTCCAAATATAAATAAGTAAAATGTTTATTAAGTCTTCTTCTTTTTCGAAAACATTGATCTTATTTTCAAAACGTTACTTCGTAATATCTTGTTTTAAAACATAGGATGAGAAAAATTAACATATGGCTATCAAGTTCTCTTAAGTGTAAAAAATTACACCTAAAAAAAAATAAGTGTAATATTTTACTTATGCCATAAATATAATTTATTTTGCCATTTTTTCTCTTTATAATTTCAAAGCACTGCAAAATTAGTTACTATTCTTCTCTTTAAAAATTAATTTTAAAATCGAATTGGGGATTTAATATTTTTTTAGGAAATATTTGGGGATTTCAATTAGCGAAATTGGGAATGAACAAAAATATTTCTGGCAGCACCTGCCTGAAAAAAAAATAAATAATTCAAAATGTATTGCATAATTTTAGGATTTTCTTCCATATTTAGGTGCTTTCCTGATTAGGGATTTTTTAGGTGAATTCAAAGTAATTTACGGGATTTTTTTGCAAAAATTTATATATCTAAACACTAGTTAAAATTTTTACCTTATTTGATTTAATTTCAAATAAAACCATTAGCATTATACTTTTCAGGAGACAAAAACTACCCAGTGTACACGTATAGTTCTATAAGACTTACAAAAAAGCTCCTATACCTTCTGAAATAATGGCTATATTATGTTGGAGTGATCATGTTGCAACCATGTTTTGATAAGCGTGCAGTGGTGTAGTCTGTCTGCAAATTTCCTCTCCAAGAACTGTACGTCATACATGGGACTAATTAATTGAATGGACTAATTGATTTCATTAGCATTGCATTGATATCAATTGTAATGAATTATTTTACAATGGTAATGTTTTTTAAATTTCATTGCAATTAATAATTTATCAATTAAAAACAAATAATTGCAATTTGAATCGTTCAAATGCATATAAATTTCTGAAATCAGAGATGAAAAATGATCACACGAGCGTTTAAAAAAAATTAAGAGGACCCGAAATAACACACAGTGGTGTTCAAAAAATTTGCAACTGAAATCACATTTTCATTGTATGAGTAATCCGGTGAATTGGGCCAATCCCATTTCCCTAAAAACACGCCCACACACGTTTCCGTGTATCTGGGATTATACTTTTCATCTGATCATCGACCTCCGGGGATTGAATTTGGACTCATCGGACCATAATACGTTCTTCCATTGAGGTCTAGTCCAATTTAAATAGGTGCGGTCAAAGTTAAGCCGAGCTTTTCTATTTTTTCCCGACACAAAGGGTTTTTTGTGCATCTAAAACTTATAATACCATATTGGCGATCTCTTCTTTTAATGGTAGAAAGACCTGCACCTATTAAAAGTTCAGTTTTAACTTCTCTAGGAACTGCCTTAGGATATTTCGTATAAAACTTCTTAATTTTTCTGTTTTCTCTTGCAGTAGTAGTACGGGATCTTCCTCCTTTGTGAGTTGTATGGATGTTACCACCATTAACAATGAACGGAATATTTAAAGGAAATGTCTTTTTGGTGAAAGTCATTTAAAACTTTAACATTGAAATCAGAATTCTATTTGTTTCCTGCCATTTTTAACAAAAGTTATTCGTACGATGTTAATGCTTCGAATATTTTATTAAAACTCTTATAGCAAAATAATTATGATGAGTTTTATTCATAAAATGCAGAGCTAAATCACGAATTAATAAAAGGAATGCAATTTCCTATCATTTGTTAGTGTTAATAGTAAGAGTAATAAGAATTGCATTTTGAAAACATCTTCCAAAATTAGTTTTTTGTTATTTTACTTTAACAGAATTTGCTTTTTTATATTTTTAGCAAAATCAATCAATTTTAGTAACAAAATGTGATTTGGAGAAAATTAATCAATGAAAAGTTAAATTGCAATCTCAGTTCCGAATGTTTTGACCACTACTGTATATAGATTTTAAATTCAGATACCCCAATAATACAAATATGCCAGGTCCGGGAGATATTCCGAGTGATCCATTTTTAAAAAACACCCACAATGGTCACATTTTTGCGAACGAATCGAAATGAAAATTAACAAAAACAAATAAAAAAGGCTTAAATTCGGATGTGCCGAATCTTTGAATGCCCTCCCCCAGTGTTCTCTATTGTTTTCGATACAAACAATGTAAAAAAATTTTGAAGTAAAATTATGGATGTAAAAAATTTTTTTGAGGTGAAAAACTTTTTTGGATGCGGAATTAAATTGTTTTACGTGAAAAAAATTTTGATGTGAAAAAATTTTGATGTGAAAAAATTTTTTTAGGTGAAAAAAATTTTTTGTGGTGAAAAAAAAATTTAGTGGTGAAAAAAATTTTTTGAGGTGAAAAATATTTGAGGTGTACAAAATATTATTAATTTCTAAGCGATTGGTGAAAAAATATGAGAAAATATATTATATACCAGTCGCTACTATGAAATTGTACTAAAATACACCAATTTGTATGGAAAATTTAGAGGTATTTTCACATTTTCACCCATAACTTTTTAACCGATGGACCGATTTTGGTCATTTTCAATACCAACCTGCTCGGGAGGATGTACAATAATCTGAGTAAAAATAAGCATCCCCGCTAGCGTCTTCGCGTCGCGATCTCCATTTCAACAGACAGACAGACGGACATCGCTAAATCGACTTAAAATTGCATAAGGATCACGAATATGTATACTTTATGGGGTCTTAGACCTATATTTCGACATGTTACAAACGGAATGATAAACTGATATATACCCTTACCATGGTGAAGGGTATAAAAATGTTCACCCTTCCGTACCTTATCAGTATTGTATGACCAACCCAAACTATATTATCGAAGTGTGAAATATGGAAGGGTTTCCAAGGGATCCATTTTTAACAGCAGCCTACGAAAAGCAATTTAAACATCCCCTTTTTTGTACACTCAGAAAAAAGTTAGTAGAAAAATTTGTAAACGGTTTTCAATCACACTTTACTATTTTTGTACTGATTTTTAGTAATAATTTTACAAAGTTTTGAAATCCGATTTGTTAAAATTAGCAAAAAAAAAATTACTAATTTAAAAAAGTGGAAGGAAATTTTATTTCCAATTAAAACTTACACCTACAAACTTAAATTGCCTTAAAATGTTACCTAGATAAAAAAAGGGATCGGAACTGAAGGGATTATGACTGAAAATAGGACATCCACTTAAAATAGCACTAAGATGTTCTTTTAGTTCTAAAAATCAGCCCTAAAACAATTTAAATTTGACCTTAAAAGTAAAAAAAAAAAATTGAATAAAATATTTTTCAAAACAGAAATTACCAAATAAAAACAAAATGATTAAGTCGCTTATGTTTTAACAATTTTTAAGATTTTTTAGCCCTTGATTTTGTTTTTGTATACGTAAAATATTTCTAAAAAAAATAAAAAAATTGTATGCTCGATAAAAAAAAATAAATTTAAGATTTTGTACTAATATTAATAATATTCAGTAATTTTTTTTTTTTGCTGATTTTAACATACAGATTTTAAACTCCACTTTACAAAAAGTATACTAAAATTTAGTAGCGGCTACTAATTTTTCTACTAATTTCATTGTACTACACGTCGGCAGACATGTGCGCCAAGAATAGCAAAAAATACTGCTGGGCTCAAATTAGCAAAATTTCCCGTAATAACAGCAAAATTATCAGTTGCCATTACAGACTTTTCTTGATCAATTGTAATTAGTTTTTGAGGTAAATGCTAATACCAGAAAATTATTTAAAATTATTATTACTAAGCTGATGCTGATGAAATTTCAGTGCGAATAAAAAAATCCCATGTAGGCTGTAAGTCTTGTTTAATTCCAAATATATATATATATATATATATATATATATGGGGTTTATATTCGACAATTTTTATTTATTCTTTTCCCTTAATAACCATATTTTCGGCAGCTCCAAAATTAGGATCTGAATTTGTAGCGGAATGTGTACCATCAGAATCGTTACATAGATCCGAAGTGCATGAACGAAAAAACATTTTGTAGGTTGTATCCGTTTTAACTGCATTCAAATACTAAAAAAAATAGAAAAATGTATCGTAAGTTAAAAATAACAATGCTGTAGTAATCTACGCTAGGGATTAGAATGATACAAAAAACATGTAAATGCGAAGGAGAAGAAACAAAATCCATTATATAGGATGGATTACTTCAGCATTGTAAATGAACCTTAAAAATGAACACTGGGTTCATTAGTTAACCGAATAGCTTTTTGTTGTTTTATATATAATTTTGTTGACATTTTCTTTTATTTAATAGTTAAGTTAAAGTGAAATCATAAATTTGAATTTTTATTCATTTATTTTTATTAACTACTTACCAATGGTTTATTCTCACAATTGCGAGTAAAGGAAACAATTTGTCCAGTAGGTTTCTACAACAATAAAATAAATAAATATTAATTACATAACGACATTATAAATTATGTACTTTAATCTAATTATATACATACCACCAAATCTTGACGTATAATAGTACAATATTTCTTAGTACAATTTATATGATTTTTGGGCTCATATATACAAGAATCATCCATGGATCCACTGCTAGCAACATAACTGCAGGTATAGCAGAGTAAAGCTAAGAACACAGCAAAATAGGAAATAATAATTAATAATGGAATATAATATATGTACATAATGTAAATAGCAAATTAGTAAAGCAATCGCAAGCATACATCTGCATTCAAAACACGAGATTTGGATTTAAATAGAGATTTAAGTGAAAATCTCGTGTAAAATCTCAAGATTTCTCATACAAATGAAATCCCGCAAATTCACGAGATTTGTAAAAAAAACCTCATGAAAATCTCGCAAATGTGTAGACTTTTTGCATGAAAAAGTGGCAATGCTGGTCAACAGCTGATACAAAAAATAACCAAAAAATATTACAAAATAATAATATAATTATTAAAAACAAAAAAATAATTTTAAACCTAATAAAAATGTGTTACTAATCAAAAGAAATAACAGGTCAATTGAAAAGTCCCCGGCCTACCATGCTAAAACAATTTTTTTTTTGGCAAAATTTGTTTTTTTTATTCAACATAGTTCCCTTCAAGGGTGATATACTGATTATAGCCACCCTCCAACTTTTCGATACCATTTTTGTAGTACGATTTGTCCTTTGCTTCAAAATAGGCCTCAGTTTGGGCGATCACCTCTTCATTCGACGAAAATTTCTTCCCAGCGAGCATTCTTTTGAGATCTGAGAACAGGAAATATTCGCTGGAGGCCAGATCTGGAGAATACGGTGGATGCGGAAGCAATTCGAAGCCCAATTCATGGATTTTCGCCTTCGTTTTGACTGACTTGTTTTTGTTTAAAAGTGAGCTTGCGCGGCACCCACTTTGCACAGAGCTTTCTCATATCCAAATATTCGTAAATGATATGATATACACGTTCAGTTGATATCTTTAGAATACCTGCTATTTCATTCAATTTCAATTTACGGTCATTCAAAATCATTTTGTGGATTTTTTTAATGTTTTCGTCCGTAACAACCTCTTTTGGGCGTCCACTGCGTTCACCGCCTTCGGTGCTCATTTCACCACGTCTAAACATAGCATACCAATCCTTGATGGTTGATTCTCCTGGGGCAGTGTTCGGAAACTCGTCATCAAGCCAAGTTTTTGCTTCAACTGTATTTTTTCCCTTCAAAAAGCAATATTTTATCAACACGCGAAATTCCTTTTTATCCATTTTTTTCACAATAACAAAAGTTGCTTCACTCAAAATGCTATTATTCACAAACTTATGATCCGACAGCTGTCAAATTTATACACGAGTCTTTTGAAGGTTAGGGCTAACTAAAAATCATATCAATTTAAGTCTAGTAGCGCCATCTATGTGTCAGGCCGGGGACTTCTCAATTTTGTGTTATTGTGTGTTTCTAATTTTTACTTCCGTTGGAGGAAAACAATGAAGAAAGATTTGCAAATTACCTGTTTTTCTCGCATCAATATATTGAAAGTTCTACACTCTAGCAACATAACTAGCGTTAGATCTTTACATAAAATAATAAAAATTGTACCCCGCCAAAGAATCAAGTGCTTTTTGGAAATATTTTTAATTTGAGGTTATTTTTTATGTTGGTTTATTTACAAAAATACATAAGTATTTGTCAAATCGAAATTAGCGAGATTTTGTGCAAATGTAAATAGCTAAGAATTTTGTGCGAGATTTTCAATGGAATCTCGGGATTTACAATTAAGCCAAATGTAAACGCAACTTTAGAGAGTTTTCCTACACAAAACAAATTAACAAAATTCTGTTTGTAATATTAAACATCTCTCATAGAATATTTTTGTAAATACAAATAGAAATTTTTTTTAAAAAGGCGCCAACAATGGAATTTGTTTTTTAACTTCTATTTTGATTTTTAAAGAAGTTTTATACGAACAAAAAATTTTTACACTCAGAAAAAAAATTTAGTAGAAAAATTTGTAAACGGTTTTCAATTCCACTTTACTATTTTCGTACTGATTTTTAGTAAAAAAATTATTATTTTGCAATTTTTTTGCTATTTACCTTTTACAAACTACAGAATTTTTACAGAATATTTACAAATTTTCGTTGTTAATTTCAGAAATCATTTTACAAATTTTTGAAAACCGATTTGCTAAAATTAGCAAGAAAAAATTACTAATTTTAAAAAAGTCGATATTAAAGGAAATGTTATTTTTAATAATTAAAACTCAAACATACAAACTTAAATTGCCCTAAAATGTTACATAGGATTACAAAAGGGATCGGAAGTAAAGATACCGACTCATGTCTAAAAAGAGGACATCCACTTAAAATAGCACTAAAAAAGGTTTTTTAGTTCTAAAAATCAGCCCTAAATACAATTAAATTTAACCTTAAAAGTAAAAAAATTTACTAAAATATTTTTCAAAAAAGAAATTACCAAATTAAAACAAAATAATAAATTCGTTTATGTTTTAACAATTTTTAAGATTTTTAAGCCTTTGATTTTTTTTTTCATTTTGTATAAAATATTTTTTAAAAAATATAATCAAAGTTTTTGATGCTCGATAAAAAAAAAATAAATCTAAAACTTTGTACTAATATTAATAGTATTTAGTAATTATTTTTTGCTGATTTTAGCAAACAGATTTTAAATTCCACTTTATAAAAAATCGACTAAAACTTAGTAGCGGCTACTAATTTTTCTACTAATTTCATTGTACTACACGTCAGCAGACATGTGTTGCTAAGATTAGCAAAAAATACCGCTAGGCTCAAATTAGCAGAATTTCCCGTAATAACAGCAAAATTTTCAGTTGCCATTTCAGACTTTTTTTGGTGAGTGTAGAAATTAAATTTGAATTTTAACAAATATTTTGAATTACATAAAATTTTGTGATATTTTTTCTGTGTATATTAAATATTCCTTAATTAACATAGTAGCGTAATAGTTAAATATATTTCATAATTTTTAAAAATTTTTCTGGTTAAATACGAGGGTGGATCGTTAAGTCCATGACTTTTCGAACTTCCCACGTAGTTATATGAAATGCAACACCGCTCCCATCTTGTACCACCTGTTAATAGACTACTGTCAAATTTTGAGCAAGTGCCGTCATTTACTTTGCGTTTAACAGCTGTTCAAAACACACAAACTCGTGGATTTTTTTAAAAATGAAAAAAGTGAATTTAGAGTGCTCATTAAACATTATTTTTTGCGAAAAAAAACCGTCAATCAAACCAAGGAAAAGCTTGATAAATACTATGGGGACTCTGCACCATCGATTTCAATGGTAAAAAAGTGGTTTACAGACTTTCGTTGTGGTCGCACAAGTACAAATGACACTGAACGTTATGGACGGCCAATTGAGGTCAATACACCCGAAAATGTCGAATATATCCACGATATGGTGTTGGCTGATCGAAGAGTAAAAGTGCGTGAGATTTTTGATGCCATAGGCGTTTCATATGACAGTGTGGATCCGATTTTAAATGATCAGTTGAATTTAAGAAAGCTGTCTTCAAGATGAGTGCTGCGTTTGCTGTCAATTGACCATAAACGTAATCGTGTGACGTGTGTAGTCTCAATGTCAAAATTCCATGAATTGGGGCACGCCATATTCTTCGGATTTAGCCCCCATTGACTATTTTCTATTTCCAAACCTAAAGAAATGACTCGGTGGAAAGAGATTTAGCTCTAACGATGAAATTATTGATCAAACAAATGCCTATTTTATGGACCTCGAAAAATCCTATTTTTGGAATGGATACCAAAATTAGAGAAACGTTGGACTAAGTGTATGGAGCTAAAAGGAGATTATGTTGAAAAATAATTTTTTTTTTGCAAAAAAAACTGTGTTTCATTCAAAAAGTCACGGACTTATTGTTCCGCCCCCGTATTCATAATATTTGTGTTGCCCCATTTTACAGATCTCTAAAATATGTATGAAAATCTCTAAAATATCTTGTAATTGGACGTACAATTCAAAATCGTGAAAAACTTTGAAGTTGGCTGCAAATGAACTAAAACTAAGGAAAAAGTATTAAGGGCACTCACGATGGTGTTTTGCACACGAGCTCAGTTTACATCGTCATAACTACTCTAGGCACAGTAAATGCAAATAACAGGCTGAGATTTTTGGTATAATGTGCAAATCTCGATAGTGAATACCCTCATTGTTTTCTTTTGTTTTGATTATTGATTGGCCCCCCCTTTTAGGTAACACGAACACACAATTATAGTCGTCGAGTAAACAGCAACCGCAACTCACTTTGATACCAGTAACTCTGTAAAAATACCATTTACAATATATACACAAACCATAAACACCAATTACCAAGGACCGTTATTTGCAAAATTCCTCAGAACAAGATTAAACTTAATAAATTAACTTTTTCTACAACTTTTTTGTTTGTTTGTTTATTTCATTTATATGAGGCAGACATTTATTCACCCACAAAACAACAGGCCTTAAAATGTTAACACACAAAAACGGCGAAACGGAAAAAAGGGGAAAAAGATCCCCTTGGCAATGCGCCATTTATTGTTTATATTTCATAGTAAAAACATATTTATCTTATAAATGATAGTACTACTGGGAGAACATTAGCGATTATGAAGAACTTTTCAATATATTTAACAAATCATTTTTACATTGAATTTGTTTTTATTTTAGTTTTCATGCGAAATAAAAACGTTTCAAATTCATATAAAATACTGTAATTTGTAAATAAGAACTTGATTCAGTCATTGATCATTGAGAATCGTTAAAATTCGTTGGAAATTATATAAATTATGTATATATGTATGTACTTAGATATAAAAATAAAATGTCACAATTTATACAATGGGGGCCAATTTCAATAACACACCTCAGTCCACATGTGTGTTAGTGTGGATCGAATTCAAAATTTGGAGGACTGTCGCTTAGGGCAGGGATAGACAAATTATGGATAGATGTAAAAAATATTTTCGAAAATTACCAGCCAATTTGAACTTGATCTACAATTTTTATTGTTAATATTTTGCATTTTTTCATTCAGACAAAATAAGCAGCCCCCATAGAGATTTGTTCGGAAAATGTAAATTTTTTACCACTTTGAGTAATTTTGATCTTTAAATTCGCTGTGGAGACTGCAAATTTTGTCCGATCAAAATTTCCCCCTTTTTTCTCGGGAAATAAAAAAGAAAAATAATGTTCCGTGAAAAAAATTCAATTTTAAAAAAAAAAAATGTTTATTCTGTTCGAAAATCTTTTTTTTATGAAAAGCGCAAGTCGAAGACTAATTTTGATTTAGCTGAAACTTTCCAAAAAAAAATATTGTTTAACATCTACCCACAACTCGGCAACCCCTGCTCTAAACGAAATTCCTCCAAAAGCTAAATTCGATCCGACCTAATATTTATACCCACCATTTCTACGTAGAAGTAAGTAGGTACTATATGTATTAAATTTAGTTACACACGGTGTACATCTGAGGTACTTGACCTTTTTATGGAAAATGATTTTGTAACTTTAAATACTTAATGATATTTAAAAAGAAAAATCTTGGAAATTTATTTTTATAAAATAAAAAAAATGTATGTCAATTAAATGCGTTGATGCCAGTTCCGTGTTATATGCATACGATGAGAAAAAACTGACCCCTTAAATTTTTATAAATTCGCAATTAACACGACTGAACGAATTGATCTAGAAAAATTGGAAGACAAAGTTTCTATTAGAATATACTACACATTTGGTGCAAATATGTACAAGACGGTGTTACAGAACAACTATCGAATTTTAATTCAATATTTAAGATGATCAATATTCCATTAAGGTCTATACACCTCCAATAATTCATATCTATTTTGGGGAAACGAAATGTCATTTTCAAAGAGAATTTACAAAAATTTTACAATTCAGAATAATAATAATAGATAAAAGTAGTGGACATGTAAATCAAAATTATTTATTTATTTTATATTAATCATATAATTACAAATTATATCCTAAGAGATTGAAAAATTTTGCTTTGAAATCAGGGAAATTTGGTCAACTTAGCCTGTTTTCTCGCAATCTGAAGCCCGTTACCCCGAACCTTTGTAATCTGCAATGATTATGATAGCATCCCAGCAAAAATAAATGAAAGTGATTCTTAACCCTTTAACCACTAAGACCGTCTACAGAAGGTCATCACTAAAGTCCAATTATATCCAAAGCAATATTTTTGGTGCAATAATCGCCAACGATATTTTTGTCTGTTTGAATTTACCTTTCGAACAGTGGCGGTTTAAACACGCTCATTTGAATAGTTTGATAGATACACCCATTTCTGTCAAGATTTTTGTCAAAACAGACACGAAAATTATTTATGATTTTGGTGCAAAATTAAAACTAAAAAAACATAATTTCCAACAGCTCAATCGACTCGAAATTTTTTTGGAAAGTAGCTTCAAGCTGTATTTTGATAATTTGTTGCGTGTTTGATTTGTGAAACAAATATTTTTGTTTGGGTCGAGCTTTTTGTCTTCAGGTTGTCTTTCATTTTTTCCACCTGGCGCTTTCAGGTTAAATTTTTTTGACAAATGGACTTCACATTCGTGCTTTTTAGTCCAAAATGATACTAGAACCAAAATCTCATAACAAAATACCTCGTATTTCGACTCCAGTGGTTAAAGGGTTAAGGAATAATTTTTTCATTGATTCCAAAGTACACTCAGAAAAAAAAGTTAGTAGAAAAATTTGTAAACTGTTTTCAATCCCACTTTACTATTTTTGTACTGATTTTTAGTAAAAAAAGTTATTATTTAGCAAATCTTTTAGCTATTTACATTTTACAAATTACAGAATTTTTACAGAATATTTACAAATTTTTGTTGCTAATTTCAGAAATCATTTTACAAATTTTTGAAAACCGATTTGTTAAAATTAGCAAAAAAAAAAACCAAAATTAGCAAAAAAAAAAATAATAAAAAGTGAATATTGAGGGAAATGTTATTTTTAATTAAAACTTATACCTACAAACTTAAATTGCCTTAAAATGTTACATAAATTAAAAAAAGGATAGGAAGTGAATATACCATCATCCATTTAAAATAGCACTAAAAAGTTTTTTTAGTTCTAAAAATCAGCCCTAAAAACAATTAAAATTTGATCTTAAAAGTAAAAAAAAAATTATAAATTCGTTTATGTTTTGACAAATTTAAAGATTTTTAAGCCTTTGATTTTTATTTAATTTTGTCTAAAATATTTTTTGAAAAAAATAAATAAAATAAAAAAATTTTTATGTTCGATAAAAAAATAAATTAGAAATTTTGAACTAATATTAATAATATTTAGTAAATTTTTTTTGCTGATTTTAGCAAACAGATTTTAAATTCCACTTTACAAAAAGTTTACTAAAATTTAGTAGCTGCTACTAATTTTTCTACTAATTTCATTGTACAACACGTCAGCAGACATGTGTTGCTAAGATTAGCAAAAAATACAGACTTTTTTGGTGAGTGTATCATTTAGTACTGATTTTCCTCTTCCAAAGCAGTTCTTTTTCACAACTTCAAAAATGTAAAAAATTTACACTTTTCAAATCTACGACGGGTAACTTATTTAAAAAACAACCAAGGTTTAACATTAACCACATATATTTCTACCGAGACATTGTGAAAATGAGGCTAATGCCCGATTACTGAGGTCCTGTTAAAATTTAAATTCAAAATTTACTTGGGAAGATATATATCTAATTTTTTCACTAAACCCTGAAAACTGCTTTAGGTGCAATGAAAAAGGATTATAAAAGAATACTTTCACCCTATGACATAAAAATCATTGGTTCCGATCCAAACCCGGAATCAAAATCACTTCTTCTTTTTCTCTTCTTTTGCTAATTTTTTTTTTCTGGGATCTCTATATGCGATCATGTTTAATAATTTTTCGGACATAACCTCCAAATTAAAAGTTGGAATTCCGTTATAGTAACGTCCTGTAATGTGCGTAGTTACATTCCCAGCAAAAATAAATGGAAGTGATTCTTAAGGAATCAATTTTTTATTGATTGCAAAGTATCATTAAGTTCTGATTTTCTTCTTCTAAAGCAGTTCATTTTCACAACTTCAAAAAATGTGATTTTGAATGAAATGAATGAACACTGCTGAAAAAGGATTATAAAAGAAAACTTCTACCTTATGACAGCCTTACATAAAAATCATTGTTTCCGATCCAAATTTTCACAACACCGAAAAGCTGTTACATAAAACCCCATAATAAAAAACACGTAGTGCGATCTCTGAGAACGCTCGATTTAAATCGAAAGAAGTCATTATCGATACTAAAAGCAATTAGATTTTTCTTATCGGATCCGTGAATTAGTGTCCATCTTATTGGTAAGACGATAATTTACTATACTTTTTCACTTTCGAAAGCACAGAGCATATTGCGACTGGGCAGATTTTTACACACACTCTTCTAGGTTTTGGCTTTTTCTGTAAATATTGGATTTCTTGCTTACTTTAAATGTTTTCTTATACAATATTATTCAATATTATTATTTCGTTAAAACAATCTAAAACACATATTAAATTAATCGAAAATACAATTAAAAAAGGACTACTGATTTTTCATTATATTCAGCCCATTTTGTTGCATTGTTTAATAAACGACAAAAGTAGTAAAAACAATCGAAAGTCCTTTTAAATAACCATCAATTTTTAACTGAGAAAACGTTAAAAAAACGATTTTTGTGGTTTGTTTTTCAAATTGAAAGTCTTTTTTTATTTGTATGTAATTACAAAAGACAACACACACAAAAAGGAATTATTTGAATTTTTATTTTTAGAAACAGAAAATATAAAATTTTATATTTAACAGCAAATATTAACTCCTACTGAAAGTCTGTAAATTTGTATAGGTTTGTTTTTTTGAATGACTGATTCAAAAAGTTAAAAAATATACATATTTCTATGAATTTTAATTGATTCTTCATTTAAAAACAAACTCTACTAATTTCTTTTGAAATAAACTACAGTCGGTAATGGAAAATATATTGTGAGTGTAATGTCGACCAAGATTTTTTTAATATTAATTTGATTTTTTAATTTTTTTTTTAGAAAAATTTTACTCTAATTTTAAAGGCCTTAAATCGTAATTTAAGCATAGTAAGTTGTTCGGGTTTCACCTGAAAAAACTGTATTAATCCATAAAGTAATTTTTCATCATAATGAATTTTACTCATAAAATTTATTATGTTTCTTTACATTTAAACATTATAGAAATAATATTACATGATCAAAAATCGAACTAAAATCATTAATTTACCAATTAAAGAATTAACTATACATAAACTTCTTTATGATTGTTATTTTTTTTTTTTCATTATAATCTTCTAAAACTTTAGTACACTTAGTCCAAAGCTTTTCTAGCAATTCTATCCGTTGATTAAAATAATTTTGTTCAAGCTCTGCAAAATAAACCTTTATCGAGAATACAATCGAATTCTGCAATCGGGGTAAAACGCTTACCAGCAGATTTTTTTTTTTTTGGATTTGGGAACAGGTAAAAGTCACAGGGATCCAAATTAGCAGAACAAGGTGGGTGGTCAAGCAATTCTTACTTCGAATCTTTTATTTTTTTCATTGTTAAAACACTCTTGTGGGTTGGTGCCTAGCCTTGATGAAAAATTATTTTTTTATGTTTTCAACCAGGTCGTTTTTCTCGAAATTTTGCATTCAATTGATCTAAAAGGGTACAATAATACTTTGAATTTATTATTTTACCTTTTTTGAAGGTAGTCGATCAATAAAATAACTTTGTAATCCTAGAAAACCGTTGCCTTCTTTGGTGCACTTCCACCACCTTCCGTCCATTGTTTTGATTGTTCTTTCGTCTCTGGTATGAAGTGATGGATCCATTGTTCATCAACAGTTATGAAACGACGCTCAAACTCAATTTTATTTCGCCTAAATCGATCCAAAAAAAGCTTGACAAATTTTCATTTGAATGCGTTTTTTGATCAACTGCGGCATCCATCTTGCAGAAAGCTTTTTCATCTGTAATACTTGATGCACAAGACTCGATCATTTGAGATGCCTATGACATTATCTATTTTACGCACTTTCCATATTACCATATTATGTACTTTAGCTATGATTTCTACTGTTGTTGCAGTTTTTGGAAGTCCACTTTGTGGTTCATCTACAATGCTGCAAACACGTTTAAATTGAGAAACCCAATTTTTTACTGTTGCATATGAAGGAGCACTTTCACCTTACACATTCACCATATGATTATGAATTTCTTTTCCCGATAAACCTTTCTTATCTAAATATTTAATGACACCACGAATTTCTATTTTTTCTATTATTACAAAAATCACTGAAGCGTCTTCTTTGAACAGCTGTTACTATAGGAATGAATAGCTAGATTAAAACGAAATTTAACATGTGTTCATATGACAGTTGGAAGTTTCCAATACACTTAACTGTTTGCTGTTCATACCGCCATTTTATGCGGCCGTTTCTGTCACCCTAAGCACATTTCGAACGGCCCTCCTAAATACACTTTTTTTATTTTCCCACCCTGAATAGCTTTACTTAAATTATGTTGCAGCCTTGTTTGATTTTCATTGTCTTCCGAAATTCCAAGGAATGTGCAGTCTTGTCTGCGAAAGTCTTCAACAAAAAACTATGAACTATATGCAGAAGTTAAGTTTTTTTAATACATCTATTCCTGAATTTCATTTGTTTTTTATTGCAAAACATAATTTTGAATTATGTGAAACATTTTTGAATTTATACTGGCATATATATTTTATATATAGATCTCTTACTATTTGATATTTACTGTCAGTATACATGACACTTGAGCAAGTTTTGAACATACATTGATTACCAATACCAATATTTGAATGTGTGTGTGAAAAAATTCATTTATTAATAGAAACAGAAAAAATGTAAGAGATCTATGTAATTTAGGTACAGTATCACAGTGTGTCACTAAATGAGCTCTCAGCGTGAGCTTCAACTAACTTGTCGCAATGCAATAAATTACATTTATTTTAAGTACTGAAAAAAAAAACCGCTTGGGCATCACTGTTACACACTGTGAAATACTTAAGACTTAAGTTGATAGGGCATATTACTATTTAATTATCAATTATTGGATTCTTTAATTTGATTAAAACTATTACTTACCATCTGATATGCATACCATTGCTACTATAAGAACAAAGGAAACTAATAAAAATTGTTGTTGAAAGGATGAAGACAATGGCGATGACAGCATTATTATTAATTGATGTCTTATTAAACACTCAAAACTAAATGTCTGACTAAAGAAAAGCTTTTTAATATTTTTTCCACATGTTATAGACCATCAAACTGTGTGATACACAATTTATATCTTATCTACCTTAAATTTATTGACATTTCTGAGTCATTCTTATATTGATTGTACTTCTTTGTCTCAATTTCGTTTCTTTTTTTCTTCTTCTCTTTTAGAATGATGAAATTGAATCAACACCAACAACAGCTATGGGTGAAGAATCCCACAAGCTGCCGATAACACCAAAGCATGGTGGAAAAGGTGTGTATGGACAAATTAAAATTTTTATTTAATATCAACATCAAGCATAATTTGAGTAGATTTTTAGAATGATTGTTAATTTAAATAGAAAAATATAATAAATCGAAGGACATAAGATGACTGCGCTTAACTGCAGAGTTTTTATTTTTAGACCAACAAGATAAGCCAATTTGCTTGTAATATATTTTATATGTAAACCAACGAGAGAGATAACACTTTTAGTTGGCAACACTCCCCACTTTAACGACTTTGGTTTATCTTGCTGGTCTACTCTCTTTGCTTGATATAAGGATGCCCAATTACGGCAAAACGATGTCAAATGTAATGTCAGTTAAGACGTATCAACTTATGGCCATCGACCATGTTAATATGCATGCCTAAACATCAACTATAAATATTCCATTTTTGCAGATTCAGGCCTTTCCGATAATACCTCCCCTACCCACTTCCAGGCTTTAGCAAATGCCCAACAATCACGAACTATAATTAACAAAAAATCTTCGCCTAAAACCATTCCTACAACCCATTGTACTAGTACACGTTCTGCAGCAGTTATGGCTTTGGCATTACGTAGTCAAACACCCCCAAGTCCACAGACAGCGCACAAGAATTCTCGCACCTATCGCAATTCTTCGGCTGTTGTCAACAATTCGGCCGAATCAACATTTACCACAGCAACAGCAATAAGAAAAGACATCCCTAGATCACCAGCACAAAAACTCAAGTCCAAAATCACAAATGAGCGTCCTAATGGTATTGGTGATTTATATTCGGGTGGTTCTAGTAGCTCTGACAACGATGGTGTAAATACTTCCTCTTCCTCATCGGCTACAGCACTGAGGCGTTTATATTTTAAAAGTGGTCGTAGCACAAAAACGAAAGCTAATAACAATAATAAATCTTCCATGTCTATGACCCAAATAACTAAAAATGCCATCTGTACTGCAGCCGTTTTGTATCATTCTTCGGTGGAAGGAACATTATCCGGTGGTAATGTGTCCAATACCAAAACTGTACCCAAGGTCAGTTCAACATAAACTCTCAAGTGAACCATTACAAGGTATCAGTATTAAATTTTGTTTTGTTTTTTTGTTTGTTCCTTCAACTAAAGGTTGTGGTTATGGGTTCTTCCACTGCATCGACGAGCGATACTATCATAAATACATCTACGGATTCAGCATCGACTATGATTACAAATGTTACACATACTGATACTTCGGAGACCTGCGATTCTTTAGATTTAGGTAATTTTATAATAATTTTGTATATAAACCATGTTTTTTTTATTTTTAAGTAGTACCTTCCCCTAAGTGTGTAGTGTGCACGTGACGGATTTTACACTGAAAGGAAATATTGTTATTCATATAAAAAATCAGGTTGGTTTTGTCATGTAAAGCCTGTTTACTGAATATCTGGTTAAAATTTAACAAAAATCGAAATTCAAATTTAGTCAGTAAAAGCCCCAGTCAATTGCTAAGGGGACACCTCTTCGATATTTTAAATATAAAATCACAACGCTTTCATATAAACTTAATTACAAGGAGAGCCCCCTAACCTAAAGAATCTAAATTTGTAGAATAGAAAAAAATGTGTGATAAAAAAATCTAAAATCGACTTCTTTCGGCTTTTTTTGTACTAGACGGCGGATCAATAAGTCCGTGACTTTTCGAACTTCCCTCGTAGTTATATGAAATGCAACACTGCTCCCATCAAGTACCACCTCCCAGCAAAAATGAAGCTGCCAAAGAAGCAATAAAAGCTTCACTACTATGGCAAAGGCATCACTTCTTTTCAAATGGTTTCATCGATGAATTTAACATTAGTGTGTCATAGGATGGAAGTATTTAAATAGAGCTACTAGCATAACTCATAATTTACTCTAAGGAAGCAATGACGATGCAATGATTAGATATTCTGATGCATGAGTGGAAAATGTTCATATACTTTGTAGTATTTAAGCTTTGATGAAAATTTAATTCATAAGAATGCAGAAAAATAAGTTTAAAGAAGCGAAATTTATGCATTGATATACAAATACTCTTTATTAAAACAAATAAAAAATTCTGCATTAGTGAAAAAGCATTTTTGAAACATTTTGCAAGAATTTTAATGAATTTTTAGACGAATTTTTAAATATTTTTGGATAATTTAAAAACTGGTTGTACAATTTGGAAACATTTTCAGACAATTTTAAAATATTTTTGAATAATTTTTTCACAACTTTAAAACTTTTTTGGGCAATTTGGAATAACTTTTACACAATTTCAAAATTATTTTGATAAATTCTGAATTAAAATTGGAAATGGTGTAGTTTTAAATAATAAACGCAATGCAAAAATGCACAGATTGCGTCGTCATTAATATTTAAGGCTGAAAAAATGCAAATAACAGGCCAGATAGTTTCAATTAAAGATAAAAAAAAATCAGTTTTTCTTGATTTTTCAAAACTTTTATAAAAATTGCAAAACTGCATAAATTCTAATCCTCATGAAATTTTAAACTAAAATATAAAAAATGATTTAATAAAAAAATTAAAAAAGTTCATCAGAACTATTATTTCAATTTGAATAAATGCTTTAGACTCAAAAAATATACGATATACTATAACTTATGCTTTAGAAGTAAAGAAGAGTGATTTTTTAAGATATGCATCGGGTTTATATCCAGATCACTGCATTTGAAATATGAACACATGAATTCTTTTGGAAGTGCCTTAGAATAACACCAAAAAAATCATAAAAGAATGTCAACTGAAGTTTAGGAAGCAATGAAAGAAGTTATAGTCGCAGAATGAATACCATTTTTTTTTTTTTTGCTGGGCTGTTAATAGACTACTGTCAAGTTTTGAGCAAGTTACGTCAATTACTTTGCGTTTAACAGCTGTTCAAAACATACAACCTCGTGGATTTTTTTAAAAACGGAAAAAAATGAATTTCGTGTGTTTTTATTAAACATAATTTTTTGCGAAAAAAAACCGTTAATCAAACCAAGGAAAAGTTTGATAAATACTATGAGGACTCTGCACCATCGATTTCAATTGTAAAAAAGTGGTTTACTGAATTTCGTTGTGGTCGCACAAGTTTAAATGACTCTGAACGTTCTGGATGGCCTATTGAGGTCAATACACCCGAAAATGTCGAAAAATCCACGATATGGTGTTGGCCGATCGAAAAGTAAAAGTGCGTGAGATTGTTGATGCCATAGGCATTTCATATGGCAGTGAGGTTTCGATTTTAAATGATCAGTTGAATTTAAGAAAGCTGTCTGCAAGATGGGTGCCCCGTTTGCTCACAATCGACCACAAACACAATCATGTAACAACTTTGTTTCCATGGCAAAATTCAATGATTTGGGCTACGAATTGCTAACTTATCCGCGATATTCACCGGATTTAGTCCTCAGTGACTATTTCCTATTTCCAAACCTAAAGAAATGCCTCGGTGGAAAGCTCCAACGATGAAAATATTGATCAAACAAATGCCTATTTTATGGATACATAAATTGGAGAAACGTTGGACTAAGTGTATTGAGCTAAAAGGAGATTATGTTGAAAAATAATTTTTTTTTGCAAAAAAAACTGTGTTTCATTCAAAAAGTCATGGACTTATTGATCCGCCTCGTATACAACTTTATGTATTTTTTACTTCCAAGGTCATTATGATTCACAAGCCAAGAGAAGACAAATCAGTGTCATCAAAACTGTTTGAAAAAATCCATAATAATCTAAAAATTTAATGTCATACTCTTAGATTCGGTGGAAGGCTTCCTCTAGGTATCCATAAAAAGTGTCTTCACATTGTACTTTCCCTTGAATCAGAGTGATACGACGACGATTATGTATCTATTAGTGTTTTCAATTATTCGATCCTGCCGGTTAACCGGTTAGAGCATTATTCGAAAAATTACGAAAATTGATTAATCGGTTATTCGGGTCGATTAATCGGAAAAATTGGCGACTAATCTATTAACCGTTTAATGCAAATTAAATGTATTTCAAATAACAAAACGATGAGCTGTTTTTTGTGAAATATCAAGTAAGGTTTATTGCATTGGTTCGTAAACCAATTAATCTTAATCTCTTAAAAAAGAAAATGTTGGCAGACATGTCTAAAACAGATAAACGCAGTGTCGACAGTGTTTTGCCGAAGGACAACATTTTGTCGATAAGGCTGATATTTTATTTTCTTAAATTTGTCACTGTCGAGAAATTTGAAAATTTTTAAATAAAAATAAAATTAAAATTTTAAATAACAAAAGCTGCATTCAAAAAGTAAATTTTCCAAGATTAACAAAAATCCAGAAAACTTATGAACACTCATATTCCTGAGAAGGACCCTTCTTACCTTCTAATGAAACAACTTATTTCTACCTTTTTTTGATAAATCAATTAAGTCAAATTAGTTACGAAATTCCATGTTATTTTTGTTTCTTTTTTATCATTTTTGAACATAGGTAACGTCATAGTGCTTGTTATAAAAATGCCTAGCCACGTGTTTAATTGCTAAGAAGCAAAATAAACGTTTTAATATGTTTTTTTCAAGCTCTGCCTATTAAAAACATTAAATAATTTTTATCATATTTTAACGTTGAAATAGCTTAAGAATCGGGTTTTAAAGGTAAATTATATTATTTCTCATAATATAAGCAATCAGTTTACTACTAGTTTTTTATTCCAACTTTTAGAAAAACTTCGGGTCCTTTATAATATTTTTTTCTGTCGGTTTTAACACCGATGATATTTGTTTTAAATGATTCTAAAAGTAATCTGTTATATTGCTCCTAGAACCACTTCTGGAAATAGTCTTTGTTAGCTTCGGTTCCAGTGGAATATACTGTAGAATTGATGTGGTTTTAAAAATATATATTTTTTTTTTGGCTTTTGATGTAAAGATCTCTGGAAAATCTGATGTAATAAATAAATTTTAAAGTCAGATTTGTTTCTCAGCGCGACAAAGACCTAAAGTATACTCTACACTTCAAGGGTCTGGAATTAAATCATATTTTGTGTGCCTATGTTATCAAACTTTCCAATTTATCCAATACGGTATGGACGCCTTGAGAGATTATCTTAACATCATTGCCCCACGATTTGTAAAGCTGTCATATTATTAGAACGATTACAATTTAAGTTCTAATCTTGCTTAAATAAGTATTTTATAGGGCTTCCATACTAAGAATAACAATTTTCTATCAGTGTAATTGTCGTATATTTTACATATGTCATATAATTCAACCTTAATTCTTACTAGTCGAATGTGTTTCAGGTGATAATTCGGGTCAAAGTGAGCCATTATTTAGTTCCTTGGAAGAGCCTTTACTAACAGCCATACAAATAGATTCTGAACAAGAGGGTACTGCATTTGAATTAACTAGTTGTTCATCGTATTCACGTCCCGATATGAATTTACAGGATAGTACAGAGGTAAGTCAAAAGTATTACAATCACAGTTATAAGTAGATAAAAATTATGTTACCAAATATTTCTATTTGGAATTTCACATATTTTTTGTTAATTTCTTTAATCAGCAAGACTTCCTAATTCAAATTTTGTATTAGTGTTATAAGAATTTTTTCAAATCGCAATCGATAAAATGTGTCTGTCCGAAGTATTTCCATAACTAATAGATCAATTAAAATTTCCTACAAATATGATCGTGATTCTATGACTATTTAATTTACAATATGTATTTGTTTTTATTTGTACATTCAACTTTTAGAGTCAAGAGTCTTGCCTTTCTATTTTAACGGGTGAACCATCTTCAACAACACCCCTACTATCATCACATAGAAAACATTCACCAACAAGTGCTGGCCACGCAGATAAAGAACGTTTACCTAGTACAGCTCCCGCACCCACAAGTAGTGGCAAACACTTTACATTTGATCAACCACAATCTCCAAAATCTGCTCGTTGTAGTGACAAATCACGTGCTTGTTTCTTATTTAAAGATGATAACGAACAAAGAAACTATAATAAACAACAACGTGCGCAGCAAAAAAAGTATGGCAACTGTGAAGATGCATCTCATAAAGAGGGGCAAATTGAAGAATCTTATAATTCACCCAACGACAGATTGCAATACCGTACTACAAATGCCTCGCAAAAGGATGGCGCCCAATGTGGAGGAGGTGGTGATGGTAAAAAATCAAAAACTGATGCAATTAATGTAAGCAGCAATAAAGATCGTAATCGTTATTCTATGGGAGCAACAATTGCGGCCATAACACATAAAACTAGTCCGAAACGTGAACGTCGTCATCGTTCACCATCATCAATCTCGTCGTCCAAAGTCAATTCAGCTCCGCCCACTATGAAGGATAGCAACTTTTTCGGCAGCAACCCTTCATCCACCAGGCTTAGTAACAAACAACTGTCGCCTACCTCGCAGAGCTCTAACCAACGTAAATATTCCTCCAGCTCTTCATCTGGTGGCAGTGAACGTTTTAAAGATGGCATACTATTTCCCTTCGATCGTGAAGCACTTGACTATGAACGTATACAACGCGAATGTTTTGCGGTAAATGAAAATTCTAGTTCTTCGGATAATACCAGTGATTCGGAGGGTATAGAACCTTGTTCAGTATATGAAAGAACAAAATTATCTTCCTCCTCCACTTCATCTAAACCCACAGATTTTTATCAGCAATACACTTTATTGTCACAAAAAGAACAGCAACAACAACAGCAGCAACCATCATCCCGCAAAAATTCCAAACGCTTACGCTCTAATTCTTTAGCACAAAAATATATACCAAAATCTGATGCATTTAGTCCTAAGTCTACAACAAATTCACCAACCAATCTCCATTATTATTCACCCAATTCACAAGTAGAATTGAATAAATTTGAAGATATTGCAAATAAATTTGATCAAATGCCACCAAAACATGGTTCGATTGTTAATCTATCCACAAAATCCACTAGCCCTTTATCCAGCTGCAATAACAATCAAGTTTTAAATTCAAAAAATACTTCAAACAATAATGTTGAGAGCATATCATCAAATGCCAGTAGTCCTAGTAATTCACGTAGCACAACACCACCGCTGCCCAATTTACGTGTTGACTTTTTTATGGAAAAGTCAATACAATCGCGCAAAAAATCATTTAAAAACAAACCAAATAGCGGCGTTACAACAATAGCAGCCATCGAGGAAGTAGAGAATAAAAAATCGTCATCATCGTCAAAAATAGCCGCACACGACTTTTTGGCTGACTGCCAATATAGTAGTAATGCTTTAGCTAGCGGTAATGTTGCCGTTAATTCAGGTGGCCCTATTAATGTGACAGCCAATCCTATGGAGGTGGCTGTATGTACGCAACCGAGAGCAACAATTGTCGTCCAACAAGTAAGTATACACAGCTATTATCCGGGAGAATTTATGAGTTTACAATTAAAACAAAAATAAAAATGAAACTTGTTCCATTTAATTTTGGAACACAAAGGGATTTAAAATGCATGCATAAGTGAGTCAATTAAATAAATTAAGTTTACACCTAGTAAAAGAACAATAACAGATTGCGAGAGAAAACAGAGACGGCTAATAAAACACACCTTTAGTAGGGAAGATTTTTAGGTGGAAAATACTTTTTAGAGGTTCATTCAATTAAAAATTTTGAAAACATTTTTTTGTTTAACGAAGACATGTAGATAACTACACGTAAATAAAAACATAGTAAAAAATCAGAGAAAAATGTTTGGAATTTACTATTTACACTCTGCTTACTTATCTCAAAATAACCAAAGTTTAATGCTTAACCAGAGTTATGATTGCTAAAAAGATAAGAATTGGGTTGAAATCTCGTTATAAACAAACAAAAGTTTGTTATTCTTTTGTTTCGCTATATGAACCACAGTCTTGGGTATTGCAATTAGTTTACCCCAGATTAAGGGAAATGTGTTGATCCAATTATACAATGGTGAAACTGGTTCTTATTTCTAGCTATTGTTTGGAACCATTAGAATAAAAAATTTGGAATTTTCGTCAGGGACGTGATAAAAATAGGGGTCAATAAGGCGAAAAGTCTCCCCCTTAATGGCCAGTCCAAACCGCTGGAGCTAGGAAGTTGAAGTTTCGTATAAAGGTTCCTCCCCTGGTGTAGACATAAACTAAGACGGCATTTTTGTAACAGCTTACAGCGAGGGGCGAATTCTCCCCCTTGACGGACCGCTAGAAAGTTGAAATTCGATACATATGTTCTTTTGACATTTTGAGATTTTTAAAAATGTATACGGCCCGCCCTAACCGCTGGGGCTAGGAAGTTGAAATTTATTATGAAGGTTCCTCCTCCAGTGTAGACAACAGTTAAGACGGGAATTATGGAAAGTCAAACCGGGAAAATTCTCCACCTTGACGGCTTGCCAAAATCGCTGGATCTAGAAAGTTGAAATTTGATCTAAAGTTCCTCCATCATCGTAGACATCAGCTTAGCTGGGATTTTGGAAAAACCTACGGGAAGGACTAAAAAGGGAAAAATTCTCCAGCTTGACGGCTTACCAAAACCGCTGGTATATAGGGTTTTCCCCCGGCGAAGACATACGCTCCGACGGAATTTTCGGAAATTCTCACGGGGAGGGGCAAAAAGGTGAAAGTCTCCTCTATAAAGGTCTGCTGCACCCCCTTTGGCGGTATTCCTAGATTTTGAAACATGTGCTTCCTGTAGTATGGGCTAACTCATTGATAAGGCAAAAATACGGGGTTCAAAGGACGAAAAGTCTTCCCTTTAACGGCCTGCGCAAGCCGCTGGTTCTAAAAAGTAGCAATTTGGTACATTGTAGATATCAACAAGTCGGAATTTTTGGAATATCGTACGGGGTGGGCTAAAAAAGAGGGAAAATTCTCCCTCTTGCTGCGTAGATTTTTGAAAACTCCTAGTTGAAGTGGAAAAAAACGAAAAGTCTCCCTCTTGAAGGCCTGCCCAAACCCTTTTCATTTGAAACCTGAAATTTTAAACCTGTACACTCTGAAATATAAAGAATGTGTTCCCGTGCGTGTGTGCTAATTCTCTAATAAGGTACTTTTTTTAACCATTTTTATTCGGAGAGTCCGACAATCCCAAGATTTTTTTAGGGCAACTTTCTTTCGACAATAACATCGTAGCGCTATCGTTTATATATTTATTTGATTTTGTATACCGCGTTTTATGGTTTTCAAAAATTGAATTCTATATTAAAATTACGCATTTTTTTAACATTTCAAAAATTATCAGCCATTAGTTACATCTAAATAATAACTTTCTCAACCATTTATTTTTTGAATAAGCTTCTAATAAAAATCTGCGGGGACTTTTATGAACTTTTTTCGGTAAAAAAATAGCATTCACTCTTTAAGAATTCGCAGCGTGGTAATGATTTCCAAAGAAGGACATCGTTATATCGTCTGAAATTTGTATAAGGATCATGAATATATATAATCAAAGGAATAACTGTGTAATACAGTTAGGAAATAGGGTATAAAAACTGTTCGTGAAAAAGAAAATATTTAATTACAAAGTCTTTAGAACAAAAGTGAGTAATTTAAATTCGGCTGAAAACTTCAGACTATAATTTTCTATAAATAGTTTTTGCAACTATTCAAACTCATCTTTGTGCCTCCCCTCCCTCCCCCCCTCTTCACAAAATGCCCTACCAAAACAGATGTAAAACGACGTGTGTGATATCTGTTTATTGGTTATATCTAGTAAATCCACTTCCCATTAACCCACTATATATATTCAAATTATTTTTGGTGAACATCTCATGTTTTCCACGAAAATGTTTATAATATTTTTTTTCATTAAATTTCCCTCTCTTCGGTGTCTTGTCTTATCTTGTCATGTAGCTACTGAATGAAATACATAAATACAATATAAATATTTGTACGTGTAAATTTTCACACAATTTCTGTTTCAGTTTATAAAAACGTCTGTATTCTGAAGATCACTTATTATTTGTTTACGATACGCTTTTCAGTACACAACACAATTAATAATTAAATAAAAATAATTATTCTATTAAAAAATCAGTTGTTCTATTAAAAACCAAAAACTTGTTTAATTAATGAAAAATATAAAAAAAAATAATAACATAACATTCTAAAAAAGAATTTTGAAAACAACATAAATATTTTGTTAGTTGTTTGCAAACCGCAAAAACATTAAGTACATCGTGAAGAGATCTTATAAAGTGTATAAGTGGATTTATTAATATAAAATTAAATAATTGTATTTAAATTCAATTAAAAATAAACTTAACTTGAATTTAAACAAAAAAAAAAACAATAAATATAAAGGTATTTTGGGATTTAAATTATGGATCCATTATATAAACGGATTTGTGGGAGATTTTCAAAAAAGCATAGGGTAAGTTTAAGTGATAGTGAAATTAACTGAGTTTGAAAAAATAATTTCAAATAACATTCAATAAAAGTATTACAAAAATCTTTTAAAGATTTTAGTTATCAAGGAATTTTATTGTGTCATTTCAAAGTGTTTTCTGTAAATTCGTAAATGTATTCTTACATTCGTGATATTTGGTTCAAAATATTATGATATTTTGAAGGTTAATTATGTATATGTATATGCTAAGGGTGTCCCGATATTTCACAAATTCGCGAACAGCATTATCGAATAGCACTCAAACGATATGTAAGTTATAAGCTGATTATGGCAGAAATAAACAAAAAAACAATTGTTAGAGAGTAGTACTTATAGACCTCTAAAAAATTTTTAAATTTGACATTTGTCGCAAAAAAGTTTCTTTTTTTTTTGCAAAATAGATTTAAGCTTTTTTTGTGCAATAACACCTACTCAGTAAAAAAAAATTCAAAGAAAAATTTAAGAGCTTCGATTTTGGTTTATAACTTAATTTTTAAGTTATAAGTAGGCCAAGCAAATTCAGGTATTAAAAACCGTATAACAGGTTGGTTGAAAAGTTCCTGCGCTCACCAAGAGATGGCACTGCTAGCTCCAAACTTTTTTTTTTCTCAAGTTGGTATAACTGTCCTGAGAACACATGCAAAGTTGCAAGTCATTCTGTCAATTCTTACTTTGTTTACAAGCCATTTGAAGTTGACGTGTCATTGATTTTTTTTTAATATGGAAAAAATTTAATATCGTGCAGTCATTAGATTCTTTGTTTTGAAAGGTTTAAAAGCAAAGGAAATTTATGAATAATTGTTAGAAGTGTATAAGGAGTCCTCACCGCACCGTTAATTTTTGGGCTGGTGAATTAAAACGTGGTCGTACCAGCCTTAAAGACGATCCACGCGAAGGACGACCAAAAACTGCAACCACAGCAGAAATCATTGAGCAGGTACATAATATGGTTAGTGAAGATCCAAGTTTGACTAAGCGTGAAATTGCTAATGCCATAGGCATCTCAGACGAACGAGTACTCCATATTTTACATTAAGAATTACGTATGAAAAAACTGTTTGGAAAGTTAGTGCCGCACACATTAACAATTCAACAAAAACTGGATCGAAAACAAATTTCTCAGCGTAATTTGGAGCGTTTGAAGCCGAATAAAACCAATTTTTTGTATCGTTTTATAATTATGGATGAGACTTGGATCTACCACCATGATCCTAAATTGAAACAAGATCGTTTACAGTGTACTAAAGCTGGTTGTTCAGCTCCAAAGCAGGTGAAGTCACAACGATCAGCAAATAAGGTTATGGCATCAGTTTTTTGGGATGCAAAAGAAATTTTGTTGATTGATTATCTTCAGAAAGGTAAAACAATCAACTCTGAATATTATTGCAGCCTTTTGGATCAGCTGGATGAAAAAATTCGTAAGAAAAGACCTGGTTTAAAGAAGAAAAAAATCATTTTTCATCAAGACAATACACCTGCTCACAAAAGTGTTTTGACAATGGTTAAATTCAAAGAATTAAAGTACGAATTGCTTGAACATCCACCATATTCACCAGATTTGTCTCCCAGTGACTACTATCTCTTCAGAAATCTCAAACAATTCCTTCGTTGAAAGCATTTTTCGTCGAATGAAGAGGCCATAGCAGCCGTAGACGGTTATTTTGCAGAGCTTCCGGAAAACCATTATAAGGATGGGATAAAATTATTGGAAGATCATTGGAACAAGTGTATTGAGCTTCTAGGAGATTATAGTGAATAAAAAAATATATTTCGTAACAAAAACAGTATTCTTTCATATCGAGCGCAGGAACTTTTCAACCAACCTGTATTTTTTTTTAATTTTTCCTAGAATATGCTTTATTTTATGCAACGATTGAGATCTATTTTGCAAAACACTAAGACCCAATTTTTACGATGCAATTGATTGCGTGAAATTTTCTTAATTCCCTTTTCAAAGTTGCTTCCAAAAACAATATTTTTTTTTTTTGCGAAAAGTCAAACTTTACCGCTTGTAAAAGTCTATAAGCTCCCTTTAAAAAAAAATTGGGTTAATCTTCCCAAAATCAGCATAGAATCATCATTACATCACTCGAGTGCTAATTATCACTGCATTAATCATTACATCATTTGAGTGATTAATTGTTAAGGCTAATTACAATTCAGGACACCCTAAAGTATATGTATTTTATGTTGAGGTCACCGTAATAATTCTTAAATTCAGAATTGAACAATTATGTATCAAAATATAAAGATAAATATGATCATATGATAACAACCCAGCAAAAATACATATTACAAAAATAATGGGTTTAGTAATGCCAACACAAAGTTTCGTATTATGTATAAAATATAATGTGTTACCTGCAAGCATATAGAGGCTTAATAAATATGTCGTTCCCTGAAAGAAAAAAGAATAATATTGGGTTTATAACTTGAAAATTAAATAAGATTTTGAAAATATAGGAATTTAAAAAATATTGGGTGTGTAACTTATATATGCGGGATTGAAAACAAACGGAGTATCCTTACACATGTTTTGTGTTTTTTTAATAACTTATATGGCAATTTTTTGGAGGGTCAACATTTGCAAGTGTAAACAAAGTTTTTTTGCTTCGAAAATGTCGAATTTTACGCCAACTTCAATTAGAAAAAAAGTGCAGCTGAAGCACATCGATTGTTTACCAAAGCTTATCCTGAATATGTTCCATAAATTTCAACGTGCATGAGTTGGTTTGTGCATTACTCGATGAAGATTATTGTCAAATTAATGAGAACTCGCAAAATCATTAAGAGTCACTGAAGCAGCAATTTCAAAATAATTTCAAGCAGCAGAATTCATCTAAAAGCAGCCGAAAGATTTTTAAAAACAATTTTGCATGTTCGAAATGCTGCTTGAACGCCATAAAAAGGTAATTTTTGCATTGAATCTGGCGATGAAAAATGGATCCATTGCAACAACCCGAAGCGCAAGAAATTGCATATGAAGCCCGGCCAACCAACTAAATCAACGCCGAATATCCATGAACCCATCCGGTCCAATAAGCTGTTGAAATCGGGCCAGACGATCACAGCGGACCTGTACCGAACAAAATATGAGACCAGACATGTAGGCGTAACATTGCATCATGACAACGCTCGGCCACATGTTGCAATACCGGTTAAAAGCTATTTAAAAAATAGCTTGGGAAGTTTAGCCTCACCCGCCTTATAGTCCAGATTTTGCACCGCCCGACTACCATTTGTTTCGATCGAATACTCTTCACTTAAAAAATTTGCCAAAAAATCCCGTATTTTTCGGTTATACAATAAGTCCGGGACTTTTCGAACTTCCCTCGTAGTTATATGAAATGCAACATTGCTCCCATCAAGTACCATCTGTTTGCGTTTAACAGCAGGTCCATAAAATTGGAATTTGTTTGATCAATAATTTCATCGTCGGAGCTAAATCTCTTTCCACCGAGCAATTTCTTTAGGTTTGGAAATAGTCACTGGGGGCTAAATCCGGTCTACTAAATCGTAGTCTACTTCATGGATTTTTGCTAAGCTGTCACACGATTCTGTTGGTGTTCGATTGTGAGCAAACGCGGCACCCATCTTTCGTAAAGCTTTCTCATACCCTAGTGATCAAAATTGAAGCCACTGAACCATGTGAGATGCCTATGTCTTCTACAATCTATCGCACATTCAGTTTCCCATCGATATGGTGAATTTTTTCAATTGTTTTCGGTGTAGAACCCTCAACTGGGCATCCAAAACGTTCGGCATCTTTCGTGCTTGTAAGGCCACAACGAAAGTCACTAAAATCGATCACTTTTTTTTCATTTTTAAAAAAATCCATGGGTTGTATTTTTGAACAGCTGTTAAACGCAAAGTAATGACAGAACTTTCTTAAAATTTGACAGTAGTCTTCTATTAACAAGTGGTACTTGATGGGAGCATATAACAATGAGGGAAGTTCGAAAAGTCACGGACTTATTGATCTGCCCTCGTATAATATATTTATTTATTCGATTCGTATTTTTTCAAATATTCGACTTTAAAATTCCATAGAAATTTTTAATCGAAAAATTGGAAAATATTATAAATACGTATTTTGGGGTTCAGTATGAACAGAGAATTATTTTGAATTTTAAAAAATTTAAATAAAAAAATATTTTTCATGTTAATGACTTTCCGCTGAAAATTGGTCTTAATTTTTTTTTTCACAAAAATTTACTACGCAAAACTAAGAAATTTTTGGTAAAACAGTGACATTTTGTGTTTGTTGTTATTGTGTTTTTCTTGTAAAATAAAAAAAAATTGTTTTAAAATATAAATTATGATTTGAAGCATTTAAAGTTCGAGTCAACTTTTTTTTACGAGAAAAACAATTTACTATGCTTAAAAACAAAAATATAATTTTTCTATTCTTTATCATAACCTAGTGTACAATTGGAGTCCTAAAAGACTCATAAAAGGGCGCTTAAACCTTTTGAAACCATAGTTAAATGAAGATGGTTTTCTTTGCCGATGAAGCCTCTTTCTGAGTGTTCTTTTATCAATCACAAAAGACTTATAAATATGAGCATTTCTGGGAATTTTTTTTACTTTTTGAGTCATTGATGACTAATTTAAAATTAATTTTTGAGAACATTGAAAAAATTTAAATAGACTCAGAAATAAGAATCAATTATGTTTTATTTGAGCGCTCCGAAAATTGTCATAGAATCTTTTAATAGCCATAATTTATGAGCGCCAAAAAAATGTGGTGGCTGGGAAATTGTGACGTGAGCAACATTATTTAAGTTCAAGATCTATAGATAGTTTTTTTGTTAATATTTATTTTAACAAAAAAAAAAAGAAAACAACGCAATGTTATTTTTAGAAAATGTGCTGTACATCTGCTAAGTGCAATGCAGATTTCTAGTGTAAGGTCTTTATGTTTTGCTGTTCGTGTCAACGAACTTCTTCAGAAAACCAATGTGGAAGTAAAATAATACAATTTTTAAGGGGAAGAAAAAGAATGAAGAACACATTTTTTTAAAAAAAACTTCGCTGAAAAAAAGTCTATCGTTAGAATCAACTGAAAAAGACGGTTAAAATAGTCAAAAAAGATATTAAAAATTGATATATTTTTACTGTTCATTTTCACTGTTAAAAAAACAACTAACAAATGCAGTAAAAATAACTACACAGAGAAAAAATTGTAGTTTAATTCATTATAATATTATATTTAAATTAATATCTTATTTTTTATGAACATTTTTAAATTAACTATGAATTTTATAAAAGTAAATATAATTCTGGATAAAATAAACTTGTTCGTATTTAAATTTATATTTCAAGATATTATAATTTGCTTTCGCATTTAAAAAAAAAAAAAATATTTTTAAATTCAAAAGAAACAAGCATAATTTGATTTCTATTTATTTTAATGTTGTTTATACTTGATTTTAAAATATTTTTTTTTTTGTATGTAATATTATCTTCAAAATAACACTACAAAACTTTTGAAACCATAATCTTGTTAAATTTTCGAAGATTATAAAATTTGTTTAATAATGTATGAAACTTAACATAATTCTAGATAAAAAAAAAATTCGTATCTAAATTATTATTTTAACATTTTTATTATTTTAACATTTTTTATAAATTGTTTTGTATTGCAGAGCAACATGAACTTTGTTATTATTAAATTATTGAGAATAAAAATTGAAAAAATTCGACAGATTCAGAATACTTAGTATTTTCGGTTTTCGATTTTGGTTTCACAATTTTAAAATAAGTGGAACCAACTTAACTTTAAAAGAAAACAAACTTAGTTTGAGTTCAAATTAAAGTTGTTTGTATTTAATTTAATATTTTTTTGACTTGACTTTATATTTTTTCTGTGTGTATAACTAGTATAAAACAAAAACAATTTTCTAACAATATCTAGGGGCTAGCGTTGATTGCATTTCGTTGAGTGCATTTGAGTATACTAATTTCTATAACATTATTGTGTTCTTTTTTTTCTTTTTGTTAATCATTTCAGCCGTCCCTTAGTTTAGATAATACCATTGAAACATTACTAATTAAAAATGAAAATGATTTCATAAGTGTTGAACAAGACAAGGATTCACAGAATATTAATTCTTTGTCAGCACGTAAACGTCATTCACAGCAATTGCATCAAGCACCAATTGCAACGCAACACCATCAAACTTATCAACAACAGCAGCAACAGCAAAAACGTGATGAAAACATGAGGCAATTATTGGATGTAACAAATACCCTGACATTTGAGGAATTAAGAGATTTTGAAATGCGGTAAGTGACCAAAACAACAAAAAAAGTATTATTAATGTCATCAGATAAATATTAAATTAACAAAAATTTACAGTTATGGCTCTCCTCATCACAGTCGATCACAGTCAGTTAAAACACCCGGAAGACCAAATCAATTGTGTTTACCACAACAAAGATCAAGGTAAACTGAGAGAAAGTTTGTACTTTTACAACCAGCTTATTATTGATAACGTCAACTTATTATTAATTTGACCCACCGACCATTTTGAAAAAAAATTGAGTTAGAAATGGATTATGTATAAAGTTAATATCCTGTTTCTTGTATCAGATATCCTACTTAATCCTAAGAGACAGGTCTTAATTTTGCATACAAAAATGTAAATTAAAAACTTACTTTATTGTTTTTCTATATAATGATTTTTTGGCATATGGGTCAAACGAATAATAAGCAGACGAAATACTTTTTTACAAAGAAATATTTTAATTAAAAATTAAAAAACTACTAGTTTTTTTATTAAAGAGCAAATTGGTTTTAAATAATTTTACTTATTTATAAAATAGAGTGGCTTCTATGCCTAATACCGGTGTGGAAGAGGAATATTATAGATTAAGACATTTTTCAATAACCGGCAAAGGTGTTATTAATCGTGGAGATTCTTTAAAAAGTAAACGTAGTAAATCTAATAATAGTGTAACCAGTTCAAATTCAAGGTTTGTTTTAAAATAATTAAATTTTCAATTTTACAATATTGATAAAATTTTTTTATTATTTTCAAATTAGCAATGAACATTTAACTGTGCAGCCACAAGCCACCCATATACCATCAGCCCGTAACTCTGCCACTTGCAGTTTAGCCTCAAGTCGAGAAAGTAGTACTTCAAATCCGGGAAGTGGTCCTTATAGGTAATTTTAAAAATTATAATACATACTATAAAAATAATACGCATTTTTATACAATATAATTTTATTTATTTTTATTTTTTTCAATTTTAGAGTCCTTATGTTAGGTGGCACTGCTGTGGGTAAAAGTTCATTAGTATCACAATTTATGACTTCAGAATATTTACATGCTTACGATACCAGTATTGGTAAGTTTTTTATTAAAAGAATTTTTATCATTTAATTTTAATTTCATTTTAATTTTCATTCAATCTCATTTTTTTTTTTAATATTGTATTTCAAGATAGAATTAGCCAAACGTAACGTGGCATATCGCTGTCTCTTTTTAACTCATTCATTTAGATTTGAACAGCTGATTCGTCACGTTTACGTTATGTATAAGTAATTCTAGCTTTAAAATAAGTTTAATTTTGCTTAAAATCTTTAATTTTTATTTTAAAAAACCAATAGTGAGTGTGTTTACTCCTGATGTAAATATATAACTGTAAATTTGCCAATTTATCGAAAATTTCACATAAATTGTATAATAGCTCATTTTAACGCGTAGATTTATTGACGTTTATCTCAAACTTTTTTTCCATGGGGGCCATTAGTTTATAGTGAATGCTTCTGTTAACTTTTTACCGCACAAACACAGTATTATCACAAAAAAAAACTGAACAAATCAAATCAATACCCAGTTGTTAAGTTAAAAAAACTCTTGTCCTAAATTTTATTAATACAAACTTAAGAAAAGTTTAATTTGGAAGCATTAAATAGGTCGTAAGTTGTTTCTAATATTATAATAAAGATAAAAGTTCAAAACTCCATATAACAAAATTTCCCACATAGTTTAATAACATATTTTTTAGGTTTTTCCTAATTAAGGTTCATTCACAATGATGTCGTAATATATGTACTGTACAAAATTGTACTAAAATAGAGATGGGATGTTACAAAAAATGTGGAATTGCCAATGAGAAAGGAAAAAAAAACCCACCCTGCACAGTGGAGTACTCAAGTTTTGTAAAAGTCCCACTTTGGGAGCCATATTTGAACCATTTCAAAGAAGAAGTAAATTACTAATAACAATGACTGGTTATTTTTTTTTTATTTTTTCTTGGGTCTTAAGTTCATCGTAATTGTATCAATATTGAAAGAAACGAAATTTCAGAAAATATACTCTTTAATTTCAATTTATATATTAACGAATTTTCAATATTTATTTCATTTATTCAAATTTATATGGAAGTCTTTTAAAATAATACTTTACTTCAATAGATTTAACCAAAAATGCTTGCTCTTAAATACAATTTTATTGGTTTTTTGGATTTTTGTAAGACTCTCAGGTTGGGCGCCATATTTAAACAACTTTAAAGAAGTAGCAAAATTTAATTATAGTTATAGTAACTTAGAACGAAATGTTCCTGACATACTGGATCTAATATAAAAACCAAAGAAATTTAAAAAATCAACTCGATAATAGTAGTTCCATTATTACTTAGACCCAGCATAACGGACAATTTTAATCGAATTACTTAGTCTATGTTAGTTATAATTGATTTACAAATTGTAGCATTTGACAAATTTTGTTAATGGTAAAATATTTGTAGGGACAATTGTAAAATTTAGCTATGAAACTAACTCAGCCAACGAACATTTTCCGATGGTCCCGAATCCTTTGAAACATTGTTTAACTTTCATTATCAACATTTTTAATAATTTAAAGGCAAACTCAAAAAATTTGTCAGCTACTTTATGACAGTTGCTTGTGTAGTAATCAGTATCTGTTATTTTTAACTGTTATTACAGTTGAATTTTAATATAAAAACTGACAACTAACGAAAATTACTGAATAACTAAGTATTAAAACAGAATTCTTGCATTTTTTTTTTAGCTAAAAAAAACATTTTTACAAAATCTATGAATTTTTTTATTTTTTAAATAACTTTTTTATTTAGTTACAACTACTACTTCTTGGTAATTAATTTTTCAAGCCCAAGGTAAATTTTATAAAAGAAAATATTTATTTTAAATCCAATATTTCGCTATCTCAATAGATAGCTTCTTCAGGGATTTTTTTTCTTATATTAATTTTTTTAAAAATTAAAATAAGGAATAATGAAAAAGAAAAAATAAATATTTTTTTTATAAAATTGACCTTGGGCTTGAAAAATTATTTACCAAGAACTAATATTAAAAAGGTCGAAGAAATTAAACTGAATAATTTAGTTACAACTATTTTATTTAGTTATTTTAAACATAAAAAATTTTGTTAATTTTTTTAAAATTATTTATTTGTTTATAATTGTTATTATTTATATATTCTGAGATTTCAAAGCAAAATCAGAAAATTTATGGTCAATGCATAATAACGTTATAAATGTAATATCGTTTGGAATTTTGATTTTAAATCGGATGAAGTTTTTTTTTTTTTTTTTTGTAAACGAAAGAAAAAATTTGTTTTTTTATTCAAATATATTTTTATAATGTCGAAAAAAAATTACTGCAAAAAAGTAATTTTTACCTTTTTCTTCAGTTGTTTCAAACTGTTTGTAGCAAAAAATTTGTTAGTTAATTTTACTGCATTTGTTGATTGTTTTTTCAAACAGTTAAAAATAACAACTAATTGTATATACTTTTGTTTTAACTGTCATTTTCAGTAGAATCTACGGACAAACTTTTTTAGGTTTATGTTTTAGAAATTATAAAAACAAAAGCATATGTCCTTTGCACGCGTTTCATTGGTTTAAGTTTAAGTTTTATTTTTATCTATTCAGTTTTATAATTACATTTTCTATTGCATCTATCAAAATTCATGTGTGTTCAAAACAAACATTTCTCATATTCACTTTTATGTCATAACAGAGAGGGAGGTAAAACACTCTGTATAAAAAGCAGAAACCCCCTACTAAAAATTTGTTAAAAAGAACCCGGCAGAAAAAACTGCTGAAATCAGTAGGTTGTGTTTGCTAAATATTAGTAAGATAATAATAAAAAAATATAAAACTGTTAAATCTACAAAGTTTTAGTTGAATTTTTGTTAATACCAAACGACAAATTTTGCTGAATATTAGTAGACAAAAAAAAAACAGCAACTGTTATATCTACAAAATTTAAGAAGTATTAATTAAATGCAAATAACATTGTGTCTTGCTCAATCAAATATAAATATTAGTACACGGACAAGAAATCATAGATAAATTTATTATTATATCGTTTTTGAATTAACTTCTTAGTTTTTACAAAGATTTTCAAATTAATTATGATTCTTATTAAAGTAATTATGATTCTACTTAAATTAAATTTTATCGACATTTTATAGTATTAATTGTTCAACATTTTTCAGTCTCATTCTGAACCACCACCCACAAGTTCTCATGATTTTATCGAGGAAATCGATATACGAAATTCCTTTTTCTCACAGTTAATAAATTGATTACCCCAATTAGTTTTTTTGTTCATCTATCAATAGTCACCAGAAGGGTGTACACAGAGAGAAAACAATTAAAATTAAATTAATTATTATGCTCGTATCATATTCAAATTAACTTTATATTTTTCTACGAGCATTTTTAAATTTAATATGAATTCATTAATTAATTAATTAATTAATTAATTAATTAAGATTAATCTTATTAAAGTAAAGGTGATTCTAGTCAAAATAATATTTTTCGTTTTTGAATTGTCAACATTTCAAATTTTGTTTTTGCACTTGAATATTTTTAAATTTTAATTAAAAAGGAAGCAAAATTGGTATGATTCCAAAACTATTTTCTATTTGATGAAATGTTTTTTCTATTTGATATTAAAATATTTTTTCGTTATTCGCATAAAAATAAAATTTTTAAAATATAACATTTTTTTATGTTGTTTTTAGTCTACTAACATTCAAAAAATTGTTACAAGATAAAATCTTATTTGCAATTAGCAACATAAATTCTCAATTGCAATTAAAATAAAAAACTAGTTCAAAACTAACAAACATTTTTTATATTAACAAATTTTTTCTTGCTGTTTTTATCTTTGGTTAGGTTAAAAAAAACAAATCGACTCATGTCCTAAAAAAGCACTTACACTTAAGTCGGAAAGACATTTATTTCTGGGCTTGCGAGCTACTGACTTCAGATCTTTTAAAAAAACCTTTGGCTTATTTAAGAATCAAGGAAGTCTCAAAACATGCAGGTTTCTGTTTAAATCTTACAAATATTTAGCAAACAAACTCAGATGATTTCAGAAAATTACAGACTTTTTTATATGGAGAAATGTCTCCACAGTTTCAGTCATAGCTTCTAAACGGCTCTACCGATTATGATATTATTTTAAGAAAAACTGCTCAGAACAATTAAAAGTATTTAAACTAAATGTATTAGGGAGCAATAGCCTGGCATTGTCATTTGTATTAGAGGCAGAATTGCCAATTATTCAATCCTCCTTGCACAGTGGGGCTAATCAACAAAGTTTTATTTAATTTCGAAAAATTCATTTTTTAACACTTTTCTACTTAGGTTGCACAATCATGATAATTTTTCGCTATATAATCTATAACAATTTTATTGTGTTGTCTTTCTTTGTATTTGTTTGCTAAATTCAGTTCAATTCTATAAAAAGCAATGTTTGTGCGGTAAATTTTGTTCGGAAATCCCAATATAAATTTAACGTTATTTTCGACCTTTTGTACATAGGTGCTATCATTTTATAGTGAATGTTCATGTTAACACCTTGCCGCACAAGCATAGCCAATATATGTATGTGTGTAAAAATGGGTACATTTTTTATATACCCCCGACCTTCTTCTACCTATTTGATATAATATTTGTTTCCCTGTTTGTTTTAAAATTTATTTACATCTTATTTACACATTTCAAATGTTTTGTTTTTTTTTTTTTGTAAACATAAATAGTATTAAATTGTTAATATCCTACAATCTATTTTAATCCAATTTTAAATACAAAACAAACAATATCAATAATGGGAACTGACTGCAGGCAATAATTGTAACATTCGTATACATATCGAAAAACCCGCTGACGGTAAACCAAGCAATATTGTACAAACAAAAACTTATTGAAAACAAAAAATAATCAACTTAAATTAAAATTCATTTGATTTTATATACTTTTCTTTACATTTTCTCTGTTATATTATTCACTTTTTAATTATTATGTAAAAATAATAGCTTTTTTTTATATTAAATCAAGTTGCCAACTATAAAAAATTATATTGCAATAATAACATAACAGCTAAATGCACCTACATACATTCCAAACCCATATTATCGATCATCATCATCATTATCTATCCATACATCCTTTCATGCATAAAAATTGTACATTCACTTGCACATACAAAATCCTTTTAACTGAAAATATTTTTGTTGTTCACCACCCATTATTCTCGTTATGACCACATATGGAGGAAGCCACAATAGACCACAAGTTATACACATCACAAACAGTACGAGTTTATTAAAAAACGCAATGAACTTGACACATTTTTAATTGGTTTGATTCACGTCAATATATCTCTCTGTCTGTATGTCTGGGGGTTGTTTTTGTTGTTGTGTGTTATGAATGCATGTTTCCAATAAGTTTTTAGTAAAAAATCCTTAAAATGTTATTACATATTTAAGATAGTTTTTAATTAAAAAAAAAAAAAACTAATAGAAATTTGTAAATTTGAATTGAGTTTAGGTTTAGCTTATCCACTTAGCACCTACCCTAAGTTCTCTCAAGGCTACTTATAAGTGAATGGCTAACAGCGCCTAAAGTTGGCAAAATGTTTGTATTGGCATCAAAAGCTTGAAAATTATGTTTAAAATTTAAAAAACGCGACACGGTTCCACCGCTGCGTTATTACCCTGCGGGAAAAAAGAGGTCAGTTGGGAATTGGGACCAGTCCCATGATAGGTGAAAACTGGACCGGTTCCGAAAATACATATCACGAGATAAGTAAAAAGAGGACCGGTTCCTAAAGTACCTATCACGTGACCGGTTTAAAAGTCATGACATGTTCTTTTATACCAGTCCTGTGACATGTCACAGAGGGCAATTGACCCCCTCCTAGGACAAGCCCATGTTAAAGTGACCGGTCCCTATCGCCGGTGACGTGACGTGTCAAGGGATATGTCCTTTTCCCGCAGGGTAAGTTTGATCATGAAATTTTTTTAGATACTCAGGCAGAAAAATACGATCGGCACAGTGTTGCCAAAGCGTCTGCGACGGTCGGTTATGTGTTGGCATAACGTGGGAAAAACAATCTTGACAGTATTGTCCAGTTGGAGCGAACTTATGCCACCGATGTCATAAAATTCAGTAATTCAAAAATTTGAGGAACTCCAAATACCTTAAATTGAATAAAATTTCAAAAAGCAGCAATTCTGTTCGGACTCAAGACAGAAAAAAACAGAATCAGCTTAAGATATCAGCATAAAGCCAAAATTCAAAATTTTTTAAAGTTTTAAATTTGTTCATTTCATATCAAATAAAAGTTTAAGGGCGAGTAACTTATCTAATAAATAACCAGAGTAACTATGGTTAGTAGGCAGATCTAAGTCATCTAAGCCAATTGTAGTTGGGACTTTTGTCATAAACAATTCTTGTTTAAACGTGTAAAATCAGGGTAGTTTTAATCAATTTACTACGGCTGCCATGAAACTTTTTTTTTTTGCATATTTTGTCACCAAAAGTTTTATGAATTTTCAAAAGGAAATGAGTCGTCTCATAATGTCCAAGTCATGTACTTTCATGCATTTTTGGGGTGCAGCTACTAAAAGCCAATTTACACGGCGACTTTTTTGCATGCAATTATTGCGTGAAATTCCTGTTTGGTGGCGAACGGGGTAGAGAAGCAAGCGACATAACAAAAAAACAAGGGTTTCGTTCATGTTTTTTATTTTTTGTTTGCTTTTATCCTTGTTCAAGCCAATAGGCTACGGCTAAGAAAATAGATCTCAGGCCAGCGGTTTGCATTTCTGATGACAGCTCTGTAGTGCAAATTTCTAACTTTCTTAACGAATTCATTCGATTTCGTTAACTGACGTAATTGTCGGTTGGGTTCCGAAAAAGTTATTTTATTTTTAAATATTTGACAAGGGATGCCGCCAATAAAAGTTATTAATTTTCAATTTAAAAGGCTTGAAATTTAATGAAATAACGACAAACAAAAACCTTAATTTGAACTTCAGAAAAATTTATGTAGATAAGTTAACAATTTTCTTAACTACAAGTATCGGTAGAAAAAAGTTGGAGAATAACCTTTAACGAATTTTGTTGTTGATTATCGAATTCTGACAATGTAACTAACGAAATTTGTCGTTATAATTCACCGAATCGCACTACTAGATCCACATCATAGGCGACTGGATCGAGATACAGACTACATTTTACCGAAAGCGAACTTCCAGAATACTTTTGACGTTGTACCGACCAGAGCAGGCTAAGTCACTAATTCTAATCAGAGTGATTTTTTTCTGGCGTACTGGACATTTGTGCTAGTTCTATTTAATTCTCACTGTAATGCGATAGATCTAGGTGCGTTAGGAATTGTTAATTTAAAAATAGTTTTAGAATTAGACTATGAAACTTATGTGATTTTTAAATGAAAAATAATTATGGGATTTGTTACGTTCAAATATATAACTCTTGATATATTTATCACAGGTTGAGTCACAAATATCAAAATTGTATTTAGGTAAATGTTTGTATATACCTTTAGGAAAATTTAACTTTATGTAACTCTCCCTATCCTAAATATGGTAGAGTTGCATATTTCGATGTGACAACTTTTCATATAGCAACGGAATAACCCCATTAGTTTAGGTGAGTGATACAAATATATAATATTAGAGCTAGGAAGTTGAAATTCGGTATGTAGGTTCCTCCTCCGGCATATACATCCTTACAGAAGGAATTTCTAAAAATTCCTACAGGAAGGGGCAAAAAGGAGAAAAGTCTCCCCGTTGATAACCTGCCCACACCGATTTAGATAGAAATCTGAAATTTGAAATATAAATTACCTGGAGTAGGGTCTAACTCATTAATAAGGTACACTTTAGAATTTTAGCCAGGAACATTGTAATAATGGGGGTCTTCAGGCAATCCCGGGCTTTAGCCCGAGCAACATATTTCAACGCTAACAACGTAGTGGGCTCTGCCCTCTAGTATGTTTATATATATAAATTCTTAGGGGCCAGAATTACAATTTAAATTGATAAAATATTTATTATGCCAATGGAAATCCCCAAATCGGAGAAATAAGAAAAATTGCTAGAAGTATGGAAATGGAGAAAAATCTATAATCAAAATTTACGTAAAAAAGAGTTTACAATTTTCAATGGAAAAAAACGTATTTTAAAAGAAAACTGAAATAAAGGCGCACAAGAAAAAAGTTGCTTTGCTCCCGTAGAAGAGTCCAATAACCTGTCCAATTTCAGTTTTTTTACACGTAACAAGCGATACATTACCCTTTCATATAAATAGAACAATTCTGCAAATGTTTCCATAAATTTCCCGTAGGTCCCCATACTCTAAAGTCAACATAACATGTAAATATATTATTTAGTCTATCATTCATATCACATAAAAACCTTATGCAAGTTTAAATTTATATTCATTCAAAACGTTTAATTTCAAATATTTATTTATTAAGAAATAAAAAAAATAACAAATATTTATATAATTTTATTTATAAAAAAATTAAATAAAATATATTCTATATAAATATATCAATCGGTCGATTAATTAATCACACATACAGAAAATACATACATAGTATTTTATTTATTTACATAATAAAATATTCCTTTAGATATTTTTATTATTATCAATTAATTAAATATGTTAATGCACGTACATTCACAGTTTAGTTTTTTTAGTTTTTTTCCAAAAATTTTTCTCTAAACAAAAATTTAATTTGTTTACTAAATTTATTTGAAACTTATTTATATTTCCGTACAGATGATGATTCTGGTGAAAAATCTGTATCAGTATTATTAAATGGTGAAGAATCAGAATTGATATTTATTGATCATCCTTATGCAGAAATGGCGGTAAGATTTGAATGAAGAAAAAAAAAACCCCATTTAATTATATTAAATGTTAATGAATAAAATTTATTTATTTTGCTTTTAGCCCGATGATTGTTTAAGTAATTATGATCCTCATGGTTATTGTGTTATATATTCAGCGGCCGATCGTAGTAGTTTTACTGTGGCCGAACATATATTACAAGCTTTATGGACTAATCAAAATATTGCCCAAAAAGCGGTTATTTTAGTAGCAAATAAGGCTGATCTGGCTAGAAGTCGTTTAGTGAGTGCTGAAGGTAAGTTTTTTTTTTTTTTTTTGTATGTACTATAAGGAATTATATTAAATTTGGAATGGTTTTATATGAAAACAAGTAAAAAGGCTGTGCCTAATCTTTGAATACCCTCCACCAATATCCTAAAAAATATGTTCTCTACTGTTTTTGATACAAATAATGTAAAAAAACTTTTGAAGTAAAATTATGGAGGTGAAAAAAAATGTTTGAGGTGAAAAACTTTTTTTAATGATAGACAAAATTTTTGTGGAAAAAATTTTATGACGAATAAATTTTTTGTGGTGAAAAAAAATTTTAGTGGTAAAAAAAATTTTTTAAGTGAAAAATATTTGAGGTGAATACAAAATATTATTAATTTCTAAGCGACTGCTGAAAAAATATGAGAAAATATATTATGTACCAGTCGCTACAATAAAATTTTACTTAAACCTAGCAAAAACAGGGTTTCAACTACTTACCAGCCCATTTACTCGCTTAATTACTTTTGTTCGCGATGACCCCAAAAGTAATGAGTGGTCATTACCTTCTCACTTATAAAAAACACAAAGTAATGGGTGGTCACTACCCTCTCGCTTATGAACAACCAAAAACAATGAGTTCCCATTACTTTTTGGGCATCGCCAATACACTAATTTGTATGGACAATTTAGAGGTACCTTCACATTTTCACTCATAACTTTTTAACCGGTGGACCGATTTTGCTCATTTTTGCTCAATAGCAAACTGCTAGGGATCCTCCCTAGCAATAATAGGTAAAAACTAAGACCCCATTGTGCTTCTTCGCGTCGTGATCGCCATTTCAACAGACATCAGCCAGACATCGCTAAATCGACTTAAAATTGCATAAGGATCACGAATATATATACTTTATGGGGTCTTAGACCTATATTTCGACATGTTATAAACGGAATGACAAACTGATATATACCCTTACCATATATGGTGGAGGATATAACTAGTAAAAAGATTAAGTCGGGCATGCCGACTATATGACACCTTACACCAATTATAATTTCGATCACAATTCGGGATGAGGTCCAAATTCCGGGAAGAGTCCTTATCCTCTGTTTAGTTCGGAAATATAGAACGAAATTGTCTAAAAATTTATTTTATCAAATACCGGGAAGGTAGGCTTATATGGGGACTAGGTCCAAATATGGTCCTATTTAACATTTACAATCAAAATTCCTACACTCAAAATTATACGACTGTGGTTTTACAGAAATTATCTCCTATTGTCGGCCTAATATAACGTTTAGACAGCGAAATTTATCTGCTTGATTAAAATTTATCTACTTTTTAATCTTTATCATTTAAAAATGCTTTTTTGACAGTTAAAAGTTTAATTTTACAATAAAAAGTTTAACTTTGTCAGCTAAAATGACAAGTTGGCGGAAAAAGCAATCCGTCATAAGGCAAACATGAATAATATCAGTGTTAGCAAAAAATTTGTCGGCAGCGCGAAAATATGTTTAATGTTAATTTGACTTTGTGTGTTTCTAAATGTTGTAAAGTACCGTTATAATAAAACACAGAGTTGTGCACAATTAGTAGTATGAATTACAGAGTCATTTAAAAGTAATACCCAGCTTAAATGTAGGATTACCCGTTAGTCAAACAGATTAAAATATGATCTAATCGACTTGTTTAGTACTCGAAAGGCAATTAATCCGACTTTTACTAGATTAACTTTTCTGGGTAAATTGTTTATAACTGTTACCACCCATTTTAAAATATGGATTTAACCGAGCTTGATCACGATCAACAATAAACAAATATCTGAAAGTTAACACAAACTGAAACTTAAAAATTTCAAATTTATATGAAACTTGGCTTTTTTAACTATAAGTTTGTTCTAGGTTTAGTTTATTTTTACTAGCTTAATTTTTCTGAGTAAATTGGGTATAAATGTGGCATTAGCTGTGTTTATGTGGCAAGCTATCAAAGTAGGTTTATGTCTTTCCCATGTAAATTTGACATAAACCAAAGTTAAGTCTTAACGCTTAACCACAGACTACCCAAACAGGACACAACTGATTGAATAAAAATGGAGACTAGAAAATTAGTAAATGGAAAATGTCAAAATTGCAGTGATACACAGAAAGGGATGGATATACATATAAAAAAATATGTACCATACAATTTATATGGAGTTTTTTTTATCTCGTTTTGTAAATCACTGCAATGTCAAAATAACCATACGGTTCGAGAATTCTTGTTTGACATATGTCATTGGTAACCTGTCTATGTAGCCTGCACGCTAAACTTTACTTATGTCAAATTTGTATGGAAATGACTGAAACCAACCCATAAATCGATATGTTACAAATCGAAATACAAATTACTCACCTATGATAAAGAGATTTATAAAATCAACATTTAAATATATCGAAACTTTAAATATATGTATGTATTTTTAATTTTACAGAGGGTAAAGCTATGGCCACAGCATATGATTGTAAATTTATAGAAACATCAGTGGGTATCAATCACAATGTAGACGAGTTATTAGTGGGTTTATTGTCGCAAATTCGCTTGAAATTAGAAAATCCCGAAAAATCAAGGTATGAACAATTATACGAGTTATAAAATTGTCAATGAAAATTTAATTAATATCAACATTTTTTAAACAGGGATATGTTTAGGAAACGTTCTATAAGAAAATCAAAGAGACGAGCTTGTTCTCCCCTAAGTGGAGCTTGTTTAACAGGTGGCACAAATCCTAATACACCTATGGGTAATTTAAACAATGTGATTTCAGATGTTAATACACCGCCTGGAAGTGCTCAAAGCAGGTAATGAATAATTATGAAATTTTTATTAATTAATTAAAAAAAAAAAACTAATTCAATTTATTATCAATTTGTTTAGCCCCCGAAAATATCGTGGTTCCCGCACTTCTACCAGTTTAAAAGTAAAAGGTTTACTAGGTCGTGTCTGGGCTAGAGATTCAAAATCAAAAAGCTGTGAAAATCTACATGTTTTGTAAATGAAATGAACTGAAAAAAGAAAAGAGAAGTGATTCATTTTCATATTTTTTAATACAAGACAAAAAAGTATTACCCTCATCATGAACTGTAACAACAGTTTTATAATTTACCTAAGTTTAATTTAGTTAATATTTAATTTACCTAAGTTAGCTACTTTTTTACAAAATTAAATTACAGAAAAAATCAAAAAACTATTATTATTTAAGTTTAATATTATTAGTAAGTTTTACTATAAAGCAAAACGGTAACTAAAATAAATTTGTTTGAAACTACAAAATAAAAAAAAAACATCCTTTTAAAATGGGTCCACATTAGAATGAATAGGGTAAAATACCATATTAACTATTTAATAATATAACTTATACATGTATACATTGTTTTTTTTTTATTATTATTATAAATAGATGTTTAAAAAAATTTTTGTCAAGAAAAAAATTTTCACTTTTTTGTAAAAAGTAAGCAAATTATTTCAAAATCTAAATGTTGTCAATGTGAAATTTTTAAAATTCCTCCCATTTTTCCCTGTTTAAAGATGTATTTAATAATGAAATTTTTATAAAAGACATTATAGTAAATATTTTAAATATTTGTCAAAAACAAAAAAAATATATATATATAAAAAACATGAGTTGAAACACTCGTATTTAAGAAAAAAAAGCAATATTTAAAGAATGTATTCCAATTTAATTGTTGTAAGAATTAATTAAAGAAAAAATTTCAAATCAAACAAAAATATAAAATAAATTTTGTAAATGTTTATTAAACAGAGTTTACAATGTGGAATATTAATAGCTTCGTAAATAAAAACCTTTTTTACAACTATCAACATGCTTGACAACATGCTTGACAAACATGAAAATTGTTTTGACATACACCATCAAGCATTTTGGATGATTTTCATAAAAAAAATATATTATTTTATATACTTTATACGCCAAGAAATTTCGTTTTCATTCAACATGTTTGTCAATCCATCGAATAAGACATTACACTGTCAAATTCATACAGTCTACGGGCCGCTTATCACATTTTATTAAAGTATTTTAAAGTTGGTTTTAATTTACCACTTTCAAAATACGAATACACAGAAAAAATTTTGGTAAGCGTAGGAACTAAAAAATATTTTTCATTATGCAAAAAAGAAGAAACATTATTAGTCGTTATGCTATCAATAATTTGCCATTATTTATTTTTTCAGAGTATTTGAATTTTAAAAGTAGGAAACAAAAAGCAAATCAGATACTTAAAACAAAATGTGATGATAAAAAAATGGCTTTAATACACATTAAGTTTAATATTTTTTTTAAAGAAAATCGCACATTAAAGAAACGCATTTATAATTAAAAAATATATATACTATTTCTATAAATATTGTAAATTCTGTTTAATACATTTAAATGTTCTTAATTATTATTTTTTATTTATGGCATTATACATATACTTAAAAAACCTATTCGCAAAAAAAATATTTGTCAAAAGATTGGTAATTAAAAACTTATTAAATTTTCCAAAGTTTTGAATTTATTTGGACTGAGCTAATTTTAGCAAACTTTTTTCAAAATATTTTTACTACGTACAATATACAGTGTTGGGCAAAATATTTACTAAATTTATTTGAGAGTTGGTGCGAAGTACTTTAGGCTCTTTAATAGAATATATTATAAAAATACAGTTTTTCTATTTAAAAAGTTTTATGGTTTTATTGATTTTTTTTTATTTCTTGTGATTTTATGAATTCACTGGTAAATAATTTTTTCTGTGAAAAAATTTCACACGAACTTTAATCGGCTCAAATCGAAATTTACTACATGGTACTTTGGCAAATTGTTTTTCGCGTGAAAAAAATTCACTCGATTCTCAAATGCTTCAAATCATAATTTAAATTGGAAAACTTGAAATTTTTTTATTTTATAAAAAAAACACAATTGCAATAAACTCATCGCAAATAAAAAATAAATTAAATTTGAGTGAATTCAAATTGTACACAATTTTCAATTTGAATCTTATTTTTGTGAAAAATCATATTCTTATTTGAAGTATTACACTTTTTTCACTTGAAATCGCAACAACTTACTGTGCTTAGAAATTAATAATTTGAATTTTATAAGTAAGACACAAGCATAATAGACAAAAAATATCACTTTTTCACTACACTTTAAAAAAAAAAAGACTTGAACTAAAAATTAATCCAAAATTTCTTTCAAAATAGTTTAAAAATTTTCCTCAATTTAAGTAAAATTTTATTAAAACTTCGAAAAATTTTCTTAAAATGAATAAAAATTCCTATGGGTAAAAACAAAATAGTTTATATATTCAGAAATACTTCATACCTTTCTTAAATAATATTTCTTGATTGCTAAAAGTGCCATAAAATAAACTTATGACATTTTGTATGATATTTTGTATTTTTGCAAAAATTTCGTTAATTTAGTTAATTAAAGAAGACAAAGGACCCCAGTATTCTTTAGCCATAGATGCCGTGTGGCACTTAGGGCTTCCCTTTTTGTAGTTCTCTCAAGCAGAACCGTTAATTAACTACGAAAAGGATCTGATTTTGTCACAATTTATTACGTTTCAGGATATCCTGCAGTACATTTTTTAAATTTATTTACCTTTTTGCTAATAAAATTTAATTTATATTTTAAATACATGAGTTTAGTATAATTCAAATTAATTTAAAAACAAAAATGTATAGCAAAAAGCTTGTTAAGAGCAGTGTCCTCACAAAGCAGAAGTCCTCCAAAAGTGGAAAAAGTTGAAAAGAAGTTGTTTCTATTAAAAAATATTTTTCTGTGTGTATATTTTATTAAAATTTTATATATTTTATCACTAATAGTAAAGTACATTTATTTTGCTTAATTTCATTAAAATCCGCTTACCCGTTATGGAGGTAATTATCAATGTCTTCCAATAAGGTTAAATATTATTGTAAATTTTTTCAAAATTTTTGAAAGGGCTTAATAATTGTAGAAAATCTATAGAATAAATTTTGAAAATTATCTCCTCTAAGCAGTTTATTAACATTTCATAATTTTGCCTAATTTTTAATTTCCTGTATAACTTTGCTCGACACTGTATATTTACGATTTTATGGAAGTTATTGCAAGTCATGTTTTATTTGAGTTTACAAAATATTATATAAAATTGACAATGGCTGTGGTCAGAAGATACAGTTTATTAGTCAACAGTTCCACAACAGTTTTACAACTATCTGCTAAAAAAAAAACTGATTATTAAGCGCTGAGTTTTACTGTTCAGTTAGCGCTGTTATGCTAGATAGTGTAAAAAATGTATGCTACTCTTAATAATTAATAATTTTTTATTCTTTTTTTAACAAATATAATTTTAAAGTAAAATTTAAAAAAAAATATTATTTAAAACCTGAAAAGAACATCGTTTTAAGCAGAAAAAGTAGTCAGTAGTAGCGCTACAAGTAACCGGTATCAGTATCAGGTTTTTCTTCTGACTAACATCATTGTTGAAAAAAAATAATGTTATTTAATTTTTTTTTCTTTAAATTTAATTTATTTAAAACAAATTCATATAGTTAAGTAAATATTAGATGAAGGGACCATAAAAACAAATAAAATGATACTAATGATCAAAAGTTAAACACGTTTAACACCAAACAAAAACTGTAGACAACAACTAACACTAGACGTTCGTTCGTTGGTCCAGTTATTAGATAGTAATAATAATTACATTATTATACTCTGCACTATTTTAAGAATTTAACAAAAACAATTTATATTTTAAAAGAAAATAAAAATAATAAAACTCAATCAAAGTAAATAATAATTTAATTGTGAAAATAAGATTCCACAAACGAAAGTTGATAGTTTATGGTCCTTCGGTGGACCTTATCATTCATATCCTATCATTCATATCATATTTCCTAGTATTGGGGTATGCAATGTCATTTTCAAAAGAAAATTATTGAAAATTTGACAATTCGTATCTGCAATACTGGAAAATAATATATTTTTAAGTGTGAACAGGGATGATTAACGTGTGAATCGACCTTTACCTTTTCAAGGGTTTTTATTCAAATATTTTGAAAAACTGAAAAATATATAGCAAACTCTTTTAAAATTTTCAGATAAAAACCCTAAAAAAAAGTACTGATAAAAATAGATAAATTCAAGTACAATATAAATTTTTTTCTAATTTTCAATTTTAACTTTTCATCTTAAAAATAGTGTAGAGTACAATAAAGTCGGAATATAGCTCGACTTTAGTTTATTAAATTTGTTTTTTTTTTATCAAAAAAATATATATATATATATTGCATCGGATTTAGATAAGTTTGTTATTAATATTAAAATTATAATAAAACGAAGTGACGAAAAAAAAAATTTGAAAACCCCAAAAATTTGATAACAGTTTTAAAACTGTTTCATATAAAATATCTTTGTGTAAATGTCGATTTAAATGCATATTTATATTACACAATTAACTAAAACATGCTGCACAATGGAATTTCATTATAAACTAACAAAAAAAAATCAAATAAATTAATAAAAAGATTAAAAAAAAGTTCTTAATATTTGTACACGTATAAATGCAGGCATATTATGCATAAAAATAAAAAAATAATTATAATTATTCATATAAAGAATATGTTATTTTTTCATGTTTAAAAAAAAATGCAATTAAAAGAATTTTTCGTAGGATTAAAACCCGTTTTTTCCTTAATTAGAGTCCAGTATTGTCATAATTATTAATTATTATATTTATTATATGTAATTATCGTTGAAAAACATTTTTTTGGATACTTGTAGTAATAAATATACACAAAAATTTATTTACATATTTAAAAAAATAAAAATTTGGTATTTTTTCTTTTAATATTTACGATTTTTTAAAAATATTTTACTTTAGTAGGACAGGTTGTTTAAAAATTTCTGACAGTAAGTTGTTTGGGTTTCAGGTGAAAAAATGTGTTATAATCCATAAGGGTATTCATTTCAAAAAATTTTTTTGTTAGAAAATGAAAAATTACACTCTTATTGAATTGTCAAAAAAAAGAAAATAAGCTGTCAATGATGCGACAATAATTAATATTGTTTTCAAGATGCCGAATATAAGTGTTAAAAATGAATTGATTGATTGATTATTTAATTACTGCATTTTTAATGGAAATTGATAATATTTATGAAAATATCGGTATATAAAGATAATTTCTCCAAAAAAAAACAATACAATATAAATTTTGAAATATTATTTTTTAGAAACTTTTACATCAGATGATGATTTAGTAACTAAAGAAATGGCAGACAATTCGGTGAAAGAATTAATCATTTTTTATGATGATTTGAGCGTAGTGATGTTTTTGCATCGTGGAATCGAGTACTTCGTTCCCAAATCTAAGGTATGGTATGAGGATATTCTTTCCCAGTTCGATGACAACCGATTTCGTCAGCAGAAAGTGCAAGCATTTTAAAATGGCAACAATTTTAAGTATTGGAGATATCAAAACGAGTATTTCGGGCGTTTCTGGAACTTCAAAATAAATTAATTTTTTGACTCGATAGAGACGTAAGAGACGGTTAGTTAGTGAATTGCCGCACTGTATTGGCTACGTAGATGGCATATAATTTAAATTGGCCGTGATACCTATTCATAACCCTTTGGATAAGTTTTTTTCATAGAACTCATTTTTAATTTTGTCTTCTTAAAAAATGACGATTGAATTAAACGAGAAAAAATCTAATTTGAAAAATAAATGTCACACTTGATTTTTAAGATCATAGTTGTATAATTCAGGGTTTTACAAAAAGAGAAGTAATTTTTTGTACTTTGAAATACAAATTAACGATTTTCTTAAAAGTGGCAACATCATTTCGTTTGACGTTTATATTGCAATATTACAACTTTTATTGCAGATTTTTTTACATTTGGTTATAGTTTATTAAAAATAAAACTTTTGGTGGAAATTTTGTTCCTTGTGTTTGTCGTAACAAAAGTTGCATTTTACCACTTTTCCATTTTTCCAACCACAAAAAAAAATGAAAATACCCTTCATGTATAAAAAAAAGATTTTTCACGATGAATTTCATGTGAAAATTTTAAACGGGGTTGAATGTCGTTTATGACGGACCGAAATCGGATCGTAAACGTAACGTATTGTTTGTTAGGAATTCATTTATAAATTTTGAATTTTTTGTTAATAACAAACTGTAGGAAAACAGACCAGAAACGGATTCATTCGTCATTGACGTACTTTTAACGAATTCAAATCTGAAATCCGTTTTCTGGTCTGTATCAGAGAACTGCAAATGCTGATTGCAAAACGTTCATACGCAATCAACACAAAAATAAATATGTGTTTGCGTTCAAACGTTAAATATATCCCAACACATATATTTGTTGATGATTTTAAATCAATCAAACGACGTGCAAATTGTTGTCACTAATTTATAATCATCGGTCGTTTTTATACCATTGATTTTATTTTGTTCGTTTAAGTCAACAATAATTATTTTGATGTAGAATAAATCAGAAAAAGCAATAAATAAAGCGTAAGTGTGTATTCATAATTAAAACAAAATAGTTTCTTATCTATAAAAAGGGGGTGGTTTTGTAGAAACACATTTCATAAATTAGGGTGGGTCTAAAATTCGTTTTTTTAGAATTTTTATTAGTAATACCAAATATATTGTTCTTTGTGAATTTTTTTTTTTTAATTTAGGTCGATATCTCAGGCTCTCCCAATCCGGTTAAAGTTAAATATTGCCTAATTTTCCAATCAAAATAGAAGAAAAAAAATTTAGACAATATATAAATTTTTCCGGATTAGGCAAGCCTGAGATATCGACCTAAATTTTTTTTCCAAAAATATATTTTTATTTTACAAAGAAGAATATTTTTAGTATTGTATTACTAATAAAAATTCGAAAAAACGGATTTAAGTTCCACCATAATGTACACAACATCATTTATGAAATGTGTTTCTATTTTGTTTTGATTATGATTACACTCATACGCGCTGTTTGTAGTTTTTTCTGATTTATTCAACGCTGACTTTTTGTTAAGTGATTACATTTGCATAAAACATAATCGAGAGATGATTCGAAAATCTGTGGTACATAAAAAATAAAAATTTCTCTGTGTATCGTATTAAGACGCTCTTGTAAGATGACACATAAAAAAATGATCTCCACTTAATACAAAATAAATAAATTAGTTAATATATATGTACATATGTATATTTATTTTATTGTAAAAGATTTACGTTAACAATAGATTCATTATTTCTTTTTTAACATTCTTCTTCTTAGTTTCTTCCATGCGTTTTAACATGGCTGCTACTAGCTCGCCAAATATATCATCTTCACAACGGCTGGGTGACACTTCCTTTTTAACTTGGTCCCTTTTAGACTCTTCTTTTTTACTTTCCTCCTTGTTAGGATCTTCTTTTTTAGGTTCTTCTTTCTTAGGTTCTTCTTTCCTAGATTCTTCTTCTAGATTCTTAGGTTCCTCCTTTTTGGACTCTTCTTTGCCAATAACAAATATTTTCGGCTTAGTTGCATTTTCGTTTTTTATATCTGCATTTGGTTCCAATGATTTATCCAATTTCTTTTTTTCTATTTCTATAGTAGATTTTGCACTAGCAATTTGAATTTTTTTAATATTAGGCCTTTCCTTTATATCTTTTGGTTTATCTTTATTTGTATTAAGTGTTTCTACACGTTGTATAATCATATTAGAAGGCGCTTTAACCTTATCTTGTCTGACAGTCACTAAAGCTTTACTAGGTTTTTGAATTTCTGTTTGCGATTTTGAAATTTCTTTATCTGGCGTGGATTTTTTAGTTTTCGGTTCTTTTCTTTTATTCTCAACTTCATCCAACTCCATAAAAACATATTCTTCTTCATCTTGTTGTCTTTCATTTAGATCTCCTTCAGTTATAATAAATTCTGGCCAATCACCTCCTTGAACATGTTTTTCCGTCTTACGTGGCAGGAAATTCATTTTAGGAGCATATTTAAAGTTGACATCGTTTTGGTAACGTTGTACCAGAGAATACCAACGTATTCTTAAATGTTGTTCTTTAATGAAGAAAAAAATAATTTTTGGCTTATATACAGTTTATGAGCAGCCCCCCAAAATACATGAAACTTGGTCCATTGACTTTTTGGTCAATAAATGAACCTTTAAAAATAATGTATAACAAGTTAAATTCGGCTGTGCCGAATGTATGTATACCCCCAATATCCTAAAAAATATTCTCTACTGTTTTTGATACAAATAATGTAAAAAACTTTTGAAGTAAAATTATGGAGGTGAAAAAAAATTTTGAGGCGAAAAACTTTTTTGGATGCGAAAACAAATTTTTTGGCTAAAAAAATTTTTTAAGGTAAAAACAAAATTTTTTAAGGTAAAAAAAATTTTAGTGTAAAAAAATTTTTTGAGGTGAATGCAAAATATTATTCATTTGTAAGCGACTGGTAAAAAATATTAAAAAATATATTATGTATCAGTCGCTACTATGAAATTGCACTAAAATAAACCAATTTGTATGGAAAATTTAAAGGCACCTTCACAATTTCACTCATTATTTATTAACCGATTTTGCTCATTTTCAATAGCAAACTGCTCGGAGGATGTCCAATAAACTGGGTAAAAAAAGGCACCCCCGCTTGCGTCTTCGCGTCGTTATCGCCATTTCAAGAGGGTAAAAAATTAAGCAAAAATATACTACATTTTCCATTATAATATAGCTGATTTTGTTTGTAAATAATACAGCTCTAGGTTTATGTTTTATAAATCCAGTGCCCAGAATAACATTGAAAGTGGACGGTAATCGTCGCTAGTGTTATAGAAAATGGGCACAGGCTATATGCTGATGAACGGAAATTTTTTTGTCTTTTATAGACTGAACGGTAAAAAATTTTATTTAAAATGAAGTTATTTTAAATCACTGAATGGGAAATTTCTTTAACCACTGAACGCTTGATTGAAATCATACTTGGGACTAGTTAATTTAATAGTCCAATTAATTCACGATTTTTTGGCATTACCATTGTTTTTGTCAATGCTTTTTATAGAATATTTTTCATTGCCAATGGTTATTATTTAAAATTTCATTATTTATTAACTATTAAGGCCTCAATGGAAAAATTTTTACTCATAAATGCGTATTTTTATTTCTTATATATAAAATTTGCTAAAATTAAAAAAACGTACAAGGTAAAACGTATAACAAAAAACAAAAAAAATTCATACCAGGTCTGTTCACCAATAAAATGTGTTTTGTAAAAAAAATAATTTTTCTTTATTTGAAACTACTTTTTTAGGCATTGGTTTGATTTCATTACAATTACTTTGAACAATGACAATTAAAGAAATACAATTTGCATTGAATGGTAATGATTTTTTTACAAAAGTAATGTCAATTAAATTTTAATGCCAAAGAAAAATTCCCAAGTATAAGTGAAATGAATTAATTCTGTTACTAAACTGTTACAATACAATTATTTTATATATAATTTGAACGGGGTTAAATGCGAATTATATCCAATCAAAATGATTAGTAATTTTGGATATAATTCGTTAAATTTAAATTTAGAATTCAAAAACTGAATAAACATAATAAAATCCCAAAGTTATTAATGATAAAAGACTTTACACCCTTTTTGTTTTTCAACTAATTAAGCAAATCTCACTTTGAAATTTGCTTTGCAGAAGCCGCTAAGCTGTCTTCCACAGAAAACCCATAAGACCGGCCAAAGGCTGGTTACACTGATCGACTTTACACACCAATAATTCATCGAATAAAAAATAAAAATTACTATAAAGTGAATATTTCCAAGTTTGCGCCTAAAACCCTTTTTAATTTTAAGAGCTAAAAGAGTTCATGTCGTATTTTAAACGATAGCATGAAGTGGTGTCCTTTATGGACACCTCGTCTATTCATTACCTTTTATATTTAATTTTTCAGCTAATAGTTTCCAGACTTGACATCTTTCTTCCAAAGAACTGTGTAAACCAAATAGAGCTGGTTGTTGACGAACCGCCTCTATAATTTTAGTATTTAAATCCATTTTTTGCAGAAACTTAAAAATGTAAAAACTGTAAAATGTAAATAACTAACAGTGTTATCAATTTGGAAATTTTCTAGCTAGATTTGGTGTTTTTTATGCCGGTAATACAAAATAATATATATATAGTCAATTTATACTGCAAAGTTTGTTTTAGGTAAAAAGTAGATAATCTGCTAAAGCCCGTATGACACTTGTTAGATTTAATATTGACGAAAAATTGATGAATTTTCTTACAAAGTCGGCCCCAAATGTTCAAATTGTATTTGTTTACAAAATATAACGAAGTCAGGAAAGTAGGGATAGTCGTTTTCTTTAAAAGTAGTTACAGATATGGATAAAATATTCGAAAAAAACAAACCTATAATTCGTCTACAATCTATACTGCAAGTAAACGTATGTCGGCACTCACGCTGTGTTATTAGTAAATAAAGTATAATATGTATATAAAGTAATATTTTTTTTTTTTTAATATCGTCCGACCTGCTTGATGGTGAATGACACAACAATTTTCATGATTGTCAAGAATGGTAAACAGCATGCTTGTTAAGCTGGCCACACATGGTAAATTTGTGCGTGTGATTTGTTCGTGTCCGGCGTCTTGTTACATGTTAATGGGGCTGTGCGCAAACAAAACTTTCAATTCCTTGTGATTTTTCATTTTTATTTACAATGAGACGACAAAGTGCATATATCGCGGAGATGGGTAGCAAGTTAAAAAATAGTTTATAGTGTTCTGGAGTTGTAATTTTTATATTTTTTAATAATATTACATGATAACGACTATTTATTTTTAAAATCCAATCAATCGTTCACTTGCTCTTTTTAATTTTCCTTTTTGTTTTCTACACAAATATAAATTATCAAAACAGCAATTGCATCATCCGCTTCTCAATTCATGTTTTCTCTTTGAAGTTTAAGGTTATTGTGATTTGTTCGTTGTGTTTGGGGAAAAGGTACGCGAAGGAATCACAAATACAAACAGCCGACAAGCATGCTGTACAGCATGCTTGATAGTCTATGGGACGCTTTACAGCTAAAACACATAATAATCGCTATAAGCATTAGAAAGCGCTAGATTAGCGCTATGTCGGCAAAGGAGGTCGGCAACCTTACAGACACCTGCGCTGAGCAAATTAATTGTTGCGGCTGAAGGTAATAATTGCGATGGTCGATAATTGATTGACAACAAACTTATTTGAAATCATAACAAATAGGAAATTTTTATCACTTCGCAGTGATAAAACTATTCAGAATCAGTACGAAGCCTATAAAAATAAATTGCTGTCAAACTGCAGACAGCAAAAATTAATGCTGCCGGCAGCTACTTCTTTTGATGCGGATAGTTCATTATACATTTCATAAAATGGATAAAATTTGAATTCAGCAAATAATAATAAATATTTCATAGAAATTGAAGGTTTAAATTATTCTTAATTTGTTCAAAACTTTTAAATAAATTCCTTAATTACCTATAAACATATGTAAAAAAAATTTACAGAATTTACTTAAACAAAAAGGGGTTGGACTTAACTTGTTGACGTAATCCAAAGTTAAGTGTTAACGTGACAAGACAAATTTGTTTGTAATGGCAAAAATCCAAAATTGACACAGCTATTATTTATTTTTATAAGCCAATTCCGGCTACAAAAATTAACGGCGGCTAAGTACAGCCGGCATTTAAGTATTCGCCGCAGGTCTCTGTAACCAAGTTTACTAAATACAAGCATCTGAAAAATCCGATAAGAAAAAAAATCCCAATTAACGCCTTAATTTTATAGAATTATATTGGAATTGACTTTTTATAATTGAATAAATTTCACAAGATTTCTTATTATGGTAAGTTTAATGTAAATAAACTTTGGAAACCAGTCTAAAAAGGCACAAATAAGAAGCAGTAAGAGAAAAACGACTGAAAAAAATAAAATCTGGATTCCACAACTCCCTCTAAAAGGAAAAACCACTAAAGAGAATAAGTAGAGTATTATCCAATAATATAGGTATAAAACATTTAATATAAATTAAGGTGCACCATGTATCCCTGGAGTTCGGCGAATTATTCACCGGTTGCAGGAGGTGGTGTTGGTATAATGGTAATTTGTCTATATTCGCTTAAATTTGGTCTTTATAATCATGCTTTTTTCGACGTAGCCATGGTTTTGGGCAGCACCATCTTATTTTAACTATAGTCTTCCTAATCACAATATATAAGTGCATTTACTTTTTGACAACTTATTGCAATAGCTAAATCCATCACGGGCGTGCAATCATACTGTCACTTAATGCTTAACCCTACAAAGTACTTGATGGGTCTTTAAGCAAATCCTTGGTCAGATTTGGGTTTTTCTGAGATGTACAACGGGTGTTTTCAATGGGCTATATATTAAAAGAATTACTATACATTAGGGTAATCGTGGTAGTTTAAAATGGTTTTTATGCTGTATTGGTTTCGGTTTTTTTTTTTTTTTGTGATTTGTTATTTTTTGTATACAGAATAACCCGATTTATATTATCTAATAACTCATATATCTTACAGTTTCCTTATAATTTTATAATAAACTGTATATATTCATATTTGAAATACATAATACCATCTTAAGGTACGTATGCACCTTGCAATATTATTTCCATTAAGTTGTGCATTATTTTAACACAAAATCATGGTTGGCTAGCAATACCTTTTCATTATAACGGTAGTTGTCTACCACGCTCAGATCAATACCGATACGAAAATTTGAAACCTGAGATTCCAATTGTGACATGTTTCTTCTAATATTACGGGTTTTTGTTCATAATAGTACATGTTAAATTTTGTTATATCTGCAAAATACGGTTATAAATCGGTGTTTCGGTAGTTTAGCCTTATTATAATGGTAGTTTAAGATATTTTATAAATAAACCGGTGAAATAGCTCAATAAAACCGGTTATACAAAAAGACACATGTCTTTAATGGAATCGCAATTTTAAAATTTTCTTATCGGTCTTATAACAGCTGTGGTTGCTAACTACCGTTATTATGAAAAGGTATTGAATGCCAACCATGCACAAAATATAACAACATTTATCATTCATTTTGGAGGAATATACCAATTCCTCATGTGCAAATCAAGATCGGGAATAACCTCATACATTTTTTTTTGTTTGCGCAATATGATCAAACGCTTTTTTATTTTTTTCTTTAATATATTGTTCAATCTTCCTATACACATTGATGATTTTTGCACAATATTAAAAGCTGAACAAGAATATTGCTTGGTGTAGGGGTACTTTTAATCCAAAGTAACATTCATGTAATTTTCATATTTTTTAATTCATTAATTGTACAAGGAAACTTGTTTAATAAACATATTTTTAATTTATTAAGCATTTGTAGACAGTTCCAAAATGTTTGCTTTAAAATTTCGCAAAGAAAAAAAGGTTTTAGCATTTGGGGGTTAAACAAGCTGGTTTTGATAACTGTAAAATAATATAAATATATACACACTGGCTAAAATATCAATATATCATAAAATACAACACAAACATACCCACCAATAGACATAGATTCATACATATGTAAAAAAATCTTCATATTTGTGTCCATGAATAAAATAATAGAATTACTATAATTAAATCTTTTATTTTTAATATATTTAAATGCTTTACTTTATCTTTTAGGCCATGCCGAGTAGCGTTGATGATCAAGAAAAGCTTTTAGCTGAAGCTATTAGTTCTGCGCGTAAACAGGCTTTTCAAATGAATCATTTTCTAGACAAAGAACGTATGTTGGATGCCTTAAAATGTGCCAGTGCCATGTTAAGTGAATTGCGTACTTCTATGCTGTCACCCAAAAGTTATTATGAATTATGTAAATTTTCTGCCAATCCTTTCATCTCGAAACATAAATGCAAATTTCTATTTTTTCTCTCTTTTAGACATGGTTATAACCGATGAATTATGTCATCTTGAATTTTATTTAAGTGAAAAGGCATCAAAAGAAACTGATCTTTATGAACTTGTCCAGTATTCGCACACCATTGTGCCACGTTTGTATTTACTCATTACCGTTGGTATTGTCTACATCAAAAATGATCATTCTTTAAAACGTAGTATTCTAAAGGATTTAGTGGAAATGTGTCGTGGTGTGCAACATCCTTTGCGGGGCCTCTTTTTACGCAATTATCTATTGCAGTGTACTCGTAACATTTTGCCAGATGTTGTAAAGGCAGATAATGAACATGAGGGCAATGTATACGATGCTATAGATTTTGTTTTAACCAATTTCGCTGAAATGAATAAATTATGGGTTCGCATGCAACATCAGGGTCATTCAAGCGAGAAGACCCGTCGTGAAAAGGAACGCGAAGAATTGAAAATTTTAGTTGGCACCAATTTGGTTCGTTTGTCACAATTGGAATCTGCCTCGTTGGAAATATATCAACGTTTGATATTGCCCGGCATTCTAGAGCAAGTGGTCAGTTGTCGTGATGCTATTGCCCAAGAGTATTTGATGGAATGTATTATTCAAGTGTTTCCCGATGAATTTCATTTACAAACGTTAGATCCCTTCCTAAAGTCTTGCGCCCAATTACAAACTGGTGTTAATGTTAAAAATATTATTATATGTTTGATTGATCGTTTGGCTTCATATAATCAAAGAAGTGGAAAGGTAAGTAAATAATTTAAAGAAAATATTGAAAAATGTTCAAAATAATTTTACAATACATTTAGAACGGTACAGATATCGAATCGATTATACCAGCTGAAGTGGAACTATTTGAGGTTTTTAGTGTACAAATTGCCAATATTGTACAGGTATGTAGGTTCGAAATCATTATAATAAAAATTTACTAATCTAACTCTCATTTATATAGACACGTTCAGATATGCCTCTTGAAGATACTATCTCATTGCAAGTGGCTTTATTGAGTCTGGCACAAAAGGTGTATCCAGATCGCGTGGATTATGTAGACAAAGTATTGGGTACAACTACTCAAATACTAGAATGTCTAAGTATGAACAAGTATGTTTACTTTTTAATTTGTTGTATTTAAAATAATTTGCTCATTTATTTACACCTTTAGTATTTCTCATCTATTGTCTGTGAATCAGGAATTATCACGTCTCTTGCGTATATGCATTGATTTCTATAATAATGTCTTGACTGTTATTCAACTGAAAAACTTTTGTCCTTTATTGGATAAATTCGATTATACTTCCCGCAAAACTTTGGCATTATATTTGGTTATGAATGTTTTGGAATATGAAACTTTAATTCCCACAGCTGATCAAGTTGATGATGTTTTAAATATCATAACTCCCTTGATACGAGATGACGATACTATAACCACAAAAAATGGACAAGAATCTGCGGTAGATGCCGATGAATTTGCTGAGGAGCAAGGAATAGTGGCACGTTTTATACATTTATTAAAATCTGAAGATCCGGATATGCAATATAAAATCTTGCAAACGGCACGCAAACATTTGGGAACTGGAGGTCCGCAACGTATTAAACATGTTTTACCACCTTTGATATTTTCTGCTTATCAATTGGCCTATAAATATAAAGCAAAGGCTGAAGAAGATGAAAATTGGGATAAGAAATGTCAAAAAATTATACAATATTGTCATAGCACAATTTCGGCTTTAGCTAAAGCCGATTTGGCCGAATTAGCTTTAAGATTGTATTTGCAAGGCGCTTTGGTTATTGGTGAAATTAGTTATACAAATCATGAGACGGTGGCCTATGAATTTATGACTCAAGCATTTTCACTATATGAAGATGAAATCTCAGACTCAAAGGCTCAATTGGCGGCCATTACTTTGATAATGTCAACATTTGAACAAATGTCTTGCTTTGGTGAAGAAAATGCCGATCCTTTAAGAACAAATTGTGCATTGGCTGCTTCAAAACTTCTCAAAAAACCAGATCAATGTAGAGGTGTGGTAGCTTGTGCTGCTCTATTTTGGAGTGGAATGTAAGTAGTTTTAAATATTCAAATTATTTTGCAAACAAAATTAGAGGTTAACAAGTTATAAATGTTCAAATATTGCTCGAACTTTGAAATTTACTATATTTAATAATTGCAGGAAAAATGGTGAAGAAATGCGTGATGAAAAGAAAACATTGGATTGTTTAAAAAAAGGCGCCCGCATAGCTTCACAATGCTTAGATATTGGCGTGCAGGTGCAGTTGTATGTTGAGCTCTTAAATCATTATCTGTTCTATTTTGAACGTGGTAACTCTCTTATAACGGTAGCCATGCTCAATCAGGTAAGTGTTTTTTACAGACAAATTTTGTTTTATTATATTATCTAAAACTTTTTATTTTTTAAATTATTGCGTGTTTTTTTAACGTTCAGTTAATTGCTAAAATCAATGAGGAACTTCCTAATTTGGAACCCAGCGATGAAACAAAACAAATCGAAATGCACTATAAAAATACGTTGGCTCATATAAAAAGTCGCATGGAGTCAAATGATGTAGGCTTAGAAGTCTCTTTTGCGGGCATTTCAATAAATTAGTAGATTTTTAAGTTACTTTGCAGTTCAAGCTAAATTATTTTTTTATTATATTTTTGCATTTTTCAATAGGATTGGGAATAGCAAAAAACTATATTATTATTTTTACACAATTTTATTCCATAGGCAAATCCCCCCCCCCAAAAAAAAAACTAACATTCACACAAATAATATTTGGTAAATATACGAAATTAGTGATCCCTATTATATTTATATTATAAGCGTGTAAAACAAAACTATATTTAAATTTAAACTATATGCATTCGAATGAAGGGTGAAAAGTTTTGCAATAAAATGCCAAGTTTTATTAAGCAAAAAGTGTTTTAATTAAAATAAATTCAAGCAATTTTATGCTCAATACATCAACCTCATCGAATGATATTGGTTCATAAAAATGAACGTTTGTAAATACAAAATTAACTTTTGTACTCAATAAAAGTATTTCTGAAGGTGATCAAAACTACCTTAACCCTTTATATAGCGAGATATGGGATTACTTTGGGCTTCCTCTTCTTGCATTAATTTCAAATCAGCAAACAATTTTCGTACAACATTTTTCATTTCTCTGGTTAAATAATTAGGGAAAGTAGCTAAAGAAAATCAATTATTGATAAATAATAATTATATTATTAATTAAATTTATTAACATACTTCTAAACTCAATTATAAGATCTCCTTTATCTTTATTTTGAAATCCTTGAGGCTTTAATGTACTTGCTATCTCTTTGGCTATACATTTTGGCAAACCTTCTCCTGGTAAAAGTTTTCTATATCCAGGCTTAACAACATCATTAATGGCTATTTTTAATTGACGTTTATCCAAAGAATTTATAACAAATTGAAAGCCCGTAAGAGCATGACACAAATCTATTTCGTGGGTATACACCAAATCATGCAGATTTGTTCTTTTGAAAATATTGTGTGGCTTATCCTCTACGATAAATATTATATCGGCTGGTATTTTAGTTGGTGAGCGATCACCTTCTTCTTTAAAGCAATAACGAGTACCTTCTGTAACACCGGGTTCTATACTAAGCGTTAGTATCTTTTTTCTTTTCTCCATACGCGTTTCTTCCACATCGATAAATTCCTGACGCCATACATGCATTAGTTTAACACATCCATTATATACCTCCTCTAAATCCAAACCTATTATTTTTTCAACTGGTGCATCTTTAGTTCGTATACCAATTCCTACACCGTTATTGGTATAGAGAGGAGGTGGATTTGTTAAGCCATCAATAATATTGGCATATGGAGAATATGAACCAAATACAGTATGATACACTTTCATATGATTACCATGATATTGATAGGGTGGAAAATAACCATTAGGTAGTTCAATTGCCTGATATAAACCAGCCTCACCATAACGATCATAAATTGTTCGATATAAATCGTTACCTACAATGCAAAATTTTTAATTGTAAATAGATATTGTTATTTTTGAATATCCATTCTACCTAATACATCGAAGGCCATATTAATATAGTTCCATTGTCGATTTAAGGAGAGTGGTGACATGTGGGTCAGTTGATTTTCTTGCGACAACGGCACAAAATCTCTTTGATGTTTCGCATCACGAAAGGGACATAGTCGAATTGCCATTTTTCGATATGCCAATGTAATTTCCTCCTTACTAGCTCCTCTTGGCACATTCAAAATTGTATAATAATCCAATTCCGAAATATTCATTTTAAATAAAATTTGCAGAAAATATAGCAATTAAAAAATAAGTATGAACGAATTTAAAAATAAACAAAATTTCCAATTTTATTTATTTTCAAAATACCAAGTTTATTTATTTAAAAAATAAAAAATCAACTAACGAGTAAGGAGGCCACAATTTCAATAAACCCAAAATGTAACTTTTCACTGGAAAAATAGCAGCATTGTACATTAAATTTGCGTGAAAACGAATTTTACACAATTTGTATCTAAAATTTATCATCGTGAAAAATCGTTTTTTTTTTATATGGAGTATGACGGTTTTTTTACTGAGGTTATTCAATAAAGTGATTTCCACACGATTCAAAAAAATTCAGACTATTATTTGTATTTTTAAAGACTTGAGTAGTTAAGACAACGCAAACTTGGGCATTTTTGCATTGTGTGCAAAATATCATCGCGAGTGCCATTAAACTGTAAGTAGCCTCACGTAGACGTAACATCACGAATCAGCTGATACAACCTATATATAGAAAACTTACACAAACACTTACCGTACGTAAACGGAATGAGGGTCGGGGCGGACGAACTTGTTGTAATTTGAATTTCTTTTCGTATTTACGTGACAGCTGATATTATTTAAAATATTATTGTAAAATAAAAAATTCCAATAAAATGGAAAATTCAAAGATATAAAATTTAAAAATTGTGTTAAGTACGTTTTCATTTTTCCATAACTATGTAAGTTCTGTCCCGCTACTTAAAAGAGTACGTTACGTCTATGTACTATGGTTTTACGTCAAAAGCACAAAACAGATAGAAATGTATATCCTCTATATCCTTTATATGTATGACTACATGCACACGTATTTTTGTGTACATTAGAATAAATGACGTGAAAGTAGTATCGTTTTGTGGCTATTGGCTCATTTATTTTGTAAACGTCAAAAGTTAAACCATTTGCCATCACTAATACATCTGCATGACGAAAGCAACCATCGAGTCCTTTTGTACTATGTCATGTACTGTGCTGGCTACAGTATGTAGCAACGGTGGGAAAATGCGGCCCCCATAAAATTTAAAACTCATATTTTCTTTAGAAATTTGTTTTTTCTTATATAATTTTATTTTTATATGATTTTTACAGTAAATATATATTTTTATAAAGTTGGGTTAACTGAATGTTACAATAGCATTTACAGATAAATATTTGCTTTAATAACAACTCGGTTGTCACAATAGAAAACATTGGTGTCTGGATGGAAGCAGTTATTGAAAATTTACAATTATGTGAAAAAGGAACCATTTTATTCATCAGAAAGCCAAAATATCAAATTGTGTATCACTAATCAGTATTTAGCAGGTGCTTCAAGTGCTGGAAAAAAGGATTTTTCCAATCACAAAATAATATCATCATTAGACAAAAGGGCCGACGGAAAGCGACAAAGAGCGTCGGAAAAACCAAAAAATAGGTGGTCTAAAAATAGATTTTCCAAAATCAATAAAAAACTTCATTTGTAATTTTTTTGTTCATGTTTGGTCGAACCCAGGCCGGCGGATAAGAGCTCTACCAACTAAGCTAACGAGACATATAATGCTTAAAAGTTAAAACCAAATGAATTATAACTGCTGGTTATGATGATGGCATATTAACATACAACTTTTTGGAAATACCATGTCAATGTTAAAAAAACGAATTTGCCTTAAAAAAGCTTTTCCACAATCAAACAAATCCATTTTATTAAAAAAAAAAATCTATTTTATTTCAAAATATCAATTTTATCTAAAAAATCAATTTTATCTAAAAAATCAATTTTATTAAAAAATTAAAAAAAAATGCCTGTAACTGAACTAGAAATTCCCCGAATGTGGAATTTTTTTTTTAAAAAAGCGTTGTATAAATTCTGACTTTCAAATTACAAAATGTTGAATAAAAAAATAAAGAAATTGATTCGACTTTGGCATTGATTCTTTGCAATTTCTGGCTGGGTAGTACTGGAAAAACACTTTGGAAATGCTGACTTAAGCCAATTTTTCGCCAGTGGTATTTATAAACCACTGCAATTTTTGTAAATTAATACAAAAAAACGTTATTTTCTTCCGCTTTCTTTTAAGCCAAGGGTGCCCAAGCCCTATGCGCTTGATGCTCATTTGATTTTGTAAAAGCGCTTAGCTATAGGCTGTGCGTTTTAATACACATAGAGCACTCAGCAATAGCAATATAGTTTTTTTTTGTCGTTTTTGACTGTATACACGCAAGTGCAAAACAACAACACTTTCGTATGCTTTGCTGGTAAACATTGACGACAGCCATCATCAATGTAGATTTTGTTTTTGTTTAACGAATGATATGAAATATTTTTTTTTCTTTGTATGTATTGGTTTTTACAATAAAAAATATTGAATAAAAATTAGTTATTCTTTAAATGTATTGGTGTTTAATCTTCCATAAGGAACTTTTGGGCACCCCTGTTTTAAGCTTATGATAAATATTTTGTCTCGATGAAAAAAGTGTACCCATCCCTGGCATATAATAACGGGTATTCAAAAGAAAAGTATAGTACAAAAATAAAGTAACCGAATTGTCGAGCACCAATTATATGTATAAAAAAAATTACTTGACACAAATATTTTATTGTTGAACACCGAAAAAGTCATTAATTAGTACTTAAAAATTCATTACAAACTTCGCCATAATAAAACAATAAGGATTTACTCCTAGGTGCGTTTATAAAAAAATGCCTTGTTTTATCTATATATTAGAAAATCGCTATTAATTGTTTGCTAAATAAAAAAAGTGGGTGGTGTTGTTAAAAAAAATTGTCCACTAATCCAATTAATAAAAGTGAAAACTCTTTTTGTTACACTTGAAAAAACTTGAAAGAAAATATAAAAAATATAGTAAAAATGCATTTAAGTGCTGACATATCAAGTGCATTGCAGCAAATTGAGGCTGTAAAGAGGGGCATCGATGAAAGTGATGATCCCAAGTTACAGTCCCAAACTGCAGATAGCCTTAAATGTATATTGGACATTTTACAAGATCCAGTATTTCGAACAATTGTTCATGTTCAGGACTCATTATCGGAATTGAATGCTCAATTGACCCAACATCCATCAATGTTGCCAAACGATTTTGATATTGATATGGCTGGCAATTTGGTATTAAGCGTTAATGGTGGCGATATAATGTATGAATTTGATGAACGTTTATCTACACCTCTGAATAGTGCCTCGGGTCCAAACAGTCCGGGAAGTAGTAAAGCAGCCACAGATATTGCTGATACCACATTAGTACAACATACAAAGATGCCGTCGCTATCGGGAGTAGAATTATTCCCTACGGATTATGTTCAGATTCAGGCGATCGAATTGGTTAATGATGGTACTGGTTTGGGATTTGGTATTATTGGTGCAAGAACTTCGGGAGTAATAGTTAAAACCATATTACCCGGTGGTGTGGCCGATAGAGATGGTCGCCTACGTTCCGGAGATCATATACTACAAATTGGAGATGTTAATTTACAAGAAATGGTATCCGAACAGGTAGCTACGGTGTTGAGACAATCTGGCACTCATGTTCGTCTAGTGGTTGGACGTGCTATAGAACATCCCTCACCTATTGATCTTAATTTAGAACCCGGAAGTGCTGTAGTGCCCGCTAGAGTCTTGGTTGATAGGGCTGAGTTAGAACGTTATTTAATATCAACTGGTTATCCCGAAATATTTGGTGAAAGTTCTAATGCTTCTACTCCTCAGACAACTACAGAAGATGAAAGATTTATTTATCGTGGCAAACAACCCATTATTGATTTATTGGAATTACCAGAAACTGAAAAATTACAAGTCGAGCTAACAAAAGATGCTAATGGTTTAGGTATAACCATAGCTGGTTATGTCTGCGAGAAGGAAGAACTTTCGGGCATATTTGTAAAAAGTGTTTCTCCTGGATCTGCAGCCGATCTTAATGGACGTATCAGAGTTAATGATCGTATTATAGAAGTAGATGGTCAATCACTACAAGGTTTTTCTAATCATCAAGCTGTTGAGCTACTTAAACAATCGGGGCAGGTAGTTAATTTACGTCTTGAACGGTATTTAAGAGGTCCCAAATATGAGCAATTACAACAGGCTATAGCGGCCAATGATAAAATACCCTCAGTTCCCTCTACCCCATCACGTAGTACTACCGCCCATTTACCTTCTAGCACTGGAACACCATTACGTTCAACAACTGCTACAACAGATTTATCATTCCTATCTGGACGTGATAGTTTACCTTCGAATGAAATAAATATATTTGCTGCCGAACCGGAGAGTTTTACTTTGGCCTCGGGTAATACTAGTAGTACTATTACGACTGCAACAAATTTATCTACATTTGGTGTAGATAAGAATGTTATAGCGATGCATGAAGAACAACCGCCTAAAATTATAACATCTGATATCTTAGCTGCTCCTGAATCAGAACAACAAGATTTGATGGTAAGAAAAAAAAATTGAAATCGTATCAAATTTTATTTATATTCTTTTTTTAAATAGGAACCACTTCATGCCAAAAATAATGTTCTTCTTACACGCCAAAAGTATTACACTGATCCAGAATTAACACTCGAGGTGGAACAAGAAATCATACGCAAATGGAAGAAAATTGTAGGACCTGACGTTGATGTAGTAGTAGCCCAAATTAAAAAATTCCCCGTAGGAGGTTTGGGAATTTCTTTGGAAGGAACGGTAGATGTGGAGGGAGGTCGTGAAGTAAGACCTCACCATTATATACGTTCTATTTTGGCCGATGGTCCGGTAGGAGTAAATGGCAAGTTGCGTGCTGGTGATGAATTGTTAGAAGTAAATGGTGAAAGATTATTTGGTATGAATCATTTGGAAGTTGTGGCCATTTTAAAGGAGCTACCACAAGATGTGCGCATGGTTTGTGGCCGTAGTAAAACTGAATTAATGTCTTTTTCGGATGATACTCTTAAGAAATTGGGTAATAATTTTGAGAATTTATTACCCTCAACAGATCGTTTGGTTAAGGCTAAATCAGATGGCAATTTGGCAACATCATCCCCAACAAATGAAGAATCTTTCAAATTGAAATCCAGATCTTTAGAACCGCTGACCGGTTTGGCCATGTGGTCATCCGAACCACAAATTATCGAGCTAATTAAAGGTGATCGTGGTTTAGGATTTTCGATATTGGATTATCAAGATCCCATGGATTCAAATGATTGTTTAATAGTTATACGTTCTTTGGTACCGGGTGGGGTAGCTCAATTGGATGGTCGTCTAATTCCGGGAGATCGTTTGTTATTTGTTAATAACATCAATTTGGAAAATGCCACTTTAGATCAAGCTGTCCAAGCCTTAAAAGGAGCAGCCAAAGGTGTAGTTCGCATTGGTGTAGCCAAGCCTTTACCAATGACCGATACTTCTTTAAAAGCCAACTCTTCTAATACCAGTCAGTTAGGCAGCGACTTGGATCATGAAGATAATACGACCTCAATTGGAAGATTAGGAGATTTTAAAAGTTTACCTTCCACGGGCAAGGTAATGGAGTCTACTGAACCGGATTTAATTTCCAATTGGAGAAAGTAATAAGAAAGTCGAATGGTGTCAAAAATGTATATAAAAGCAAAATGCGTTACTTGGATTACTTAAACATTAGAGACTACTGAACCCTATCCATATCCTTTAAACAACGGGTTGATTATAAAAAAAATCAAAAATAATTTTGTCAATTTTTAATTGCCGTAAGTCATAGAGTAACAGCTTGAACTAAACCATTGATATAATATTATTTAATGTTTTTCAGTCAGTTTAATCTTCCTGAAGTATGTTTTTATGGCCTATATTTTTTTTATTAAGGAAACTACAATAGCTGTGTTTGTTTGACAGTCTTTCACTGTTATCTATAGCGATTTTGACTTACTTTCAAACGTATTCCAACTTTTACCGCTAATTTTTTTTTAGATTTCGTTGATAGGAATGCCGCACAAACACAAGTATAAACGGAGAAGTGCCTTTAGTTCCATATTATTAATTCTTTTTGAATTAAAAATAAATCAACCCCCTCAATTTTATTTCTATAGACAAAATAATACATTCCATTGTTTGTTCGTTATATTGTTTTCTGTATTATTATGATTATTACATTTTATTATAAATTATTCTAACATATATTATTCACCATAGTTGATATCGAATACTAAATAAATAATAAAATATTTCCAATAAAATCGTCTTTTTATATCTAGTCGTTTATATTTCTCTACGTCACTCGATTTAGCTGTCTTTCCAGCTTTTGATGCGTCCTTCTCGACAGTACCCTATCTCGGGCATATGATATTAAATAGCTCATAAAGGCAGCCACGAAACACCATACCTCAAATTGGACAAAGTGCTTTTGATCTATTAAGGCCACACGATCACAACTTTTTGTGACAATTTCTCCACTTTTACATCTCAACACTTCCTTGTATTTGGTATGAATACATACGCCTAAGCTCCGACTTACTATATCAAAGTCAGTACATTTATGACATTCTTGTATAACAGTATATTCCTCACGCAACCAGCAGGTGGAATTGTTTTCTATAACAAATTGTTGGGATTTTCCACGACGTGCTGGCCCAGTGGTGGCCAAGCGAGATTCAAGTATGAGTACTATCACCGTAGTGGTAACTAAAAGGGCCAAGCCCAGTAACATGTGTTTTTTCTGACAAAATTCTAACATTTAATTTTTTCTATTAAGAGAAATATGTAAATTTAATTAACAATTCGCAAAATAAAAAAAACAGATAAAAAGTGACAATTCAACAATAACAAATCTTTACATTGTTACAAAAGTATCAAGTACCGGGTACTCGATGTTGACCCTTTGTGAGGTACTCAATTCTTAAAAATAAATGAAGGAAAAAAATAAGAGAAATAAAGCATTTACACTTTAATTTTGAAATAACGGAAAAAAATTGGAAAAACTACTATTTTTTATAGTTTATTTTATTGGTTTTTTAATAAAACAAAACATTTTTTTTCTTTCTATTCCAACAAAAATTGTTCAACCTGTTACATTCCCTTTAAAAACAATGATTTTTCACAATAATGAATTTTACGTGAAATTTTAATATAATTTGTCATCACAAAAATTTTATATATAAGTATTTTGCAGGTAATAAGTATTCAAGCTTAAGGTATTTTTTTACAAAATTATTTATTTTTTATCCAATATTTCTCTATCTCAATGGATAGCTTCTTCAAAAAATTAATAAACAAAATATCCCTGAAGAAGCTATCCATTGAGATAGCGAAATATTGGATAAAAAATAAATAATTTTGTAAAAAAAGACCTTAAGCTTGAATACTTATTACCTGGAATTTATATTAAAAAGGTCGAAGAAATTGAACTGAATAATATAAGTATTTTGTTTTTATTTTTTACTGGGTACCGATTTTGAATTCATTTATCGCTACGAGGTGATAAAAACTCTGTCATTTGTTATCATTGTTTTTAAATGAGTGAAAAGTAATTTTTTACTACTTCACAACCTCTGAATCATTCTGAATATGTACCCTTTACTATCAAATACTTATCTGAAATCACTGAATGGTTGAATTAACTTTTCCGTTCGCACTGAACGTTTGATAATTGCATGAATTATTTTATTTTTTAGTTACAATTTATAAAAGTTCATAAAACGGGGGTTCTGCTGTACTTTGGCAAATGAATATATACCAGGGATGGAAAAGTTGATACAATTGTACTTTTTTTGGTACTTTTCAATTTAAGAAAGTACCATGGTACTCCCGAGGCACATTTAATATTTTCACACATTTCTCCCAAATAAAAATTTTAAAATTTGCTTATTTCAACTTTTATATTCAATATTTATTTGGTATGGCAACTCCTTGATTTTTTTATTGGTTCTTATTAGTTTTAACTTATTAAACACATTAAACGCTACATTGTGTTCCTTGCAAAATTGTATATTTCATACAAAACATTTGATGGTGTTTTGAAGATGCAGTCCGTAGTTGTATCATTTGCAATAAAAAAAAATTATTAAGAAGGGTATTATGCAAAAGTTTTTGAAAATATTGAAAATGACGTTCTCATTTTTTGAATGAAATTGTATAATTATATATAGTTTAATAAATTTTAATATAATAGATTTATATATAGCGCATTATTTACAATACATGAATATATCTTTCGTATTACAAAACAATATATAAACTATACAATTAGATTCATCAGCATGTGATTAGGCTTAATTTTCATTTACTTAGGACACTAAAATTTAATTACATTAACCTGATCTCTCATTGAATATGTTTTTTTTTAATATAAAAAAATATATTTTTAACTCAGGTTAATATTGTGTATAAACTATTTTAATTTTTGTGTTCATTTTTATTTACATATATATTAATTTTATATAAAAAAATTTAATACTCCGAGGGTCAAAAAAGTACTATTGAATTTTTTTCTTTGATAAAAAAAAAACTAAATTTTTCATCCCTCATAAAGTACCGAACTTTCCATCCCTGCTATACTGACACATATAAAATAACCCCGCCATTATTTTTCTTGTATCTAAAGCAACAGTTGGCATCACTGTTGTTTAGTACTACTTTTGTAGTTAGAAAAAATATCGGTTGTGTTACAAAATTCTAATTAAAGTGAAAAAAAGTAATTTAAATCAAAAAAATTCATATCTTTTTTACAAAAATATCCAATTAATTTATAAAAAACAACTTATTAAATAGTGACAAATACATAAAAAAAGTGTGTGTGTTTTACAAAATACAATGCAAAAGTTGTCACCCAAATTTGGTTGTTTTTGAGCTATGTTTATCCATAATCTAGATTTGTTCCAATTTAAGAAAAGTCAATCAATTGTAAAAAGAAAAATAATTAAAAATAGTTTTAAAATTTAGTGTAAAATATTTCAAAAAATGTTGTTAAAAAGTGAACTGTGTTATTGAACTTGTCCATGTTGGACTTTTTTAATGGTCAACATCATCAACTAAAAATCAAGTAAGTTATATTCAATGGCGTTTATATATTTTTAATGCATTTGGCTATTTCCCAAATACAAAAAAACTTTCTCAACTCCTTTAATGTGTTTTCTTAAAACTATAAAAAAGGAACTTAACTTTTTAGCCTCACTTTTTTAAAACAATCCGTTAGATTCTAACTGGGATTTTAACTGACGCTTTTGTTATTATTGTTACCGCTTTTAAATTTTAACTAGACATTAATATGGGGTTTCCACATGTATTTTGTTGTTGTAATGCGTTTATTTTGTTATTGTATTTCCGTTCGTCGAAAGCAAAACGTCATTTGGAGACACCACCTAAGTAATCTGGCTTTTAGAGAGCAAATAAACATAGTTTGAAAACACTCATCAATTTGTCTTAAAATTGAATTTCATAAGAATGTTAAAAAAAATTTACTCGTTATATTACAGCTTCTAAAATAAAGAATTTCCCCAAATTTAGAATCACTTAAATAATTACAAACCAAAAATTCCAAACCCCGTTAAAAAGTCGTTTACAATGTTCTAACAAATTGCCTATGTGACTCTTAATTGATTGTAAGAGAACTTGCTTTAAATGAAAACAAATATAAATTAAATAACATCAACTGCAATACATAATTTATTACAAACAATAAAAATATAATTACGTACATATTTTAAGACAAATACATACAAACAAAAATATACATACATAGAATTGGAATAATTTTCTTTCTGAACTTTACACTTGATTAATATCTACTAATTACAAATTGAGCAAAACTCCTCTTTCTTATTTCTTTTCAAATAATGTTTTGGTAGCAATGTGTTCATATGAAGCCTGAAAATTTTTATTAAATTGATTATAAGGTTGTCCAATACAAAAAAAAAATTGATATATTAAACTTACTTTTAAGGTGGTATAGCAATAACCGCGAATACCATTCATTTCAAATTGAAAATTTTTACAATCAGTTAAATCATCCAATAATGCCAGCTCAGCGCCGAGATGAGGTATCGCCGCTCGCAGCAGTAATAGTAACGATAAAGGCATTATAACATCGGCATTTAAACTGATTTTATTTTCTTGAACAAAAAGATGATGATGAAATTTGGATATTTGTTATTTTTAGATGCGATATTTAAACTTACCATTAGAAATGTTTTGATATGCATTTGTTATTTTTTCCATACAATTTTCTATCACAGTTAACATGGCCATGGGTGTATATTTTTTCTTAAGTTCTTTCAGCATATTTACAGCTTCTAAAAATTTATCAGTTCGTACAACTAACAAAAGATTACTAGGAAAAAAAAAAACAGGAAAAGTATGAAAATAAGAAAGGGGGAAAAAATCAAGAGCTTACCTATCAAATTCTAAATATTCCATTAGCTCTTCAACACTTAATTTTTCAGCTTGTAATAAATTTTGACGATAAATTTCATCTTTATGACTATATTTGTTGGCATACAAAACAAATAGAGTAGAATAAATGCCCTCCGATAATAAAATGGGATAGAGCACAGTAATATGGGAAACTACTTCACGATTTTCACCTATAACGGAAAAATCTTCTGGTAAAGCAGGAAATAAACGACGTATAAATTTATAAACCCTTTGAGAAATTGATTCCCATTCTTGCATGGCTTGTTTGGCCAACAACGGTGTGGGTTTAATTTTCCAACAACCATATGACCGATAAAAACAATGTGTAATACGTTCGTTTAAATGTTTAAAGGGGTGATAACGATAACGAAAAGCATTACGTAGATATTCCTTAATTTCACACAACACTTGATCATTTAACTCCGACATGCCAAATTGTGGTATTAATTCCATTTCATTTTTAAGTATTTCATTTTGAAGAGAACCACTAAAATTTTACAAAGCTTAAATTCGAATATCTTTAAATGTATTTACACTGAATTACTTACCAATCATCCATTAAAACACTATTACTTAAAGCACTATCATTATATGAATCCAATGCCACGTTATTACAATTTTCCATAACATCAAATAGAGTGGGATAAGAATTATGAACTTGATCTTCGGCAGTTAGATTTTTTAATTTACTAAATGTACTTAACAAATCAAAATTGGAAAAGTCCATACCATTTAATGTGTCTTCGGACTGTGAATGATTTTTAGTCAGTTCAAGTTTTTCAAAACTTAATAGCGAAGAATTTAAACTCATTTTATCAAAATCCATAGATATGTTGTGTAGTGGTAATATCGTTGTTCTTTTACTATTATTGGCATTCGTTACCGTAATATTTGTTATATCTAATTCCCGAGGTATTAATTTTTCATTTTCAATTTCTTGTTGTTTGCTTATAAAAGCCATAACACGGTTCCATAAAGTAAATGTTAAAGCTTTGGCATTATGTGAAGCATTTGCTATATCTCCAAATAGTTCATTTTCAAAATCATCAAAAAGAGAGCACCATTTTTGAGAGTCATCTACCACATGGGTGCCGAAAGAGCTGGGGATTTAAAAAATTTGTTAATTTGAGTGAAAGAAATGTAAATACAAATTAAAATTGTTAAAAATGTTAAGGTGAATAAAACTTTTTTTTAAAAAAAAATTTGTATAAAAATTTGTGTAAAAATTTTTTCTAAAAAAAAAATTCTTTTGAAAATTTTTTTGTAAAAATATTTTCTTTTAAAAAACTTTTTTAAGTGCTAAAAAATAAATTGATGTGAAAAAAATTGTTGGGTATTTTTTTTAAGATGGAAAACCATTTTAGAGGTGGATAATATTTTGTTTTCACATCAAATATTTTTTTCACCTCAAAAAATTTTTTTCACCACAAAAAATTTTTTTCACCTAAAAATTTTATTTTCGCCAAAAAATGTCTACATCCAAAAAAGTTTTTAACCTTAAAAAAATTTATTTTCACCTCCATAAAAATTAAAAAAAAAAAAAATTCTTGTGAAAATTTTTTTGTAAAAATATTTTCTTTTAAAAAACTTTTTTTGCTAAAAAATAAATTGTAGTGAAAAAAATTGTTGGGTATTTTTTTTTAGGTGGAAAACTATTTTAGAGGTGATTAATATTTTGTATTCACATCAAATATTTTTCACCTCAAAAAATTTTTTTCACGACTAAATTTTTTTCACCACAATAAATTCTTTTCACCTCAAAATTTTATTTTCACCAAAAAATTTCTACACATCCAAAAAAGTTTTTACCTCAAAAATTTTTTTTCACCTCCATAATTTTACTTCAAAAGTTTTTTACGTTGTTTGTATCAAACTCAGTTGAAGAAATTTTTTTAGGATATTGGTGTAGGGTATTCAAAGATTCGGCACAGCCGAATTTGAGCCTTTTTTAACTTGGTTTTGATTACCTTGGATATTTAGGGAATTTACGATTGATTTCCATAGATCCAGCAGTGATACGAATATTTTCCCAGGTTCCAGTTAATTGGCCACTTAAAATGTTGCCAGTTATGTCAAAATTTGTAGACATACTAAGGTCCTGCAAACAAATATAAAAAAATATATATAATTAAAGTTTTAAATATAAACTTTAGAATAAACTTTATAGCTATTCAAAACATACAACCTCGTGGATTTTTTAAAAATGGTAAAAAGTGAATTTCGAGTGCTCATTAAACATTATTTGTTTGCGAAAAAACCATCAATCAAACCAAGGAAAAGCTTGATAAATACTATTGGGACTCTGCACCACCGATTTCAATGGTAAAAAAGTGGTTTACTCACTTTCATTGTGGTCGTACAAGTACAAATGACGCTGAACGTTCTGGACGGCCAATTGACGTCAACACACCCGAAAATGTCGAAAAATCCACGATATGGTGTTGGCCGATCGAAGAGTAAGTGTGCGTGAGATTTTTGATGCTATAGGCATTTTTATGGCAGTGTGGTTTTGATTTTAAATTATCAGTTGGATTTAAGAAAGCTGTCTGCAAGATGGGTGCCGCGTTTGCTCTCAATTGGCCATAAACGTAATCGTGTGACAACTTTAAAGGATTGGTAAAATTCCATCGAATTGGTACCTCATCCGCCATATTCTCCGTATTTAGCCCCCAGTGACTATTTCCTATTTCCAAACCTAAAGGAATGGCTCGGTGGAAAGAGATTTAACTCCAACGATGAAATTATTGATCAAACAAATGCCTATTTTATGGACCTCGAAAAATCCTATTTTTTGGAAGGGATACAAAAATTGGAGAAACGTTGGACTAAGTGTATTGAGCTAAAAGGAGATTATGTTGAAAAATATTTTTTTTTGCAAAAACACTGTGTTTCATTCAAAAAGTCACGGACTTATTAATCCGCCCTCATATATTAATACTCTAGCTGAGCAAACATTTTGTCCGTTTTGCCTTACCTCGCTTAGTTTTCAAGATACCGGCTATTTGAAGTGATTTGATTCAATTCAATCAAAATTAATCAATTATGATTTTTTAAATCAACTCGCTGATTTACGAAAAGAATTATTTTTTCGCGAATTAATTAGATAATGTGGCGTAAACAAGCTTTTGTGTGCGATCTAAATATGCTTTCAGATTGTGACTTATTTGTTTGATGAATGATAAATTTTTAAAGTTTATAAAAAATAATTTTATTAATTTAAAATCGATTTTTTTTTCTTTCCTTAAATAAAAACTTACCACTCCAGATTGTTCACAATCTCCCACCGGCATGAAATACTTTCCCATACCACTGGGACCACTGATTGTCAATTCTCCCTCGTAATAATAATAATTTGGAAATATTGCAATACTACGTCCAGTCAATTCATCATTTGCAAAAGAACCTTCAAAATAATGACCCGCTGCTGTAATACAAATACCACTTCCTACGCGTTTATTATCAGCAAATAAACCCAAATACTTTTCACCCACTGAGGTGCGATCCAGAACACCGTAGCCGCATTTAAGATTATCCACAAATTCTCCAATATAAATATAATCACTATGTTGTAAATGGCCATGACCATTAAAAAGTCCATTACGAAAGTTACCCTCGTACAACTCTTTTTCATTTATAATCAAACAACCATGACCCCAAAATTTGCCATTTTTAAAGTGGCCTTTATACAGACCAACTTTGGGTAAAAACATTCGGCCATAACCCTCAATGACACCATGTATAACTTCACCAGCATACATTTTACCATTGGGATATTCCAGGCGACATTTGCCATGCATAACGCCATTCGAAAAGCTACCTCTAACGTACACCCCAGCATAAGTGGAATGATTCGATGCATAATTATAATCAATCATACGAACTTCTGGAATTTTTGACTTTTCATTTGATTTTAATATATTTTTGATACTACACTCCAATTGGTCAAACCACAATTCTATATCATGGGGATTTTTAGAAGTCAAGACAAAATTTTTCTCTGGAGTTTGTATACGTATGCCAGTTTCTTCCTTTTTCAACCACATGGCATTTAAAGGCAAAATCGTAATATGATTTCCATGTTGACATAAAAAATCCGAAAATAATATAAAGATGGGTGTGGTTAAACCCATAGAATGTGATAATTTTATGGGCACTGAGGTGGATGTTAAAATAACTCTTCTTTCCTTTCGTTTGTAAAATAAAATTTTGCTATTTTTTACATTAGATCGCCAAAAATCAAGAGTATTATCTGCCAATTCCAAATCTATACGATTATGACGGGCAAATTCATTCCAAGCCATTAATTCTTCCTTGCAGTTATTCTCTTTTTTCTGTATGTATTCCAATAATTGTATGACATATGGAAATATGGAAAAAGGTTGTTGAAACATTTTCACAAGATCTTGATTTTTATAACCAGCTGAAGTGGTGGTGGGCGGATAAGAATGGTTAAATATATGATAAGCTTCATTAAAACCATCAACGGAATAGGTATCACAGTAGGCTTTTGAGTACAATTCAAAGATCTTTATACATTCATGGCAATATTTAATGACCACCAATTCCAGCGATTGATCATAGTCGCCGCGATAGAATTGTTCCAAAGAATGTAATATGTTAATTACCAAATAAAGTACATTTTCCCAATGATGACAGACTGGATACAATTCCTTTAAAACTTTATCTACTAATTTATTAAGTTGTTGAAATTTTTTACGAAAATTCATCATCGTTCTCAATTGATTTTGTATATGATGATGTAACGTATGATATTGTCGTTTAAAATACCGACGATTGTATACGGTCAATTGCTGGCTGGCCAACAATAGAGGATACGATTGTTGACTTATTATATCTTTCATTTGTAGAGTTAGAAAATCTTTCTCCTGTCTATGATTGTACGGTTGCTTATTATTTTCATAAATTTCACCTTGAGTATTTAATAAAACAGTACGATAATCTCCACAGCAGGCTTCCAATATATTAGCCCGCGGCATATCTAAATCCGAAGAATCAAAATTCAATTCTGTTGGACTACTTAACTCATAAATTTGTTCGCTATTTGTTAATTGTTTTTGATCATTTAAACCCCAATGATATAAACGGCCATCAATGGTACGTACTACAGTATGATCATGTCCAGTAGCTAAACTACAAACTCCTACTTCTGCTAGCTTTTGGACAATATATAAAGAATCACGTTTAATATGATCTCCGGTACCAAGTATTCCTTTATTTGTGGAACCCATGGTAAAAATTTCTGTATGTAATAGAGAATAACCTTGTTGCAGCAGGACTTGTATGTTATATTCAATATCGTGATCATCGGGAGATCGATTACAAGTTGAGAGTGTAGAGGAATGCATAGAAGGTGAATAATCTTTATTCATTTTATTGTGTTGATCGGAGCATAAAAGATCGGGTAGTTCACCTGTAATGGAAGTTAAAAATTATTAAGACACTTTTTCCTAAAATTGATTTCGATCAAGTTATGATTAGAAATCATATCGAGTTTAGATTAAAATAAAGTCAAAAATTTAAATTTCAAAAAATAAATCTAAACTAAATTCATAAAATAAATACTTTATTAAAATTGAAATATTTTCTGAGAATTCTGAGAATTTTTCTGTAGCCTAAAAATTTCTTACAAAATGCGCCAGAATCTCTTAGAATTCAAGAATCTTTTTATATAAAAAATAAATCAGACTGAAAATTTTTTTTAAATTCAAAACAACTCATAACCTAGGAATTTTTTTTACAAAAAAATTCCGGAACCTAATTAATGAAGTGAATTTTTAAATAAAATTCTTGTGAAAATGTTTTTGTTTTGTCATCTTTTGTTAGCTCTAATAAAAAACTAAGCCAGATTCTATAAAAATTGCCTAGTCACCTGTTTTTTTGTAGTTTCAGCGTTAATTTTTTAGCAGGTGCAAAAACTTCTACGAATTCTTCACAAATATTATCATTCATAGTTACTGCAGCATCCAGTATGTATTTCCGAACAAAAACTTCTATATTCCAATAAGGCTTGAAACATGTCTTAACTGAAATTCCATCTAGTTTGACAGTCTCTAGTACGGCTTTTTTAGCTAAAGAAGAAATTTTTGGTGTTCGTAATTTTTTGCAAGTATTTTGATCAAGTATTTGCTTAAAAGGACGAGATATAGTGTCCATCAATGCAAACTGAAATGCAAGAAATGTAATGTTTTTTTATGATTTTTTAATCAAACATTTCTCATGCCATGAACAGCAGGAATATTTTTTTATATTTTTGAACCCAGGTCTGGTTAAATTTTTGGGTTCAGCGGGTTCGGTTTGAAAGTTTTTATAAACAGCGAACCTGAACCCGTTTGGGTTCTGGTTCGGTTTCAGACCCTGCTAGAAATCAACCGGTAGAAGTTTACTTTATTGACATCAAAAATGAAATGATCGAAATTTTACTTCTGAATATGAATTTTTTAGTCTATTATGAGTTTGAAAAATTAAAAAAAAAATTTCGACGGTTCAAGATAAAAATGTTCATATATTCAAACAATAAATTTAAACTAAAAACAATTTATTACCAAAAATCAATCAAATAAAACTTTTTTTGAAATTTAATTTTTTTTTTTTGATATTTTGGGATTTTTTTTATTGAAAAAATTACAATAAAATAAAAACTCTTAAAAAAGACAACAGTACAAAAAGGCCTGAAAATATAATAATTTTTGATCCTGTGGAAATTTTAAAATCTATTATCTTAAGGCGGCCATACGTCATCTTTTTTGGAGGACAATCATTTATTTTAACTCGCTATCATCTATAAAATTTGTGTCCTCTTTCTGTCATCTTTTTCATAATCAGTCATCTTTTGTAATCTTTCAAATCAATTTTTGTAACAAAAAATATTGATTTTTGTAACAAAAAAAAAAATTGATTTGAAAGCTGTGTGTTCATTTCTTAAAAAGGTTATATTACTAATTGGTGAAAATAAATAAAAGCAAGTTAGATGAAGAAATCAGAAAAATAAACACATTTTTAATGAAATTAATTAAATTCGGCCAAATATGGGTAAGGATCAGCGCTAGAGGAAGTGCACACTTTCGACCCTAGCGACCATGTCATCTTTAGCCTCCTTATAAACCACCCAACTCATGGTTTTTGAACAGGCTTTTATATCACACACTCTAAGGAAAATGACTATGCGAAAATACATTTTTCAGTTAGTGAAAGATTACCCGTACTAATGAGCTTTTTCCATCTATTTATAGAAATACCCTTTAATTTTTTTTGGTCTTCTCTAACCGTTACAAAATATTTTAATTTTTTGTGGTGTTCTGTAACCATTATGAAAGATTTTTCTTTTTTCGGTCTTCCTGTATTCAAAGAAATTTTCATTATAAGTAACGAACTGTAGCGTGGTCATAGAAGACAGAAAAAATAATAATCTTTTATAATGGTTATAGAAGACCAATAAGAATTTAAATCTTTCACATTGGTTATCAAAGACCAAAAAAATAATAATCATTCATATTGGTTATCAAAGACAAAAAAAATCTTTCATAATGTTTATGGCAGGACTACAATTTTCTGGGTAATTTATAATTATTATTACAGGACCAAATTTTTTTTTCAGTAATTTTTTCCATAACCTATTGCGTATTTAAAAAACAATTGGCCTTATTACGGTTGTCGTAGTCGAATACGACAGTAAGTCGAATTTGCTGAAAAGTCGTTAAAAACCCAACTCTTAAAAAATTTTACCACTGAATTTATTATTAATAACAATCGAATTGTAAAAAATTAACAATTAGAATTTAATTTCTTTATAATTTTTAATTTACGCAAAACCACTTTGTATAGAGTCGAAAATTTCGACTACAAATTCGACAACCATAACCTGATTTTTTTTACCATATTTCTTTTTTTTTTGTTTTCAAAAATCTGGTCACCTCAATTATCTGCATCTAAAAGAAAAGAATGAACACTCTCTAAGAAACAATTCAAATTTTTGGGAGTTTTTAAATTTATTTAATTTTATAACATAAATTTTGAAAATTTACAATTTCTAATATATGTTTGTTTTTTTTTCAAATTTTATATAAATATTTCATACAAATTTAAGTATATAAAGACTTGATAAGTAGTTATAAATTTAGCTACTTAAAAATTAAGAATGTATAAAAATGCTGCCTAGTCTTGGAAATTTTTTGCTTTTCTCTTTTAAATGTAAACAAAAATATTTGTCATCAAATTATTTGAAATTTTTAATTTGATAAAATATTAAAAACTACAAAAGCTAACAAATGGATTATGTGTTTGTAAGTTAAGGTAGAGCAGGGCAAATAATATAATTGCTCTATTTCGCGTTCCCGCGCAGTCCCCAAATGTTCAAATTGTATTTGTTTACAAAAAATAAAGAAAAGTCAGGTAAGTAGGGATAGTCGTTTTTTACAAGATATAGATATAAAAATTAAAAAAAAAACAAACCTTATATTGAAGCTAAAAAAATATTTTTAAAAACCCGGGTATTTGATAATAAAAAACCAAACACGAAATTACAACTTTCAGAAAAACTGAAACCGATAAAGCATAAAAACCTTAATAACTATAAAGTCATAGTCAATTAATTTTGTAATTATGTAAAAAAGTTTTAATACTGACAACTTTTTAATTTAATCAATTACAGAATAAATAGACTACTAAGAAATACAACAAAATTTTTAATTGACGGAATTGAAGAAATATTTGTAGTGTGTGAGAAGTGTCCCTTTCAAATTAATCTTTTACACAAAAATTAACCCAAATCAGACAATATTTTTATACCAGAAATATAAACTTACCATATTCATGAACCATTGGAATTTGATTGACTGGTGTTGTTTTGTCTTTTCTAGTAAGAAACACAAAAAAATGGTCTCCACCAGAAATATCTAGAATTTCCAAATCATTTTTAAATAAACGTAAAAGTTTTGGTTGCTCACAATCAACAGAAAAATGAACACCACAAGTACCAATAGCATAAATGTCACCAATGCTAGAGAGGAAAATCGTACCAGACAAAGAACAACAAACTCTTTTAATGCGTATACCGTCTTCGGACAATTCTAACGGATCAAATATCACAGGTTTCCATAGATTGTCTTCTAAATTAATGTTGTCATTTTCCACATATTGTGTCAAAACCGATCCATTCTCCGTCACCATGAATACTTGTCGGACACCACGACAATATTGTACGTCTATTACATTACGATATACGCAGTTCATTGTTATGACTAAATTTTCATGGTCAAATTTAGCTTCATACAAACATTTGTCTTGACTAAGTAGTAGGAAAACTTTAGAGTTTATAGAGCAAAAACGTAAAATGGGTGAGAATTGTGAAAGTTGGGTTTTCCACTCAATCGCAACTCGTGATCCATTGAAAAATATGAAAAATGCTTCATCAGTAAAGTTGCCGCTGCTGTCCATTATGATGATAAATTACACAGAACAAATTGTTATCTACACAGGGTCTATCACATTATTATTGATAAAATATACAAAATTAGCCTAATATTTTTAAGCATATTTTTACAGCTATAGCTGTTTGATGTTTCTTCTACGTTATTCAATGGTAAACTTTTTTTCTTATTAGAATTATACAAAACTTTTCACAATGAATTTTAACAAAACATCTATATCTGAACAGATGATGCAAAATATAAACAATTATAGTCGAGTTGTTGATAAACAACTTTTGGGGGTTGTATTTAACAAGGTGACTCATTTAATAATAATTATAATTTTGACTAAACCATGGATTTGTACGAACGGCATACGAATTAAACGAAAAAACAATAACAAAAATTAAAATTTGTTGTTGTTTTACATGTGATTCGTTTTCTTGTGCGCACAAATCCATGCTAAATAAAGACAACAATTAAAGGAAATTTGATAACAAAGTACCGTTATTTTATTAATTTCTCTGTAAATCTTTTTTACTACTCCGATATTATTGATAACATTAATGTCAACTATTAAAAAAAATGTAAAAAATAAACTAAAAATCGCTAAAAACTGCTGTCTTCACATCCAATAAAATAATGGCAAGCAAATGCCAAATTGTTTACAAAGAACCGTCAAAATAGTAACTTTTTTCAAAAAATTGTTTGTTAATCGATAATTCCTTATTTGCATATTTTTGAACTTCTATTTATAGGTGCTGTGTGAATTTTATTTTAAATTTAAATAAAAACATTTCATTTCATATTTGTTTTATTTAATCGAAATTATAAGACTAATTAATACAAATAAATATATATGTAACGAACAGTAAGTTATATAAGTTCTAACTTAAAATCAGGGTCTGAAACCGAACCCAAACGGGTTCAGGTTCGCTGTTTATAAAAACTTTGAACTCGAACCCGAAATTTAACCAGATTCGGGTTCAAATATATAAAAAAATATTGTTGCTGTTCATAGAGTGAGAAATGTTTGACAGAAAAATCATAAAAAACATTACATTTCTTGCGTTCCAGTTTGCAGTGCTTTGCATTATATCTAGTCTTTCTTTAAGGCAAATACTTTATCAATGCAGAGCTATTTGCAAAACTTGAAAAAAGCCGTACTATGTAGTCTGATAAACTAGATGGAATTTCAGTTATGACATGCTTCAAGCCTTATTGGAAAACAAGTTTTTTCTTTGGAATTATTGGAAGCTGCATTAACTATGAATGTTAATACAATGAATATTTTTAGTTTCTGCACCTGTTAAAAAATTAACGCTGAAACTACAAGAAGAACATATCACTTTAGGTGATTTTTATATAGTCTGGCTTAGTTTTAATTTAGAGCTAACAAAATATGGCAAAACAAAAACATTTTCACAAGAAATATATTTAAATATAAAAACTTTATTAATAATCCGCTTTTGATTGCAGCATTATATCTAGATAGCAGATTAAAGTAATGTTAAGCCCCGAAGATGTTAAAAATGCTAAAAAAAAAAACATATTTTAAAAGCAAATGAAATTTTCAAAAAATTGCAAATGAAAAGAGAAGAAGAGAGTTTTATGAGAGAATTAATACCTTGTTCTTCAGAAGATGGTGAAAATATGCTCGAACAAGTTCTACAAAAGAAGGAACGATTTTCTAAATCAAATTCTATAAATGAGAAGGCCTTTTAAGCTTTCCAATTCATTTTGTTGCCACAAAGACCAAATTTTAAAAGAAGAAAACTTAAAAAATATATTAATCATAAAATTAAACGAAAATTTCTTTAAAATATAAATAGATTTCCTACTAATAAAACAGTTATATTTTTTTTTAATGTTGAACCCGAACTCTGAACGGAACCCGAACCTAAAATGTTTATTTCGATTAACTCGAACCTGAACCCATTTTTTTCAAGGTTTCAGTCCCTGCTTAAGATAAATGTAGTACAATTTAGGTATTTTTTTGGTTTTATTATTTTTGATGGTGCTATTTTAGTAATTGCTCGAAAAATAATCCAAGTAAAAGTATTCTTTATAACTGAATTTGAGTAACTGAAAGTTTTCATGTTCCTAAGCAGTTTATTTAAAAGCCTAGATACTCTTATTAAAAAAGATCGTTAAAAAATAGAGTAATTCATGTGCGGGAGTATTATTTGTGAATTAAGTGCAGACCGAAAAGAGTTTAAATGACCTGTAGTGGCTGTGGGTGCCTGTGTTCTAATTATATGATGTAACGTTGGAAAAATGCTTATACTGGTGAAGTCATGGCAAGTACAATGAAATTACATTTAAAAACTTAACTTTTATTTCTCTAAGAATAATGAGTTTTTTTGTGATTTTTTTCTTTATTTAAATTAAAATTCTAAATTAGAGTTAAAGGATTTTGAAGTTCCAGTGAAACTTAAAGAATTAAATTCTTATCCGTTTTTGATTTCTAAAATTTTGTGTTCTTTTTATTGCTAAATTAAAATCAAAACTAAAAGTGACAATTGATGTCAGATCCCATGGCAAGAGCCGACGTTATCGTGATATTGCCACAACATTGAAATTAGGTGTCTTACTTGAAATGAAATCATTGTAATAATTTTATTGCATATAAATACACACGGTGTAAGTGTCTTCACTTGAGATGAAATTATATTGACAATTGTTTGCTAACAATTACTGTATGTAAAAACACCGGCTCAAAAACTCCTACCGCTGGTAGAAATTATTTGGTGAATATTTCATACTAGCCTCTAACGTTTTTTTGCCAACAGAATTGGCAACATTGCAGCTTTGACACTTGCTTTTCCCTCACCTTCTAAATACAAAAACCCAATACGAATTTTGACACTTGTTTCAGGCACAATTTTCTATGTCAAAAGCAAAAAATGGCGATTTTTTCACAACCTCTTACTCTATAGTTTAGCGATGCTGTGTTCTTTTGCATTTTTCACATAAATAAATTTGTTTAAATTTAAATATTTTAACAAAATTCATTAAATAAACAACTGTTTTCAATAAATTAATAAAAATTTAAAGTGAAAAATATAAATTAAAGCCAAATATCACGTGACAAAATACGCTGAAAAAGTGCAAAAAAAGGTGGAAGAAATTTTGGACCCACCACAAGTTAAAACAAAAATGGTGGAGCATGGAGCACTAAAATAAATAATGAAAGGGAAATACATGTAAAATTAAAACAAATCTTAGAAGTGTAATAGAAAAACTAACAATAACTTGAAAGTGTTAATGTGTGTTTGTTTTTAAAAGTTTTTATATTTGTAAATTACAAAATTTAATGATAATGATAAAGTAATAAAAATGGTTGAATATAATAATGTAACCGACCCTTCACCCTTAACTACAACCAGAAAGCAAACAATAAATATATCAATAAATAATAGACTAAAGGAAAAACAGCAACGGCTGCTAATAATATCAGTAACATTGTCGTAATCATTTACGATTTTACCTTTAATTTTATTAACAAATAAATAAAAAAAGGGCAACAGCGGGAGCAGGAAAAATAACAACAACAACAACTACGACAACAAATTATTGAATGTGTGTGGTTGGATGTGTGTGGTGATGTTTACAACGTCAACGTCGACAATATAAAGTTATTATTGATTTCTTCCTTTTTTTCTACTGTACTGATGTTGTTTTTTCTATTCCATGTAAAATCATTTTGATTACTTTGATTGGAAATATGTACATAATAATTACAACAACCCTCAACTTCACCACCATCATTCATTCAATGCCTATGATCAGTAGAATTTAACAATATTATTGGATTTATTTTAAAACAAATAATTATTTAAAAATAAACAAAGAACAAAAATCATGTATACTCTATTAAAAAATCAATTGCTTGTTAATAATTTACACATTTTCAATAATATACGAACTTTATATAAATTATTGACCATTGTTATATCACTGCTTATATATTTAATATGTTTGACAGGCTTTACTAAGGGTAAGTTATTCCTTATTTATATTTAAAGTATTTGTAATAATTCTTATCCTTGTGTAACTTCTAGCATCACCCATTACCACTAATATGTCTTTGGGAAATGATAATACATCTACTTTAGTCAACTATAACAATACCTCACTAAAATATGGGCAATCATTGAATGGCAGCAGTAGTGGCAGTAGTAAACGTTTTAGTTCCACCACAACAAGAACCATAACTACTACTCCCAAATCTTTTGGTATTTTAAATGACTCTTTACCCCTGATGCTGGTATCACAGGTTACACCAGTTTCTACACAAAATAAACCAAAAATTAAACCTCGTGATCGTAAGTCGGTTTCTGTTTGTTTTTTTACTAATATAAATTATAAGTATAAATTGTTTCCTACTTTGAAATTTTTTTGATATTTTGTATAACCAGAGGTACGATCAGAGCTTGAAAAAGAAAATTCTTTTTGGAATCAATTACTGCAAAAAATTATTCATTTTATGAATCAATAAATTTATAATTAATTTAAATCAGGGACTGAAATTCTGAAAAAATAGGTTTAGGTTTGGTTTTATGGTCGGGTTCAACATTAAAAAAAATAAGAAATGTTTTATTAATAGAATATTTAATTATTTTCCAAAGAAATTTCCGATTATTTATTTATTTATTTATTTATTTATTTATTTATTTATTTATTTATTTATTTATTTATTTATTTATAATTCAACTATAATACAAAAGCCATAACGGCCAATAAACTGTATTACATAGCAATAATCCTGAGCAAAATCTTAAAAATAAAAATATCATTAATAACTATTGAAAATATACATAATTATTAAAAATACATAATTAACAATAATATTCATCATAAAAATATTTAATGAAAGCGTTATAGAGAAGTTCAAAAATATACAAATCTTCATTAACCTCTCATATTGGCTTCCCAGCCATAATATAAATAAAAGTACTAATAAAAAGTAAGAGTTAAAGTTAAAAACAGTGTTTAGCCCTATTGATGGCGAAAAAAATGTAAAGCATACAAACCCAATCCCAAGCATGGATATATAGTAAAAATAAACCAATATAACCGAAAAAAAAACAAAAATGAACCAGAAACTTTATGCTAAAACACCATTGAAATACTCTAAAACTTTCAACCGAAAGACATTATTTGAGTGTGAGAAAACCCGCAATTCAAAAGGCAATCTATTCCAACACCTAGCAATTCTAATTAAGAAAGATCTCTCGAACATAGTATTACTTATCCTAGGAATGAATACCTGGGGATTACGAGTTGATCGTGTAAAAACAAAGCTTCTAAACAAAGGTAATGGTGTATGACTTTTAATAATTTTATGGAAAAAAATCAACGATCGGTATTCAAGAAACTCATCAAAAGAGCAACCAAGGAAACGCCTAACATAAGCAGAAATATGAAGACAAAATGAATTTCAACACTGGAAAGGTCCTCTCATTTGAAGAATTTGATTTTTTAGAACTTGTTCGAGCATATCTTCATCATATTCTGAAGCACAAGATATTGATTCTACCACAAAACTCTCTTCTTCTCTTTTTTTTTTTGCAAATTTTAATTGTTTTCAAAAAAATATGTTAAAGCATTTTCAACATCTTCGGGACTTAGCATTAACTTAAATCTGCTATCTAGATATAATGCTGCAATAAAAAGTGCATTATTATTAGTGTTTCCAATTCGATTAATCGACCGATTGCTCGATTAATCGCCTTTATTTCTTTTAATGTCGAAAGAAATAATTTAAATTGATAAATTTAAGTTTTTACACAGGATTATTACTACAATATGGATTAATAAATAAATAAATAAATAAATAAATAAAATTCAAATAATTATTCGAACCGAATAATCGGTTAAAATAGGTCGGTTAACCGGTTAAATTTTTTATATGGTTTTTTTCTGTTATAATTTCTAAAATCTTTCTGATTTTTTTTAATTTGGAAGAATTTAGCAAGAAAAGCTTAAAGAACCCACATTAACAAAAATGTAATCAAATTTTTTTAAAATCAAATCAAAGCAATTGCTGTGTAGGCTTTAGGAAATATAATAGACAATTTTAAATTTTTATTTTAAATCCTTAAAAAATTCTAATTAATGTTATTAATGTATATTAACTCTGTAGGAATTCTGTCAAGAAAATTATTTTGAAAGCGGTTGCCAACCACATCTATTATACATGTTCTGTTGGAACAAATTCCATGGAATCCAAACCCGTTTACCTAAACTAGCTTCAGAAGTGATTCTAGAAAAACTTGGTTATTTTTTAAATAAATTCTAACAAAAATTATCCATGTTAAAACCGAAAGAAAAACAGATTATAAAGGGCAACAAATTGTCCAACTAGTCGTTCTTAAAAACGACTAGTTAAAAGAATAAAACAAAAATCAATTTGATTCCTTAAATTTAAAATTAATTGAAAAAATAGAAAATTATTTAATCGATAAACAAATTTTGCGTTGTTTCATTTAAAATCGCATCAGAATTAAAAATTAAATAAATTAAGTTTTTCACGGTCTAAGTACGTTTTAGGCCATTAAACGCTTAATCGGACTAAGGGTTGCATTTCTCTGAAACATTTCATGTTTAAATACAATTAATTTAGTGCCATGAACAAAGTTTCTTAGTTTTCGTTATAAATTAAGAATACAAAATTAAAAAAATTATATTAAGCAAAAACATAATTCTAATCTTAGAGGGTTAAAAATTTAACTTTAAATAAATCTGTATCCATTAAAAAATTTTTGCAAGTCAACGTTTCAACTTTGGTTTTATCTCCGCTAGATGGCGTGGTATGGTAGCAAAATCCCGAAAAACCTTATTAGAAAATGGATTAAAATAGGAAAAATTCGAGAAAATATTGAAATGAAGACAATTTCTCAAAATAACGGAAATTGATAAAAACCGGAAAAATCGTTAAAATTATCACGGTGGGGCAAAAAATATCGTCTAATTTTCTATCCCTACAAATTTTGTTTTAACTGAAAACTATTTTGCATTTGTGAATGTATTTATTTAAATTTATAACTTTTTTTCATGTGGTCTCGTCCTATTTGAACTTCCAAATCCATATCGTTAACTTCCGATAAGAAAAATTCAGTCAGAATGGCTCTATAGCGGTTCCTTAAAAAAAAAATAAGGTCCAATAATCTTTTCCGATGACACTGCATACCACATGGTGAATTTGAGAGGTTGGAATGATGCTTCTTGAATTATTCGAGAATTTTGCTAATTGACATGATGTGACCGATGGAAACTCATCCACTTTGTCATTTGAAAAAAAGGCAGCACTTTCAAATAGGGTGATACTTATTGTCACACCTTGTCTAAGATCCACATATTTGTATAGAACATTAAGGCCGAGTTTTTAGGATGTGAGTTAAACTTGGTTTAGTTGAACCAAAAACGAAGTTTGCCTGCCATTTTCAAGTTTATTAACATAAATTTGTCGGATCAACTTTTCTTTGCATAGAATTTGGGTCTTCGTTGTAATAAAACAAAATAAACCAAATTTCAAAAGCAGTATTCAAGTTGTAAACTGCGATAAACTAAGTTTAAAGATAATCTACATTCTAAAAACGCGGCCTAATAGCCTTTTTCCACTGAGCTACATCTTACATCTTTCATCAATTTGCAAAGATGTTAACATCTTTCCATAAGAATTATACAGGCCAAAAATTCTACATCTTTCTACATCTGCAAAAGATGATCCTTTCTCATTTTGTTCCATCTAACATCTTTCGTTATTTTAAGTGTCATTACTAAAAAAATGACAAAAAAAACGATTTTCTTTGTGCCATCACTAGCAAACCGACGTTGCAGAAAATAAACAAAAAAAAAAATTATTCAACAAAGAAAAATGAGCGGCACATGTAAGAATTTCATTCTTATGTCTTCCAAAAATTTTTCTTCATCATCATCTTCTTCCAGAATAACCTTTAATATTTCAATGTTCTGCATTAAAATTCGGGTTTGTTCTTGCGAAGCAACAATTTTTTTTATTTTTTTTTTTATTTATTTATATGCGTCTTTTTCTTTTATTTTATTGACAGCTGAATAAATAGCAGATGAAAGATGTTGCCAATGTAAACACTTGTTTCATATTTTCAACATCTTCCACGCGTTTCACAAAGATGTTGTTCAGTGTAAAAAGCCTATAAGAGGTTCCTTTTCATTTTCATTCATTACTCTTTTTTTTTATCGTTGAACCCATATTGATCATTTTTAATACCAAACTGCCCGGAAAGAATCTGAATAAAAATCATGAATTTATATACTTTATAGGGTCTTCGACCTACATTTCGATGTGTTACCAAAGAATTGAAGTTCTATACCCTCATCACATAAGTGGAGGTTATAAAATAAAAAGAAAAAAAAAAACTTTAGACCGAATTAATTAAACTCTCTTTTAAATTTAACGTACAGTTTGAATAGGTACTGTTGAAAAAGAGCAATCAGAAGAGAAAATACTTCTTACAACCATCTCATGTCCAAAAATAGTACATACACTTAAGCCCAAAAGTCGACGCTCTAAGAACGTACAGTTACAATACAAATTATATATGGAACACAACATAATGTGTCAATTAAATTCCCATTTAGGTTAAATATTTTAAAATTGCTATAAAAACTTTTTAAAAATTTTATACTAATTCTAATTTTTGTCTTTTTCTTTAGGCCTTTTAAAATGTCATTGTGACATTTGCAAGGATAATAATAATATTTGTGAAACAGATGGTTATTGTTTTACCTCAGTACAAAAAGAAACATCAGGTGCATTAATATTCAGTTACAGGTAAGTTAATGTTTATGATTATTTATTTTAAAATTGTCATTAAAAAAAAAATCCTATATCAATTCGAAACATATTACATAATTAAGTAGCAAAAAAAAAAAATATTAAAGGAGTTGTTCACAAGGTGTACTAAGTGTTGTATTTAAAAAAAGACAGAGTTGTTAACATTTTCATATCATATTCTTTTTGCCTGCACACACACAAACAAATGTTTTTTCGTACTATAATCTATTGTTGTATATTTATACCCTGCACCATGTATGGTGAGGGTAAATATCAGTTTGTAACTTGTCAAAATATATGTCTAAGACCCCATAAAGTATATACAGCTGCTGTCAAAATAATAGCACTACCTCATTTTATAAAAGTTATAAAAACAGATTTATTCAAAAAAACTATTAAAATATTTTTTTAATTAAATGGCTGATAAATGTAAAAAATTTTACAAAAGATAAAGAGATCACTTAAGTTCGTGTTATTATAAAAAAATCGACTTTTTCTTAAAAAGTAGAAAAATTGTCTGTCAAAATAATAGCACTGCTCATATTTAGCTGAAAGTATATATAAAAAAATTGATTTTACTTTTGTAACACGAGTAGTTTTCTGTTGAAATATCCTTACATATTGACACCTTTCTATAGGAATAGAATACCAGGCCTGTTCAATTGTACTCCACAGATCATTATTATTGGTCGTTTTGATTTTGGATACTTTCTTTTTTACATCAGCCCATAAATTTTCAATAGGGTTTAAATCTGGCGACTGAGCAGGCCACTCCATGACTAATTTGGTTGTCCTGAAACCATTTTTTAGCTTTTTTACTGGTGTGTTTTGGGTCATTATCTTGTTGCATGACCCAAATCAGTGGCATTTCCTCGGATGCATATGGGAGCATGATTTCTTCGAGTATTTTGACGTATTCGGATGCATTCATGATGGTATTTATACGGTGAATAGGTCCAACTCCATAGTACGAATAACATCCCCACACCATGATACTGGAACCTCCGTACTTGACTGTCTTTGCGGTAAGTTTTGGGTTATTTTCAGAGTTAGGTGGTCTTCTTACATATGATCGAGAACCCTTACAACCGAATTGGACTATTTTGGACTCATCAGTCCAAAGAATATTGCGCCACTTTTCAATTGACCAGTCAAGGTGGTTCTTAGCAAATAATAATCTTTTTGCCAGATGCTTCTTTGTGGAACTTTTGACCGTTTTCCTTCCACGTTTTTCGGCTTTGAATTTGTAGGTTATTGCATTTCTTATCATTTTATTTGAACAGCCAATAATATCTCTTACTTGGGAGTACGTTTTTCCTTCTGAAATTAGTTTTTTTAATGAGATCACGTTTCTCAAAAGTACAGTGCTTAGCACGACCCATTGTTTACAATATAATGCAAAATTTTTTAAATTTTAATCTTAATATTATTAACACAAATTACTAATAACGGTTGTATATTGTTAAAAATAAAAACTTCTGCTTCAGGTGGGTTTTTAACAGAACTTAGAAAATTGGTGCAATTATTTTGACAGGACTTTTTACGACTCGTTATGCTGTTCTCCATATTTCTGAAAATACACTCTTTAGTTTAGCTGAAAATTATTTACTCAGTGTGAACACATACTATTTGTAACGGTACTGCAAAGTTACAGACGAAAACAAAAATGCAAAAAAACAGAATTGCCAAATAAAGTTTACATATTTTGGTAGTGCTATTATTTTGATAGCAGCTGTATGTATATTGGTGATCCTTATGCGATTTCAAGTCTGTCTGTATGTCCGTTTGTCTGTTGAAATGGCGATCACGACGCCTATTTTTTACCCAGTTTACTGGACATCCTCCCGAGCAGTTCGGTATTGAAAATGAGCAAAATCGGTCCAGCGGTTAAAAAGTTATGAGTGAAAATGTGAAGGTACCTTTAAATTTTCCATACAAATTGTATTTTAGTACATTTTCATAGTAGCCTCGGGTACATAACATATTTTCTCATACAATTTTTCAGGAGTCGCTTAGAAGTGAATATTTTGTATTCACCTCAAATATTTCACACAAAACAATTTTTTTCACCTCAAAAAATTTTTTTCCACCAACAAATTTTTTTACGCATCCAAAAAAGTTTTTCACCTCAAAAAATTTTTTTCATCTCCATAATTTTACTTCAAAATTTTTTTCACGTTATTTGTATCAAAAACAGTAAAGAACATTTTTTTTTAGGATATGGGTGGAGGGCACAGCCGAATTAAATCCTTTTTTACTTGTTTGAAATTAAATTTTAACAACTCTGTTTCAAACAGCACATTACAACAAATAGTACACCTCTTATGACCAACCTAATTATATTTTTTAAATAAATTTTATTTTATTTGATTTTATTTTTATTACAATTTATTTACTATTTTTTTTATAAATTTTATACAATTTAATGGTAACTGAACGTCATGTTTATAACAAATAAATTTCAACAAAAAAAAAAAAAAACAAAAAATTACTTGTATTGAGTAATTTTACTCAACTTTAGATGTCTAAATATCTCACAAAGTTTTCCACCCGGCCGTTTTATATGGTGCAACGACGGCTCTAATGGTGGTCCTACAGCCAGACCAGCGGCTAAACATGGTGGTCATGCTTGTTGCAAATCATACGATAGCTGTAATTTAGATTTAAACCCGAAAATTCGTTATTACGGTCCGTTCAATGGACTGCAACGAAATGATTCAACAAAAGGTGGGCTGCTATAATAAAAGCCACCGCTTAACGTTTGTTATTTTTTTTTGTTTGTTTTCTTATACACTGCTCCCTTTTGTTTACCCAATGGACAATGCAAGTATGTCCTGGAATTGTTGCAAAATTTTGTTTCATTCTAAAAACGTTCGCGTTATTATTGAAGAAACAAAAATACTAAACATCAAATATATAAAAAATAATTTCTACAAGAAAAATTTTCCAAAAACTAACAACAGCTTTTGCGTTTTGCATATTGAACAAGTTGAATGTTGAAACAAAAAAAAAAAATGTTCTTTAAATACTTTTGTATATAGTTTTGAGTTTTTTTTTTCTAATTAAATTATTTTGTTTATTTTATATTAAATACTAACCTCCTTCCTACAAGAAGGTTTTGTTTGTTTCGGCAGAAACATCATTAATTTGTTTAATTTTTTTTTTTTATTCTAACATGTTGTTTGTTAATTTTCTAATCACCTTAAATACCCACTTTTTTTTTCTTGAATGCTCCATATTTTTTGTTTGTTAGGTGCCTTGATAAAAAGTACGATCTCCAACGAGAGCCGCTTGAATGTTTGACGAGCAAACAAAAACAGAATATTTATAAAGTTCAATGTTGTCATGAGGATTTCTGCAATAAAAATGAACTTTTAAAACTCAGTTTTGCCGAAGGTATTTGCGTTATTACGAAATTACAAAAAATAAAAAAAAAACCTAACAAATATCACAATATTTCCTATACTTTTCTAAATAATCTTGTACTACTGCTATTTAGTCAATACCAAAAGCATTAATTAGTTTAGTTTATATATGTTGACTGGCTTATTCATAATTTATAACAAAAGCTTATTCATAATCATTGAAAATTGAAAAAGTTTAAAGAAGATTTTTATTTTAAATGAAAAAATCTCTTTTTTTAAAAACTTTTTTACTTGTTATGGAAAGTTTTTTAGTTTATAGAAAAAAGTCTGTTAGTAACTGATTTTTTAAAAATACTTTTTCGGTTACTTTTTACACCATTTCTAAGTGTATGTCTACGAAATTATCAATTGAATTTCAAAAATATTAATTTGGCGCCCAACATAGTTAGCCAATGTAAAAGAATTGTGGATTATCTTAGATTATTTAACAAGGTCATATATTTTAGAGTATGGAAACTTTTCTATAAGAAAATTATTGCAGAATTTAAATTAATTGAAAACAAAAAATGTGTTCAAAATTATCAAGTTTTAGAAACAAATTCTTAGAATGTTTAACTTCCGATCTCCGATTTGCTCTAATTTGGTACAGTCGTAAATTAGGACTTCTCTCATTATACATACTCTTTTTTTTTACACGATCATAAAAAGTTTCTGCGCATAAAGTGTTAATATTTTATACCCTTTTGTATATTGGTCTTCTAAATTCAAAATTTTAAAAATAAAATTTATTTCAAGCGTAAAGGTTGGATCTGTAAGAAGAACGTAAAGTGTCTTTAAAGAAAATCTATGGACAAACACCAAAGTTATAACTAAACAATGTATGATCAGATGCGTTTTCGGGCGCTTTGAGCTGTTACACAGAAGATTGCCGGTTCGATCCCCAGCAACGACAACTTCAATTAAGAAAAATTATATGTACTTGTTTTCTATCCCTCGCAACGTCCCCCTTCGATGTTCCCATAGCACTTAAACTCTTGAAAGTAAAATTACATAACAGGGCTATGAACTAAAAAGCTTAAAAATTTTGCCAACTCTTCATTAGATGGTGGCCAACAACTGTTTTAAGATTTATCATCCAGCGCAATTGGTGTTGCCGTATTTGAGGTCCTTCACCTTTAACTATCCCTCTTTCTAATCGATACATTAATTGGTAGAAAGAATTCCATGAGTTTTGCTTCTCTTTAAAAAAAAAAAAACTGACCAGATGCCGAGGACTGGACACTTGTAGGATCAAGAGGCTCACTTATACTAACTGGGGCGTAGTAGATCGCTCCTCAGTAGGAATAGGGGAGTTTTAAGACTGACAGTCGTGCATTCGAATTAGAAATTTGGTCCATTTAAAATTTTAAATTTGAATCGGCTATAAGAAAAAAAAGTACTGATTATTTTTTCAATTTTCTGGTTTTATTGGAAAGGTTGAACTTTATCATTTAAGAATGGAACACAATATCATGCATATGACTACCACGACTGGCTCGGCAGTACCTCATCCAATCAACCCAATTTTTCAAAAATGTCAGAACTGTTCAGTTCCAGAGATCGATCTCGAGTTGATGTTGATGGATGTTCTTGGACATTCTTAGCCACAGTATCAATGTTTTCGATTGAACAAACTGGATGGATGCACATGAACTCGCTTCACAAATTGACGCACAAACTAAACTGAAGGCCGATCTTTTCTTGAAAATTTTCCACATTAATTTCTTACAGTTTGCGTTAAAGACACTACTTTGGAAATAAGTTTTTAATATTTCCCATTTTTGTTTGAGCGTATAGCGCGTCCCATTTTGCAAATGTCAAACATAAACCTGAAAATAAAAAATAAAAATGAATGTTATTCTACCTTTCAAAGTAAAAGTATTCGGCAGTTCAAATTTCAAATTTTAAATGGTCCACCCTATACTAGTCAACATGTCGGTGGTATCAGATGTAGGATTGGGAGATCTTAATCTTTCGGGTTGAGTCTTGTTCTCAGGATATCCTCTCCCTATTGGTGGTATGGACTTTTCAAAATGGACTCTATTTGATGCTTACGATGGCGTGAGCTGTCACTTGAACCAACCAACTAACCGGACGCATGAGAATATAAATTTATTATTTATCCCAAAACGGGAAAAATTGTTCTATTGCTATGATTTTTTATAGACTTTTTAAAAATACCTTGTTTTTTCTAAAACTTGTAAGCTTTTTTCCAGTTCAGCAAGCCTACATTTAAAACGACTAACTTAACGTAGCAGTTTTCCCGATTTATGTCGGTCGCAAAAGGGGTCCCAAATAGGGATTCGACAGTATAGCACATTGAAATAGAAATTCTTAGCCTTATTTTCGGAATGTCCAGTTATCTACTAACTGGAAGTTTAACTGACATATTATTAGTTAACTTTTAATGAGACATTCAATAATCAGTAAAACCTATTGTAAATGAGCGTCTTTGGCAGTTTGTGTCAACAATAAAATAATCAAAAATTTTGCGATTAATCTCCAAATTATAACATCTCGCTAAGAAACGTCAAGAAAACGTCGAACGTGCAATCAGCAAACAAATTCGCCAGATTTATAGCTAATAGCTAAGTTGCATTTTGTTCCGCTTAGGGCGAGTTTTTAGGACGTAACTTATCTTTAAACTCAGTTTATCGCAGTTTGTAACTTGAAATACCGATTTTGCAATTTGCTTTATTTCAATGAAGACCAAAATTGTATGTAACGAAATGTTGTTCCGACAAATTTATATTAATAAACATGGAAATGGCAGACAAAATTCGTTTTCGGTTTAACTAAATCAAGTTTAACTCACATCCCCAAAAACGTTTAAAAACCGCTAGTCACAATAAAATATAAATTCGTTTCGACTAGCCAAGAAATTTGCGCACTAAAAAAACTACACCCACAACAAATTGTAGTGAAAAAAATAATTTTAATGAAAAAAAATTTCGTAAAAAATTTTTGAGTAAAAAATTTTTTCGTAAAACAATTTTATTTTTTTTCGAAGTGTTTTATGGTTTTTAATTTTTGTGAGAAAAAAATACTTTGTACAAAAAAATAGGGCTATCCGCAAAATAGGTGTCTCCGATTGAGATGATATCCTGTCAAAAAATTAAGAAAACAGTTATATTTTTAGATTGAAATTATAACTTTTTCATGACTACATATTAAAACGCCTTAAAGTGAGAATGTCAATCTAAAAATATAACTGTTCTCTTATTTTTTGATCTTATATAAGATATCATCTCTCTGGCAAAAATTAAAAACCATAAAACACTTTGAAAAAATTTAAAATTTTTTAAGAATTAAAATTATTTTTTCTAAAAATAATAAAATTAGTTTACAATATTTTTTTTGCTCATAAATACAGGTTGTTTGAAAAGTTCCTGCGCTCGAAATGAAAGAATACTGTTTTTGTTACAAAATATATAATTTTATTCAATATAATCTCCTAGAAGCTCAATACACTTGTTCCAATGATCTTCCAATAATTTTATCCCATTCTTATAATGTTTTTCCGGAAGCTTTGCAAAATAACCGTCTACGGCTGCTATGGCCTCTTCATTCGACGAAAAATGCTTTCCACGAAGGAATTGTTTGAGATTTCTGAAGAGATAGTAGTCACTGGGTGCCAAATCTGGTGAATACGGTGGATGTTCAAGCAATTCGTACTTTAATTCTTTGAATTTAGCCATCGTCAAAACACTTTTGTGAGCAGGTGCATTGTCTTGATGAAAAATGATTTTTTTCTTCTTTAAACCAGGTCTTTTCTCACGAATTTTTTCATCCAGCTGATCCAAAAGGCTGCAATAATATTCAGAGTTGATTGTTTTACCTTTCTGAAGATAATCAATCAACAAAATTATTTTTGCATCCCAAAAAACTGATGCCATAACCTTCTTTGCTGATCGTTGTGACTTCACCTGCTTTGGAGCTGAACAACCAGCTTCAGTCCACTGTAAACGTTCTTGTTTCAATTTAGGATCATGGTGGTAGACCCAAGTCTCATCCATAGCTATAAAACGACGCAAGAAGTCGGTTTTATTCGGCTTAAAACGCTCCAAACTACGCTGAGAAATTTGTTTTCGATCCAGTTTTTGTTGAATTGTTAATGTGTGCGGCACTAACTTTCCAAACAGTTTTTTCATACGTAATTCTTCATGTAAAATATGGAGTACTCGTTCGTCTGAGATGCCTATGGCATTAGCAATTTCACGCTTAGTCAAACTTGGATCTTCACTAACCATATTATGTACCTGCTCAATGATTTCTGCTGTGGTTGCAGTTTTTGGTCGTCCTTCGCGTGGATCGTCTTTAAGCCCAAAATTCAACGGTGCGTTTTGAAGGTGAGGACTCCTTATACACTTCTAACAATTGTTCTTAAATTTCCTTTGCTTTTAAACCCTTCAAAACAAAGAATCTAATGACTGCACGATATTAAATTTTTTCCATATTAAAAAAAATCAATGACACGCCAACTTCAAATGGCTTGTAAACAAAGAAAGAATTGACAGAATGACTTGCAACTTTGCATGTGTTTTCAGGACAGTTATACCAACTTGAGAAAAAGAAAAGTTTGGAGCTAGCAGTGCCATCTCTTGGTGAGCGCAGAAACTTTTCAACCAACCTGTATTTTACGAATATTTTTCCTCTAAAATAATTTTTTTTACTAAAGTTATTTTTTTTTCGGATAGTTTTTTGGTGTGCAAAAATTGTTTGCTAGTCAAAACGAATTCATTTTATATCGCCAAAAAATTTGTTTTCCTCCAGAGTTTGACGGTAATTCGAAAAATCGGTCTGTTATTTTAGTAGTTTCAGGGGGTTATTTTTAAGACACTTCAGACAAGTGTTGCGTTATTTCTATACAAAAACAATTTTCATAGAAAGTTCAATTCACACAAGTGATTTAAGAAATAGGGATGTTAATCTACAAGCTTTTAAAATATTTTGAAATTTATTTGATAAGTTTAAAAAATACACTTAGAAATTGTTTATTTTGTTTTAATTATAGAATAATTTTTTTTATTCTTTTTTAATATTACAATATTACACCAACACTTTTTACAACACACTTTTGTATACTTGCACATTGGTTTTTGACAAACAAGCCTTTTCTGCATTCTAACTTGATTGACTAATTATTAAAAATATATATTTTTTTTTTGGAAATGTTTGTTATAGTATTTTACTACCCCGTTCTCAAAACCCTCTCCATCATTATTTCTTCAGTTTGACTACTGTCTATCTACATAATATATTTTTTTTTGCTTATTTTTACATTTGCACCGCTCTAATTTTGAAAAAAATATTATAGTATCTTGTTCCTATATTGTAGTACATATTACTTACATTTTTTTTATTCTACTTAAATACACAAAATGATGCATGCAATAATATTGAACAGAAAACATATTTGGTTGGGTATTAAAATGGATTTTTTTTGGATAAATTTATTGTAGGGGTGTTTTTTTTTTTTTATTATAAGTCAATATTACCATATTTTTATATTTATTTAAAATGGTTCGAAGGACCATGTTTGTAAGCGTTATATTTGAAGTTATAGAATTATAAACGAAACAAAATTAATTAAAAATAATTTTGTATTACAAATTTAGATTTGATAAGTTTATTAAGGCATAAAAACAAAAAATTTTTTTAAACTAAAATTACTATCTGCTGATTTTAAAAGGCCTATGGCAAGCAAAGTGTTCAAAAGCAAACTCTTTTATATTTTTAGAAATAATAATAGACTAAAATTTTTTAATATTATTATGTCTGTTTGCTTATTTACTACAAGTTACTATTTTTACTACAACTAGAAATTTTCAGTATCAAAAGTAAGCAAAACTTTCTAGTTTCAAAGAAATCAATAACAATTTTGAGTAAACGAACAGACCAATTAAATTCCAGTTCGTTTATTCGAAAATTTTTCTATTTTTAATACAATCTCTACTACAATTAATTACTTTTAATGCACTATCAAAATTAAATAAAACTTTCCAATTGTTATAAAAGTATTTAGAATTTTAAGAAAACAAACATGTTAGGCCTGTTCGTTTACTTACTACAATTTACTATTTTTACTACAGCTGGAAAAATTCAATACAAAAAGTAAACAAAACTTTTCAATTGTAGTAAGAAATTTAAGTAAACGGGTGGATACACTGATATAGTAAAAATAGCAACTTGTAGTAAGTACTCGAACAGACATATTATTTAAGGTTGTAATTTTTTCTTTGATACAAATTAGTACAGATGTTTGAATTCCAACTAAAATAAAATAAAATGGGGTCAATTAAAGGGATTAAGGTGGATGTGGCAACGATTTACTATAGTTTGTGATTTTATTGTAAATTTGTATTTCTTTCAAGTTTTGTAAATTTTATAAATACAGTGGGTTTGGTAAATTTTGTAAATTTTGTAACTTTTTAAAACTTGTTCTAACAACACTCCATATTATTCGCTTCTTTTAATGGTATTTTTTTAAATTAGTATTAGTATTTTTTTTCTTATTTTCTATCGAAGATTTTAAAATTTAAAATTTTAGATATATGAAATTAAGTTAATATTAAATAAATTATTAAAAGTTCTGCTATAATATTGCTAATTCGGCTTCCTAGACCCTCTACTTGCCCCTCATTTCCCTTGTCGAAAACAGTTCCTTTAGCCCTTGAATAAGAAGACATTTAAACATTTAAGGTTGAGTTGGCCGATCATATACCTCGTTTAGACCAATTGATTCCCTAGCATTATCAGATGAGATACGATAACCCCCCACGTAAGATTAGAAGGATCCTATGCCAGGAGTAACAGTTTGGCTGAAAAAAAAAATAAAATTTGATTTTATTGATTCAATATCGCCTTCAAGGGCGATACAATGATAATATCGGTCATACTTCTTCATTGGCGCTTAATTTCTTTCCAGCGAGCATTCACTTGAGGTCTGCGAACAGGAAAAAGTCACTGGGGGCCAGATCTGGAGAATACAGTGGATGCGGAAGAAATTCAAAGCCCAATTCATATAATTTTGCCATCGTTTTTATTGATATGTGACACGGTGCATTGTCTTGATAAAAAAACACTTTTTTCTTCTTCAAATGGAGCCGTTTTTCGGCGATTTCGTCCTTCAAACGCTCCAATAACGCTATGTAATAGTCGCTGTTGATGGGTTTTCTCTGTTAAAGATAGTCGCATCCCAAAATACTGATGTCATAACCTTGCCAGCCGACTGTTGCGTCTTTCCACGCTTTGGAGTTTGTTCATCGCGTGCATTCCACTCGGCTGACTGTCGATTGGACTCCGGTGTGAAATGATGGAGCCATGTTTCATCCATTGTCACATATCGACGCATAAATTCGGGCTTATTACGATTAAACAGGTTCAAACCCAGCTCAGAATCATCAATTCGTTGTTGTTTTTAGTTGATTGTGAGCTCGCGCGGCACTCACTTTGCACAGAGCTTTCGCATAGCCAAATATTCATTCACGATACGTCCAACACGTTCTTTTGATATCTTTAGAGTCTCAGATATCTCGATCAACTTCACTTTATGGTCATTTAAAATTATTTTGTGGTAACAGCCTCTTTGGACGTCCACTGCGTGCATTGGTTCGGTGCTTATTTCGTTTAAACTTAGCAAACCACTTCTCAATGGTTGATTTTCCTGGTGCAGAGTGCGAATAATATTTATCAAGCCAAGTCTTGGCTTCAACAGTGTTTTTTTTGCTTAAAAGCAATGCTTTATTACCACACGAAATTTCTTTTTATCAATTGTTTTCCAACTGACAAAAGTTTCTTTACCCAAAATACTATTTCTCACAAACTAATAGTCCGCCAGCTGTCAAATTTATACACGTGTCTTTCGAAGGATAGGGCTAACTAAAAATCATGGATTTCATACTAGATCGTAGATACTTTTTAGCCAAACTGTTAGATAATCTCCTAAGCAACTTGTCCTGGAGCGCGCGGAGGCTGGTAAATAACACATGATAGGCTCAACTGTTACCCGCCATCATTAACACTATCTTGGAAAGAATCACAGACGCAACGCGACTCAATCAAAAAATCAGTCTTCGTAGGATTGTAGGTTCTCCTTATAACTTCCGACACCCTGCGCGGTATTACTCCAACCCTACTCATCATAGTAGAGTCTACATTCCGTTCAGAAACCTAAGTGGCACGCGAATGTCCATTACCCTTCATCGCCAGAAAAGTAAAGTGCCAACCTAATTGAAAAGTTTATTTTGGTTACTTCAACTATATTCAAATGAGATTCCTGCATATTTTGGGTGCACTCAGCGAAAAAGTTCAATCATATTTTTGAAAAACTTCATGATAAAAAAAAACTTCATAGATTTTCGTTTACACTGGTTCGGAATTTCCCTCGGATCTGGCTCAATGTCATTATCGAAGTATGTATGTCCACTAGACTAAAAAATGTATGCCTTTTTATTATGAAGAATTGATGACAAACAAACGAAACGTATTTCTCTAAGTGGGCTGTGACTAAAATTCTGTTACATTAACTGGTTTTTTTTTTTTGTGAAAACCAATATTAAGTTCCACCAAAAGATTTTAGTCCTAGTAACGGAATTTCATTTGGAAACCTGCATAATTTTTCTATGGGTGTGTGTACTCTCCTGTTGGTATCAAGTCTACCATGCCATGCCTGTTGGTACCAAGTCTACCATAATGTATAGGGTAATAAATTGGCTGCCACAACTTGCGTCTGAAAAATAGTGCGGTCTTTGGAAAGTCTATCTTACTCCTCGATATCCATCTCTCGACAGAAAACCGAAGCTCCCACTGCCTCCTCCATCTTATAACCATCAATAAAGAAATTTAAGAATCTGTGCTTAGAGCGAATCCTGCCAATCATCCGTAATTCCCTGTACTGACGCGTACTCCCCCAGTTAAGTCCATCACTGCTACAATTTGTATCTCCAAAGACCTTCCCGTAACCACAAGGTATATACATAAACTGCCCCAAGAGAATACCTGATTTTCTTCGGCACCAAAGTGATCGGTTGTAGACTCAAGGTTACATCCAGTGCCACAGTATAGCGCCAGTGATGTATAGTTTAGCAAGTATCTTCTCACTTTTTAGGAGACTGGAGTACTGCAGCACTCCATAAAGTGGAATTGGCCTAGCAACAGCCTTGTAAATTTTTCGACAGGCATAAAGCGCACTTGTGGTGTTTTTGACTCCCTCATCAACATTGAGTTTCCGTGCCATCTTGCTGTCCAATATAACCCCATGACAAAACTATACAAGGAAAAGTCATTAGGTAGAATTTGGGATTTGTATTTGAAATTCTATGTTTTTTTTCTTTATTTTTTGTATGCAATTTTTTGTTTTAATCGAGAGAACAAATTTTCCAACCTTGGTGTGGGTCTACTGAACTATTTTGGTTTCGTTAATAAATATAAAATATCTTCGTCTTCTAGGAATTAACACCTAGTCCCACTCTTGCTACCCACCGGTTTATTCCCCCTGGGCAGGCTTCATCTCAAAACAAGTAATATTGAGGTACTTTCTAGTGGCGATAACGGCTACATACTTTGCATACATACTAGTTGTTTATCCGATCCCCCTTTAAGCACTTCGAGAAGTTCATTGACAACAAGTGTCCACGGTATTGGAGCTAGCACTCATCCCTGTGGAGTACGCCAAGGGTTAAGGCCAAAGTGGGGAAATATGTGCCACCTTTCTACAGATCTCATTTGGCAACCCAAGTGGATACTTATTTAATCATATTCTTGCCACACTTTCTAAATTACGTCTGTCAACACATTATTGAAAGCGCCAGCAATGTCAATGAAAATTCCCAAAGAATGGTCGCGGTAATGATCTGGGAGACAACTGACTCGAAAGTCATAGATTTTCTCTAATGTCTCTTCGAGATCTAGGCACATAATTCAATCTTAAAAGACTATGAACAGATCTCTACCCACCGTGGCACCAGACGATGTCTACCATACACTCACAAAAAAAGTCTGTAATGGCAACTGAAACTTTGCTATTACGGAAATTCTGCTAATTTGAGCCCAGCGGTAATTTTTGCTAATCTTAGCAACACATGTCTGCTGAGGTGTAGTACAATGAAATTAGTAGAAAAATTAGTAGCCGCTACTAAATTTTAGTAGACTTTTTGTAAAGTGGAATTTAAAATCTGTTTGCTAAAATCAGCAAAAAAATTACTAAATATTATTAATATTAGTACAAAGTTTTAAATTTATTTTTTTTATCGAGCATCAAAAATTTTGATCATATTTTTTAAAAAAAATATTTTATACAAAATGAATAAAAAAATCAAAAGTTTAAAAATTGTTAGCACATAACGAATTTATCATTTTGTTTTATTTTGGTAATTTCTGTTTTGAAGAATATTTTAGTCAATTTTTTTTTTTACTTTTAAAGCTAAATTTTAATTGTTTTTAGGGTTGATTTTTATAAATCAAATCTTTTTAGACATGAGTCGGTATCTTCACTTCCGATCCCTTTTTTAAACCTATGCATCATTTTTGGGCAATTTAAGTTTGTAAGTATAAGTTTTAATTATTAGAAATAACATTTCCACTTTTTTAAAATTTGTAATTTTTTTTTGCTAATTTTAACAAATCGTTTTTCAAAAATTTGTAAAATGATTTCTGAAATTAGCAACAAAAATTTGTAAACATTCTGCAAAAATTCTGTAATTTGTAAAATGTAAATAGCAAAAAGATTTGCTAAATAATAATTTTTTTTACTAAAAATCAGTACAAAAATAGTAAAGTGGGATTGAAAACCGTTTACAAATTTTTCTACTAACTTTTTTTTCTGAGTGTACTGAAGTTGAGATCATAACCTAAAGCAAATAAATGTTTCACAAAACTGTTCAGTGTAAACGCTACCTTACAAACACATCTAAAGTCGCGCGGTGGTTTGAGTCTTCGCTGCAAAATTATTTCAATGTGGAATGATTACAATGTGGACCAATGTGTCAAATATGGGTTAAGAGCCATGGCACATCACCTACAATCCTAAATTTAAGAATGATCTGATTTGGCTCCTGCACAGAGAAAACAGATTCATTGTGACAGCCGAATTTCTCCCCAACTGAATTGTTTGGTTGCAACCGAAATTCTTTTGTAGTAACCGAATTGCGGTCTCTACAAACAAATATGTCGATGGCTCCAAACCAAACCATTCGGTTCACCTAGAAAACAGATTCGTGCTGACAACCTTGTTGCCAATCGAATGGTTCAGTTGCGGCAACCGAAGTTTTCGGTTGTGACTACCGAATTGTTGTTGAGACAACCGAAATTCTGTTGTCTCAGGCAAATTACTCATGTCTAAATTGGTTTTCTGTTGCCACAACCGAGAAATTCGGTCACCACAACCAAACCATTCGATTGGCTACAAATTCGGTTGTCAGCACGAATCTGTTTTCTCTGTGTTGGCAAGAAATTCGGTTGTCACAATGAATGTGTTTTCTCTGTGTGTGAACGAATGTATTCGAACAAAATTTGGTAACACGTTCAATACAAAACATCTCCAAGAATTGTGTCAAATAAGGGCGGGATAGAACAAAGGAGAATTTGTAAATCCTTGCAACCAAAAAAATTTATTTTCGACAACGATATTTATTAAAATCAAGAGGCAATTCAATATAAAAGGCCAATAAGGGCAATACTTCTGGAAGATAAATCGGCGATATGGCTAAATAATCATACACATATGTATTGCTAAAGACAAGAAGTATCGCTAGATAAACTATCCGATACTCTGAAAAAGAATATCTGCACACATAATCAATTCACCTACATCATACCCTCTCAGTAAATGTTGATTTTTCCATGAATTTGCCGTTTTCACATTTTTTAAAGGTAAAAATTTAATTAAACTGTTTTCAATATGAAGAAAATTTTCAAAATATTTATCCTTTATCTTTCGAAATATATTTTAAATGATAAAAGAAAAATATATAATTTTAAAAATGGAAGATATCGCTTTAATAATATATTCTTCGATGAGCGAAATGTTTGTAGGATATATTTAGAAATGAGGGTGATCTCGATCAAAAGAATTTGGTCGACTTTTAGTTCAAATTAATACTACAAGATTGCATAAAAGAGTTTGTTTTTGTACACTTTCTTTATCATTATATTCAACGTGTAATAATATAATTAGGCTCGAGAGTAATTGGTGTATGGTCCAATATACATAATCCTAAATTATGCTCTTTCGCTAGTAGTAATTCAATTTCGAATATTATTAAGCTTCATTTGTTTTCTACATAATTTTGTTTATGCATATAAAATGGGTTAACAATTTTTGTTTTTGTATCTCTATCTCTTCAATAATATTGTTTAAAAACTTTTAAATACTTCGATATTTATTTGCGAATTTAATTAGATGCATGTCTATAGAAAATCACATACCGCCAGAAGACCCAGCCTGGTGTCACGAAAGCACCCCAGAATCCTCTATACAATGTTGCCAAGAAGAATTTTGTAATACAAAAGATAATTATGCGGGTACTCTGCCAGGTGAGAATCAAATTCCAACCAACCATATTCTCCTACCATACTTGCTACTACAAATCAAAATCAATCAATCAATCAGAATACATCAACTGAAATAGGGAACTTATTTTTAAAGTAATGCCCTTAGCACTCATCTCAATTTCACATCAATATTTATCAATAAATTTTGTCCATTTAAAAAAAAAAAAAAAAATTCGAAATTGTATCATTTATATTTTAAGAATCACAACTATAAAATCTCATTGGCAATCAAATCAACGGGGTAAAAATGTAACATCGATCGATACCGCTTGAATATTCCACATTTTCCAAAAACATTTTTCTTTCGACATTGTTAAGATCTGAGAAGGACGATGTTTTTGATTTTGTTGTTTGTTTATTATATGATGTGTCTCTCAGTGTATCCGGGGAAATGGATTAATTTGTTGATCCTTCTTCTCATCCATGTTCAACGTTTAATTGTGTTTCTTTGTTAAATGTTAAGCAGGTGACATACAAATTGGCTTATACATATTTTTTCTGTATTATCATTTTTTAAAGGTAAATTTTCATTGAATGTTTTATGGTCCACAACATTATTATGTTTGCACGTCTATTAGAGCGTTCCGAATTTTATGAACATTGTATTACAACATTTATAAGTTGATTTGTAAATAATAATAATTTTTAAAGGCTACTTTAAATTTTTAAACTTTACGTGTTTAGAAACTTCGAAATGCTCTAACGTCCATTCTTTCATATAACATATGAAGCAAAATTATTTGTATGCTTTGGTAAAAACTTGGGTGGTTAAATGATATTGCTAAAATAACGATTAAAAATAACTTTTTTTACACTTATTTTTAATTTTAGTAAACAATAAATTTTGTAAAGGTACATTTACCCGAGAGATAAAACTGCTAGAGAAAGATAGCTTATGCCCTTAATTTGAAGCAATATATACCTAACAGTGCTTAGATACCTGCCGTGTAGACGAACAAAAATCAATAGATATCTAAGCACTGGCGGGTATCTATTGCTTGAAACTACGGCAATTAAAATACCACTAAATAGCGTAAATCATTCACAATGGAGTTATTTAGAGGTGTGTTTTGCACTCTCTCTCTGTAGCAGTTTAATCTTTTCTTTCTTTCTGCAGACTGTCCAGATTTTCTAGTATTTTTTAGCTAAATTTTAATTGTCTGAATTCATTCACAGGAATTCATTTTTATTTTTCTTCTTATTAATGGTTTCATTTCTTGAGTTATTGGACCTTGACTTAATTATTAGCGTTTTTTTTCGTAATTTATGGATTTATTGTTCAAAAATGGTTACAAATATATTACTCAAATGATTGTTTATCGCTGGAAAGAACTTTTTCTATCTTTCTGGCAATTTGTGTCTTCCAGCTCGGAAGAATGACTCGTCTTTTGCGACAATCGTCTATCCGTTGCATTGTTAATATAAAGTGGGCTTCTGCTAGGACAGGCCATGTTTTATCGACCGGAACAAGTAATAGCCAGAAGGAGAGATGTCTGGAGAATACGGCGGGTGGGGTAAGACTTCCCATGTCAGCGTTTTCAAGTAGATCTTCACGGGTCTTGCAAAATGTAGCCGAGTCGTCATGCTGAAAAATCAGCTTCTCGTGCCTTTCTTCGAATTTCGGCCATTTTTGCTTCAGTCTGTGGCTCAAACGCATAAGTAGGGTCCGATATCGTTTCCCCGTGTTCGTTTCATTCGATTTAAGCAGCTCGTAGTAAGTCATGTCGAATACTGAGCATAAGTCACATCGAATACTGAGCATAAGTTTCATGCCATGAATGTTCGGTTTTGCGAAGGAACTTGATGGATGTCCGGGCAGAACCCATGACTTTTTGCGCTTGGGGTTGTCTTAATGGATTCACTTTTAATCTCCAGTCACAATGCAATGCAAAAAATTCTTCCTTTTTTGGCGTTCGGGGAGCTGTTTACAAGCGAAAAACCGTCTTTTGACGCCGCTTGGCTTCAACTTGTATGACAGCTAGTTTCCTTGCTTTTGAATCAATCTTACGTCTTTTAAGTCGTTTGCTGAATGTCCACATAAAGCAATGATTTCAATTCTTTGTCTTCAAAATTTTTGGGTTGACCCGGCCGTTACTTGTCTTCGGGAAAAAGTTACCACCTATGTATAAGAAATCAAACCACCTCCGAAACGATTGTTCAGATGGAGCATGCTCGCCGTAAACTTCCACAAAAATTCGAAGACCCTCGGCCGCACTTTTTTACATATTAAAGTAATGCAGAAGAATTTTCCGCAAAAAAACACTTTATATTCGAGACAATATTTAGTATTGTTGTGTACGTCAAAACCAAATGACACAAGCTACCAAAGACGCTCGTCCACAATTGGTTATATAAAAGATTGAATTAAATTTTTAAGGAAACTAATTGGTATTATGTCCGCGTTGTCTACGGTCGTGAGCCCTATTTTCATAATTGGAATAACTTTTAAGTTGAATGGAAATTCGCCAGAAGGCATGTAACCTCGAATTACATGTGGCCCCTCCTTCCAAACAAACTAGAGTTCAATAAACATATATTGTTACGATTTTACCTTTTAAAATCGTTGATTTATTTCCTTTAAATAAATCTAGCTTTTTGCAAATAATAAACACCGTTCAAATTTTCTATGGTAACTCTTTATTTTCACAAAATCTTAAAAAACAATTACACAAGATACTTTACTGAAACTCCATTAAAAGTTACACTTTAACAGAATACAAAATTTATTCAAATCACCAATGTTTTTCTTTAAGCGTTTTATTGTCATCCGGAAGCTGCATACTGGCAACTTTGAGAATGGTCTTTGAAGTCTGACAGCAGATAAACAATGCAGCAGACCATCTAGTCGTGGTGAAGGGTTGCCATTAATGACAACTGTTTTACATTTCAGGACTGGCATATGGGAATTTATGTTTCTACGAGTAAATGGAAATTAATGAATGGAATTTCCGTAACAATATCATACAGGTAGTCAAGACCATTGTATCTCGCTTCCCTTTTCGATAAGTACATAATCATACCAAACATTGCTGTATCGAATCCCCGATCAATTCAGACTTCTTTCATGCACATTCTTTCGTACACATCAACTCGTTCACCATTATCCCAATATGTTACGCAATCCATGTCAGTCGGCATTTAATGCAGCATCTCATCCTTTTCAATGTTATCGGATTCTAAGGCTTTCAAAGCAGCATGACTGTCCACTAGACCGTGCCACTTTACAGGCAAAAAAAGGGTACCGTACACCTTCCAATACAACGAAAAATTTTAAAAGACATCCCCTACGTTCGGCAAAAAAAAAAAAATTAAATTTATTTTGAAACTGCATTGCAAAAGTAACTTGGATTCCAAGGTGTACGGCGAACTTTTTTTCTGGTACGGTTTACTGTCCACAAAGATAACGAATAATAGATCTATATCCCGTTACATTATTATCGCCTCAGTTTTATTGATTGCCTTAGACATCTGTTTGAAAAACGCTACATTCGTCCGGAAGGCGCATGGAATTCAGAATGTCAAGTTTCCTTACGAGCCTATCCCCATCGCCATCTTCGAACTAAGAGGCCAAAAATAAAAACCGAGCTCTTCTCCCTCCCTTGTACTTAATTTTTTCAGCGTTGATAATAAAGACCATCCCGGTATCTCTTCATTTGAAGGGTATGTACCTCCATATCAGACTACCAGTTAATAAACAAAAAGCCATGGATTGTATTTAGGGGCTCTCTTAGTAGTAGCGGTAAAATCAATACAACCGGACGGTATTTTGCGATTAATTTTAACCCTATTAGTTATAACGATTCTAACGAGTATTTTTTGAACAAAATTTGTCCGTTTAGGAAACAAAATAATGTCCGTTTAGGAAAATTTAGCAAGTTTTTTTTGGCTTAAAAAATGTAAAAGCATAAAAAGGGCGGTTAAATTGTAAGGGCCGATGTTGATTTTAAATAAAACACAAATTATTAAGGAAATTATTGTCATTTCTTTTTATAATGATAATATGGTATGGTTCAATTATGTGTGGAACAAAATATTGGCCAAATGGCCGCCGCGACCTCGGCGGCACACCTCCATCCGATGGTCCAAATTTTCGATGACGCTGAGGCATAATTGAGGTTTTATGCCATTAATCTTTTAGCTCTTGAATTGTTGCTGGCTTATCGACGTACACCTTTTCTTTCAAATAACCCCAAAGAAACAAGTCCAACGGTGTCAAATCACATGATCTTGGCGGCCAATTGACATCGCCACCACGTGAGGTAACACGGCCATTGAATTTGTCGCGCAAAAGAGCCATTGTTTCCTTAGCTGTGTGGCAAGTTGCACCGTCCTGTTGAAACCACATATCGTGCACATGAATATCTTCCAATTCGGGCCATAAAAAATTCCTTATCATCTCACGATAGCGAACACCATTCACAGTAACTGCCTGACCGGCCTCATTTTGGAAAAAATACGGCCCGATGATTGCGCCAGCCCATAAACCGCACCAAACAGTCACTCTTTGTGGGTGCATTGGTTTTTCGACAATCACTCTTGGATTATCATTCGCCTAAATGCTGCAATTCTGCTTATTGACAAATTCACTGAGGTGAAAATGTGCCTCATCACTGAAGATGATTTTCTTCGAAAATTGATCATCCACTGTTGCCGTTTCTTGCCACCATTGACGACGTTTGGAATGGTCAAGAGGCTTTAGTTCTTGAGTCAATTGCACCTTGTAAGCGTGTAAATGCAAGCCTTTATGCATAATGTTCATCAACGACGAGCGTGAAAGGTGTAATTGTTTGGCATGGCGACGAGTTGAGGTGGACGGCTCTTCTTGGACGATTAAATTGACCGAAAAAATCACGAAGTGCACGATATGCATTTTGATTTGAACGCCCATTTTCATAATAAGCCTGAATAACTTTAACGCGTTGCCCGATTGTCTATCTTTCCATTATTCAAATTGAGTTAGTCTGAAATTGATAAATGTCAAATGAAATACAGAAAAAACTTGACATTTAGGTGTGATTCACATTCAACATCGGCACTTAAAATTTAACCACCCTTTATTATTTATGCAAAAAATCTTGGATAAATCTATTTTTACTAACGTCTCGTTTACATCTGCATTCAAATCACGAGATTTCAGTAAAAATCTCGTTTAAAATCTCAAGATTTCCCATACAAATGGAATCCCGCTAATTCACGAGATTTGTAAGAGCACTGCGTTTCGATTATTTTCTAAACCTTTTTGCATGACAACGCTGGTCAACAGCTGACAAAAAATATAACCAAAGAAAATAACTATTAAAAACATCCCAGCTAAAAATCTACATATATGGATCCATACAGGTCGTGTATGCTCATAAGCATGCATAAATCTGCATTTGCATTAACAAAATTTGAAGTAACATAAAGTTAAAAAAAAAAACTTTTTAGTAAAAAATCTTTAAAATAAATAAAAAAATTCTCTGAGTATGAATGGAATGATATTTCAAAGGGTCCTCGAAATAATTTTGTTTATTTTTTGTATAAGCAAATGTGTTCAAAGTTTATGAATTATACAGAAAAATATTTTGAATATTTTGAAGCGGTCTAAAATTCCGCATGAGTGTGTGTGTGCGTGAAAGTGTACATATAGTTATTAAGTATGTATGGGTTACAACTTGTATATTTTGTATATATGTAAATCTAATAATAATAATATTAAATCTTATCATTTTTTGTTTATTGGCTTAATTTTTTTGTTCTTGTTTTTGCACTATACGATTCATGTCTCCAAAACTAACTCAACCCAAATTACTAACCATTTAAATGCACTTGCACGTTAATTATTTATGTTATAGCATTATTGCATTTTAAATTTTAAGTGTTTTATAAAAAAAAAAATTTGCATGATTTTTTCTTTGGTGGCTTAACAAAAATTATATATTGTTGTGGTGGCTTTAAAATAAGTATTAAAAAAAAGAACTTCATAAATAAATCACAAAACCAAAATCTTTAAACAAAATCTTAAAACAAAAAATCAAATCAAAATATCTAGACTATCTACCAGAGGAAAGCATTAACACTTGGGTGCTGGTCGCCATTATCTTTGGAGCCACATTAGCTGCCTGCCTATCGGTATTTCTATCATGGTGCTACTGTCAAAAACGCAAACAGGGTAGCAGAGCACGGCCGTTTGCTCCGGAAGATTCAGTATATGATCCCATACTGAATGGTAATACTCTGCAGGATATTATAGAAATGACAACATCGGGTTCAGGATCAGGTTTGATTTAAAATTGAAAAATTATATTACCTACAATTTGTTTTATTAATACATTTGAATGATTTCTATTATAGCGGGTCTGCCTTTACTCGTACAACGTTCGATAGCTAGACAAATTCAATTATGTCATGTTATTGGCAAGGGACGTTTTGGTGAGGTATGGCGTGGCCGTTGGCGTGGTGAAAATGTGGCCGTGAAAATATTTTCAAGTCGTGAAGAATGTTCTTGGTTTCGAGAGGCAGAAATTTATCAAACTGTTATGTTAAGACATGAAAATATATTAGGTTTCATAGCAGCCGATAATAAGGGTAAACAGGAATTTTAAATAATCTGGAAATGTGCAATAAAATAAAAATGCAACTTTTATATTTTAGATAATGGCACTTGGACACAACTTTGGCTGGTTACTGATTATCATGAAAATGGTTCTCTATTTGATTATTTGACCTCACATACAGTCGATACGAAAACTATGTTAAGTATGGCTTTATCCATAGCCACTGGTTTGGCCCATTTACACATGGATATTGTTGGTACACGTGGCAAACCAGCCATCGCTCATCGAGATTTAAAATCTAAAAATATTTTGGTTAAAACTAATCTCACCTGTGCCATTGGTGATTTGGGTTTAGCTGTTAGACATGTAGAGAAAAATGATTCTGTAGATATACCCTCGACTCATCGAGTGGGAACTAAACGTTATATGGCCCCTGAAGTGTTGGATGAAACAATGAATGCTCAACATTTCGATGCGTATAAACGTGCGGATGTATATGCATTTGGTTTGATATTGTGGGAGATTGCTAGACGCTGTAATATGGGCATGATATATGATGAATATCAATTGCCATACTATGATGTGGTACAGCCAGATCCTAGTATTGAAGAAATGAAAAAGGTAAGTTATGTATATACAGGCCAAATTTTGTAATTGTTTAAAAATTGTGATAAAAATTGTGATATCGATATTTAATTGGGACATTTTGATTAACACGAATGGAATTTGAATTTGATTAAAATTTAGTTTGGGCGCCATAAATATTTTTTGGTATTTTTTTTTTTGAAGTCCGTGACTTTTTAAAGAAAGTTTTTTTTTTGCAAAAAAAAAAATATTTTTCAACATAATCTCCTTTTAGCTTAATACACTTAGTCCAACGTTTCTCCAATTTTTGTATAACTTCCAACAAATAGGATTTTTCAAGGTCCATAAAATAGGCATTTGTTTGATCAATAATTTAATCGTTGGAGCTAAATCTCTTTCCACTGAGCCATTTCTTTAGGTTTGGAAATCCGGAGAATATGGCGAATGAGGTACCAATTCGTAGCCCAATTCATGCAATTTCGCCAACCCTTTGAAGTTGTCACACGATTACGTTTATGGTCAGTTGAGAGCAAAAGCGGCACCCATCTTGCAGACAGCTTTCTTAAATCCAACTGATCATTTAAAATCGAAACCACACTGCCATATGAAATGCGTATGGCATCAACAATCTCACGCACTTTTACTCTTCGATCGGCCAACACCATATCGTGAATTTTTTCGACATTTTCTTGTGTATAGACCTCAATTGGTCGTCCAGAACGTTCAGCGTCATTTGTACTTGTGCGACCACAACGAAAGCCAGTAAACCACTTCTTTATCATTGAAATCGATGGTGCAGAGTCCCCGTTGTATTTATTAAGCTTTCCCTTGGTTTGATTGTCGGCTTTTTTTCGCAAAAAATAATGTTTAATGAGTACTCGAAACTCATTTTTTTCATTTTTAAAAAAATCCACGAGGTTGTATGTCTTGAACAGCTATTAAACGTAAAGTAAATGACGGAACTTGCTCAAAATTTTACAGTAGTCTATTAACAGGTGGTACTTGATGGGAGCAGTGTTGCATTTCATATAATTACAAGGAAAGTTTGAAAAGTCCCGGACTTATTGATTTGCCCTCGTAAATTGACGGACTGTATACGAACAAATTGTATACAGTCAGTCAATTGTTATGAAATGCTCTTCTCCTATGTAACCACCGTTTGCCTGCAAACAGGAAACGGGTAATTTTTAACCGAAACCCATTTTTTTATTCCCGCTTAAACGGGTTTTTGTTTTATTACCTAAGCAAAAACTAGCCGGATGATAAATATAAATTTTTATAATTTCAAAACTTTTAGCCGTCTCTAAAAATTGTGTCCAAAATACATTCATTAAATTGGTTATTAAATTTAATTTAAAAGAATCAAATTCCGAAAATCTCAGATCACGTGGCCGGTTCATTGTGCTAGGGACCGGTTACGGGACCGTTTTTTTATATGAAAAGGACCGGTCACTTTAACATGAGCTTATCCTAGGACATGTCACATGACTCGTACTTTTAAACTCATCACATAATAGCGGCTTTTAAACCGAGAATGTTGTAAGTTTTTTGAGAACCGGTACTGTTTTTATTTAACACGGGACTAGTGCTTTCAGACCCAATAGGTGATAGAGACTTTTTATACCGATCACGTGATAGATACCCTGCGGGAAAAGGACCTATCACAGGACACGTCATGTGAGCGGTTCATTGTGATAGGGACAGGTCACGGGACCGGTTCATTCTTTATATGAAAAATACCGGTCACTTTAACATGGGCTTGTCCTAGGAGTGAGTCAATTGCCCTCTGTGACATGTCACAGGACTGTTCTGAAAGAACATGTCATAAAAGTAACCCCAAAGAACATATTACAGAACCCACGCAAAAGAACATGTCATGACTTTTAAACCGGTCACGTGGTAGGTACTTTAGGAACCGATCCTCTTTTTCACCTATCTCGTGATATATGTATATATTTTCGAAACCGGTCCAGTTTTCACTTATCACGGGACAGGTCCCATTACGTGATACAGACTTTTACAGCGTTCACGTGGTATGTGTTTAAGGAACCGGTCCTCTATTCACCTATCTCGTGATGTGGATTTTCGGAACCGGTCCTGTTTTCACCTACCCCCTTTCCCGCAGGGATTTGACTTTTAACCTTTGGCTTAAACTCCCATAGGTATTTACCACATTGGCTTGAAACCCCCATAACCCCTCATAGGTATTTGTTAGATTGGTATCAGATTAGGTACCAGATCTGATACTTGAGCTGATACCACCGGATCTGACATCAGGTTTTTAAGCCAAAGGTCAAATGGCTTTAAACCCCACAAATCCATACTACTCTTCAGAGATACTGCCCAACATTTGTGACAATATTTTCATAACACTTTTGCACAAAATATTTATTGACATTGTCTGAGATGGTTTTCTTGAAAGGGTCTCAGGAAATCATAAATAGTTATCTATCAAAAATCTGCCAGACTTCTAAACAGAAAGCGTATTTTTAGATCATTTAAATCGTTATAGTGTAATGGTTAGCGGGTTGCGGGTTCAATCCCCAGCGACGGCAACATCAATTTAGAAAAATTAATATGTATGAGTTTTTATCCCTCATTTATCGTGGGTTCGATTCCCACCAAAATCTATGGTCTGTTTAGGCTTCAACAAGCTGATAGCTTTCGTTGCTAGTGCTCGGTTAGGGACTAAGGATATCATTTTAATTAAATGACAAATATAAATAAAAAACATAGGGCTATGAACTAAAAAGCTTCAATAACTTTTCCAACTCCCCATAAGATGGCGGTCAACAGTTATTCTAAGAATTATCATCTCGCGTAATGGCAGTGTTGCCATATTTAAAGCCTTTCATCTTTCACCACCTTCATCTCTTCTCAATGCTCTTTCCAAAGAAAACAACACATTAATTTGTAGAAAACATGTCATGAGTGATGCTTCTCACACAGGATTCTATAAGGATATTTTTAAAGAAAATTTTTTTAACTGGAAAGCATATAGACGAATTATTCAAATTTGGCAGTAAGAATAGTAATATCAAAAAAGCGTTTAGAGGGCTTTTGCCTACAAAGGAAAATCACCACATTCTTCTTAAGTAAAAGCACAAAAAATCAATTTTTGAAGCATTAGGTTTCGGCGCATATCGCCTAAAGTGGTCAACGAAATGCAAATTGAAAACAGAACTTATTGTTTATTTATTATTGTTGTTTTTTTCTTCTTCTAGGTGGTTTGCATTGATAAAATGCGTCCCAACATTCCTAATCGTTGGCATGCCTCGGAAGTGCTGCACAGTATGGCCAAAGTAATGAAAGAGTGCTGGTATCCAAATCCCGTAGCACGTTTGACTGCTCTTAGAATAAAAAAGACATTGTCTAATATAAGTGTAGAAGATAAAGTTAAAAACTGATGATTACCTACCTATACGATATATTTTAATTAATAACCCCACCACCAACACCCACACCATCATCTTCATTAACTTTATTTGTCACCTCACCCTGTATCCTATTAGCTTATTACAATTGTCATAATTTATCATTACCCAACATTTTCCTCCCACAAACACACGCACCAAACCAACTATATACATAATTTTAACAAGTTCTGTTTTTTGTTGAGCTTTACAATTTACATTGTAATTTTATAAATCTTAAGTTTGTATGTAATGAATGTATAAAATGTTTCCTTAAAACAAAAACATAATGAAATTAAAAATTTCTGTTCATTAATTGTTTTTTTTTTCTTTAATAACATTTTAAATGTGTTAAGTTAGTTTATGTGTATATTATTGTATAAGGCAGCTAAATTTAAGAAAAACAATCTAAAAGATTTAAGTGTTTCAGCCCCATTTGGAAACGGCTTTAATAACATTAAATTGAAAACAAAAACAAATCCTACATTTTGTGTTAAAGACATACAAAACAAACAAACTTTACCATAAGTTTTAAATTATTTTGTAGGTGTACCTAATTAGTAAACTAATCTTATAATTATTTTAACCTCTAAAACATCCATAAGTTTCTAATTGTATATAAAATGAAAATTTTCAATATATATTCTATGCTTAGTTAAGGAATATAAAAAGTATCTGAAAAAGAAATCCAACAAACACCTGATTGTGTAATATCCATTTGTAAATATCTACATTTTATAACATACATATATTTATACTAAAGTTTACATAATATATACAAACATATATATATATATATATATAAGATTGTATACATTAAATGATAAATAACAATTGCGAAATTTCTCATTTTCCATTAAAGCAATCGGTACACTCAGGCTCTATGTTGGGCGCCAAATTTTGTTTCAACAAATATTGATTTTCTTTACAAATTTTATTTAAAAAAATTAAAAAATCCTACATTTAGGCAATCCTATGTTGGGCGCCATTTTTTGTTATAAGATATATCAGGGATTTTTTTTTTATCAAAATTTAATTTCAAATTCAAATATATATACAAATTTATCTCAACTGCAATCCTACATTCAGTATCTATGTTGGATATATTAATGATTATTTAAAATTTTCAAATTCAAATCTAATTTGATGTATAATTTGTACATTAAAAGAAAATTAAAAAATGTAGAAATCCCTCATTATGAAATTTAAAGAATTTGCTGAAATTTTCGACATTGTTATTTATATTTGACCATATGGTTTTTAGTTTTAGTGTTAGTTTTATTTTAATTAATTATTGCTTTTGCCTGTAAAAACAAATGAACAACAACAACAAAAAATGTATATTCTATACACCTTCCTACCACACACACAAAAAAAAATAAACATACATACATATTGTATAGATATTATATCTTAAAAATAGTTTTTATATCAAATTTTAATTTTCTTTTACTCTTTATACATTTTACAAAAATACAAACATTTTTCCGACATTGTTTTTTTTATTAATTTTTTTCTCTTCTTTTTTTAGAGTTTGGAAACACACAAGACTGCCATAAACTAAGTTTTCATTTATAGACATTGTTTTTTTTTTGACATTTAACAGAAAATAATTAATTATTTTAACAACAGCTGGTACAAAAATATATTGACTAACACAAATTGCCGTTGTTGAAAAACTTTGTAAAATAGTTTAAAATGTACTGTTTTTTTTTGTAAACAAAATAAAAAAAATCTTAATTTGTATATTTAAATGAAGTTGTTTTATTTCAACAGGTTGTATTTTTTATTTAATGTACACTTTGCCAAAATCCAGTTACATCCGGTTGCAAATTCACCTCGTTTACTTTACTGTATTTCGATTTGACAACATTTTTGAAACAAAAAATTTAAAAACTAAAATTGAATACACTTCTAAAAAGTTATTTACTTTAAATTATTATTTGTGATGCTATAAGATAAAAATTTGCTTACTTTTTGTTTTTGCAAATTACTGGGAAAATACGACATTGTACCACAGTAATGTTGCGTTTACATTACGCTGAAAATCTCGTTTAAACTAGCTTTCAATATTTAGTTCGTGTATTGTATTTTACAGTACCATATGATCGAAATCCAGTTTAAACTAGATTTTGAGAGTTATGTAAACTCAATCGAACTGGATTTAAAATTAATCCAGAAAACTAGATTTTTCGAAAATCTTGTTATAAAAATTGGTTTGAATCCACTTTATATGACCAGATTTTCCCCAAAATCCAGTTTAAACTAGATTTTGGGTATAATGTTTATATTAAGAAGAAAATTGATTAAGAAGAATATTAATTTTTTTTACTAAATAATTTCCTATCAGGCTCAAGATCATAATTTTTAATGTTAATAACGAATAGTAAACACTCATTTATTTTATTAAATGGAAAAAATTGTAAGGACCAGCGCTAGAGGGAGTGCACACTTTCGACCCGAACGACCAGGTCATCTTCAGCCTCCTTCTGAACCACCCAACACAAATAACTCATGGTTTTGAACAGGCATTTATATCACACACTCTAAGGAAAATGACAATGTGAAATTAAATTTTTCATTAGTGAATGATTACCCGTACAAATGAGCTTTTTTCCATCTATTTATAGAATACCCTTTGGCAATCATCCTCGATTCTCGAAGCACAAATTGACAGGGTTGCCATTCCAATTGTAAATGTTTCCATTTCCTTTTAAACCCCAATATGTACTACTTTTCTGAAAAAAAATCCAAAAATTGCCTCATCAGTTAATTAAACTATACTCCATGGAACAGATATTTGAAATTTAAGCTTTCTAGCGAAAGCGGTTTGGGTAGGCCTACCCCTTTGAACCCTAACTTTTACCACAAATCAGGCGAATTAGGCTATACATTAGAAGACATTTTTTTTTTTAATTTCATGATTCTAGCGGGAGAATTTTCTCCTTTTAAACCACCATTTTACCAAGGATCCGACGAAAATTTCAAAAAGTTTGTTATCATTGACTTAACCCATACTCTAGGATACACATATTTGAAATTTTGGATTTCTAGCCCGATAAAACGTGAAGGGGGAAACTAACCACCATTTTACATTTCCCCGTAAGAATTTTCAAAACATCCCGTTTTAGCGGACGTCTAATCCGGAGGAGAAAATTTTGTGCCAAATTTTAAGTTATTGGCTCAAGCGGTATAGACTGGAGGATGTTGAGTCAGTAACGTTATTCTTTTGTACGCAGAATATTACTTTTGAACTCACAAGGGAACTACTTTAAAGCGAACTCTCAGATTCTAAACAAATTTATACACTAGAGGAGGAAACCAGAATAAAAATGCACCTCTTTTTAGCAGCCCAATCTTATATCTACTTTAGTGGTAAAAATGGATCTTCAAGATTGTACATATCCAAATTTAATCGAAATCTGTGAGTTCGCTCTAAAGTAAAGGGTGGTTAAATTTTAATGGCCGATGTTGATTTTGAATAAAAAACAAATTATTTAGGAAATTATTGTAATTTGTTTTTATTATGATAATATGGTATGGTTCAATTATGTATGAAACAAATTATCGGCCAAATGCCCGCCGCGACCTCGGCGGCACACCTCCATCCGATGGTCCAAATTTTCGATGACGCTGAGGCATAATTGAGGTTCTATGCCGTTAATTTGCCGAATTATCTCATCCTTTAGCTCTTCAATTGTTGCTGGCTTATCGACGTACACCATTTCTTTCAAATAACCCCAAAGAAAGAAGTCCAACGGTGTCAAATCACTTGATCTTGGCGGACAATTGACATCGCCACCACGTGAAATAACACGGCCATTGAATTTGTCGCGCAAAAGAGCTATTGTTTCGTTAGCTGTGTGGCAAGTAACACCGCCCTGTTGAAACCACATATCGTGCACATCCATAGCCTTAATTTCTGGCTTCAAGAATTCCGTTATGATCTCGCGATAGCGATATGACGGCTATTCTGACACGTTATCGCGAACAACAGCAATGTTTTCCGCAGAACGAACTTTGCGAGCATGCACAGGTGTTTTCTCATTTCCTACAGGTGTTTTCTCATTTCCCGATTGTGGACACATTTGGTCGATTATGCTGACCAAAAAAATCACAAAGTGCATTTTGATCTGAACGCCCATTTTCATAATAAGCCTAAATAACTTTAACGCGTTGCTCGATTGTGTATCTTTCCATTGTTCAATTAAGTTAGTCTGAAATTGAGAAATGTCAAATGAAATGCAGAAAAAAACGACGTTTAGGTGTGGTTCACATTCAACACCGGCCCTTAAAATTTAACCACCCATTACAATAGTTTCCTAGTCGTGGCAAATGTTAAATTAGAATGAAGTAATTTTACAGCCGGGCTCCTTGCCCGGCTATACACATAGACAATTAGGCAGAAACAACATTAAATTAATTAAACCAAGATTTGAAATTAAATTAAATTTTTTTTTTTTTAATTTTTAAAACCCGAAAACAAAATCTAAAATTTTTACATATTAACTTAAATATCAAAATAGTTTATTATAACTAGACTCATATTTACTTTAATAAGATTCAAACTTAATTTAAAAATGTTTGTAAGAAAATAAGATGTCAATTGAAATATATAATAATTTCTTCAACTATGATTTTTTTCATTAAATTTTAACTTATACAAACCTCTAAGTTTCAATCACAATTTAATCTTGTTCTTAATAAATTTCGTTGCAAAATCAATTAACATTTTAATATACATTCGTTTTATTTATTATTTTGTTTTTTTTTTTTTCAAATATCTCTTTTCAGCAACAATTTTCAAAACTACAATCATTATTTGCATTTTGGCAGTGATTGTCAGGTAAGAGTCTAATAAATATATTTAAATTTTTTAAATTTTATAAATAAATAAATTTACTAAATTCTAAATAAATTAACTATAAACAATAATAAAAATTAACTAAAAAAAAATAATAATTTTAATAAATACATTGAAGTTTAATAAATAAATAAATAATTTAATAATAAATAATCAAATAAATATATAAATAAATAATTTAATAAATAAATAATTGCAAATTAAATTTGAAAATATTTAGACTACTTATTGAACTAATTAACTTTATGTCTGTTCGTTTTCTTACTACAATTTACTATTTTTACTACAACTGAAAAATTTCAATACAAAACATAAACTAAACTTAACGATTGTAGTAAAAATTGTAAGAATTTCGAGAAACAAACACACTGTATATTTTCATAAATAAATATTTATGTCGATGATGCCCCATTTATTTAAATTTTTATGTTTTGTTTTTCTTTTCCTTTAAACCAAACACCTTAATTATAAATATTTCGTTTTTCCTTTATGATTTTCTTTTTAAAAATGTGTAATGCACATAATAATTCGTTGCAAATAGGGGAGGATAGGGATTTTTTTTTTTAAATATATGTTCGATAATGAGTATTTAAAAGTAGGATTAAGGAGGAGAAATTTTATTTCACTCCTGTAATACTTCTTAACCAAGGCTTATAGAATGTTGTACGCATATAAACACCAGGCAGATAGGGGGCAGCACATTTAATACCATGTGACACGGTACCGGCTAATTCATAACGACCATCGGCCCGTTGTAATACCAAAGGACCACCACTGTCACCCTTTATAAATTAGAAGGAAAGAGAAAAATATTTATAATTTATTAAATGTCTTGTTTTTATTAAATCTTACTTCACATGAATCCTTTTGACCATTGGCATAGCCGGCACATAAAAAGGAACCTAAAATTTTCTTATTATGTCCTGCTGTATGGAACATCTCCTGGCATACACTGTTTTCAATGACAGGAACCTACAATAGAAAAAATAATAATTTGTAGTTTTTTCTTTTTTTTTTCTCTGTAAAAATTTTGTAAAATCCCGTTTTGTGGCTGACCCTACGCCAGAGTAGAAACTTTAAACCTAAAAATCAAGCTCTTAGTTCCAGTATTTTGGGCTGGTTTTTTACCACTTTCTTATTGGAAATTCCAAAGAGTATATTCTTTAAATTACCACATATTGCAAAGAATACAAATTTTAAATTTAGTGTTTCTAGCCCTTTTTGGAACCCCTATTTTACCACTTTCCGGAAGAAACCCCAGAAGGAATCTCATCAGTGAATTAGCCTATACTTTAGGGAACAAGTATTTTAAATTTCAGGCTCTAAGCCAATTTCGTTTGGGTGGGCCGTTCGAGGAAGCACTCTCCCCTTAATTAGTTTTAATTTTTAAAACTTTCCTGGTGGAAAATCCAAAAAGTATGTGCATTAGCAAATACATCTGGGAATACCTGCATTTTAAATATCAGATTTCTAGCGATGGGGGAAACTTTTCACTTTTTGATTCTTTTCCTCCTCCCAGTAGAAATTTCCACAAATTGTGATGTAGCCAGGGGAGAAACTTGCATTCTAAATTTTAATATATCACTTAAATCTGTGCTCTCTCTACTTAATTTTGTTAACTGTTTTAACTTCACTCGTTCCCCGTTTCGTTCGATTTCACTCGCCTTGTCTAGTGTTTCAAATCCTCTAGTTTCCAGTTCCATTTCATTTCGTCCCCCTATATACTGTTTCAATTCCACTCGTTAAATTCCATTTGACTCGCTTTGTCTAGTGCTTCAAATCCACTCGTTTCCCGTTCCAATCCGTTTCCGTGTCTTCTGTTTTAATTCCATATACCCCTTGTCTAGTATTCCAAACCCATTAAATTTTATCTCAGTTTCAATCGTTTTCTCTTTCATTCCATTTCGTTCACCTTGTATAGTGTTTCAATTCCTTTCTTTCCCCGTTCCATCCCATTTTGTATCCGTTACCTAGCGTTTTAATTTCAATCGTTCCTTGTTATAAACCATTATCATGTTTCTAGTTAAAAAGAATTGGTAAATCCGTTGAGGGGGAGACTTTTCCCCTATTGAACCCCATTTTTTTATTACGTTCCTGATGAAAATTGCCAAACCATATTTTAAAATTCAGGTTTCTAGCCTAAGGGGTTTTGGGTAGACCGTCAACGGTGAGACATTATTTTTCTTTTCGTCCCTCCCCAAATTCATATATCGAATTTCAGGTTTCTAGCCAATTGAGTTTGGGGAAGAATATTTCCCTTGGGGGAGAATATTTCTTCTTTTTTTTCTTTACTATTGTAGCCCTCCCTGTAGGAATTGCCAAAAATTACGTCTACCAGTGAGTAGGATTTTGTAAAAAACCCTGCTTATCAGTGAGTTAGCCCATTCTCAAAAAGCACATATTTATAATTTCAGACTTTTAGCCGAAGGGGTTTGGGCAGGCCGTCAAGGGAGAGAATGCCAATTTTATCCCTTCCTGTAGGGATTTCCAAAAATCCCGTCTTAATAGTTAGGTACTAGGAAAAGAGATTTGAGTCCAGGGTCCCAAAATAAATGACGTTATTTTAAGGAAGGGGTAGGGGTTGGTTTTTAGTATAGAGCATAGTAATAAATATATGAAATTCATTATTTTTTGTGTTCTTTGCATTATTATAAAAATAATTCGGGAAAGTGGGCAAAATAGTTTAAAATCATTAAAAAAGTTGTGACTGCTGAATCCACTTTTGCCCCTCCCGGCTTATGCTTGTCCCAAAAGTGGGCACAATTCAAAAGCCTGTATTTTAAATGTAAAGATAATTTCACAGTTTTTTTCGTTATTTTCAATTTGTGCCGCCTCGAATTAAGACAGAAAAAAATTATGTTAAATCTCAGAATATGCATTTTTACCAATAATGTGTGGTCTAATTACAGTTTTTTTTAATCATATGTTATTTTGACATTGATAAATTTTTTCTGTTCAAAATAGTGACTATTATTCAGTATCATCCTCCGGGAACCGAAATGATTCGTTTTACGCTTGAACAACGTTGGGAAATATTGCAAACTTGTTGCCCAAACTGTGCGTTTGTTGAAACGAATCTTTGGCCGAAATGAAGCGAGCACCGCGCGTGCTGTTTGTGCAAAAGTTTGTGATGACTCAAGGTCCCCGTCGTCGTACGGTGAGTACCGATAAGAATGTGACTGCTGTGCCCGAAAGTGTACAACACAATCCAAGAACATCGACTCGCATGATGATAATTCTGCACAAAGATCCCTGATTATTCGCTTACAAGGTCCAATTGGCTAAGCAATTGAAGGCAAACGACCATCTACTTCGTAACGGCTTCTCAGTTTGGGCCTGGCAGAAGCCCCAATCGGAATTCGAATTTGGCCTTAAAATCTTCTTTTCTGACGGGGCGTATTTTCATCTCGCTAGCTATGTCAACAAACAAAATTACCGCATTTGGGGATCGGAAAACTCGCATGTCATTGTCGAAAAGCCACAGAGAGTGATAGTTTGGTGTGGACTTTTGAGTGGTGGCATCATTGGCCCATTAATTTTTTTTCCAAAATGATGCAGGAAACGCCTTTTCAGTCCACGGCAAGCGCTACCGAGCCATGATTACAGTCTTTTTATGAACTAAAATGGAAGATATGAACTTGTATAATCTTTGGTTTCAGCAGGATGGCGCATCGTACCACGCAGCTCATCAAACAATCGATCTATTTTTTGCGCACTAAGTTCGGTAATCATTGGACGCCTCGGAGCTGCAATTTCACCCCTTTTAGACTTTCTTATAAGGTGCCGTTACGCAATGCGAATAATCCAGAAATGATCAACACCCTTAAGGCTTATATCGTCCGAACCATTTGTGAGATAGAACTAGGAACCGTCAACAAAGTCTTGGGAAACTGGACGACAGGATGAGCTACTGCGAATTTATCGTGTTCCACAAACAATGGTAATTTTTAACATACCAAAATAAATTAATTTTAGTTTATTTACACAGAATAAAATTACAAAATTCTGTTTGTAATATTGAACATCGTCCATAGAACATTTTTGTAAATACAAAAAAAATATTTTTTAAAAAGGCACCAACAATGGAATTTGTAAATACAAAAAACTTTTTGTTATTTTTTTTGTTACTGAAATTTTTATTTTCAAAGAATTTTTATATGAAAAGTGACAATTTACAAATATTTCAAACAATAAATTGTTAGAAATCAAGTTTAAATTTTAACAAATATTTTTAATTACTTTAAATTTTGTGATACTTTTTTCTGTGTAATTAAAAAAAAAAATACTTGTACTTGAAAGACGATTGGCTAAAAAGTCCTTATTGACGAAACGGTTGAAATGCAACCGCATGGCTTGGGACAAAAAATATCGAAACTGGACCCTAGATAACTGGAGAAGAGTTTTATGGTCTGATGAAAGCAAATTCAACTTGCTATGCGCACATAGTCTGCGGTATGTTCGTTGTTCAGGTGGTGAAATATACAAGGATAACTGTGTAGTTTAAAGAGTGAAGTTTACAGAAAGCCAGATGGTGTAGGGTTTTTCCCACTTTCTCCGGGGTACCTTATTCCATATTAAAGGAACCGTGGGCGCTGAAAAATATGGACAAATTATTAGGCACCGCCTTTTATTTTTATTTTTTTTCTATTCTTCAAATTTCTGTATGGTGCCAGTGTACTTCGCCTATTCTTTTACCACCTATTATTTTGTCTTTTTATTTTTAATAGCTGTGCTTGTATGACTGTCTGTTATCTAGAATGGTTTTAACAATTTTTCAAAGTCATCCGGCTTTCTATTATCAAAACTGGCTGACATAATGCCAATAGCTATGTTCCATAAACACAGCTAATGTCATATTTGCTGCTATCAACTGGGACTTTACCTGATTCATTTGGTTTTGCTTTCCACATAAAATTTTAATTTGGAACATTCAGTAATGTCGACCTAAAATCGGATACAATTCCATTTTCACCCATTAATACATACCTGAACTTCTTGTAAAACAGATGGCACACCACCACCATATTTCAAACGACCCCAGCCAGTAACAGTAGCCATGCGACCTGTAAAATCAGCCACATCCGAAGGCATACAAATTGGTACTAAAAACAAAAATTCATATTAATACTCCTCTCAAGATTGATTTTCCTCATCTACACTTACCTATATGAGTATCAAAAGCTACTGGACTATCCATTTCCAACAAAGCAATATCATTTTCAAATGTAGCCGGATCATATTGACGATGGACAATAACACGTTTAACATTCTTTGTAACGGCACGTTTACTTTCCAAATCTCCGGAAATATCAAATTCACCCATAACGGCTACCAAAGAAGCTAGGAAACTTGAAATACGAATGAAAGAAAGAGCACATGAAATTCCCATACTTAAAAAAAAATATTTGTCTAACTTACCCTGGTTGACAATGAGCCGCTGTTATAATATAACGACTGGTTATTAAAACACCACCGCATTTATTTTTGGTAAACAAACCCAACCAGGTAGATTCTCGTACCAACACTTGCCAGGGATAAGCACCGAATGTAGCACCTTTACCACCAACAATACGGCCAGATTTAACATGAGGTCTCATACCGCACTCTGTTGATGTGGAGTGAAATGTTTAGGTTAGGAGAAAGGGAAAGTAGTATAGTAAGAACAAAGATGTGAATTTAAATGTGTGTCGGATAGGATGAGAGGAATAAAAAGGAGAAAATTCTAGAAAGGAAGGGGATTTATTTAAGCATTTAAGGAAAAATCTAAAGAATGGCTACCAAATGACTAAGAAGACGTACTGTTACAAGTAGTGGACAAGTGGTGGGACAATAGGTCAAGGATTGTGGATGTGGTGCGTTTAAAGTGTGTTAGTGTTGAGTGGAGTAATGAATTAAGAAGAAAAGAAATTTCCAATTTTCCGGTCTATCCATCTAGTTCACTTAAATTTTTTTTTTTCAAAAAAATTCACATTCAAAACTTACGTAATTTACGTCCTCCTGAACCCGAGCCATATTCCTCTTCTTCGATTATTTCATTTTCACTAGGGTTAACATCTTCCTCATCTTCTTCATCGACTAGATCATCTTGAGCGGGTGCCTTGGTTGTGGTGGTCACTTTACGAGTAGGTTTCCTAGTAGCAGGTTTCCGGGTGGTTGTAGTACGCCTTACCACGGGCTTTTTAGTGGTTGTCTCAGGTTTTCGAGTAGTAGCTGTATTTTTGGTTGGAGCCTTAGTTGAGACTCGAGTTACTGGTTTTTTGGTAGTAACTTTTGTTGGAGTTTTCCGTGTGGGTTTTTTAGTTGTTGCTGTGCTGGCTGCTGAAGAAGCTTGATAGGTTTGTACTGGAGCTGTATTGTTACTAGCATCGATCATATCAGCTAATGCCTCAAAATTGCCTTGTAGAGATTCAACTATCTTATGGACTAGAGTATTCATTTTGTTTTTCAATACAGTATCTTCTACAAAGGCCGGTGTTGCAAGTTCCAAATCATTGGTAACCGCACTAGAAGTGGCTGACATATTTAGATTGGGATTACGCACGGGAGGGAAATTAACAAAATCATTTGGTGAGGTGTAAGATTCTTCTTCTATGGGTGCATCAAATTTTTCGCCGGGTACTTGGAATGCTGGATACGTAGGTGTAGGTCCATAATAACCAGGGAAAGCGGGCCTGTCATCGGTAGGTACGGGATAAGCTAAAGCTTCCGTTGAGCCTGAAGCATAGGTAGGTTGTTGGTGTTGTTGTGCAAGTTTTGTATTATCTGCTGCACCATGATAACCTGGATCATCAAAATCATTTGAGTTTACAGTACTAATGCCCACATAATCACCACCTGTATTTTCTACATACTCTGGTCTTCGGGTTACCAATGAATTATATACATAAGAAGTACTACCATAACCTGGAAGAGGAGTTATTTTTTGGACCGTACTAAAACCACTAGGAGATGTTTGCAATGTGGTTGGTTTGGCAGTTATAAGAACAGTGGTTACTGGAGGACGTTGTGTGGCTGGTACCTTAACAAATCCAGGCTTTTTGTGGGTATTATATTGGGGTTTTTGAATCTGTTGAGTACCAGCATACACCGGTGGATCATAGGCCAAAGACTCTTGGGTAGGAGAGGCCGAAGCTAAACTTTCTGCCGTGTTATGGACAAATGAATCCAATTTGTCATCGGCTGCTATTACCGGTACTTCCTGATCATATTGATGATAAACTGGTGTTACTTCAGGACGTGGTGTTGTTGTTGGTCCTGTTAAATAACTAGTAGATACTGGTTTATTAGTTTGTTTTTTAGTGGGTCTACGAGTTACGACGGGTTTTGGTGTAGAACTTGAGCTAATATTTTCATCTTTGAACACTTGATTATAGGCAGGCGTAGGTTTGGAATATAAAGATTCAGCCGGCAATGGAGCCTTAGTTTCTAAAGGTGTACTGTAATGTTGTTGTTGTATGCTGACACCATTAGTGGTGGAATAAGAAGCTATGGCAGGATTTTTGGTGCTGGCTTTAGTAGGTTTCTTGCTGTTAGGTCTCTTGGTTACCAAATTGGGTCGATTTGTAAAGGATGTAGTGGTGGTTGTAATATTTCTTATTGGTTTCGCGGTAGTTTGATACGTAGATAAGGATACTATGGGTTTATATTCCGTGGAAATATCCAAATTTTCTTCTACTTTGGTGGTGTAGGATGAGACTACAACTTCATTAGGTACGGGTTTATTATAATTTTGTGAGCTTATAACTTCTATATAGGAAGCTATAGGTCTTTGTTGATTATCGGTTAGATAACTGGGTACAGTTTGAGCTTCAGTTATTTCTTGTTTTTCATCATTACCGTAATAAGAATCTTGTTGAATTTGTTGTTGTTGTTGTTGTTGTTGTTGATTATATTGATTGTGCGCTACTAAATTACCTTCTTCTTCTTCCATATAAGACATATCCACTGGATAGGCTATACCTAGGGCAGGCATTTTATTAAAATCAGAGGTAGGATGTTTAGAAGCTTGATTATCATTATAGTTAACTTCGGGCATAGTATGATCTTCCAAAACTATTTCATTTCCATACAACAAATTATTAGTTGTAGAATCACCTAAGGTGGATGAAGAAGAAATCGAAGACGATGATGATGTTGATTGTTCATAGAGAGGATTAGAAGTTTGCTTATCGTTTTGTTCTATATCATTATAAGTTGTAGAAGAATCTTGTAAATTGTAAATTTGTGTTATAATAGCGGGGGTAACATTTTCCTGGCCATATGTCGAAGATTGTGGTTCTTCTTGATGTTGATTGATGACACTGTAAGTTGGTCCAGGATTACTATTGTTATTATTCAATTGTTGTATTATTGTTTCAATAGAATCTACATGAGTTGTTATCGATGAAGAGCTGGTGGTGGCATCATATCCATTAGATGTTTGTTGTTTATTACCAACCTGACCATAAGAATCACTTTGTTTAGAAGGAGCCTCTACAATCACCGGTTGTGGTCCATAGCCGGTAGAAAATTGTAAATCATCTTCTATGAGATCAGCATCAGCACCAGGATGTGTTATATCACTATGACTAAAGGTAACACCACCGAATAGTTGTTCATTGTTGTCACTATTGACACTGGAATCCGTATGATGTTGTTGATGTTGTTGATGTTCTGGATGTTTAACTAATGGTCTTGCTGTAGCCGCTGAGGGTTCTTCTTCAAAAGAATTTGATTCTGAACTAGTATGTTCTGTTAAACCATTTGTTATCTTCATGGGTACGTCAGTTGTAAAATTGATGTGATTATTTTCTTCGTCTGGCGGTAAAGTATTCAATAATTGTAATACAAAATCATCATTATGTGGAGATTGTGAAGATGAGGATATCTTTACAGAATCTTTTTGTACATTTGAAGATTCTTGTTTATCCGTGCTAGATTGTAATTGAGTACTATTTTCTAAACTTGTACTTGAAGATTGAGTACTTTCGGTTGAAGAATCAGCTGCTGTGCTAGCATTTATTTGTTCTGAAGTATCTTGATGTTGTTGTTGTTGTTGATGATGATGACTTTCTGACAAACGATCTAAATTATTATCAGTTTCAATAATATTATTACCACCACCATATACAACCGTTTCATGGGCTTGACTATTTTCTAACGATTGTTGTTGGGCAGAATTTTCCGCAAATGTTTCGTAAGCTTGCGAAACAATTTTATTTGTTTCCGTTTCCTGCTGTTGCAGCTTATGATTTTGATATTGATGATAGTAGGAATTTTGAGCATCATTTATTAATGTACTTTCAGTTTGTTGATTACTTGGCACCTGACAACAGGCTCCAAATAGAAAACCATCCATACAAGCTCCCACCACTTCACCATTACGTTGAGCACATTCATGATTGAACATACATATCGTGGGTCCTTTGGCTCTAGGATCTGAATTGGGCAGAGTTTTGGTAGCTCGACAGTGTTTTGGTGTTATACGATAACCGCCAAATAGTTTGCGCCCAACTGAAAGGAGAAAGAACAAATTAACAATATATTTTTACTTAATTTATTTCTTTGGGTGTATATTTTATGTATTTTTTTTTTTTAATTTCTTGCTTGTAATTGTTATACATAAGAAGCATATTTTTGTTGTCCCCCTTGAGATCAATATAATTAACAAGTTTAATAAACAAGTGTGCCAGTTCTCAATATTGAGTTGCTCCAATTTTTTTTTAACAGTAACTAAGAACAAGTAAAAGTTTTTATGTCGCCTGAGCAAAAAAAAAAAAGCATGTGGAAATTTGCTTTACCTAAAACATTTAAAAGCAAGTTATTTTACGTTTATACTGAATACCAAAACTAGGTATTTTCGTTCTCGATTTAATGTTTGTATGTAATTTTAAAGTTGAAAACTTGAAAATAAAACAAAAATACGTATTTTTGGGTTCAGTGTGAACGTAGGTATATGAGCTTTATATTTGCACTGGCTGAGTATTTTTATAACCTTGACAATATTACTGTACAAATATATACAGGTTGGTTGAAAAGTTCCTGCGCTCGAAATGAAAGAATACTGTTTATGTTACGAAATATATTTTTTTTTATTCAATATAATCTCCTAGAAGCTCAATACACTTGTTCCAATGATCTTCCAATAATTTTATTCCATCCTTATAATGGTTTTCCGGAAGCTCTGCAAAATAACCGTCTACGGCTGCTATGGCCTCTTCATTCGACGAAAAATGCTTACCACGAAGGAATTGTTTGAGATTTCTGAAGAGACAGTAGTCACTGGGAGCCAAATCTGGTGAATACGGTGGATGTTCAAGCAATTCGTACTTTAATTCTTTGAATTTAGCCATCGTCAAAACACTTTTGTGAGCAGGTGCATTGTCTTGATGAAAAATGATTTTTTTCTTCTTTAAACCAGGTCTTTTCTTACGAATTTTTTCATCCAGCTGATCCAAAAGGCTGCAATAATATTCAGAGTTGATTGTTTTACCTTTTTGAAGATAATCAATCAACAAAATTCCTTTTGCATCCCAAAAAACTGATGCCATAACCTTCTTTGCTGATCGTTGCGACTTCACTTGCTTTGGAGCTGAACAACCAGCTTCAGTCCACTGTAAACGTTCTTTTTCCAATTCATAGTGGTAGATCCAAGTCTCATCTATAGTTATAAAACGTCCAAGAAGTCGGTTGTATTCGGCTTAAAACGCTCCAAATTACGCTGAGAAATTTGTTTTCGATTCAGTTTTTGTTGAATTGTTAATGTGTGCGGCACTAACTTTCCAAACAGTTTTTTTGCTTTTAAACCCTTCAAAACAAAGAATCTAATGACTGCACGATATTCAATTTTTTCCATATTAAAAAAAAATCAATGACACGTCAACTTCAAATGGCTTGTAAACAAAGAAAGAATTGACAGAATGACTTGCAACTTTGCATGTGTTCTTAGGACAGTTATACCAACTTGAGAAAAAAAAGTATGGAGCTAGCAGTGTCATCTCTTGGTCAGCTCAGGAACTTTTCAACCAACCTGTAGATAATAAGGTTTGTGTAGCATAATAAAGTACATTACCAGTTGGAGACCCATGGAATCTATTGTGGTATCCTTTCGAAAAAAGAGTAAAGAAAAGATAGGTTAAGATAAAGAATTCAAAACCCCGGCCTAAAAAGCAGAGAGCAAGTATAGGGCTATTTTGGCTATTCTAGGTGACGCTACCTAGAATATCCAGATTATCCCCCTGACACAAGCCAATACTTTGCCTAGATGATATCTATTTACATCACCCATTTTAGCCATCTTAGTCTCAGAGCCCTGTAATCTAGGACAGTTGCACAAAATGTGCTCTATTGCCTCTAGCTCCTCAATATCCTCGCACAACTAAAAAAAGTCCTGTGGGACTCTTTCCCACTTACCAGTGAAGGCTACAATAGAGCAGTGACCGGTTATTACCCCTACTAAAGACCTGGGACTTCTCCTATCCAATCAATTTATTATTTTGGTTGATTTTGCTTCCAACTTTGGTCAAATAACCCTGGACACCCTGCAATCTGTCACGGAATCTTTCGGAGATCAACTTATAGTACTAGTGACATAACGGGGGTTTTACCCGATAATCCCTATATATAAGTTCCAGATCCGCACCCTGTCTGGCCAGTTCATCCGCTATCTCATTACCCTGTATGTTACAGTGCCCAGGTATCTAACACAATCTGATTGTGTAGAATTCTATTACCACCCCTAGAGCCCCTTTTCAGTCCATCACTATGCTTGAATGTGTTAAATGACATTTTAAAGCCCTAAGTGCTTCCTGACTATTCACATAAATTGTCACTACAGATTCCTCTATGAGGTATGACTGTGGCTCTTCAGATCGCTAAAATCTCTGCCTGGAAGGCACTGCATTCATCCGGAAACCTGTATGACGCTTAAAATCCAAAATATTACAAATATCAAAAAGTGAAAAACACTTGTCCGCTGAAATTGAATAACATACATGATCATACATGAACTTGTATGTATATGAACATTTATGAGTATCCATGATCCTTTGATGAATAGTTCAATATATGACCATATACGATCCATATATGACCATATAACTACGGATCCTATATTTAGGTTATAAGGCGGTATATTTTTATATATGATATGATAATATATGACTATACCAAATACCTCAAATTTCGGATCCGAATTTATATTGAAATATATGAGATTATGTATGGTCATATATTAATCTATACATAAATGTATATGATCATGTATATCCATGTATGATTATATACCGGCCCATGTGTGTGCATATAAACTTCTCCATACAAAGTATTTGCAATTTTTGAAATTTTTGCAACAGCAAATTCCAAAAAGCAAAAATCAAAAGTTTTTAGAAATCGCTTGCCAATAATACTACACTTAAGATAAAGAGGTAAAAAATTAAAAAGACCCATTTTAAACCCCCCTTCTTGATGTATTAAAATTTCAAAATGGCCCAAAACCTGAGACAGGACGTTCCTAGATTGTTCTTTTGTCTTACATATACAAATTTTATCAAAATCGGAGTGTTAATCTTGAATTACTTTTCATGTTAAAGTATTAAAAACATTAGAGTTTCTGTTTGAAATGAAGTACATCAAGATTATTAATTGTAGTCATTTTTTTGCTGCTTTTGCATGCAAGCAGGGATACTAGATTAATGGACATTCTCCCGTTGTATGTATGGTGTATTTTAGTACAATTTTATAGTAGCGACTGGCAAGTAAAATATTTCCTCTTCTTTTTTTTCCAGTCATTTAGAATTGAATAATATTTTTATTCACCTCAAATATTTTTTACCTCAAAAAAATTTTTTTTACATCAAAAAAATTTTTTTACATCAAAAATTTTTTTTCACCTTCATAATTTTACTTCTAAAGTTTTTTACATTATTTGCATCAGAAGAGAACATTTTTAGGATATTGGTGGAGGGTATTCAAAGATTCGCTACAGCCGAATTTAACCCTTTTTCTACTTGTTAAAGTTTAAAGTTCCACAATACTGTTAAAACTTTGTAATGATCGGTTAACCTGCAAAATAATATAATATATAAGCAAAAATGTACTTTGCATGCAATTAAAGATTAAAAAAATTTCCGTTCCAAAATGTAGTAAGAACTGATGTAATAAATAATATGTAAAGGGTGGTTAAACTTTAAGGGTAGATGTTGATTTTGAATAAAACACAAATTTTTTTGGAAATTATTGTCATTTTTTTTAATTATGATAATATGGTATGGTTTAATTATGCATGGAGCAAGATATCGGCCAAATGGCCGCCGCGACCTCGGCGATAGTCCAACTTTTCGATGACGCTGAGGCATAATTGAGATTATATGCCGTTAATGTGCCGATTGATCTCATCCTTCTTTAGCTCTTGAATTGTTGCTGGCTTATCGACGTACACCTTTTCTTTCAAATAACCCCAAAGAAAGAGGTTAAACGGTGTCAAATCATATGATCTTGGCGGCCAATTGACATCGCCACCATTGTTTCGTTAGCTGTGTGGCACATCCATATCTTCCAATTCGGGCCATAAAAAGTTCGTTATCATCTCACGATAGCGAACACCATTCACAGTAACTGCCTGAGGCCGGTCATTTTGGAAAAAATACGGCCTGATGATGCCGCCAGCCCATAAACCGCACCAAACAGTCACTCTTTGTGGGTGCATTGGTTTTTCGACAATCACTCTTGGATTACCATTCGCCCAAATGCGGCAATTCTGCTTATTGACGAATCCACTGAGGTGAAAATGTGCCTCATCACTGAAGATGATTTTCTTCGAAAATATATCATCCACTGTTGCCATTTCTTGCCACCATTCTGACCATTGACGACTTTTGGAATGGTCAAGAGACTTTAGTTCTTGAGTCAATTGCAACTTGTAAGCGTGTAAATGCAAGTCTTTATGCATAATATTCATCAACGACGAGCGTGAAAGGTGCAATTGTTGGGCACGACGACGAGTTAAGGTGGACGGCTCTTCAGCCACACTATCGCGAACACCAGCAATATTTTCTGCAGTACGAGCTGTACGAGCATGCACTGGTGTTTTTACATCTCCTACAGACCCGGTTTGCTCAAATCTTTGCACTATTTTTCCGATTTCACGCACATTTGGACGATTAAATTGACCGAAAAAATCACGAAGTGCACGATATGCATTTTGATTTGAACGCCCATTTTTATAATAACCCTGAATAACTTTAACGCGTTGCTTGATTGTGTATCTTTCCATGGTTCAAATGGAGTTAGTCTGAAATTGAGAAATGTCAAATGAAATGCAGAAAAAACTTGACGTTTAGGTGTGGTTCACATTCAACATCGGCCCTTAAAATTTAACCACCCTCTAGTAAAAAAAGAGTTAAACAGCTACAGTTGTTTGTGAAGTAATCAGTAGTCGGTGTTTTTAACTGTAATTACGGTTGTTTTTCTATAGAAAATACAAAGCAGCTGTTATCACAGTTATTTAAAAAAGATCAAGATTTTTTTTTTTTAATTAAAATATTGAAAAAAAATAACTTTTTTAATTTTAACTTTTTTAATTTTTGTAGTAAACATTTGTTAGATATTTTTTCGCCATTGCCTGTTACTTTTACTGCATTTGTAAGTGTTTTTTTTAGCACGTAAAAATAACTACATTTTTAGTTATTTTAAGTTAGATTTCACGCCTTTTTAACTGCATACACCTTTGTATCAACTATAATTTTCAGTAGATTCTCTGAGTGTGTTAACGAAAAAATTGGCTCATTTTAAATTCATAAAATTTACTTTCCTTTTTTTGAACAACTCTATTGCTTATACTCTCTCATACAGTGGGCTGAAAGCATAGATAAAAATGCTTAAATTTAGGTATTTTTTAAAAACGTCGATTAAGTGGGTGTCTTTTGATTTTGGTTTTATTTCTTAAACCAGACCATAACTAACCATCGTGCGTTATTAATAATAATATTTGTCTTTATTTTATCTTATGAATTTGAATTTTTTATGTAAATAACTGCACTTGCATGTTAAAATTAAGATTTGCGGGATAATCTTTTCTTTATGATTTTTCTTTCCCCCCTTTTGCTTTTTTTTCCTACTACCTTTTTGTTTAAACTATAAACAAACACGATTGTGTAAGTGAAAAAATTTAAATAATCTATTGTTATTTCGATCATAAAATAAATTAAAATTAAAAAAGAAAAAATATATAAATATATAATTTAGTATGTAATGCCACATTTCGAATTCCAAAAATGTCTGTTATATTTTTTTTTTTTTGGTTTGTTTTGAAATTTGTTTTCGAAGAAGCAACGAATGACAAACGAAAAAATGAAAGTTCTCATTTACATAATTTCTCATTTGTTTTCCGAATGGTTTCACTTTCTTTGAAAAATTTTATTTATTTATTGTACTTGAATTTAGAAAATAAAAATTGCGGTTTTTCATTGCTGAATGAAGATGGTTACGACAAATGATGAGTGGCGTTGGTGATATGCAATGGCCAACAAATATTGTGGTTGAGTTATAACTTTTTCACTCGTTTTGTTTCATAAGTTTCACATGTTTTTTTTCTTCAATTTATGTAAAAAAGAATATTCAATAAATAAAATTCACTTGACAATGAATGTGTATAACATATTTTACTCATATCACGCTTCAAAAACACGGTTCCCTTAAAACATGTTTGGATTTTGAATTTAAATTATGCGTTAATGTTTTTTTTTATGTTTTACTGGTGATTGAAAATTGAAAGCATTTATTTTATTTATGTTCATACATATATTTGCTTCATACATTTTTACTCTAAATATCTCAACTATTATAATTTTTTTTCTTGTATTTAACTAACATAATTTCCCTCCATTTTATTTTTCTTCAGAATTTCGAACAACACAATTTTGTTTGGAAAGCTAGGTTTTCGGTTTCGCTTCTATTACTTTTGCATATATTAGAATTTTAGAATTTCTCATATAACAATAATTTTGTTATTGCATTTTCAGTTAATTTATACAAAAATGCATGGTTGCATGCATCCATCAACATATTTGATTTAAGTCTTGATGATGTATGTTGAATGGTTGCTACAGTAGTCTCCGGTTAAAGTGTTTACACAAATTTTGCTCTTTTTTTAAGCATTTTTATAGAAATCACTACGCATAAGTGTATAATCATCAACTAAACAGACCTGAAATGGGATTTTAAAGTTCGGCAACTTTGGGAAAATTTTTCCCCAAAAATATTATCGTTGGCAACTCTTTCTTGTTTGGTGTTAGAATGAGACAAATATATACACAATACTGTTAATTCCGCATATAAAGTTTTGGCTCGTTCTCACACTTCCCTACAGAAATAGCAAAAAATACGATTTTTATTATTCTTTTTAACATATGTCACTTGTATATCGTGTCAGTGGTATAACGACGTGCCATAAAATTCGAAAATTATGTGAAACTAGCGGATCCCGGCGTGCTTCGCTACGCATGAATATTAACATTAAATCAAATTCATTGGTTCATTGGTTTCTCGATCCGCGAGTTCGATGAAAAAGAACCTTAAAATGATCACTCACTAACAGCTGTTAATGTTTATGCGTGTATACGCTACAACGTGTATTTACCGTGTGTATGAAGTCAGCACACAGTATACATACCGCACACGCTCATGGGTGCCTACGCATTTGTTGTTATTTTTTTTTTATATGGACAACATCACATGTTGACATGAAAAGTCATAACTCACGAACGCGTTGACCGATTTCATGCAAACTTAGATAAACCATCAACACGACCATAGGAATAAACCCTAAATATTTAATCTAATTCGGTTTGACCGTTCGTGAGTTATAAAGTCACAATACACTTGCAACAATTTTTTATATATATAGATCACATACGATCAACAGTGATGTCAACTTAGCTTTTTTGCGATATATCTAAAGCTTTTCATGACGCTTTTCAGTTTTTATTTATCGCTTTTAGTACTTTTGCGGCAAAACGATTATTTTGAAAAAAAACTTTAAATAATTTCAGCGTTTTCAATCAAAAAATACCATTTATGTATTTTCCTTCTTCAATTTACATAAAAAAATTATTAAAAATGTTTCCAAAGGTGACTTATGCTTAAAATTTGTATTAAAAAAAAAACAAAATTGTTTTTAAAATCTTGAACGTTCTCAAAGCAATAATAATTTATAATTAAGTTCTCTTTTCCTCAAAATAGTGTTTTTTAACGCTTTTAACTGTTTCCTTGCGTAATTTAGTTTAAAAAGCACATCTTTAGATGAAATTTATCATACATCTCCTTTCAGCGTTTTTTAAAAGTTGGCATCACTCACGCTAAAGTGTATACATTTTGGCAAAATTTAATGAAAACTATGTGGACTTCGTGTCTTAGGTGATATAATGGGTGATGTTTTAAGAGTTTTCGGATCTGATTTAAAAAATTTAGAGAAATGTATATAATCTTTTTTTGAGTCGATAGAAAGGTCTATATAATTCAATGTTTAAAGATGATTTCATGTGAATGTTGACTGCGGCTGTGCCTCAAATGGTTCATACGCTGGGTCCAATTTTGGCATACTCTCTCCAACATATCGGACGGTGTCTCAAGAATAAATTATTCAATATTGGCTTCCAGTGCGTCAACCGTTGCGTCAACCGTAGCTCCACAAAAAATAATCTAGAGGCGTTAAATCGCACCATCCGGCCCCAAACGTGAAATTAACCTCGCCTCTAAATTGGGTCATTGTTTTGCGTGTTATGTGGCATCGTCTTGTTGAAAGCCAAGTCCAGCCAAGTCCAGTTCTTCCATTTTGGGAAAAAAAAAAGTTTGTAATAATCGCACGGTAGCGAACGCCATTCACAGTAACGTTCCTGCCTTCGTTGTCTTTGAAAAATTACGGTGCAATGATGCCACCAGCCCATAATCCACACCAAGTAGTGCATTTGTCGGGATGCATGAGCAGTTCTTGCAATACTTCTGGCTGCTCTTGACACCAAATTCGGCTATTCTGTTTGTTGACGTACCCATTGAGTCAAAAATTAGCTTCGTCATTGAAGACAATTTTTCGATGGAAACATATTTCTCACACAGTACGAATTTGATAATAAAATTCAATGATTTGCAAGCGTTGTTCGTTTGTAAGTCGATTCATGGTTAAATTTTAGACCAAACTGAACATGTTTGACAGTCAAATATTACGTGAAAACAGCTAGCTGCCAAAAACAGTGTCGCTAAAAAGAAAGTTGCTAAAAAATCACCCTTTATTTCCTTTTAAGCTATCAAAATAGTGATAGTTAAAACAAAGGCATATGTTATGCAGTTAAAAAGGCGACAAAGTTATTTTAAAAATAACTTACAATGTCGTAAATATAACTGACAAATATTTACTAGTTATTTAACTTTAAAATAACTAAAAATATAGTTTTTTTAACTATTTAAAATGCAGTAAAAATAACTAATGTCGTCAAAATAACTAACAATGTCCAAAAAAAAATAATTAAAAAAGCCGTAAAAATAACTGGAAAGTTTTGGAACTAACTGACAATTATTTGTAATAGAAATAAACTATGGAGGTGAAATTTTGTGGACATAGTGACGTGGTGGTAAATTTTTTCCGAAAAAATTTTTAAGAAAAAACATTTCTTCATATTTATTTGGTTTTTTAAAAAAAGGCTACTACATTTTTAATTAAAAAAAGTATATATATTTTTTTTTATAATTTCACAAACCTGATTTTTTAACTACATAAAAATGTAAATAGAGGGTAAAATTTACCACCACCTCCACAGTTAAAGATAAACAAGAATTTTCAATATCACAACGACATTTTTTATTTTCAAATAAATAAAAATTAACTGTTTACTGATTACTATACCCTGCGGGAAAAGGACCTATCCCAGGACACGTCACGTGACCTGTTTTTTATATGAAAAGGATCGGTCACTTTAACATGGTCTTGCCCTTTGTGACATGTCACAAGACTGGTCTTAAAGAACATGTCACACAACTAACCCCAAAGAACATATCACAGAACTAACGCAAAAGAACATATCATGACTTTAAACCGGTCACGTAGTAGGTGCTTTAGGAACCGGTCACCTTTTCACCTATCTCGTGATATTTATTTTCGGAACCGGTTCAGTTTTCACCTTTCACGGGACAGGTCCTAATTCCAAAATGATCCCTTTTTTCCCGCAGGACACAAACAACTTTCATTTAGTAATTGACAAAAATTTTTTCCAGTGTATATCCTAAATCTTAAAATCTTTAAGTGAAATAGATTTTATATTTCTTAAGCACTTATTAGTGTATAAAAATACACTTATCCGAAGCATGGTAAAATGTATAATACGGATAAGTGTACTTATTAGTATTTTTTAATTTTGGAGTGTACACTTATGCGGCGATAACTGTAGTTCAGCTAGATAGTTAGTTTATGCATCAATATTATTAGATTGGCTAGATTTATTTTTCATTTTTTTCCATTCTTTTAAATAAACCTAATGCCAATTGGGTTGAACCAAAGAAAAATAAATAAATGTAGGTCCATATTTATTATATATTTTTATAAATAATTTATAAAATAAATTGCAGCACCCTTTTGCTAAAAGTGGGTTTGTAAGCCTGCCATAACTGGTATCTTTATATGAAAATTGTCTGCCACTTTTACATGCCGGTGTCATTAAAGAAGGAAGCTGTCATTGAAGAAGGGAACTGTGACATTTAACAGATCTAACGTAAGACATGTCACCAAATCCTTTGAATAAAATTGCTCGATGACATGTCCCACGTTAGTTCTGTGGCCCATACATGGGACTAATAAAACTACTCGATAAGGTTTCTGCACAGACTTCTACTTAAACTTTTCTCAAGTTTTTAGCTTCTTAAACACTTCAAAGCTTCCCCTAATTTGGGGAAATAATCTTTATGGCTGAATATGGGAAAGTAGTAATTCAAATTTACCTATAATTTGACTATAATTTATAATTTGATGTCGGAAAATATAACAGGGTATTTTAAGGACATCGAAAGGATCTATAAAATTAAGTTGTGAATGGCAAAGTTTGAATTTTGTATGTAAATAATCATTTACTTCAATTGGCTAATTAGGTAATATTATATTATGTCAGACAAGTTCAACAATTGGCCCGTTGATTTTTGAGGATACATTCTGCATTTATTTCAATGGCTAATGAAAACATCGACAAATCTCAACATTTGGCCCTCGTACTTTTTTGTTACTAACTAATAAAACTAAAATATAATAATTTTAAAAATATTACAAAAAGCAAATCAATGGCCCGCTGAATCTTAGCAATCAAAAATTGCAGGGGTGAAAGAAGAAGGGCCCTGATTTCGAAAACGCGTTTCGATGGAACTGTTGATATAATTTTCGGTATTAGGAGGGCAAAGTTTTGGGAGAAGTCTAAAAAAAAACGATTTTTATTGAGTAGTGTATTAATACTTAAAATGTAAAACAGCCATTGACGCAAAATGTGCCGTTATGCGCTTCAGTGTTTACAGTTGCCAGAATTAAGGTTCTGATGTCTATTTGGAATGATTCCAGACAATTTCCTAAAATAAGCTTTCTTGTTAATTTCTAATATTATTCTGTGTTCACAGCCCCTGAATGCTGTATTTCAGAAGAATCAATTTTAGATACTTAAGAAAATTTCTCAAATGATTTCTAGCTCAGGATTCCCGTCAGGAGTTTTGAATTTTTTGGACCAAACGATCTTCAAATATCCCTCTATTTTTCAGACTGAAATCTTCGCCATATATATTTGTGCAGTGGAGTGCCTGCAGAGGCGTACAGTTAGATCTCGTATCTACATTCTATCTGACAGTCAAGCGGCACTCAGGGCTCTTATGGCCTACGAGGTGTCTTCTGGACTGGTGATGGAGTGCATTTTGGCTCTCGATAGACTTGGTCTGAACAACTCCCTAACCCTGGGGTGGATTCCTGGTCATGAAGGGCACGATAGCAACGAAAGGGAGGACTGGCCAAATGTGTGGTCCGTCGGGCCTTCATTGGTCCTGAACCTTTCTGTGGGGTGCCCATGGGTTACATTGGGGGAGGATCAGGTTGTAGAGAGAGTCCAAATTTTCTGGGTAATGGAAAAATTCTCGTCACCAACGCCAGGCCAAGAGATTTATTTCCCTGTCCAGTGTAGGATCGGGGCGATTACTGGCCCAGATTACGGGCTCAGCGATATCCGGCACCAAAGGTCAGTCGGGCGCTAATATTTGTAGATTTTGGAAATTGGAATCAGAGACGTCGGTGCTTGTTCTTTGCGAATGTCCCAGGCTTTGTATTAGGAGACTCAGGTTTCTGGGTGACCGTCTAGTGTCGCCTTCAGGCGTTTGAAATATTTTACCTGGTAGGATTCTCAGCTTTATCCGTAGCTTGTACCTTTATGGCAGCTCTAGGCAGCACAAAAGACCTATGCTTGTCGCGGTGCATAGTGCCATTTGAATCTAAACTAATCTACTCGTAGCCTTAGATTTTGTGTGCATATACATACATCTTTCCAATGATGTATATACGCATAAAAAATGACTCTTGAACCCCAAACCAAATTGTAGTCTTATTAAGAGTTGTCACTATTACTATCAATTTAAAAAATTTTTTTTTAATTTGGGGGGGGCATATATCACCTTTATCCCCATTTTCCCTACAAATTTATATATTTTAGTTTTATTTCATAGCCTGCTGAATAAAACATTTTGTCATATTTTTCACCAGACGTCTAAAGGTGAAATTTAAATTTTTTTCACAACAAAAATTTTTTTCATCTTAAAAATTTTTTCCACAACCCAAAAGCTTTTCCACCTCAAACTAATGTTTTTCACCCCGATTGATAAAAAAATTCGATATCTCAAAAATAAGCGAGATAAAACAAGTTCGGATATGATCACACACCGATAATATCGACTGTGTAGGTGCAGGAGGGATCACAGGAATTAATTTTAATAACACAATAACATGGCAACTATATATTTTTTTTGGATCAATTTATGTGATTATACGAGGGCAAATCAAACTTCCCTCGTAGTTATATGAAATGTAACACTGCACCCATCAAGTACCACCTGTTAATAGACTACTGTCAAATTTTGAGCAATTTCCGTCATTTACTTTGCGATTAACAGCTGTTCAAAACATACAACCTCGTGGATTTTTTTTAAAATAAAAAAAGTGAATTTCGAGTGCTCATTAAACATTATTTGTGTCTAAAAAAAACCGTCAATCAATCCAAGAAAAAGCTTGATAAATACTATGGGGACTCTGTACCATCGATTTCAATGGTAAAAAAGTGGTTTACTGACTTTGGTTGTGGTCGCACAAGTACAAATGACGCTGAACGTTCTGGACGGCCAGTTGAGGTCAATACACCCGAATATGTCGAAAAAATCCACGATATGGTGTTGGCCGATCGAAGAGTAAAAGTGCGTGAGATTGTTGATGCCATAGGCATTTCATATGGCAGTGTGGTTTCGATTTTAAATGATCAGTTGGATTTAAGAAAGCTGTCTGCAAGATGGGTGCCGCGTTTGCTCTCAATTGATCATAATGCACGGGTGCACACGTGTGTAGTCTCAATAGCAAAACTCAATGAATAGGGCTACAAATTAGAACCTCATCCGCCATATTCTCGGAATTTAGCCCTTAGTGACTATTTCCTATTTCCAAACCTAAATAAAAGGCTCGGTGGAAAGAGATTTAGCTCCAACAATGAAATTATTGATCAAACAAATGCCTATTTTATGGACCTCGAAAAATCATATTTTTTGGAGGGGATACAAAAATTGAGGAAAGGTTGGACTAAGTGTATTGAGCTAAAAGGAAATTTGTGTTAAAAAATAATTAATTTTTGCAAAAAAAAAAACTGTTTTTCATTTAAAAATTCACGGACTTATTGATCCGCCCTCTCGTATGTATAAATTAATAAACTCCGCTAATACAAATTTCATTTCTGGCTTTTTTACATTTTTTTCGTTAAATAATGAGTCAACATAAAAAATGTTTTATGAAAATCGACCCTTTGGTTATCTCCCAGACCTGGCATATTTTGTATTTCGTATGTGAAAACACCGATGAAGCAAAAATTTTGTCTGTTATGCCCTATCTCGGTTAGTTTTCTATGTACTGGCCATTTTATAAAATAGTAATTTTTTATAAAATGATCTGTATCGCGAAATCAATGCGAGATATAGCAAGACGAACAAACATTTTGCAAAGCTCGGCAAATATGACACTCATTTTTTTTTTTTATAAAACAAACACAGGGTGACTTATTTATTTGTTTGCCAAGTTATATATGATAATTCAAATACCAATCAACTCAATCCGTTAATATAATTTTCGTTGCCTGTTCCTTTCCATTTCGTTCTTAATGCTGTCCTTATTTTACTTGATCCCCGTTTCCTTCCATTCATTTTTTATTTCCGATTTGCTTATATTTTAAAATGATTATGAGCCCGATCCTGTGCCTGATTTCTGTATCTAATGTGAGAAGTTTTCGCAACGAAAAATACAACTCTGCCTTATCAAAGATTGTATGAAACAGTTAATATTAAATTTAGGTTTTAATTATAAAGATAAATATGAGATTATATTATTCACCCTGTTCTAGAGAAGGAAGCGTTGAATTTTTCATACCGAAGACTTTTCGCATTAAATACAGAAAACGGGCACTGATTTCAGAAATTTATTTTTATTTTAACGATTTTTAAAAGTTTATGTATCAATTGAAATTATTTGTTTTTAATTGAATATGACTTTTTCTTTACCAAAAGTCTTAATTGGAGAAAATAGGTGGCATCCAGCAAGTCCTCTTTTCGCTTTGTCTTGTTTTTATTTAAATAATTTATTTTTTAATAAGGAAAAAGAAAAAGTCCGAGGTCTTTCTAATCTTAGATACAGAATAAAATAATTTTTCATTCCAAAGTCAAAAGTTATCCAAAAAAGTTAAATTATACATATATTATCATCAAAAATTAAATTTCATCATTAATTTAAAATCATCTCTATTAATTTTTTATGTCTTAATTACATAAAATTAAGAATTATTTCCAACACTTTTTGTACCAATTTGTTAAATGAGCTACTTGGTCTAAATTTGGTTTTAATCTATTACATAAAAAAACAATTCATATCTGCATAGCAGTTGATTTTGCTCGACTAAATGAATAAACATACTAACAAAAAGTTAATGATTAATTGTCAATATTGTTTGCTGAACAGCAGGCTCCACAGCGCCAGCATTACTGGCATTAACTATTGTAATAATATTCAGTTAACTTTTTGCTGTTATACCGGTCTCGTTAAAGACAACATCAACATCTACATCAGCAACAAGAAATTCTCTTTATTTGGGTTACTGTTACATTTTTAACTACCGCAACAACGCACATGCGCAACTTGCATTAGTTGGTGTGTATGTTTTTATGCATGCACATGATGCAGTTTTTAAAGAAATCCACAAGAAGTGGACAGAAAATAAAGTAACCCTCACTTTGAGTTTTGATTACAAAAAAAAAAAAAAAAAACTTGTAAAAAAATAAATCATTGCTCGTAACAATTTAGTATAACTCGTTACTGTTGTAGGATTTTAATATTTGGTGGTAACTCCCTTTTGAAGCAAAAAAAAAAAAAAATGCGGATTGGATGAAAGTTTTTAAATGATTAAAGAACAAAAAAAAATCTCATTAATATTTATTGTTGGCCGAAAATATCAAAGATACCAAAATGAAAGTCATTTCTGTAATATATGCTTTAAGGATGGATTAGCCACACGTAAACGTCAAAGTATTTCTGCAAATTTAACCAGTTAAACAAGAATAGGAGTGGAGGTGTTGATTTTTTTTGTTTCATTCTTATGCCTTGAACATATGCAAAAGGTATACACAGATAGGTTTACATTAACGTCTGGCTAATTTAAGCTTTGGTCTACCAAAAATCAACGCTGTGCCATCAAAACCCACGTCATATGTTTTTAAGAAGCTTTCAAAGTTGCAGAATATTTGAAATTTTGTTAAAATATTTTTAAAAATAATTTTATTAGGACTATATTTTGGAAAGGTTAATAAACTTAATTTTTTTTAAAGTTAAAGTACATAGTTTAATAAAAATTTTAACCCACTCACAGAATATTAGTTTACTGTTTTTAGTTCAGTTAAAAATCAAGAAACGTACATTTATTTTTTAAAGAAATATTTATTTTAACTTTTTTTTTATACATTTGTTCAAAATGATTTACTGACATTTACCGATTTTTTTCCAGTTTCATTTATTTGAAATTGAATTGAAATTTAAAAAAATTTTACCCAGAAAACGGAATTTTGTGGTTTATTTGTGTAGGTTACAGTTATAACAAATTTAAATTTTGTTTGTTGTCTGTTGAAATAAGAAAAATAGTTAAAAAATTCCAATTTTATTTTTTATTTAAAGAACTTCATAAACAAACACACACATATGACCGACCATTCACACAACAGATTAAAAAACAAACAAAAATTCAAATAAATAAAAAATCATTTATTTTTACGGAATTGGTAGCTAAAATTTTAATGTTTATTTTTAAATCATTTATTTTTTTTGATTTGTCAGTTGTTTAAACAACATTAAAAACAAATGACAAAACCTGTTTGATTTAAATGAAATGTAAATAGACCAGCAACTCGTTTCTGTATTCCCATCTAAAAATCGAAATATATATGAGCATACATGATCATACATGGGCCTGTATATGATCATACATGGGCATACATGGTCATATACGTCCATACATTGTTCAATATATGACCATACATGATCTCATATATGATCATATATCTTCGGATCCGAAATTTGAGGGTATATGGACGTATATGATCATATACGAGCATACATGAATAATATATGAGCATGTATGATAATATATGCACATATATCACCATATACCCTCAAATTTCGGATCCGAAGATATATGGTCATATATGAGATCATGTATGGACGTATATTACCATGTATGCCCATGTATGATCATATACAGGCCCATGTATGATCATGTATGCTAATATATATTTCGATTTTTAGATGGGTTTCTATATTTTTGTTATTTCTCTATCTCATAAGAAATTTTATTAATTTTTTTTTAAATTAAAAGTTATGAGCTCGAAAAATTTCCAGTAAAAATATAATCAACATTATTGTCACCTTATATAAAACAGGGAGACTATAAATTTCTCGATGTAAAAACTTCTCGCATCAGATAGAGAAACTGGGTTCTGGTTTTAAATGAACTATTTAAAGTGCAAAATAAAATACAAAAACTTTTTAATTATAGTTTTTTTTTAAAGAAAACATCGAATTTAACCTTTAAATTTACTTATCGTGCCCCAAGTGCATACACTCAGAAAAAAAAATTGTCATATTAATGAAACTGTTTCATAAATCGTTTGTCATCTATTCTTCATCATATTTGGGAAGTTTTTATAAACAAATTTTTTTAAAAAAACTTACTATTTCGACTGCTGTTTGTAATTCTCATAAAGTTTGTATTTTTATTTACTTAAATAATAAAAAAAAGTTAAATAAAAAATTTTCACCACTTTGATGAAACTTCTTTATAAATATGATGAATTTTTTTTTATAAATATTAATGAAAATTTTTTATATATACTGGTGGTCAAAACATTTGCAACTGAATTAACTAAAAATACATATTTACATATAAGAAAGATACTTTCAGCATAAGTTTTTATTATTATTTTTTATATTAAATTAATTTGTTGCTATTATCTTATTAAAACAAATAAAGAATATTAATTAACTTAATAAACAGTAAATAGTAACAAAATTTGTCGAAGTTCAAGTGCTCAATTAATTTGTTACTCTCAAAGAAATTAAAAAAAAAGAACAAGAACACTTTAAGTGTTTAGTATATTATGTGGCATATCCACGATTTTCAATTACTTCAAATGTTTTAATTGGGTTGAGTTCAGAAGATTTGGGCGGCCACGACATAGTCCTTTCTGAAATAGCATTAAATAGTATTTATCCACACAAAACCTAGATATTTACTTAAAATTTGGTTTGTGAATGTCAAAGAAAATCAAAGCACACACTGAGAAAAAAAAAGTTAGTAAAAAAAATTTTAAACGGTTTACAATCCAAATTTACTATTTTTGTACTGATTTTTTGTAAAAAAATTATAATTTAGTAATTTTTTGCTATTTACATTTTACAAATTACAAAATTTTTACAGAATATTTACAAAAGTTGCTAATTTCAGAAAACATTTTACAAATTATTGAAAACTGGTTTGATTAAATTAATAAAAAATTTAAGTAAATTTGAAGGAAATTTTATTTTTATTTTTTATTAATTAAAACTTATACTTAAAAACTTAAATTGCCTAAAATGCTACATAAGTCGAAAAAAGAGATAAGAAGCGAAGATACTTTTCACAACCGACTCATGTTCAAAAATAGGACGTCCACTTAAAATAACACTAAAAAGTTCTAAAAATCAGCCAATAAAACAATTAAAATTTGACCATAAATTCCAAAAATTTTACTAAAAATATTTTTCAATACAAAAATTAGCAAATTAAAACAAAATGATAAATTCGTTTGTTTATTTTTTACTATTTTTATTTTGGTTTAAAATATTTGTTAAAAAAAAAAAAAAATAAATACCCATGTAAAAATCGAAATATATATAAACATACATGATCATACATGGGCTTGTATATGATCATATATGGGCATATACGGTCCTATACGTCCATGCATGGTTTAATATATGACCATACATGATTTCATATATGACCATAAATCTTCGGATTCGAAGGGTATATGGCCGTATATATGTTCATATATTATTCATGTATGCTCATATATGAGGGTATATAGTATACCCTCAAATTTCGGATCCGAAGATATATGTTCATGTCTGTTTATATATAACTATATATCGATTTTTACATGGGTAAATAAAAAAATGTTGTTGCTCGACAAAAAAAAAAAAAATGATAAATTTGAATTTTTTCGTAAGGCAATTTCAAAAGAAATTAACAGTTTTAAAGTCCAACAAGTGTTTTTGAAAAATAATTCAGTTAATTTCTGCATTTTTATTAGTTTTTTTTTATAAATTCAAATTTTTTTTATATTTTAGAATTCATTGAGTTTAGTTCACTATAATTTATCAAAAAAATTTTGTTAATTATAGCTTCTTTTGCGTAGGAGATCGATTTTAAATTGCAGTTTACAGCAATTTACTAAAACTTAGTAGCGCTTACTAATTTTTTATACTAATTTCATTGTACTACACGTCAGCAGACATATGTTGCTAAGTTTAGCAAAAAATACCGCTTGGCTCAAATAAGCAAAATTTCCCGTAATAACAATAAAATTTTCAGTTGTCATTTCAGATTTTTTTGGGTTAGTGTATTTGGCTCTAGGCGTTATATAAACCCGCCTGCGTGGTATTTACCTAAATGAACTTTACAAGTTCAAATTTGAAAATATTTGTATGAAATCTGCTACATAACTTTCTATTGGCTTAAGAAAAGACACACAGAAACTTAGAAAGACACACATAAACTTATGTAGATATCTGATTGGAATTTTGGTTGTGAATGTTGTAAGGGGCCCATACTAAGCTTTGCATTCGAATTTATGGAATATCGGACCTTGTCCCCATATAAATCTACCTTTCCCATATTTGCTTAATTTAACTTTTAAACTCATTTTATTTAGATTTGTATCTATATTTTATTAGACTCAGGGCCTTTCCCGAAATTTGAACCGCTTTTGGAAATATGATATAAGTTATATTTTCTGTAGGGTATCCCGGGTAAAGAAGCTTATATTTAATCATATGTGGCCTTATCTAATAATATAATATCCCTGCGGGAAAAAAGGGGTCAGTTGGGAATTGGGACCTGTCCCGTGGTAGGTGAAAACTGGACCAGTTCCGAAAATACATATCACGAGATGGGTGACCGGTTCTTAAAGTGACCGGTTCTTAAAGTACCTACCACGTGACCGGTTTAAAAGTCATGACATGTTTTTTTAGACCAATCCTGTGATATGTCACAGAGGGCAATTGACCTCCTCCTAGGACAAGCCCATGCTAAACTGTGTGGTCCCGTGACCTATCCCTATCACAATGAAGCGGTCACGTGACGTGTCCCGGGATAGGTCCTTTTCCCGCAGGGATATTATAATATAATTTAGATCCTTCTTAATCCTTAAATATATTGCTGGATCTAATTTGATCAGCCAATTTTCGGATCACTTTAGATCCTTCTAAATCCCCAAACATATTGCTGGATCAAATTTTATCTGCTGTTTTTTCAGATCAAATAAGAGCAGCTAGATATTAAAGAATGTTAAATTGGATATGTTTCAAAATTGCGCCAAATTAATTTTTTTTCTCGGGATCATAAAGTCGGCATGTCCGACTTAAATTTTTGTTCCACTACACTAAAAAAGTTTGTAAGTTAAAATAACTGAAAATATCATTTAAAAGAAATGATATTTCATTTAAAACCCGGTCTACTTAATTTTTATTTAAATTTAATGCCATTTGTTATTTATTTTTAAATGTTGATTAATCAACTGACACATCCGCAAGAAACAAATGATATAATCAGTTAAAATAAATGTCAAAATTTTACCTACCAATCCTTAAAAAATAAATGTTATTATCATTTATTTGAAATTATTTTCGTTTTTGTATAATATATACTCGTACAATACAAAATGTATGTATGCATATGAAGCTATAAACACTTTTTGTATGAATGTGCTTGTATATGTTTGTGTGTTTATGAAGTTCTTGTAATTTGTATTGAAAAATTTTGTATATATACAACCAATTTAAATAAAAAAACAAATTGAAATTTTTTGAATATTTTTTTTTGAAACAGACAGCAAACAAAATTTAAATTTGTAATAACTGTTACGGACACAAATAAACCACAAGTTTCCGTTTTGTGGGTAAATTTATATTAAATTTCAAACAAATGAAAAAAATAAATGAAACTGAAAAAAATCGTTAAATGGTAGCAAATTATTTCTAATAAATGTATAAAAAATAATATAGATATTTCTTTGAAAAATAATTTTTAAATGAAACGGAAAACTTTTTTATTAAACTACAAACAGTTAACTACATAATATTCTGAGTGTAGTAATATTATTATTTTTTAATTATTTAAGTAAATAAAATTGCAAACTTAATGAGAATTACAAACACCAGTGTTTTGCAACCAAAATAAATAATTTGTTAGAGTTTTTATAATTTTTTTATATTTTCTTGTAGATGTTTCAATATTTTTTTTATAATTTATTTTTTTATATTTTTTTTTATACTTTTTTTATAATTTTTTTTTTTTATAGTTTTCTTTTATAAAATGATTGTTAATTATGAAAACTTTATCTCAAATTGTTATGAAACACTTTATCATATTTTTAGTAAACTTCATAAATATGATGAAGAATTGATGACTAACGTTTTTTGAAGTAGTTTCAACAGTATTTAAAAATATTTTCCCTGAGTTTACAGTATAAGTTCCCTTAAAAAAATAATTAAAATTGTATATGTTGTATTCGTTTTTGTGATTGTAAAGTTTTTAGAATTATGTAATACTAAAAGTATTAATTTTCTTTAACAACAAATGATTTAAAACAATCAGAAACAAACATAATTGTAATACATACTTTACTTTCAAATTGACTTTTAACTATGACTTTAAAAAAAAAAAACATTTTTAAGCTTCAAAAAAAGGATTAATCTTTATCTATATTTTTAACAAGCACTTAAATTGTTGTAAATCACAATGTAATGTACTTTTCAGGTAATTAAAGAAATATTTATCTTGAATTTAATAATATAATTATAAGGAATTTCAATCCAGAGATCGAAATAATGATTACATTACACTAAAATTAACAATTACAACAAAATTATTTATTGTATACTTGACCAGCGCAACATTTATGGAAGACTGTTCGTCTGTCCAAATATTGTTGTATATTTTTTTTTTGTATAAAGAACGTTAAACCTGGCTGTCTTGCATTATTTTAATACCTCCCGCCAGCAATGTCAGCCAATTGAAATTTAAATTTACATTGTCAGTGAAAGTTTTTTTTTTAATTTTTTTAGTTTGCCAAATGTCATAATGACGTCATGCAATCGTCCAACGAAAGTTATTTTGCTTATAACTATTTGTACATATTTTATCATCATCATTATTATTATTATTATGTACTCATATTAGATAGTACGTTAGTAGTTATGTACTAAAATTAGTCAAATTCCCATCATAATAAAAAACAACAACACTTAAAGACTGGGAAAAAAGTATTTAATGGTTTTAAGGAAAATCAACAAGACACAAAAAAAAAAACATAAAAAAACCTTGAATTATTTTTATGAATGTACTTTTGCTTGCATATGTACATAGAAGTTTGACCAACCAAATGCTGCACGTACAATTATAAAACTCATAAAATTTACAAAAAAAGAAATGTTTTTTTTTGGTTAATAGATTTAAATGGTAAATGAATTTTATTTCACTTTCATCGTGATCGAAAACATCATTATAAATATCAATTGAACTTTATGTCAGGTTTACTAAAATTTATACAAAATTATTTTTTTTTGTAGCTTTAAAATTGTTAATACTATTTTTTTTTCTATAAGCAAATCCCCACAATTTTTCCTTTCGAAACAAAAAATTTGTAAAAATTGTCCAATAGGAATATTCTTTGTAGTAAATTTTAAAGAAAAAAAGGGATGCAAAATGAAAGACTTAAGACACATACACGAAATATATAACAACGGGTGGACATTATCATCTTCCATTTTGAAGACGAAATTTGGTGTGAATGTTGTTTCTTGTAAACTTTATCAAAATCAGATACGGTAAGGTCCATCGTTGATATTAATGTAGCCCAGCAAAACTGGTAATGGGTGCGATATTCTGAAGCGTTACCTTGTAATGATAGCTCGTTACCTTTTTCATTATTTGCAAGCAAAAAGTAATAAGTTACTCATTATTGATTACGTAACATATGATTTATAAATGTAAATTGAAATATTTTTTGAAAATCTTTTAAAATACATTACTTTGTGTTTTTTTTGTAAGCAAAAGGGTAATGTATGTTTTGATAACACTGGCGAAAAAATGAGGCGCAATAATTCATTTAAGTTTAAAGCAATTAAATACTACATGCGTCGATAGCTCAGTGGGTAGAGTTTTTGGCTGGCAACCAGAGTTCCCTGGTTCGATTCCCATCATGACCACATTATTTTTAATTACAAATAATTTAAATAAAATATTTGTAATAATTTTTTTTTAATAAAAATTCCTCTTTTTTAAAAATCTATTACTTTTTCCATTATCGTAACCATATAAGTAACCCCTTACATTATCACCTCTAAAGTAATGGGTGTATACATTACTTTGAGGCTCATCGCCTGTAAAATTCATCAGTGAAGTAAGGTTTAAAGTAATCCCTGAGCCCCTATGGCTACACATTACTTTACACATTATTTGGTAATGTGTGGTTTTGCTGGGAGTTTCCTGTATGTGTCTTAAGTCTTTCGTTTTGCACACATTTGTATTTAAAACTTTTTTGCTTTTAATATTTTTTCTGTGGAATTAACTGCAGAGAATATTCTTATTAGATAATTGTTAAAAATTTTTTGTTCAGCACCAACTCTGAAGAAGTACGAAATTAACCCTTAGACGCATTTAAACGCATTTTCAGTTTTGACTTTTGGTTTTTTGAATTCAAGATGGGTTTTGAGCTTCCGTGTGTTTAGAGACCTATAGTTAAATTTTATGTTAAATATTTTTGTGAAACATGTTAACCCGTTATATCCCCGTTTTAAGGGTATTTCCTTTATTTTTGACGAAAGCGACAAAAAAGACCAATACATTGAGCAGTTAGAGGTTTAAAATGTTACACAAAAATTTTCCTTGTAATTTTTTTGAATAAATCTGCTAAAAACATTTTATATCTAAAATGTAAGGGTTACATTGTTTCTTATGCCGATTCACCATTAGAATGTGCAAAAGGGAGAAACCTCTTCCCCACCCCTTAAATAAAATTCAGACGTAAACTTGCAAAACGTTGATACACGTAACAGGTCAATTAAAAAGTTCCCGGCCTACCATACTAAAACACATTTTTTTTTTGGCAAAATTCGTTTTTTTTTATTCAACATAGTTCCCTTCAAGGGTGATACACTGATTATAGCGATTCTCCAACTTTTCGATACCATTTTTGTAGTACGATTTGTTCTTTGCTTCAAAATAGGCCTCAGTTTCGGCGATCACCTCTTCATTCGACGAAAATTTCTTCCCAGCGAGCATTCTTTTGAGATCTGAGAACAGGAAATAGTCGCTGGGGGCCAGATCTGGAGGATATGGTGGAAGCGGAAGCAATTCGAAGCCCAATTCATGGATTTTCCCCTTCGTTTTCACTGACTTGTTTTTGGTCAAAAGTGAGCTCGCGCGGCACCCACTTTGCACAGAGCTTTCTCATACCCAAATATTCGTGAATGATATGATGTACACGTTCAGTTGATATCTTTAGAGTACCTGCTATTTCATTCAATTTCAATTTACGGTCATTCGAAATCATTTTGTGGATTTTTTTGATGTTTTCGTCCGTAATAACCTCTTTTGGGCGTTCAATGCGTTCACCGTCTTCGGTGCTCATTTCACCACGTCTAAACTTAGCATACCAATACTTGAGGGTTGATTTTCCTGGGCCAGTGTCCGCAAACTCGTCATCAAGCCAAGTTTTTGCTTTAACTATATTTTTTCTCTTCAAAAATCAATATTTTATCAACAGGCGAAAATCCTTTTTATCCATTTTTTTCACAATAACAAAAGTTCTTCAAATGCTATAATTCACAAACTAATGATCCGACAGCTGTCAAATTTACACACGTGTCTTTTGAAGGTTAGAGCTAACTTAAAATCATATCGATTTAAGTCTAGTAGCGCCATCTATGTGTCAGGCCGGGGACTTCTCAATTGTTATATTTTTTTTGATCCCCTCGACCAGAATCCGTTGTTGGAGTCTTGTTGTTTTGGAATAGGTTTGATTTTGTTGTACAGTGTTATTTTATGTTTAAGAATAATGCATTTTCAAACTCTTATAGGTAACACAGGGTTGGCACACAATATTTTTTAAAATACCGTTATCCATTTAAAACTTTTTTAACTGACTACCGTTACCCCTAAAATACCGCTAACAAAAAAACTTACATACCGAAATCCTTAAAATACCGATTACAAAATACATGAAATATCAAGACCCTTCAATAGCGTTATCGAATTAAATAAAATAAATTACCATAACCGTTATTTTTAATTGCTTGCATTTGTTTAATTGCACGCGGTTATTGAGTATTTTACATAAATTAACATAAATTTTGTAAAAAATAGAGGTATGAGCCGAAATATATAACTACCGTTATATTTAAAATGCTCTTTCTAAAATAACTGGTAACCGCATCGTTTCGCTTGAAAACCTTAGTAACAGATTATTTTATGCACTAAAATAATGCTAAGGGTAATGAGTAATTATTACAAGGTAATGTGTAAAATAATGATACGTGATTACCGTGTTATGCTAAGCTAAACCAATTTTGTGTTAAAAACTCCCTCGTTTTCAGCAAAAACTTTCATTACCAAATAAGTGGTAATATAATGCTTATAATTCAGCGTCAGTACTAGCTATTTTAGTTAGACGATATCGTTTTTATAAGCCGTTAAGTTCACACGTGTACACGTATGTATTAAGTAAAATAATGTGTTATTGGCAACTACTTATTTTTCAATTACTAAAAAGTAGAGTAAGCATTACAATTTTAAAACCTGTTACCATTTATTTTGTTTAACTGCTTATCAGCACACAACTAATTATTTATTTTGTTAACTACTTATTTTTTATATTTTTGTAATGCAGCTGGTAAGCAGGTGTACAAATTTTGTGTGTTTTTTTCCTGCAAAAAACATGTTCAACTCCTTACAAATATAATAAATAAAAATAATGAGTTTTAACAACGATCCTATTTCTACTGCTTATTATTTAGATATTATTAATGATTAGCCATTACTGAGATTCCCAGCAAAAACAGGGTTTCGGGTACTTACCAGCCTATTTACTCGCTTAATTACTTTTGTTTGCGATGATTCCAAAAGCAATGAGTGCTCATTACCTTCTCACTTACAAAAAACACAAAGTAATGGGTGGTCATTACCCTCTCGCTTACGAACAGCCAAATAATAATGAGTGTCCATTATTATTTTAGGCATCGCGAACAAATATAATTAAGCGCGTTAATAGGCTGGCAAGTAGTTGATACCCAATTTTTGCTGGGTGGTTTTCATTGCAATTAAGAATTAGTCGAATAGAGGGTTAATAATATTTTTAGTCTTTAAAATTATTTCTAAATATACAAAATTTTTATGCAATTATAAATTTCGTTCATATTTTAAATGTTGGTTAAAAAATGTAATACTTGTAGTACAGAAAAAAATCTCGTTTATCATTCCTGGCTTAAAAGTTTACACAATTGAATGGTTGTAGTATAGTTTTTGTTTTGTTGTTTTTGTTATGTGTCAAGCACGTTTATGAGTAAGTAGAATGTACACCATAGTACTTGATGTTGTTTTCTTCTGTTGGTTTTGTTGTATCTTTAGCTTTGTATTATTGTTTTTGTACTTTTTTTTTGTTTTACTTTCACTGTTAACAAAAATATGTAAGTACTTTGGTAGAGGTCGTTAACGTTGAGATTATTTTATATTTTTATTTTTAGTTGGTCGGTCAGTCAGGCGGATTGTTGGTTGGATTGTTTGACACATTCTTTAAAATTATAAATGTCTTGTTATAATTTGAAGAGATATAAAAAGTTCTGCCGTAAAATACCTTTAAATGATTTTTGTGGTACAATGTGGTGTGATTAATGAGGCCTTATAACACTATTCAACAAATTTTAAGTTTTTGCAGGACCTCCTCTTGCAATACATATTTTTTTTTAAATAAATAACGATAGGCTTTTTATGTAGTTATCAAATATTTCAAATATTCCCCAAAAATCACCAATATATTTTTAAAATCCCCCAAAAAAGCCTTTGTCCCCAACGTAAACTTTTAATCCCCAACACCAACAAAAAATACCCAAATTTAGCGGCAAAATCCCCAGTATGGCATACCTGTTTTGTTGTTTCTCATCTCCTTCGTGTCTCTTTTTTTTCGCCAATATTGCAAAGTAGGCAACTTGAGTATATGGAGACGTTGTCGCCACAGGGAAAAATTTTCGGTGCATTTTAGTACAGAGTTGTTTTATTTTTATTTTAATAGTTGCAATTAATACTGTAGTAAATATGAATTTTATTAATTTTTCATTTAGTAAGGTTGAGATTAAGATGAAGAATAAACATTTTTCTTTAAAAATGTATTACAACGAGAGGTTTTTTTTATGTAATTGTCTTTCAAGGAAGTTAGTCCAAACTAAATTTGGGAATGTTGTAGAAATTAACATTTAAAGATTGGCCTGTCTTGGAAACTTAAGTGTTCAAATTATGGCTAGCATTGGGATCCTTTTTTGATTTTAATGGTATTTTATCCGCAGTAACACATATGCAAATGTCGCATCATGGAAAGGGGATTTTTATAAGTATTTTGTGGGAACTTTTTGGTACTTTTTGGCACTTTTTAGTTTTGTTTTTTAATTTTTTTAAAAAAATATACAGGTTGTTTTCAAACATACACAGGTTGGAATACTGTTATGTACGAATTCCTTTATTTTATACCCTTTTTAAATTAATCAAAAATGTACATTTTCTTTTTTTTTTTGATAATAGTGATAATTTGTTCCTTTTTTATTGGTACCTTTTAGATTAATTTGGTAACCGGAAGCTAAAATATAGCCATTATTTATTTAAAGTTCCTCTTTTTAAGAATACACCCAGTAAAAAAAAAAATAAATTGCAAGGTATGCCACTTCTATTTTAATTTCACAGTAACCCTTAATGTATTTTTATTGGTTTTTAAAAGTACTTTTGAACAACTTTAAAACAAATTGTTGCTTAAAAAGTATCCGTTAGTACATTTTACAACTCTTTTTGAAAGTAATTTTGAACAATATCTAAAATATCAATTATTGTTTCTAAAGTGATGCTAAGAATTAATTTAGATACAGTTTATTTCCAAACACATGATCGCGGGTTCAAATCCTGGCTATACCAATGATTTTAATTTTGTTTTTTTACTTACCCAGCAAAAACATGAAATCAACTACTTACCAGCCTATTTACTCACTTAATTACATTTGTTAGCGATGTCCAAAAAGTAATGCGTACTCATTATTTTTTGGCTGCTTGTAAGCGAGAGGGTAATGAACAACTATTACTTTGTGTTTTTTTGTAAGTGAGAAGATTATGACTATGAGTAGTCTTGGGACACCGCGAACAAATGTAAATAAGCGAGTTATAATTAAATTGAAGTAAAATGAATTAGTAGGTGCTTTTATTGAATAAGAATCAAACACAATAAATCTCATTAAACAAGAGGCATTTTTCACAATGGTATAGAGCTAGACTATGTTATAGAGCTAGACTAGAAATCTTGAGATCGCAAGTTCGATAGTATAAGGTAATTATACAGGGTGTCCTCCGGGAAGGTATACTACTTTGTTTTGCCGCCATTTTGGTAAACATTAGTCTTGACAGTTCATATTTGGCAGTCGTGAAGTAGACACATGCCAAAATTTATTATGGAAAAATATTTGATAAACCAACGTGTTTTGTGGATGTTACAGCTCGCCCGTGACAACCCCGATTTTCAAGAAAAAATCATAATGAGTGACGAGGCACATTTTCATTTGAATGGATATGTGAATAAACAGAATAGTCGGTTCTGGCCAATGGAAAACCCTCAAATTATTCATCAGTCACCTTTGCATCCATTAAAAGTGACAGTCTGGTGTGCAATTTGGTCAGGAGGAATTATTGGACCTTATTTCTTTGAAAATGAAAACGGCGTAACGGTAACTGTGTATGGGGAGGGATATCGTGATATGATTAAAAACTTTTTAACGCTACAACTGCTTGCTTTAGGCTTGATTAACATGTGGTATCAATAGACGGTGCCACATCGCATACAGCCAGGTTTACAATGGAATTACTGCCAGACCTCTTTTCACAACAAGTTATTTTAAGAAATAGTGATGTTGATTGGCCTCCACGGTCGCCTGATTTGACTGCTCCGGACTTCTTTTTGTGGGGATATCTGAAAAGCAAGGTTTATGCAAACAAACCAGAAACGCTTGAGCAACTCCAACAAAATAGTCGTGATGAAATTAATGAAATACCGCGTAAAATGTGTTAGAATTTAATGAAAAATGTGCTCAAAAGGGCTCGCATGTGTAAGGCTAACAGAGGCGGACATTTATCTGATATTGTATTCCATACATAATTGCCGACATTAAATAAAACAATTATCAATATAAGATCCATTCTCTTTCATTTAATCAAAAATTATAAACAAACAAAGTAGTATAGCTTCCCGGCGGACACCCTGTACATAACTTAATATTACCATTTTAGGGACAACAAGTTCTACATTTTTTTTTTATATGATTTAAGATATAATTATCTATGGTTTTATGTCAATGGCTTCTAATCTCAGTCAGGGAAATAAAAAAAATATATTTGTTGGAGTCACGTATTTATTTTTATGTTCTTCTCATGCGAAAATCGAATAAATCAACATATATGAATGGTCATACATGGTCTTGCATATGGGCAAGCATGATAATTTACGTTCATGCATAGTTCAATATGCGACCATACTGATCTCATATATATCTTCGAATCTGAAATTTGAGCATACTCGTGATTTTTAAAGTAATTAATTTTTTTTTTTTTTGCTGCGTTATTCAAGATTTATACAATGAGAATAATTTCCTTGTAAGTCATTGCCTTTTTTGATTGTATAAATGCAGCTAGTGTGTTAATATAACGAGGAATTGATTTTCAATACAGTTGCATTTCCGCTTCAATTTCATATGATCAATCGATCATGTGTGAAAGTTATGAATTTGATCGTTTTTACTTGGACAAAATTGCTTAAAAGAAATCACAGACATTTTTTTGTTAAAAATTTCTTTACAAAAATCTATAAATTTTGCAAATTTTTACTTTTTAATTCATTTTAGATACCTTATACTAAAAAATATATTTCAAAAGGCCGTAGTATTTAACGTACCGTACCGTATCTACCGTATTAGTGATAAATGACAATATAATTATTTGTTTCTTTATAATTTTCAACTAAATAATTTATTAAATGGACGCTTTATAAATAAAGCATAAATAAAAATTTATATTGTTTAAAAAACAAAATTATGTTTAAATTAAAAACTTGTTTAAATTTTTAGAAAATATTTAGTTTCAAAAGAAAAATCATCTGGTCATTGTGTGTTATCATCATGTGTAAATTAATACTTTTTCACATCTCTTTTTTCATTTTTAAAACCAAATATTCCATACCATTCGATTGTTATATACACATTTTAATTTCACTTTCAAATGGTAAAATATTATATAATTTATGATAATGAGCACCCACTAAAATGCGTTTTTCTATTGCTTGTTATCAAAACTAAAGTGTTTTGTTTGTTAATTGATTTAGTATTGTATATAAATTAATTAAATACTGCATACAAAAAACAAAGATAATTTATCATATAAAAAGAGAAAGTATTGAATATAATTGTTATACGATCAATATAAAATTAAGCAAAATTTTAGTAACATTTTTGAATATTTGTATGCATAAAATGTCAACACTTTGTACACTAACTACTCGAAATAATAGGTTTTTTTTACACAGAGAGAATGTTTGATATAAGTGTGTCCAATTTGTACATAGACAAATTTCAATTAGGCTTTGCTTGTAAAATGGGATTTCTGAAAATTTTTACGGAAAAGGGGAAACTTACTGAACCACTTTTTCTATTGCCTATACAAGTTAATAAAGACAACCGATGGCATAACTATCACATATGGTTTGTGTAAACACACATTTTTTTCAATCGCTTAAATAATGTCGAATTTTGTGAATAAAAAAGATGTTTTCCGGGGAAGTCTGATAACCTTCTTTCATTATCGATTGTTGGTAGAAGCTTACGGTCAACATGCTCCAACTCAAAAATCTTCAGTACAATGGTTTGCGCGATTCAAAATTGCTGATTTCGACACAGAAGATAAGGAGAGCTCTGGTCAGCCGAAAATGTTTGAACATGAGGAATTGGAAGCATTACTCGACGAAGATTGTTTGCAAACGCAAGAAGAACTTGCATTATAATTGGAAGTCACACAACAAGCCATTCCCCTACGTTTAAAGGCATTGGGATTCATTTGAAAGCAAGGAAACTGGATCACATATGAATTGAAGCCGAGAGACTTTGAAAGGTGATTTTGCATGTCGGAAATGCTGCTTGAACGCTACAAAAAGAAGTCATTTTTGCATCGTATTGTTACTGATGATGAAAAATGGATACATTACGATAACCCCAAGCACGACCAACCAGCCAAATCAACGCCGAAGCCGAATATCCATGGCGCTAAGATAATGCTTTGTGGGATCAGAAGGGTGTTTTGTATTATGAGCTGTTGAAATCGGGTCAGACGATCACAGGGGACCTATACCGAACACAATTGATTCGTTTGAAGAGAGCAATCAGCGAAAAACAACCAAAATATTCGAACAGACACGAAGCTATAATCATCCATTATGACAACGCTCGGCGACATGTTGCAAGACCGGTTAAAAACTATTTGGTGGATGGGAAATTCTGGCTCACCCGCCTTATAGCCCATGACTACCATTTGTTTGGATCGATGCAGAACGCCCTTACAGGAATACGCTTCACTTCAGAACAGGGTTGATTCATTATTTACCTAAAAACCGGAGCAGTTCTTTTGTCGTGGAATCCATATGCTACCAGAAAGTTGGAAAGATGCGTTCTCTGTAGAATAGGCTAGAGAAAGAGAGAATATTGGTTTTCAAAAGCGGAAGGGTGACCACATTAATAATCACCTGAAATTTGAGATGGAGGTTGATACTATTATTTACTGATCAGAGAGGCAATTTAATAATTTTATTTGGAAAATCCAAAAAGTGCCTGCAGTGCGATTTTTATCTTTTTAACGACATAGTTAAATTGTCAGTTCATTATGAAAATTTGACAACTTAACTACTGAATTTTGTGGTTAAAAAGTTAGAAAATCGCACTACGGGAACTTTTTGGATTTTCCAATGGGAGCTTAATAATAGTAATAAGGGTTAATAATAAGGTTAAGGTTTAAATTAAAAATTTTAAATTTAACATAGAAAAAAATATTTTTTTAATATGTCAAAAGAACGGATAAATTCAGAGGGGAGTGGGGGTTGATTTTTAAAGGGAAAAAAGAGACACTCCTAACGCCCCACCCGAAGAAAATTTTGGCGAAAACTGTCTTTCCTTGGTGCCAACTAAAAGTGTTCTCTCACTTATTAGTAGACACATAAAATACATTGGGAAAAATTAACGAGTAGTAACGAAATTGGTTTCTCTTGTTGATACACTCTCTTTGTATAAAGACGTCAACATTCGGACCCGGTTGTATTGTGGAAACAGGTCGTAACAAATGCTTAATCAACCCCCTCCCCTTGTGGCCCAGAACAATATTGGAAACCAGGCTGAACTGATTACTGTTGCTCTGGGTATTACCGGTGCTATGAGTACCACACCCTGGTGACGCTCTTGATGATATACAGTGTGAAACTTTTGAAATCAGTATATAGACTTCGAAAGAATGGAACCTGTCATATGGATTTCAACACAGTTCATGGTCTTATCGTTGAGAGGCTTTCGGAATTTTGTTCGATGCTTCTAATGCCTTTATGTAGATAAAATTATATCCTGAATCGACTTGGCTAGAAAGTATAGAGTAATTATTCCGAGAAGGGGGGGGGGGGACTGGGGTAACCCAAATAAAGTACTTGAGGATTATTTTGATAACTACTTTTTATACTGATGGATGTAGCACCTCTAACAGTACTTCATGGAGTGATAAGTACGTGGGCTCACATAGAGATTAGAAAAAAAGTTAAAGGATTAATAAACATTATGGTGCATTTTCGCCGTCATATTCAATGGTTAAAAGATGGTATTCTGAATTTAAACGTGGTCGTACGAGCACAAGTGATGAAGATCATCTAAATGAGGCAGTTACCGAAGAAAACGTAAAAAAGTGGGCAAAAATGCAATTTGTCGGGCGTTGCTAAAAAAAATATGACCCACTCGGGCGATGTGTTTTGTATGCAATGCAGGTGGGAATGGCCGGGATACCTACTCAGTTTAAGATGCTGACTGCTGCAGGCTTACTGCTTATCATATGCAGAGGATGGGCATTGTCATTGACCCATTGTGTGTGTCATTTATGGAGGAAGACAACACCACAGAACATTTTGTTTGTTACTGTCCACCTTTCTTCAGAACCAGACGGAGCATTTTTGGCATGATGTCTTGCTAATTGACTCTGCTCATAAACTTCTCCTAACTGATTTTCTTAGGTTAGTAAGGAAGACTAGAAAATTCCAGGCTGGGACTCCTCTCTTCTTCTCTTATCTCTAATTTCTATGGGGTATGGTAGAATGGAAAATTTATTTTGGCTCTGAGCGCCATAGACTTGCTTCATTTCTTCTCCAACACAACCCAACCCAACAACTCCCCGCTTAATTTTTTCTCGGGCGGTAACAATGCCACCTTATTAATCAAAAAAATTAATTTTTCATCGGATTTAAAATCGGGACTTTTCATTTACCTCCTTCACCAAAATTCAGCATTAAATACGACAAAAAAAATGTCTTGCTCGGTATTGGGTTAAATATGAATCTGAAAATATGTTTCATCAAATAGCGTTTCCAAAATATGAGGCTTTCTTTTTTTTTTGATCCCTGACCCAGAGAAAAATTCTTAATTGCTCAATATTGGGATTAAGTAGTTTAAAAATCTTTTCTATGTTTATAGATTTGAATTGTAGAAAAAATTGTAAAATATTTTTGAGGTAGAAAAATTTACCAAATTTTTTTTGGAAAGTTTTATTGAGTTTTTAAGTTTTTTCCGCGAAAATAATTGTTTGCTAAAATTTTTTGTATGAAATTAAATTGATTTAGATTTAATTTTATATCTTGAAGGGCGTTAAAATATTTGGCACGGCTGAATTTTTACTTGTTTAGCGGAAATATTTATTAATACTCTAGCGGATATATTAATTAATTATTTTTAACAGATTTACACACATATTTTTCAAAATAAACATTTTTTTAACCTCATTTAAAACAAAAATATGAATCAAGAAGATCGAAGAAAGCTAAACAACATTTTTTCTTTAATTAATTATTTTACATTTTGTCAAAAAATAAATATTTCAATTTGTTAATTAAGAAATTTAGTTTCAGAATTCATTTTTGGTTATTTTTTTCAAACTTTCCAAGTTAACTAGATATTAACAGGAAATGTAAAGAGATCTGTTATTTATAATAATGTGAAGCAAAGCTTTCCAATGACATACATTTTATTAAGATATAATCAATAGTTTTGAATATAAAATGTTTGAAGACATTTCTTTTTTTTTATAAACAACCTTTTTTTATAAATTTGACCTTGCTTATAGTTATCTTTCAAGAAAAATCATCATTATAAAATAGCTAAATAGTACCAGATCGGTCCTATTTAATTGTGTAGATAATGTTTGTTGTGGTTAATGATTAATAATCCAATGTTTATTAATTATCTGTTGTAGCTTTTCAACAACAAATTGTTTATGTAAATTTATGTTGTTTGCTTGATTTTAAATTTCAAATAGTTGACTAAATGCCAGAAAAATGGTAACACATACAATACGATACATTAATAGATATAACAAGTTTTAATTGAAATACAGGTAGGTATCGTATGTACGAGTATGTCTGTCTGTCAATACGAGTATGTATGTAAATGTGTATTTGAAACATTTAGTATGTTTTTGTATCTATGATAGTTAACACTTAACTACTGCCAGAAATTCGAGTTTATTGTAATAGAATTTCTTTCTCAAATACTACTATTTCTTGTTTCAATCTACACAAATATGTTTGCCAGTATGACACAAATATGAAAATTGTTTTGTAAAAAAAATAAGAAAAAATATAAAAATCAAGCCTGATTTGTGAAACTAACATTTAACAACAAAAAAAAAACACATTTGCATGCCTGCATGAAATTTAAAAAAAAAAAAATAAAAACCAGAAGTTTTAATAATTATAATTATTATCTTGTTAGTTAAAAAAAAAAAATCAAATTGCATTTTTTTTTAATTAAAATATATTTTTTTCAGATCTGGAGATATAACTATCTCAAATTTTATATTAATTAAGTTTTAAATATTTTTGTATACAAAAATATTAATAGAATGTTTACATATGAATTTTGAAAAATTTTTCCGAGATATAAAATTTATTTTGCATTTTAGTTGAATTTTTAGAAAGATTTTTGACAATTGGATGAGATCATTTACAATTCACTTTCCACGGAAAAAAAAATTAAAACATTTTATTTTACACCGGATTTAGATTCGATTCCATCAAAATTCAGCAGTAAATTGATAAAATTTATCTTACCGGTATTGAGTTAAAATATTTTTTAAAATTTGCATTTTTGTTGCAATTTGAAATTTTTTCAGCCCTAAATGGCACCATTCATTAATTATAGAAGCCCACCGATTTAAAGTGTAACATTAGTTTTAATACTCCGCCCGTTTTTTTTTCTAGTGGACGTGGTATTTAAGATAAAAAATGGCAAAATTAAAAATATTGATCAGATTAAAAAATGATGTATACACGAGATCAAGCTTATAAAATTGTCTTTCAGATAATATAAATACTATTTAAATTGTATCCGAAGGACTCTCAACTATCGGGAATTGAATAAAGCATTAAAATTTCATAATTTTGAATATAATGACTAAATCGTCAGTATTAATAGACATGGATATGATTAAACTTAATTTAATATCATGGATTAATTCTTAGACTTTTTAAATTTACAAAATCATAAAGAATGTCAAATTATAAGTAAACCAGATTTAAAAATAAAATTGTGATATTTTATGGTAAAACTACGGGCAAAGCACGCTACGTTGTTAGCGTAGAAAAAGGTTGCCTGTGCTAAAGACCAGGATTGCCCGAGCTAATGCCTGGGAGTATACGGAGTCCCCAGATAATTACCTGGAGTCCGCAGTTTTTACCATGTCCCTGACCAAAATTCTAAGATGTACTTTAATAATGAGTTAGCCCATACTTTAGTTTACACAAATTTTAAATTTCAAGTTTCTAAGGTTTTCCCCTTTTTTCCCTCCCCGTAGACATATCGAAAAATCCGACCTAGGTGAATGTCTACACCGGAGGAGGAACTTATTCACCAAATTTCTACTTCCCAGCTCCAGCGGTTATGGCAAGACGTCAGGGTAAGAATTCCTCCCCTTTCTGCCCTTCCCCGTTAGATTTTCCAAAAATTACGTCTTAACTGAAGAAGGAGCCTGCATACTAAATTTCAACTTCCTAGGTCCAACGGTTTGGGCAGGGGGAAGACTTTATCGATTAGTTAGCTCATACTCTAAGAAAAGCATATTTCAAATTTCAGGCTTGCAGCTAAAGGGGTTTGGGCAGACCGTGAAAAGTTAGTTTTCCCCCCGTTTTTTCTCTTTCCCGATGGGGAACCTACACACCAAATTTCAGCGTCCTACCTCTTGCGGTTTGACCTGGGCGATGTTGAATGAAATAAAAAAAAAACATCTTTATATATTTACAATTTTTCACTTATTCAATTTACACATTTTCCCATTTGCATATTTGCACATTTGCATATTTGCACATTTGCATATTTGCACATTTACAAATTTACATTTCCATCAATCTATTAAACCATCAATCCATAAAACCCTCAAACAAACAATCAAATTTTTACCCTTGCAACATTAGCACTATTGCACATTTGCAAATTTGCACATTTGCACACATGCACATTTGCACATTTACATTGGAGGAGGAACCTATGCGCCAAATTTTAACATCCCAGCTCCAGCGGTTTTGGCAGGCCGTCAAGGGGGAAATTTTTCATCGGACAGGTTCTTTTGTGTTAGTTTGGTGACATGTTGTTTTGTGTCATTTCTGTGACAGGTTATTTTGTTAATTTAATATAATTTTTACTCTATCTACTTTTAAAGCTGGGCTTATCGAAAATGTCAACAAACTGGGAAAACAGCTGTTAAATTTACTTCGAGCACGCTGAATTCGCTATACTTGCGGTTTAAAATTTAAAACTGAAACGCGATGTTTTAATACAATTTACATGGAAAGAAAATTATTTTACAAAAAAAAATTTTCGCCTTTGTTAATTTTAACAAATTTTTTTTTCGGTATTTTGTAAATTTTTTGTTTGTCATGTTTCACAAATTGTCCTAAATTCAAATCCAAATAATTAAAATTCAAATAAATAAACAAATTTAATAATAATCATTGAGAAAAACTAAAGCATTTGCTTTTAAAATACATCCTTATTTGGGCCCAAGGACACACAGTATTTTTTATATTAATGTCCTTAAAGAACTTTAAAACCAATTGACGGAATTTTATGAAATTTTAGGAAAGTGCTTAAGTTCAGACAATATTTCACTATTTTCCGAAAAATTAAATTCGCTACATCTTTTATTTCCTAATATCTGCTTAAAAAGACTTAATTTTTTTTTACAGAAAAAAATATTTTTTGTTCAAGTTTTCGGACTTATTTTTTTTTTTTTTGCAAGAGAAAAACATTTTTTCCATTTAAAAATAGTTTTTAAGCAGATAAAATTATAAAAATTTTTTTGCGTGGTAAAATTTTATTTTCGTTAAAAATTTCTTCTTTCAGGGACATACAATTTTTAAGTCTAATTTTTAAAGGGAAGCCTGTAAATTCAAAATGTCCTATTTTGAACAGCATTTTGAAATATTTTTAGGCCACATTTTAACAGCAAAGTACACGAAAAAAAAACAAGTTGTAAATAAAAAATTTTCTTTATTCTATTAAGGCCCGTTTACTGAAAGCCCGCTTAAATTAAACAAACAGTTACATTAAAATTTTATACGAGAAACAACGAGAAATATGAAAATTAGGTTAAGAGTTAAATTTAAATATTAAAGAAATTGTAGTATCAATTAATAAATTAATTAATAAATTTTAATCAAAATTTTATTAAAACTTTGCAAAAATATTAATAGAATGTTTACATATGTATATCAATTAAATTAATATAATAAAAAATTGTTAATGATTTCACTGAAAAATTTGGAAAAAATTGGAGAAAATTTTCTGAAACGATATTTTGGGAGAGCATACGGTGTGTAGTTCTGTATCTAAATTTTTAATTTCACTTTTATACTTATTTTTTCCATCTAAAAAGACATTTTTAGCTAAAATTATTATGGGAATTAGAAACCTAAAATTCGTTTATATTTTAAATTAAATTTGTAATTGATACAATTAAACATTAATAAATTTTTCTTTTAATAATTAATAAAAAAATAATGGAATCAATTTAACTTTTAATTGAAACAAAATTTTATTTAAAAAATATCTCTAATTGGAAATTTGTGGCCACTAATTTTTTCTGTGTATCTTATTATCAAACCAATTTTTATTTTAACAGATCATTAAAAAATCTTGAAATGATATTAACCACATCAATAAAAGAGTGAGAGTTTTATTTTTTGCTTTTAACAAATTACCAACAAATTGAAAACATTAAAAATATTTAAATAAAACATTATGAATTTTATTGCTTTTTCTTGTAGTTTTCTTTTGGTAATTGTTTAATTTTAACACTACAAGTGTAATTTAAACAAAAATTTATGACAAACTATTTATAAAACTATAAAGAAATGAAATACAAAACAAGATCATATAAGAACGACCACGACCATTAAGAATTATTATTATTATTTTATATTTTATTTCAAAACAAAAAAAAAGAGAACACTAACATTTGTAGTGCTGTTGTTGTTGTGCTTAGTTCATAATGTGACATATAAAAATAAAAGTATGAATGGTATTTCATCGTTTGTACTTTGTTAGAGTATCACGTTTTGTGGTGTGTGGTATGCGGTGTGCGGTGTGTGGTGTGTGGTATGCGGTTCGGTTAGGTTAGGTTCAGTGCGATGTGATGCGTTGCGATATAAATGTCTTGCTGGAGTACATTGAAAGCGTAAAAAGAAGTTAATCTAGCATTAAATGGTCTAAATTGTGCAAAACAAAGCAGAACAAAACAAAGTAGCAAAATGTCATCAAAATGTATTTGTAAACATTAAAAAAAACATGATGAAAATAAAAACAATAAAACAAGTGTATATATTTGTATATACATATGTTTTATTATACTTCTGTGTGTGTATGTGTGTGAGTTGGTATTTTCTTATTTTAACTGGCCAAACACATCCGGATCCGGTGCTCAACGTTTTGTTATTATTAAATATTTCCTTTTATACCTGCTAATGTCATTAAAATGCACTTGTTTATAATATTGGTAGTATTCCAATTCGGTTAATCGATTAACCGATTCCTCGATTAATCTCAAGTGTTTCGGTTAATGTCAAAACAAATAATGTAAAACTCAAAAATTATTCGACCCGAATAATCGGTTAAAATAGGTCGATAAATTTTTAATATGGATTTTTGGTAAAGAATTGAAAAAAAATCTTAAACATTAACTAAAATGCAGAGAATTTTTTTAAAATCGAGTAAATATAAATTATATTATAAATTATATTTTTCTACAAGACGTTCTTTGGAACAGAAAATTTAACTGTTAAATTATTTTTTTTCGAATATGTGGAGCTTAAACAAAAACACATGGCTACACTCAAAAAAAGACATGAACTAAAATGTAATCATGTAAATTGTCCTCAATTTAAGTAAAATTTTATTAAAATTTACAAAAATTTTCTTAAAAAGAATAAAAAATTCCTAAGTTTGAGGAAAAACGAAATAGTTTATATACTCAGAAATAGTTCATATTTTTCTTAACTAATATTTCTTGATTTTAGGAAAAAAAAACAAGTCAATTAAATAAAAATTTATTAATTTTAAGAAAAATCATCTTAGTTTAAAGATATTTGCATACTCAAATGTAATACAATTAAGTTCAGTTAAAAAAAAAATAATAATTAGGACATAATTTATTCCCATTTAGTTAAAAAAATGTGTTTAACTTAAATCGAGAAAGTACTTGAACTTAATGTGTGTTCATTAACTAAATTTTAGAAAGTCATTTCCAAATTCAGTTTTTAAGTATACCACGTTATAATTTTGACAAATTGTTTTCTAAAAATTAGTTCAGACAATTAAAAACAAAAAAGTAATAAATTTTTTCCTATGTAATAATAAAAATTTACTTGATTTTAGAAACTGATGAAAGGAAAATTTTCATTCAACTTAGTTCAGATAAATTTTAAAAATTTTAATAAAATATTCATTTAAAAAAAAAAATAAATAAAATTTGGTATAGGATTTTTTGTTGGAAAACGTTTAAATTATTTTCAATATTCTATTCCAAAAAAAAACAATAAATTAAAAACAAACTAGTTAGTTGTCCTAATTTTCAAGAAAAAATATTATTTAAGGAAACAAATTAAAGTAACCATTTAAAACACATTTTATACATTACGGCATAATGGCTTTCCAATAATTGACGTAGCGCCTTTTAATTTTTATATTTATCGAACTATTTTTTACACTTAAAAGTTTAAATTTGTATATGTCAAATAAAGTTTAAACTAAAAATCCCATAAAATAAACTTATGACATTTTTCCATTTTCCAATAATAACAAGAAATGTAACTGTGATATTTTGTATTTTTGCAACAATTTCCTTAAATTAGTTAATTTAAGAAGACAAAGGACCCCCAGTGTTTCTTAGCCATAGATGATGTGTGTCCCTTAGGGCATCCCTTTTTGTAGTTTTCTCAAGTAGAACCGTTAATTTACTACGAAAAGGAACTGACTTTGTCATAATTTATTACGTTTCAGGATATTCTGCAGTACATTTTTAAAATCTATTTACCTTTTTGCTAATCAAATTTAATTTATATTTTAAATACATGAATTTTGTATAATTCAATTTAATTTAAAGGCAAAAATGTAAAAGCTTGTTAAGAGCAGTGTCCTCACGAAGCGGAAGTCCTCCGAAAGTGGAAAAATACAAACTCAATGAGTGTAAAGTACCTTTACCATAAAAGCAGGATAAGGATCATTTTCACTTAAAAGATGTGCTATTTAACTTGATGTTAAAAAATATTTGCTCATTTTTAGGGAGTACAGTCCTAGTTTTTAGTAAAAAAAAAAATTATTTAATGAACTTAAATCAAATAAAATTTTTCTTAAAACCAATGAAACACTTCCTAATTAACAGTAACATTTTAGATGATATATAAACTAATTTGGAGGAAATTTTACTGTTTTCTAATAAAAATTTACTTCTCAGTAGTAAAATTTTTTCTATAATTTAGAAATTTTGACCAAATTTTAAGTAAAATTTGTCTCTTTAATTTCAACAAAAATTTTATTAAATATTGGTAAAAAGTGTCTGGCGCTATTTTCATTTAAATATTTCCTCTAAATAAGTAAATTTTTCTAAATTCTAGTTTATTTTTATTTTGAGTGTAGGTATTTTCATAACAAGCACTATGACGTTACTTATGTTGTAAAATAAAAATAGAAAATTGCATTCAATTGGAAAATTTTATTTTAAGGCTTAAGGTTTTACTTTCAATGAATATGTCTGACAACATTTTCTTGTTTTTTAAAAGCCCTCAGATTCGTCCCAAAAGCCACCAAGATTCTAAGGCATGATTCCTTAATAAGTCTTAGATTGCTTTGAATTTCCTAAACAAACTCGTATTGTTATTTAGAAAAGAAATACATTTAGTCTGCATTAAACGGTTAATCGATTATTCGCCAATTTTTTCGATTAATCGACCCAAATAAACAATTAATCCATTTTCGTAATTTTTCGAAAATTAGTCAATTATTGACTTAACAAAATTTCGTAATATATACGAATTTTTCGTATATTCTACGAACAAAATAACTACGAAAAGGTCGAATGGATTAACCGGTTAACCCGCACAACCGAATAATTGTTAATAATTTGCCATTATTTTCATATTTTCTAACTGTAAACAACAAACTTTATTACAGTAAAAAAGATCCATTCGACATTTTCGTAGTTATTTTTTTCGTAGAATATACGAAAATTTCGTATATTTTAAGTCAATAATTGACTACTTTTACAAAACTAATGAAATATTTTCGTATTTTTGTTGTTTTTATACGGTTAAAATGAAATTAACAATATGTATTTTTAGATTTTTCAAAACCAACAAAACTTTAAAATAATTAAGAATATTATTAATTATCTTAAAATAAAAAAATCTCTTAAATAAAAAATAGTTCAAACTTACAAAATTACTAAACTAAAGAATTAAAATAACAAAAATAAAATGACAGTACTAAACATTTTTGCAATTTTATTACGAAAACTTTACAGTTATTAACACTAAACGTACATTTACATTTTTAACACTAACCGTACCAGTAGGGGTTAAATGACCTTTTCCAGTATAATTGAAATCGTTAAAATAAAACTATGCAACAAAATGAGGGTAATGATGGTCTAGGGCTTGGAACATTATTTTCATATTTAAAATTTTTAATAATTAAAAATTTTTAATATTTCAAAATTGTTTGCTATATTTTATTACCAATTATCCGTTATATCGAGTCTAAATTTCAGAAATATTCCATAAATATGGTAGTTTATGCAAACAATTAAGTCGTACGTTATAAAGCGTTTTTGTTATACTGAGTATTCATTATACCGGGATTCGACTGTATTAACTTTCTTCTTTTAAAAAATTTATTAAATAGACTGCAATTAAATTGTCATCGATTCATTCAAAAATAAATCAATAATAACGTGTGTAAATTTAAATATTGATTATTTTCCAATTGAATCAATTACTAAATTAATTGATTATGGTCTTGTTATTCAACAAAATGTTTAATTGTGGAAATTTATGAAATATATTTTTTTTGTGTGTAAGAATCATCCACCCCTCATAAAAGTGTTTGACTACAATTTTAGTCTAAGTTTTTTTTCTACTTGATGTAGGGTGTTTCTTAATAAAGGGTGGTTAAATTTTAAGAGCCGATGTTGATTTTAAATAAAACACAAATTATTAAGGAAATTATTGTCATTTCTTTTTGTTATGATAATATGGTATGGTTCAATTATGTATGGAACAAAATATCGGCCAAATGGCCGCCGCGACCTCGGTGGCACACCTCCATCCGATGGTCCAAATTTTCGATGACGCTGAGGCATAATTGAGGTTCTATGCCGTTAATGTGCCGAAGTATCTCATCCTTTATCTCTTGAATTGTTGCTGGCTTATCGACGTATATCTTTTCTTTCAAATAACCCCAAAGAAAGAAGTTCAACGGCCATTGAATTTGTCGCGCAAAAGAGCCATTGTTTCGTTAGCTGTGTGGCAAATGGCATCATCCTGTTGAAACCACATATCGTGCACATGAATATTTTCCAATTCGGGCCATAAAAAGTTCGTTATCATCTCACGATAGCGAACACCATTCACAGTAACAAACAGTCATTATTTGGGGGTGCATTGGTTTTTCAACAATCACTCTTGGATTATCCTTCGCCCAAATGCGGTAATTCTGCTTACTGACGAACCCACTGAGGTGAACATGTGCCGGAATGTTGGCCATTTCTTGCAACCATTCCGACCATTGACGACGTTTGGAATGGTCAAAAGACTTTAGTTTTTGAGTCAATTGCACCTTGTAAGCGTGTAAATGCAAGTCTTTATGCATAATATTTATCAACGACGAGCATGAAAGGTGCAATTGTTGGGCACGACGACGAGTTGAGGTAGACGGCTCTTCAGCCCCACTATCGCGAACAGCAGCAATATTTTCTGCAGTACGAGCTGTACGAGCATGCACTGCTGTTTTCACATCTCCTACAGACCCGGTTTGCTCAATTTTTTGCACGATTTTTCCGATTGTACGCACATTTGGACAATAAAATTATTAAAAAAAAAAATCCCGGAGTGCACGAAATTTATTTGGATTTGAACGCCCATTTTCATAATGAGTCTGAATAACTTTAACGCGTTGCTCGATTGTTTATCTTTCCATGGTTCAAATTGAGTTAGTCTAAAATTGAGAAATGTCAAATAAAATGCAGAAAAAAACTTGACGTTTAGGTGTGGTTCACATTCAACATCGGCCCTTAACATTTAACCACCTTTTACAATAATCCAAAATTCCAAACTATCTTTTATAATCTTTATAAATATTTTTTAACTCGGCAGAAATATCAAGAAAAAAAATATACTGTTCGAAAAGTTTTTTCACACTTAATGTGGTTCAGTTTATAAATCTGTAATTGATTCTGTACTAACATAAGGTGACTTCAAATTATACGTAAGAAAGCCTTATATCTTTTCTGTAACCATTGTAAATATTTTTAAAATCTTATCACAAAAGTGAAAGTTTTACTTTTCCAAGGGTTTTCATACCCGTATTAGTCAACTTTTCATTCTGTATTACATCCTGTTTTTGAACAGGCTGTATCCAAATATAATATTTTCAAAGTCTAAGCACTTCTTCAAAATATTCATTTTTGAAAACTATTTTTAAACAAGATTTTATTAAAAATTAAAGATCAATAAAATTCATCTTATAGTAAATTTGGTTAATAAAAGACTTAAGCAACAAACTTGTTTTGTAACATAAGGCAAAAAAAAAAAAAAAATAATGAAAAAAGGTGAATCTTCCTTTTACGTCTATCCGCTATAAAAATAAAAGTAAAAGTTTACATTTACCAGCAGTCAAAACATGATCCTTAATTTTTTAATTTAAAAGTTTAATAAAACGTAAGACTTAGGTCACAAACTTTTTAAATTATTAAATTTATTTATCTGCAATTTGGGGTAAAACAAAAGACTTAAGCAACAAACCTGATGTTTTAACAATACTCCCAAAATCAATATTTTCTCCAAAGAAATGATCAAAATTACATTTTCAATTTCAAAATTATTATTTTTCAATTGACTTTCCTGCTTTTTTTTTTTGTCTCCAATTCCACACCTCTGATCACATCACACGCATGCCACTTACGATCTGTGAGCTTGAAATATATATTTCTAGTAGACTTCTTGTACATACTTACATATTTATATATTGTTTTTATATATACACAAAAACAAAAAAAAAAAAAAAAAGCTTTCACTACTTCTGTTGGTTTCTTCTACTACTAGTAGTAGTAACATGCTAACCATCAATGAGGACAACAATGACAGTGCCAACAAAAATAAACAATTTGCACAATACTACATGTTTTACAATGGCATTAAAGAAAAGTCACAGCCAAGACAGTGCCGCAAAACATACACACACACACACACCAATTTATACTCATACTTTTAGACTCTTACACAAACAATTGTTGGCAATAGGTAACAAGTAGGTCTTTTTCATGATATTTTTATTATTTTTTTTTTATTTTTACTTTAAAGTTTATTATTTAAAATATGCCATGTTACACTTTAAACTTGAATGCAAGAATTCCTTTTGTTTGGTAAAATAAAATATTTTTTTTTTAGAGAAAATAAAAGAAAATAAAAAAATAAAAAAATGCTAAAATAAATCTTAGAAAGTGATTTTTAATACCCTTTTGTGCTCTGTAAATTGCGGGAGGTATATTTGGTTTGTGTTTTCATTTGGAATATTGCATCTAATACTGCTCAAAAAAAAATCGACTTTTCTTTTCAAAGACTTCTATTAAAACTTTTTAAAATTATTTTGGCCTCCAAAAGTCCCGGTTCCCACACAGTAATTTTAACTGCAGCAATTCAGAATTTATAAGAGAGGGCGGAAAGAAGAACGAAAAGGTGTACAGACTTCCTTGTACTCGCACTTTACTTGTGTTTTCTAATTCGTCCTTTTTTCTATGTAAAAGATACTAAAATTGAAAAAAGAGACTGTCGCTGTGTGGACACGAATGCAAGTTCAAAAAAAGGAATTTAAGAAAATTGCTGAAAGAAAAATTAATGTATGTGAACCGAGACACACACGAACATAAAGTCAAAAAATTTTTATCAAATCGTGTT